>OY848918.1:8224161-9424161 GCA_963693285.1 Xestospongia muta
AATGGTACAATAACAATAAACTATATTACATAATTTACAAACCTTATTATAAATATTTCATGTTATCTGGGCCTCCGTGTTATATAAAGACTTATGTAATACAAGTTACTACTTAAAGCTAGTACTTTTATTTTCAATGTGATTGTGTTATTTACATAATGTAGTAATTAACCCTCACCATAACTTGTGGTGAGTGTTACAGTATTTGCTTTGTTACAGCTGTGATTGACTGTAGTATTTAGTTCTAAAAATATTATTGTGATTATGTAAATTATTGAAAAAGGTAATGTTGATTGTCCTTAGTTTAATGATAATGAGATCACCAATCATGTAAAAAAATACAACAAAATAATATAACAAAGAAATCTAAACAAATGGTTAACTTGTCACCTTTTAATTTTTGCAATTCATTTTCACTTTTCCAAGTATGTACATGTATATGTATATAGTACTCAACAACACCCACACACAGAACAATTATAATACATGGTCTGTTCAGCTTATATTAACTATCATAACATATGTACTTCATTTTCATTTTTAATTCTGTTATAAATATTTTCAGATTCTACCCACCTATGCTGAAGTAAACAAGAAATAACAACATCTCTACAACATGATAAATTCCCTCCTCTCATACTGCCTTACTTAGCTGATAATGACCAACCATCTCCTATACCACTGTTTCATAGTAGAGATGAACCACCTATATCATCTAATAATGGAACTTTGACAACACAGTACTCTGAAGTCAAGAAAAAGCACATGGCACCTCATTTATTACCTCATAATTTTACAGCAGCTGATGGAGATTATTCAGTATTAAAGAGAGATGATATACCTCATGTACCACAACATAATGTGACAACTGGAGGAGACTACTTTGTCATAAAAAGGGATAATGTATCTCATGCACCACCTTTTAGTGCATCAACTGGAAGTGACTATTCTGTCTTGAAGAGAGAAAAGAGAGAGGTTAGTTAAACATAGATAGACAATCATAGCATTCTCTTCTTTGTCGTTAACAGGGGCTCTCTTACAAGATGTGCTATGATTTAGACTCAGTGAAGAGAACTACAAATTTTCTAAACTTAGTCACAAACCATGTCCCATGGCAATGGAGGACAATCACCAACATTAACCTCCTCCACACATCATCTGTAAAATGATAACAGTATGTTTTTAACTCACTGCTAACTTGTATAATGTTAAATGTGTCACTTTTTAGTTCATTATGTAATTGTGTCATGTTTTATTATAAGTCATTGAGTTATTTAGTGTTCATTATAAGACTAGTTATTAATTTATCAATATGAGCTCCATATAATCACCTTGTATCATTATAGCACCTGTCAAATTATTATCATTCATTATCAAGTATGATACAATAACATAACTACATGTACCAATATATGTACTATAGACCACATGACAATGTACAAGTACATTTACTTGTATATAACCACATAGAATACAGATCAATACATTGAGTATATTTTATGTTCACTAATTTCATATTACTGAAGACAATATCAAAATGATCTCTCAACTTACATTCTTATTAGTCCTAGTATTAGCAACATTACTAATATGAGAAGTAAACATAACACACTTTATAATAATATTTAAATAACCTATAGTCTTATTAAGATATCCATCTCCTAGTATATTAACTGGTACCACTGTTATAATGTAGGTATATCCAGCTAATACTCTAGTCAATACTGGTCATTTAGTAAATATAATATGTCATCATAGTTAACCTAATGAAGCTCAATCAACAGGTCAATGTTTTTACAATGACATATCTCTAATTGTATTATAATTGCTAATGAAACCCACACCAAGTGTACACATATCATAGGAAATATAGACTAGCCGTCTTTAAATGTAAACACAAGTCTAGTGAACATGTGGCTATCATGTACATGATTTGTGTAATGAATGTGGAGTACATAAATAAAGGAAATATGAGGACATATGTAATGGAATGTAATATTGTATTAATTGTACTTTATTTATTATCAGTGACAATAGTAATCTGTTAATACTAAGGACAATAATGATATTATTGGCAGTAGTATAGTATTATAGCGTATTATATATTATTAGTATAGTAGTATAGTATTAAAAACAGTATTATAGTATTATAATGTATTATATGGTATATAGTAATATTTATTACAACAGTATATTATACTCTATTTAGTATGAACAGCTGTTAAGTTATCATCTAAACTTGATAAAGATCAGAACAATCAGTGATAATATATACTACATCAGTTAATTAATCTTACAATGAAAGTGCAACAAATTAAAAGTACTCATTAAAGACATATGATAAATCTTGTATGTTATAGATCACATTGTATTTGTTAGTGACCAGTGTTTACTCTTATACTCTTCATCCTAACTGTATAGTTAACTACACTGTTGAGATCAGGACAACCAATGATAATATATCTGTCTCAATGATCTATGTGGAGCAGCTAGTTGTCCCAATCATCCCAATAGTGTTTGTGTATCCAGTTCATGTGGTCAATGTTCACCTCATTACTACAACAGTTCTGGTGTATTTACTTGTAGCAAATAGACTTCATATCTGATGAAGCAAAATTATGTTTTGTTCTAAGTTCTGTCATATGAGAGGACTTCTTCCAATATCCACTGTTAGGAATATATATACATTATGAAGTCTTAACTAATATCTAGTGATAGTAGTTGAATAACTTGATATCTAGTATCTATTATAGTTCATAATTACACTGAATTGTTATATAACCAAATTATATTGTTATTATGTAATACGTCCTTAATGCTATGACTTATACAACAACATACTTGTTAACTTATTAGTAGAGAAAGAAGCTGTTTGTTATAAGGTCATCTAGTGATGATAATAATGGCACTTTAAAAACAATTGTAAGATGATTTTTTACAATTATAATATTATTTCAAGATCAACAGACCAATATAGTAATTAAATAAAACATGTCAAAATGAAATTATTAATGATGTATCTTTTAATTCATGTTTCTTTATCTAGTAACTTATATATCTGATTTAATTGGATGGCAGTAGTAGTAGTAGTGGGTGGAGTGTCTTTATTGTAGCTCCTCCTCCTCATAATGATATAGTTGATAATAACATTAGTTAGTCTTCCCTTACATAATTATACTAATGTTAGTCATATACAGTATCATGTTACAATAACTATAGTTATACATAGTAACTGATGATAAAATAAACATGTCAATTCCACTTTTATTTAAAAATAATACTTTTTATGCAGGAAAAATAACTAACTTCATTTTAAAGGCCAGACACAATAAAATTGAGGTAGATTTATTACTTACTTACAGTAGAATTCTATTTGAAAATAAATTAATCAGATTAGAACTAAATTGAGAGTATAATAAAATTCATCATTTCTGGTTATCTCAATTTCAGTTATCAAACCTGAAATACACAAAAAGCCATAACTTCTACAATATGATGAAGTTCCTCCTCCTATACCAACTTATTCAGCTGATAATCACAAGCCATCTCCTATACCATTGTTCCATGGTGGAGATGAACCACATGTACCCCCTTATAATTGACAATTGACAGCTCAGTACTCCGAAGTCAAAAGAGCATACATGACACCTCATGTAATGTCTCATATAAGTACAGCACTGGAGGAGATCATTTAATATTAAAAAGAAAGATGGAGATATAATATATGATGAATTAGGCAATGTTCCTAAGAACATACCAATGGTACTTCCTACATCAAATTTAGAACAGTCTGTTATTTACTCTGATATCGAGGCACTAACTGACCCTAATAAAGTATCACATGTCATAATGCATCAATGTTGCTATAGTTAAAAATCTTTTCTTTGTCACTAACAGAGGCTCTGTACAAGAGGTACTATGATACAGGCTTAGTTAGAAGAACCATGACCTCCACCACCTCCTATTAAACCTGGTGACACACCAGGTTCCCTTGGCAATAGAGGATAATCAACAGAAGTAACCTCTTCCATGCATTACATATGAAATAAAAACAGTATTTTTATAACTCACTGGTGACTTTTATAATGGTAAGTGTGTCACTTCTTAGTTCATTATTTTATTGTGTCATGTTTTATTATAGGTCATTGAGTTATTTAGTGTTCATTATAAGACTAGTTATTAATTTATCAATATGAGCTCCATATAATCATCTTGTATCATTATAGCAGCTGTTAATATATTATCACTCATTATCAAATATGATACAATAACTTAATTACATGTACCAATATATGTACTATAGAACAATTCACAATATACATGTACATGTACATGTACAAAACCACATAGAATACAGATTAATACATTAAGTATGTTCACTAATTTTATATTACTGAAGACAATATCAAAACGAGCTATCAACTTACATTCATATTAATCACATAATGGTGTATATGAAGTTTAGATGATAACTTGACAGCTGTTCATACTGAGTAGAGTATGATATACTGTTGTAGTATATATTACTATATACCAGTATATAATACAATATAATACTATAGTACTGCCAATAATATCATTGATAATTAACTTAGTACATACACTCATTACGGCTAGCCTCATATTACTATTTCCTCATATACCTATACATATAATGTACATGACAGTCACATGCTCCATTAAGCATATGTTTACATTTAGAGATAGCTTATCTCATTTCCGATAACATGTGTACACTACATGTGTGTAGGTACATTAGCAATTATAATACAATTGGGAGTATTATAAAAACTAAAATAATACACTCTTATATACATACCTCCTTTAACTCAACCCACAATTATACAACTCTTCAAGATGGAGAAATACATGTTCACTTCAACATTGATTTGTATTTACATTATTGTTGTAGGTAAGTGGGTTGATCTTATAATTATGAAATAAAATATACTAAGATTTACTTCAAGTAACACAGAAGCTTCAGTTACAAGTCTAGACTGTAATCATGGAGTATGTCCACAGACACAAGGAGCACTCACTTGTACAATAACAAACAGCGTAGCAGCTTGGTATTCTCCTCCATCAGATAGTACTCCCATTGCTACAGCAACAATCTCTGGACAAGTTAGTAATGTTGATAATACTGGTTTTAATGCTGCTCTTGTAAGCAATACTTTTGGACTAACAACTAATTTAAGTTTTACTGCCACTACTGATAAGAATTGAACACAAGTCAAGTGTGTTGATGTAATAGATACAAATTCAAGTACTTGTAATATTATGATATCAGATATGTCACTAACAGTATCATATATAACTAACATGTACTATCATTATAAGGTCCTCCAAGTGATGCTCCTACAGGACTGGGATTTACAGCTATCTCAAACACTTCAGTTACTCTTTACTGGTCACCTCCTACTCTTCATCCTAACTGTATAGTTAACTACATTGTTGAGATCAGGACAACCAGTGATAATATATTGATCAGTAGTCTTAGTACTGGTAGTAATATCACCAGTATTAATGTATCTACTGGTCTCTCTCAGTCAGTAGAGTATAAGTACAGAATAGTAGGGTCTGATACTGTTAATAGATTAGGACCCTATAGTCAATATACTATGTTCACTTTGGATGGTAAGGGTTAGATTATTCTAGTTCTCATGAGGAGTGCTAATTTTTAGTTATACAGGCTGTACCACTAATCACTTATAATATCACAAAGAATACAGAGAACTACACTATTGTTATAATTTGGGAGGTATGTATTTCTGTTTATAATAACTGAGTTTAGTTTTTTATTTAGTCACGTCCAGTTATCTAAACAACCAATAATTACTAGTACTAGTATTGTAACAATATCATTTGAACATTGTAAGAGTGTAACATGCAAAATTAATTACATATCCTTTGTATTAATAACACCAGTAAATGTACCTAGTCTCTTTTCTACAACTGTAAGTGATACACCAATTATTAGTAAGTGCAAAACATTTATTATCACTCAGCTTAATGATGAATATAGAAACTTTGGTCCCTTTGATGTCTTTATTACAAAGTGTAACTAAAACAAGCACAATATCTTTAAACTCAACAGGTATGTCCTCAGAAATTATATAATTTAAGTATTACAATATAATGAAATGTCTATATATATATACTCTATTTTTGTATAGCAGTTTCTATCTATAGCCTGTCAGGTTCATCTCCTACAAGTAATTTAATCAATCTAATATAACATTGATATTTCTATTTTGACAATAGCAGTAATCACTACCACAACATCATCATCAACATCTGCTGGAATATATTATGTTATTGGGACTGTTGGAGGTATTATTGTTTTCATACTAATTGGTGTAGTACTAGTTCTAACTGGTTGTATAATAATTAGAAGACAAAATAAAAGTCAGATGTTACTATAATTACTTAATCAATTAATACTCTCAATATAGACAACAAACCAAATGGTAGTCCAGTAACTGTTTCTCTGAGGTCAGTTTAAATATACTAATATTCATCTTAATGATTATACTTTAGAAGTATTAAAGACAATAACAGAGAAGGGGTATGATGTTATTACTTATATGTACATAGTTAATACCTGCATAAGTAAATGAACATTTATTGATACAAAAATGTGATTGATCATCATGACTCATTATTAGTTTATGTCAATCTAATTTGGAGTTACTCATCATTTCTTAAAATAATTTGGTCATTACTATAGTTATCTTCAGACCCCACCTATGATGAAGTAAACAAGAAACCACAACCTCTATCTCTACAATATGATGAGGTCCCACCTCCAGTGCCTCCTTATTTAGCTGATAATGACCAGCCACCTCCTGAACCACTGTTCCATTGTGAGGATAATCTTTCTGTACCCCATTATAATGAAGAACCTGTGATAGCTCAGTATTCTGAAGTTAAGAGAGAGCATATAGCACTTCATACAGCTGAAGGAAATTATTCTGTTTTGAAGAGAGAAGAGAGAGAAGTCAGTTAAATGTAGGTACACAATCACATGACCATATTATTATAGAGCAGAGATAATAACTCTCAGTTACAACAGACTGGTTTGTATTCAACTCTAAATAATGAAGTAAGAAATAATACAGACAACTATATCATAATAACTTATATCATATTAGATAAACAAACCAGGTGGAGCTAGAGCTGAGCCAAGAGGAGCTGGAGGTATAATATATGCTGATCTAGGCAATGTCTCTAAGAACAGACCAATGGCACCTCCTACATCAAATTTAGAACATTCTGTTATCTACTGTGATATCAAAGCACCAACTGACCCTAATAAGGTATCTTGTGTGATATAACAATGTTATCATGGTTTTATTTAATTGTCACTAACAGAGGCTCTCTACAAAAGGTGTTATGATACAGGCTCAGTTAGGAGAAATGGAGTTACCTCCACCACGTCCTCCTAAACCTGGTCTCAAACCTAGTTCCCATGGCAGTGGAGGCCAGTCAACAACAGTAATTCCTTCTATACATCACCTGTAAATAATCATAACTCACTGCTGACTTTATATGTCACTTTTTTAGTTCATTATTTAATTTTGTCATGTTTTATATATCAATAGTTTTAGCTTTGGTCAAACTAGTATCATTTATTTATGAACTATAGTATGTCAACTAGTATTTGTTTACATATGAACTTCATACGATCACTTTATATCATTATAGTAGCTGTCAGCATTAATTATTAATCACTAGTATTCTTAATATTTATTGTGACATATATATATATATATATATTTAGCTAATGTGTGTTTATTTAATATATTTACATCATCTGATACATCATCTTTTTATCAAAGGTAAACTTATTTTATCTCATAAACAAATACATAGTACATAGACTATATAAAGAATACAAAGTAATTTGTGTACTACTTATATTTAGTGTTAATTGACAGATGATACATGTATGATTAGCATATACAATAGTTGAAATGTAAGTGGTAACTGACTGGGTATTTTATTTATTATTATTGTCATAACATAAAACTGATTATAAAGTTAATTAAAAATACTTTTATCTTACTACAATATTATCAATAAAATATAATAACACAACAAACATGAAACTTACAAAAATCATCAAAGGAATTAACTAAAAATGGACCAGTTATTTATAAAACAAGTTAGTTAACAAGTTTTGAACTTTTAGTCACAAAAACTAATCAGACCATCTTCCAAAAAACATACACATGTACTTGTACAAATATTAATTAAAAGAAGGGTAGCTTATAGAGGCAGTGACTAGATACAGCCTGCTGCCAACACAATAGACAAAGCCCACCCCACTGAGTCACACCAATGTTACCTTCACCAGATAATGATAAAAAGATGATGATGGTCTCAAAACCAGATATTTTTCTAGTGAAACTTCTGATTTCAAGACTGCTTTGTTAAATTTATTAAAGTCATTTGAATTGCTAGGTATATTCATATATAGTTCAGTTGTAAAGTAATCCACCAAATAAGAAATTTTATTTGAAAGCTCTGGCTGTCATTGGCTATCTTCATCCGTAATATTATAAAGGATAGAGAGACAGTCAATAAATAAAACTAAAATGAATAAACAAATAAAGATAAGAATGTACTTTAAAACATGATGAGGACAATATAAGGATGAATAGTTAAGCTATATACTAGTACTGGATAAAAGGTTAATAGTACTTATATTATATAATACATAACAGTATCACATACTGAGTTATATTAATATATGAAGTATATGATATTTACTAACTATATATATTATGTAATACTTATAGTTGGCAATTTTTATTGATTGTATACGTGTTTGTATATTAAGAACTTATAATGAAATAAACATTGATGATGTTGTTACATATTTCAGCTAATTACTTAATAGTAAACAGCATACCTTGTATAAGTATTATTTGAACTATAATTTATACTACTTTTATTATACATGTTAAATATAAAGTATATAACTTATAGCATTAAGTGTTGTTCATAGAACAATGTTAGTTTAGGATCCAACTAATCCAGGTGATACTTGATGTCATAACAATAATATGTTATAATAAAACAAGTCAGGTGTGTTGATGTAATAGATACAACTTCAATGACTTGTAATATTATGATATCAGGTATGTCACTAACAGTATCATATATAACTAACATGTACTTTCATTATAAGGTACTTCAAGTGAAGTTCCTACAGGGATACTCCTATAGGGCTGGGTTTTACAGCTCTCACAAACACTTCAGTCACTCTCTACTGGTCAATTCACCCTGGATGGCAAGAACTAGAATAAAATATTATAAGTTCTACAAGCTATTCCATTAGTTACATCCTACTCTTCATTCTAACTGTATTGTCAATATACTGTCTTCACTCTCTCTCCTTTCATCCTCCTTTCTTGTATTATAAAATTTATCACAACATATCAGGTTCATTAACTGTTAATATAACTACTGTTACTAACATTGTATTGACTGGAGTAATAGCTGGATATACCTACATTATAACAGTGGTACCAGTTAATATACTAGGAGATGGATACCCTAATATGACTATAGGTTATTTAAATATTATTATAAAGTGTGTTATGTTTTCTTCTCATATAGTTATCATTCATGATGAACCAATGATAATTAGTGTCAACATATTATAGTATTTTAGAATATCATAGAAAGACTACTTCAAGTCATTTATCTAAGTACAGATTTAGTTAATATATATATTTTTAATGAATATAGTAACTATTTGTCCTTCATGTTCTTGTTTTTGTTAACTCTGTTACTCTCATTTCAGTCAGTAATATTAATATTATAAATGTATTTAGCTCTTTCAACAACTGTAGCAATATTTAATAATTTTTTAATCATATAATGTTGAGTGTGTTAAGAATCCATCAGTCCTTTGATATTTATTACTAAACTCCACTAATTCTACATATTCACTGTTCACTCTATATATGTAATTTGTTTTAAGCAATCATTACATTTATGACCATTACATGCAATTCTTAATATGATTATTTCCACATAATGATAATATTTTTCTAGTTTTTTTTTTATTAGTCAGTAAAGTGAAATTATAATACAGTTTCATCTTCCTATATGTATCAGTAGAAGAGCTCTCATCTAAATATATTCAATACAGGTAGATCAAAGTCAAACTTGTATGTTGACAACCATTGTAGTTAACACAGAAGTCAATTTTAAGAACAATGTAAGTATTTACAATAAGTAACCTAACAGTTGAGTCATAATGTAAACTCAACCCACAAAACATACCACCTCTTTAAATAAATAAGTCTAACCAGTATCATTGCCATATATAAATCTATTGTATCATAACTATAATCTATCCATGTAGTCAAAATGAAAAAGTATGGTACAATGTTGACTTGTCTTCTATTACCATTAATAAGTGAGTTAATATATAATATTTGTTAGTATGGCTTATTACTTTATAGTGAACATAGAAGCTTCAGTTACAAAACTAAATTGTAATCATGGAGTATGTCCACAGTCACAAGGAGCACTCACTTGTACAATAACAGGAAGTGTAGCAGCTTGGTATTCTCCTCCATCACATAGTAGTCCTATTGCTACAGTAACAACCTCTGGACTAGTTAGTAATATTGATAGTACAGGGTTTACTGCTGCTCTTGTGAGCAATACTTCTGGACTAACAACTAATTTAAGTTTTATTGCTACTACTGATAAGAATGGAACTCAAGTAAGGTGTGTTGATTTTATAGATAAAAACTCAATGACTTGTACTATTATGATATCAGGTATGTCATTAACAGTATCATATATAGCAAACATGTACTATCATTATAAGGTCCTCCAAGTCATACTCCTACAGGACTGGGTTTTTCAGCTCTCACAAACACTTCAGTCATTCTCTACTGGTCACCTCCTACTCTTCATCCTAACTGTATAGCTAACTACACTGTTGAGATCACAACAACCACTGATAATATATTAATCAGTAGTCTTAGTACTGATAGTAATATCACCAGTATTAATGTATCTACTGGTCTCTCTCAGTCAGTAGAGTATCAGTACAGAGTAGTAGGGTCTGATACTATCAATAGATTAGGACCCTATAGTCAATATACTATGTTCACTCTGGATGGTAAGAATAGATTATTTAACCTTTTAAGCATTACTAAGGAGTGCTAACTTTTAGTTCTACAGGCTGTACCACTTATCACTTATAATATCACAAAGAATACAAACAACTACATTATTGTTGTGATTTGGGAGGTATGTGTTTCTATTTACTATAACTGAGTATAGTTTTTTCATTTAGTCACCTCCTCTCTCCTTTTGTCCTCCTTTCTTGTACTATAAAATCTATCACAACATATCAGGTTCACTAACTGTTAATATAACTACTGTTACTAACATTACATTGACTGGAGTACTAGCTGGATATACCTACATTATAACAGTGGTACCAGTTAATATACTAGGAGATGGATACCTTAATAAGACTATAGGTTATTTAAATATTATTATAAAGTGTGTTATATTTACTTCCCATACAGTTATCATTCCTGATGAGGAACCAATAATTACTAGTACTAGTATTGTAACAATATCATCTGAATATTGTAAGAGTGTTCAATATAACATACAAAATTAATTACATATTATTTGTATTAGTAACACCAGTAAATGTAACTAGTCTCTTTTCTACAACTGTAAGTGATACATCAATTATTAGTAAGTGTAAAACATTTATAGTCACTCTGACTTAATAATGAATATAGAAACTTTGGTTCCTTTGATGTCTTTATTACAAAGTGCAACTAAAACAAGTACAATATCTTTAAACTCAACAGGTATGTCCTTAGAAATTATTATAATTTAAGTATTACAATATAATAAAATGTCTATATATATACTCTATCTCTGTATAGCAGTTTCTAACTATAGTCCTTCAAGTTCATCTCCTACAAGAAATTTAATTAATCTAATATAACATTGATATTTCTATTTGACAATAGCAGTAATCACTACCACAACATCATCAACATCTGCTGAAATATATTATGTTATTGGGACTGTTGGAGGTATTATTGTTTTCATACTAATTGCTGTAGTACTAGTTCTAACTGGTTGTATAATAATTAGAAGACAAAATAAAAGTCAGGTGTTCCTATAATTACTTAATCCATTAATACTCTCAATATAGACAACAAAGCAAGTGGTAGTCCAGTAACTGTTTCTCTGAGGTCAGTTCAAATATACTAATATTCATTTTAATGATTATACTTTAGAAGTATTAAAAAAATTAACAGAGAGGAGGTATGGTATTGTTACTTATATGTACATAGTTAATACCTGCATGAGTAAAACTGACCCTAATAAGGTATCTTATGTCATATAACAATGTTGCTATCATCTTCTTTTATTGTCACTAACAGAGGCTTTCTACAAAAGGTATTATGATACAGGCTCAATTAGGAGAAATGGAGCTACCTCCACCACGTCCTCCTAAACCTGGTCCCAAACCTGGTTTCCATGGCAGTGGAGGCCAATCAACAACAGTAATTCTCTCTATACATCACCTGTAAAATGATTATAACTCACTGCTGACTTATACAATGTTAAATATGTCACTTTTTTAGTTCATTATTTTATTTTATCGTGTTTTAGATGTCAATAGTTTTTAGCTTTTGTCAAACTAGTATCATTTATTTATTAACTATAATATATATTAACAAGCATTTGTTTACATATGAACTTCTTATGATCACTTTGTATCATTATAGCAGCTGTCAGTATTAATTTTTAATCACTAGTATTCTTAATATTCATTGTGACATATATATATATATATATATATATATATATATATAGCTAATGTATGGTTATTTAATAATGGTATCATTTGATGCATCATCATTTTATCAAAGGTAAACTTATTTTATCTCATAAACAAACACACATTACTATAGACCACATAAAACATAGAACAGTATACAAAGTAACTTGTGTACTACTTCAAATTTGTGTTAATTGACAGATGATACATGTATGATTAGCATATGTAATAGTTGAAAGGTAAGTGGTAACTGACTGGGTATTTTATTTTATTATTATTGTCATAACATAAAACTGATAATGATAAAGTTAATTATAAATAGTTTTATCTTACCACAATATATCAATGAAATATAATAACACAACAAACATGAAACTTACAAAAATCATCAAAGCAATTAACTAAAAATGGACCAGTTATTTATAAAACAAGTTAGTTAACAGGTTTTGAACTTTTAGTCACAAAAACTAATCAGACCATCTTCCAAAATACATACACATGTACTTGTACAAATATTAATTAAAAGAAGGGTAGCTTATAGAGGCAGTGACTAGATACAGCCTGCTGCCACCACAATAGACAAAGCCCACCCCACTGAGTCACACCAATGTTACCTTCACCAGATAATGATAAAAAGATGTCTTGTTTATTTTATTTATTTATTGACTAATATATCTTATTTTTCTGATGTATACAGTTTAATACTTTTACTACCCCTCACCCAGACCGACTCTCTGTAATGTAACATCTATCCAATGGACCATATAATATGCATTAAAAGCATGACTGAGTGAATTAAATAAAGGAGGGAAATCAGAATAGTAGGTAGTTGTAATGGTGGTCTCTAAACCAGATATTCTACATGCAATTCTTAATTTAATAATTTCCACTTTGTAATGACCATATTTTTTAATTTTAAATATATTGGCAGTAAAGTGAATTTTAATACAATTTCATCTTCCTTTATATATCAGTAGAAGACATCTTGTCTAAACACATTCAATACAGGTATATCAAAGTCAATCTTGTATGTTGACAAGCATTGTAGTTAACACATAAGTCAATTTTAAGAACAATGTATGTATTTACAATGAGTAATCTAATAGTTGAGTTATAATGTAGACTCAACCCACAAAACACACCACCTCTTTACATAAATAAGTCTAACAGGTATCATTGTCATTCATAAATCCATTGTATCATAACTAAAATCTACCCATGTAGTCAAAATGAAAAAGTATGGTACAATATTGATTTGTCTTTTATTACCAGTCATAAGTGAGTTAATATATAATATTTGTTATATAGCCTTACAGTGAACATAGAAGCTACAGTTACAAGTCTAGACTGTAATCATGGAGTATGTCCACAGACACAAGGAGCAGTCAATTGTACAATAACAGAAGGTCAAGCAATTTGGTATTCTCCTCCATCAGATAATACTCCTATTGCTACAGTAAGTTCTGGAGAAGTTGTTAATAGTAACACTGAGTTTACTGCTGCTCTTGTGAGTGTTAACAATGCTGGACTAACAACTAATTTAAGTTTTATTGCCACTACTGATAAGAATGGAACACAAGTCAAGTGTGTTGATTCATTAACTACAAACTCAATGACTTGTATTATTATGATATCAAGTATGTCACTAACAGTATCATATATAACTAACATGTACTATCATAATAAGGTCCTCCGAGTGATGCTCCTACAACACTGGGTTTTATAGCTCTCACAAACACTTCAGTCATTCTCTACTGGTCACCTCCTACTCTTCATCCTAACTGTATAGTTAACTACACTGTTGAGATCAGGACAACCAGTGATAATATATTGATCAGTAGTCTTAGTACTGGTAGTAATATCACCAGTATTAATGTATCTACTGGTCTCAATCAGTCAGTAGAGTATCAGTACAGAGTAGTAGGGTCTAAAGCTGTTAATAGATTAGGACCCTATAGTCAATATACTATGTTCACTCTGGATGGTAAGAGTTAGATTATTCTAGTTCCCTTGAGGAGTGCTAATTTTTAGTTCTACAGGCTGTAACACTTATCACTTATAATATCACAAAGAATACAAACAACTACACTATTGTTGTGATTTGGGAGGTATGTATTTATGTTTACAATAATGTAGTCTAGTATTTTCATTTAGTCACCTCCACTTTCCTCTCATCCTCCTCTCTTGTACTATAAAGTCTATCACAACATATCAGGTTCACTAACTGTTAATATAACTACCGTTACTAACATTACATTGACTGGAGTACTAGCTGGATATACCTACATTATAACAGTGGTACCAGTTAATATACTAGGAGATGGATACCCTAATAAGACTATAGGTTATTTAAATATTATTATAAAGTATGTTATATTTACTTCTCATACAGTTATCATTCCTAAACAACCAATAATTACTAGTACTAGTATTGTAACAACATCATCTGAACATTGTAAGAGTGTAACATACAAAATTAATTACATATCATTTGTATTAGTAACACCAGTAAATGTACCTAGTCTCTTTTCTACAACTGTAAGTGATACATCAATTATTAGTAAGTGTAAAACTTTTATTATCACTTACTTAATGATGAATATAGAAACTTTGGTTCCTTTGATGTCTTTATTACAAAGTGCAACTAAAACAAGTACAATAATTTTAAACTCAACAGGTATGTCCTTAGAAATTATTATAATTTAAGTATTACAATATAATGAAATGTCTATATGTATACTCTATTTTTTGTATAGCAGTTTCTATCTATAGCCTGTCAGGTTCATCTCCTACAAGTAATTTAATTAATCTAATATAACATTGCTATTTCTATTTGACAATAGCAGTAATCACTACCACAACATCATCAACATCTGCTGGAATGTATTATGTTATTGGGACTGTTGGAGGTATTATTGTTTTCATACTAATTGCTGTAGTACTAGTTCTAACTGGTTGTATAATGATTAGAAGACAAAATAAAAGTCAGGTGTTCCTATAATTACTTAATCCATTAAGACTCTCAATATAGACAACAAAACAAATGGTAGTCCAGTAACTGTTTCTCTGAGGTCAGTTCAAATATACTAATATTCATTTTAATGATTATACTTTAGAAGTATTAATGACAATAACAGAGAAGAGGTATGGTATTGTTACTTATATGTACATAGTTAATACCTGCATGAGTAAATAAATGAACATTTATTAATCATGACTCATTATTAGTTTATGTTATCTAATTTGGAGTTACTCATCATTTCTTAAAATAATTTGGTCATTACTATAGTTATCTTCAGATCCCACCTATGATGAAGTAAACAAGAATCCACAACTTCTATCTCTAAAATATAATGAGGTCCCACCTCCAGTGCCTCCTTATTTAGCTGATAATGACCAGCCACCTCCTGAACCACTGTTCCATTCTGAGGATAATCTTTCTGTACCCTATTATAATAAGGAACTTGTGATAGCGCAGTATTTTGAAGTCAAGAATATAGCACTTCATACAGCTGAAGGAAATTATTCTGTTTTGAAGAGAGAAGAGAGAGAAGTCAGTTAAATGTAGGTACACAATCATATGAACATATTATTATTATTATAGAGCAGAGTGAATAACTCTCAGTTACAACAGACTGGTTTCTATTCAACTCTAAATCATGAAGTATGAAATAATACAGTCAATAATATCATAATAACTTATATCATATTAGACAATCAAACCAATTAGAGCCAATGCTGAGTCAAAACGAACTGGAAGTATAATATATGCTGTTCTAGGCAATGTCCCTAGGAACAGACCCTTGGCACCTCCTACATCAAATTTAGAGCATTCTGTTATCTACTCTGATATCAAGGCACCAACTGACCCTAATAAGGTATTTTGTGTGATATAACAATGTTGTCATAATCTTCTTTAATTGTCACTAACAGAGGCTCTATACAAAAGGTATTATGATACAGGCTCAGTTAGGAGAACTGGAGTTACCTCCACCACGTCCTCCTAAACCTGGTCCCAAACCTGGTTCCCATGGCAGTGGAGGCCAATCAACAACAATAATTTCCTCTATACATCACCTGTAAAATGATTATAACTCACTGCTGACTTTATATGTCACTTTTATATATCAATAGGTTTTAGCTATTGTTAAACTAGTATCATTTGTTTATTAACTATAATTATGTTAACTAGTATTTGTTTACATATAAACTTCATATAATCACTTTGTATCATTATAGCAGCTGTCAGCATTAATTATTAATTACTAGTATTCTCAATATTCATTGTGACACACACACATATATATATATTATATGTATATATGTGTGTGTGTGTGTGTGTGTGTGTGTGTATTTAGCTAATGTATGTTTATTTAATATATTTACATTATTTGATACATCCTCCTTATATCAATTTAAACATATTTTATCTTCATAAACAAACACACAGTACTATAGACTATATAAAACATAGAACAGTATACAAAGTAACTTGTGTACTACTTCAAATTAGTGTTAATTGACTGATGATATATGTATGATTAGCATATGTAATAGTTGAAAGGTAAGTGGTAACTGTCTGAGTATTTCATTTATTATTATTGTCATAACATGAAACTGATAATGATAAAGTTAATTATAAATAGTTTTATCTTACCACAATATCATCAATGAAATATAATAATGCAACAAACATGAAACTTACAAAAATCATTAAAGGAATTAATTAAAAATGGACAGTTATTTATAAAACAAGTGAATTAACAGGTTTTGAACTTTTAGTCACAAAAAATAATCAACCCATCTTCCAAAATACATACACATGTACTTGTACTAGGATACATGAAACCTCAATAACACATAGTTCATTATAACATGTGGTCAGTTCAGTTTATATTGACTATTATAACAGAAAATATAATACAAATACTTTCTATTTGTGCAATGACAGTATGACACAATGAGCATAGTTTTTTGTGTATAGTACTAATTAAAGGAAGTGTAGCCTGTAGAGGCAGTGACCTGCTATAGCCTGCTGCTACTATAATAAATGAGGTCTAACTGAGTCTCACCAATGTTTTTTTTTGCTAAAAATTGTGTTTTATTTATTTATTATTTAAAGACTGTCACATTTTTATTTTTCTAATGTATATATTTTTATATTTTTTTACCCATTCTCCCCAGACTGACTGTTATATGTAAATGTAATACAAGCCCAGTGGAACATATGGCTATCACATGACATGTGACATGTGTAGTAAAAGAATGACTGAGTGGATAATATTCTCATAAACATCTGATTTCAAGACTACATTATTAAATGTATTGAAGTCACTTAAGTGGCTGGGTATTTACAAATATATTAAGTTGTGAAGTAATTCACCAAACAAGAAATTTTAATTTTGAAAACTGTGGCTGTTAGAAGTAACTGGCTAACTTCATCTTTGTTAGTAATATTATAAAAAGCATAGAGAGACAGTCAATAAATAATAGTAAATAAAGATAAGAATGTACTTTTAACGTGAGGACAATATGATGATGAATAATTAGATACAATATACTAGTATTAGAACAAAAGGTTAATAGTACTTGTATTACATAATATATAACAATATTACATACTAAGTTATATTAGTGTATGAAGTATATAATATGTACTAACTATATATATTATGTAATACTTATAGTTGGCAATTTATATTGATTGTTTATGTGTTTGTATATTAAGATCTTATAATAAATAAATATATTTATTATAAGTTATATTATATTATTTAGTATATTATGAACTCATAATGAAATAAACATTGGTGATATTGTTACATATTTTAACTAATTACTTAATAGTAAACAGTGTACCTTGTACAAACATTATTTGAACTATAATCAATACCACTTTTATTATACATGTTACATATATGGTATATAACATATTGCATTAGGTGTTGTTCATGGAACAATGTGAGTTTGTGATCCAACTAATCCAGGTGATATTTGATGTCTTAACAATAATATGTTGTAATAAAACAAGTCAGGTGTGTTGATGTAATAAATACAACTCAATGATTTGTACTATTATGATATCAGGTATGTCACTAACATTATCATATATAACTAACATGTACTATCATTATAAGGTCATCCAAGTGATACTCCTACAGGACTATGTTTTACAGCTCTCACAAACACTTTAGTCACTCTCTACTGATCAACTCCTACTCTTCATTTTAATTGTATAGTCAATATACTGTCTTCACCCCCTCCTTTCATCCTCCTCTCTTGTACTTAAAGTCTATCACAACATATCAGGTTCACTAACTGCTAATATAACTACTGTTACTAACATTACACTGACTGGAGTATTAGCTGGATACATCTACATTTAGTTAGTATATATACATATGTTTAATTGAATATATTAAATGTTTGTCCTTCATGTTCTTGTTAACTCTGTTACTCTCATTTCAGTCAGTAATATTAATACATAAATGTACCTGCTCTTTCAACAACTGTAGCATTATTTAATAATTTTTCATCATATAATGTTGAATATGTTAAGAATCTATCAGTCCTTTGATGTTTATTACTAGACTCCACTAATTCTACATATTCACTGCTCATTTTATATATGTAATTTGTTCAAGCAATCATTACATTTATGACTCCATAAACTACATGCAATTCTTAATTTGATGATTTCTACTTTTGTAATGACCATATTTTTTAATTTTTAAATATTAGGCAGTAAAGTGAATTTTAATGCAATTTCATCTTCCTTTATATATCAGTAGAAGACCTCTCATCTAAACACATTCAATGTAGATAGATCAAAGTTAAACTTGTATGTTGACAACCATTGTAGTTAACACAGAAGTCAATTTTAAGAACAACGTAAGTATTTACAATGAGTAATCTAATAGTTGAGTTATAATGTAGACTCAACCCACAAAACACACCACCTATTTACATAAATAAGTCTAACAGGTATCATTGTCATTCATAAATCCATTGTATCATAACTAAAATCTACCCATCCAGTCAAAATGAAAAAGTATAGTACACTGTTGATTTGTCTTTTATTACCAGTCATAAGTGAGTTAATATATAATATTTGTTAGTATGGCCTTATAGAAAACATAGAAGCTACAGTTACAAGTCTAAACTGTAATCATGAAGTATGTCCACAGACACAAGGAGCAGTCAATTGTACAATAACAGGAATTATAGCAGCTTGGTATTCTCCTCCATCAGGTAGTAAACCAATTGCTACAGTGAGTTCTGGAGACATTGCTAATAGTAACATTGAGTTTACTGCTGCTCTTGTGAGTGTTAACAATCCTGGACTAACAACTAATTTAAGTTTTATTGCCACTACTGATAAGAATGGAACACAAGTCAAGTGTGTTGAAGCATTAACTACAAACTCAATGACTTGTATTATTATGATATCAGGTACGTCACTAACAGTATCATATATAACTAACATGTACTATCATTATAAGGTCCTCCAAGTGATGCTCCTACAACACTGGGTTTTACAGCTCTCACAAACACTTCAGTCATTCTTTACTGGTCACCTCCTACTCTTCATCCTAACTGTATCGTTAACTACACTGTTGAGATCAGGACAACCAGTGATAATATATTGATCAGTAATCTTAGTACTGGTAGTAATATCACCAGTATTAATGTATCTACTGGTCTCACTCAGTCAGTAGACTATCAATACAGAGTAGTAGGGTCTGATGCTGTTAATAGATTAGGACCTTATAGTCAATATACTATGTTCACTTTAGATGGTAAGAGTTAGATTATTTTAGTTCCCTTAAGAAGTACTAATTTTAAGTTCTACAGGCTGTACCACTAATTACTTATAACATCACAAAGAATACAGACTACTACACTATTGTTGTGATTTGGGAGGTATGTATTTCTGTTTACAATAACTGAGTCTAGTATATTCATTTAGTCACGTCCTCTTTCCTCTTATCTTCCTCTCTTGTACTATAAAGTCTATCATAACATATCAGGTTCACTAACTGTTAATATAACTACTGTTACTAACATTACATTGACTGGAGTACTAGCTGGATATACCTACATTATAACAGTGGTACCAGTTAATATACTAGGAAATGGATATCCTAATAAGACTATAGGTTATTTAAATATTATTATAAAGTGTGTTATGTTTACTTCTCATACAGTTATCATTTCTAAAGAACCAATAATTACTAGTGTTGTAACAACATTTAACAAAAGTAATCAATTATTTATCTTTAAGGCTAATAATATTATTAATACTGAACATGTAGATTGTCATTATTCTCATAATGTGCTGTCCAAACTAAGATAATTATTAATTATATTTGGTGATAGTGTGTACACACACACACACTGGGTATTTGCTTGGGTCTGAGACAAGCATTCTACAAACACTCTTCACCAATGAAAAATTACATAAGCATAATTAGACCATTCAACAAATTTTATTAATCAACAAATCTGTATGGTTTCTGGTTCAGGCAACTTTTTATTCTACACAATGATCTGACACTTACTACTTACTTTTCCCTATTATTGTAGTCATCATAACAAGTGCTTCATTAAATATTAGTAAGTGCATAAATATTTGTGATATTTATAGAAACTACAAGTTCATTGATGTTATTGTCAATTCCAACAACTATTACATCTTTTTACTTAACTGGCAGGACCTTAAAACCCGTTTGAATAAATGATTACTTATCTATTTCACAGACACTTACTTTAGTTCTTCAGTCATTCAAATTCCTACAGTCAATATAACTTCAACTGTTCGTACATGTCCAAGTAATTTATAGTCAAAAGTGTAAGTGTACAATTATATTTCCATTGTAGCTAATGAAAAACAACAAACCTCATGTTTATCAGGTAATTAAACAAATGTGTTATATTACTGAATTGTTTACTTAACAGTGAGTATACCAGTCAGTATGTTCCTCTCTTCTCTATTAACTGCTGTTATTACTACACTTATTGTCTATCTCATTATGAGGAAGAGGAGCTACAATAAAGATACTCCACCCACTACTACTACCCAATTAGGTCCAATATATGATGATGTTAAGTTACCAGAGACCTCAGAACGAAAAGAGATCATTGAATTACAAGGAAATACTGCTTATGGATATATTAATTAAAAATATTATGTTAACTTTATTATACATAATTACTAAAGTCGGTTAAGTTATGTGATGACAGTATGCTTAATTATAAAAAGACTCACTTAGAATCATATCAGTATCAAAATAGATAATAAAGTTAATAATTCATTTATCTTACTTTATTATTTCTATCATTGAACTAACAAGTTCACATCAATTTATTATTTAAAGTATATTCTGTTATATGATACACATGTAAAATATTGTAAACACAACATGTTACATTATGTGATTTTAAACTATGCGTACTAATGTCATTGTTATATACAATATGAACTTCATTACAGTCATATTAACAACAGTTTTTGTTATCATTATTATCTGGTTGAAAACATTGCATTATTTTAGTACTTTTAGTTAAGGATTGTTTACTTTTTAAAAAGTTGATGTTGACATGAGCATCATCTTTTTTATCCTGATAAATAAATACACCCATATAGCAACTATTATAATAATAATACATTAACAAGAAATTATATCACATCATTTACGAACTATTATTATAAATATTACATGTTATCTAGACCTACATGTTGTATAAAGACTTATGTCATACAAGTTGATACTTAAGAGTAATTATAACATGTAGTCTGTTAAACTTACATTTACTATCATAACTTATGTACTTCATTTCCTTTTTCATTTTCCTTCATTTATATACTAAACAATACTAGCAAATTCAATGTTCATACCAAACAAGGCATTGCTATAATACACCAATATTAGGTACTAGCATTAGTTATTATAATACAATTAAGGAAATGTATCTGTAAAAATAATAAGCTGCTTCCTTGTTTGACAACATCTGTTTACTAAAAGACCAGTATTACATTTATATTACATATAGATAATACATAACAGTTTGTATGTATACTGTCTATTGGTATTAATGTAGTACTAAATTGGTATATACATGTATATGATATGTATTGTATCTATTATATGTGCTATATAGTACTAATTGATAATTTATATTAACATATATGTGTTGTATATTATAAATTGATAATGAAATAAACATTGGTGATGTTGTTACATATTTCAACTAATTACTTATTTAATGGAAAACAAATCAAATATCATGGACTAAAAAATAATTTATGTTTTACTGCCACTACTAATAAGAATGGAACACAAGTCAGGTGTAGTGATGTAATAGATACAACTTCAATGACTTGTACTATTATGATATCAGGTATGTCACTAACAGTATTATATATAACTAACATGTACTATCATTATAAGGTCCTCCAAGTGATGCTCCTACAGGAATACTCCTACAGGACGAGGTTCTACAAGTTTTTCCACTAATCACTTATAATATTACAAAGAATACAGTGAACTGCACCACTGTTGGGAGTTAGGATTGTTTACAATAAGTGAGTCTACTTTTTCATTTAGTCACCTCCTCTCTCCTCTCGTCCTCCTCTCTTGTACTATAAAGTCTATCACAACATATCAGGTTCACTAACTGTTAATATAACTACTGTTACTAACATTACATTGACTGGAGTACTAGCTGGATATACCTATATTACAACAGTGGTACCAGTTAATATACTAGGAGATGGATACCCTAATAAGACAATAGGTTATTTAAATATTATTATAAAGTGTGTTATGTTTACTTCTCGCACAGTTATCATTAATGGAGAACCAATAATCATTAGTGTCAACATATTATAGTATTATAGAATATCATAGAAAGACTACTTCTAGAGGTTTATCTAGAATAAGTAAGTACAAATTTAGTTTATTAATTAAATTATTTAAAAATTAATTTATATAAATTTTTAAATAAATATAGTAACTATTTGTCCTTTCATGTTCTTGTCAACTCCAACTTTACTCTCATTTCAGTCAGTGATATTAATATATAAATGTACCTAGCTCTTTCAACAACTGTAACAATATTTAATAATTTTTATCATATAATGTTGAGTATGTTAAGAATTCATCAGTCCTTTGATGTTTATTACTAGACTCAACCAATTCAAAATATTCATTGTTCACTCTATATATGTAATTTGTTTAAGTAATCATTACATCTATGACTCCATAAACTACATGCAATTCTTAATATGATTATTTCCACTTTCATAATGACAGTATTTTTCTAGTTTTTTTTTATTATTAGTCAATGAAGTAAAATTATAATTCAATTTCACCTTCCTATATATATCAGTAGAAGAGCTATCATTTAAATATATTCAAAACAGGTAGATCAAAGTCAAACTTGTATGTTGACAACCATTGTAGTTAACACTGAAGTCAATTTTAAGAACAATGTAAGTATTTACAATAAATAACCTAATAGTTGAGTCATAATGTAAACTCAACCCACAAAACACACCACCTCTTTACATAAATAAGTATCATTGCCATGTATAAATCTATTGTATCATAACTATAATCTATCCATGTAGTCAAAATGAAAAAGTATGCTACAATGTTGACTGGTCATCTCCTACTCTTCATCCTAACTGTATAGTTAACTACACTGTTGAGATCAGAACAACCAGTGATAATATATTGATCAGTAGTCTTAGTACTGATAGTAATATCACCAGTATTAATGTATCTACTGGTCTCAATCAGTCAGTAGAGTATCAGTACAGAGTAGTAGGGTCTGATGCTATAAATAGATTAGGACTCTATAGTCAATATATTGTGTTCACTTTAGATGGTAAGAGCTAGATTATTCTACTTCTCTTAAGAAGTGCTAACTTTTAGTTCTACAGGCTGTAACACTTATCACTTATAATATCACAAAGAATACAAACAACTACATTATTGTTATGATTTGGGAGGTATGTATTTCAGTTTACTATAACTGAGTATAGTTTTTTTCATTTAGTCACCTCCTCTCTCCTTTTGTCCTCCTCTTTTGTACTATAAAGTCTATTTCAACATATCAGGTTCACTAACTGTTAATATAACTACTGTTACTAACATTACATTGACTGGAGTACTAGCTGGATATACCTACATTATAACAGTGGTACCAGTTAATATACTAGGAGATGGATACCTTAATAAGACTATAGGTTATTTAAATATTATTATAAAGTGTGTTATATTTACTTCCCATACAGTTATCATTCCTAATGAGGAACCAATAATTACTAGTACTAGTATTGTAACAATATCATCTGAACATTGTAAGAGTGTTCAATATAACATACAAAATTAATTACATATTATATGTATTAGTAACACCAGTAAATGTATCTAGTCTCTTTTCTACAACTGTAAGTGATACATCAATTATTAGTAAGTGTAAAACATTTATTATCATTTTTACTTAATGATGAATATAGAAACTTTGGTCCCTTTGATGTCTTTATTACAAAGTGCAACTAAAACAAGTACAATATCTTTAAACTCAACAGGTATGTCATTAAAAATTATTATAATTTAAGTATTACAATATAATGAAATGTCTATATGTATACTCTATTTTTGTATAGCAGTTTCTATCTATAGCCTGTCAGGTTCATCTCCTACAAGTAATTTAATCAATCTAATATAACATTGCTATTTCTATTTGACAATAGCAGTAATCACTACCACAACATCATCAACATCTGCTGGAATATATTATGTTATTGGGACTGTTGGAGGTATTATTGTTTTCATACTAATTGCTGTAGTACTATTTCTAGCTGGTTGTATAATAATTAGAAGACAAAATAAAAGTCAGGTGTTCCTATAATTACTTAATCCTTTAATACTCTCAATATAGACAACAAAGCAAGTGGTAGTCCAGTAACTGTTTCTCTGAGGTCAGTTCAAATATACAAATATTCATTTTAATGATTATACTTTAGAAAAATTAAAGACAATAACAGAGAAGAGGTAAGGTATTGTTACTTATATGTAGATAGTTAATACCTGCATGAGTAAATGAACATTTATTGATACAAAAATGTGATTGATCATCATGACTCATTATTAGTTTATGTTAATCTAATTTGGAGTTACTCATCATTTCTTAAAATAATTTGGTCATTACTATAGTTATCTTCAGACCCCACCTATGATGAAGTAAACAATAAACCACAGCCTCTATCTCTACAATATGATGAGGTCCCTCCTCCAGTGCCTCCTTATTTAGCTGATAATGACCAGCCACCTCCTGAAACACTGTTACATTCTGAGGATAATCCTTCTGTACCCTTTTATAATGATGAACCTGTGATATCTCAGTATTCTGAAGTCAAGAGAGAGCATATAGCACTTCATACAGCTGAAGGAAATTATTCTGTTTTGAAGAGAGAAGAGAGAGAAGTCAGTTAAATGTAGGTACACAATCACATGACCATATTATAATTACAGAGCAGAGAGAATAATTCTCAGTTACAACAGACTGGTCTGTATTCAACTCTAAATAATGAAGTAAGAGATAATACAGTCAACTATATCATAACAACTTATATCATATTAGATAATCAAACCAATTGGAGCCAGAGCTGAGCCAAGAGGAGTTAGAAATATAATATATGCTGAACTAGGCAATGTCTCTAAGAATGTTGCCATAATCTTCTTTAATTGTCACTAACAGAGGCTCTCTACAAAAGGTATTATGATACAGGCTCAGTTAGGAGAACTGGATTTACCTCCACCACGTCCTCCTAAGCCTGGTCCCAAACCTATTTGCCATGGCAGTGGAGGCCAGTCAACAACAGTAATTCCCTCTATACATCACCTGTAAAATGATCATAACTCACTGCTGACTTATACAATGTTAAATATGCCACATTTTAGTTCATTTTTTAATTTTGTCATGTTTTATATATTAATAGTTTTTAGCTTTTGTCAAACTAGTATCATTTATTTATTAACTATAATATGTTAACTAGTATTTGTTTACATATGAACTTCATATGATCACTTTGTATCATTATAGCAGCTGTCAATATTAATTATTAATCGCTAGTATTCTCAATATTTGTTGTGACATATATATATATATATATATATATATATATATATATATATATTTAGCTAATGTATGTTTATTTAATATATTTACATCATCTGATACATCCTCCTTATATTAAAGGTAAACTTATTTTATCTCATAAACAAACACACAGTACTATAGACCACATAAAGCATAGAACAATATACAAAGTAACTTGTGTACTACTTAAATTTAGTGTTAATTGACTGATGATATGAGTATGGTTAGCATATGTAAGGTAAGTGGTAATTGTCTGGGTATTTTATTTTATTATTATTGTCATAACATAAAACTGATAATGATAAAGTTAATTATAAATAGTTTTATCTTACCACAATATATCAATGAAATATAATAACGCAACAAACATGAAACTTACAAAAATCATCAAAGCAATTAACTAAAAATGGACCAGTTATTTATAAAACAAGTTAGTTAACAGGTTTTGAACTTTTAGTCACAAAAACTAATCAGACCATCTTCCAAAATACATACACATGTACTTGTACAAATATTAATTAAAAGAAGGGTAGCTTATAGAGGCAGTGACTAGATACAGCATGCTGCTACCACAATAGACAAAGCCCACCCCACTGAGTCACACCAATGTTACCTTCACCAGATAATGATTAAAAGATGTCTTGTTTATTTTATTTATTTATTGACTAATATATCTTATTTTTCTGACGTATATAGTTTAATATTTTTACTACCCCTCTCCCAGACCGACTCTCTGTAATGTAACATCTATCCAATGGACCATATTATATGCATTAAAAGCATGACTTAGTGAATTAAATAAAGGAGGGAAATCAGAATAGTAGGTAGTTGTAATGGTGGTCTCAAAACCAGATATTCTCTTAGTGAAACTTCTGATTTCAAGACTGCTTTATTAAATTTATTAAAGTCATTTGAATTGCTAGGCATATTTATATATATTTCAGTTGTAAAGTAATCCACCAAATAATAAATTTTATTTGAATGTTCTGGCTGTCATTGGTTATCTTCATCAGTAATATTCCAAAAAGCATAGAGAGGCAGTCAATAAATAAAACTAAAATGAATAAACAAATAAAGATAAGAATGTACTTTAAAACACGAGGACAATATAAGGATGAATAGTTAAGCTATATACTAGTACTGGATAAAAAGTTATTATTACTTGTACTACATAATACATAACAATATTACATACTGAGTTATATTAATGTATGAAGTATATGATATGTACTATCTATATATATTATGTAATACTTAGTTGGCAATTTATATTGATTGTGTATGTGTTTGTATATTATGAACTCATAATGAAATAAACATTGATGATGTTGTTACATATTTCAACTAATTACTTAATTGTAAATAGTATACCTTGTACAAAGATTATTTGAACTACAATCAATACAACTTTTATTATACATGTTACATACATGGTATATAGCATATAGCATTAGGTGTTGTTCATGGAACAATGTTAGTTTGTGATCCAACTAATCCAGGTGATATTTGATGTCTTAACAATAATATGTTATAATAAAACAAGTCAGGTGTGTTGGTGTAATAGATACAAACTCAATGACTTGTACTATTATGATATCAGGTATGTCACTAACAGTATCATATATATCTAACAATGTACTATCATTATAAGGTCCTCCAAGTGATGCTCCCACAGGACTGGGTTTTACAGCTCTCACAAACACTTTAGTCACTTTCTATTGATCAACTCCTACTCTTCATTTTAACTGTATTGTCAATATACTGCCTTCACCCTCTCCTTTCATCCTCCTCTCTTGTACTTAAAGTCTATTATAACATATCAAGTTCACTAACTGTTAATATAACTTCTGTTACTAACATTACATTGACTGGAGTACTAGCTGGATATACCTACATTATAACAGTGGTACCAGTTAATATACTAGGAGATGGATACCCTAATAAGACTATAGGTTATTTAAATATTATTATAAAGTGTGTTATGTTTACTTCTCATACAGTTATCATTAATGATGAACCAATGATAATTAGTGTCAACATATTATAGAATATCATAAGAAGACTATTTCAAATGATTTTTCTAGAATAAGTAAGTGCAGATTTAGTTAATATAATATTTTTAAATGAATATAGTAATTGCGTGTCCTTTCATGTTCTTGTCAACTCCAACTTTACTCTAATTTCAGGTCAGTAATATTATTATATAAATGTATCCAGCTCTTTCAACAACTGTAGCAATGTTTAATAATTTTTTCATTATATAATGTTGAATATGTTAAGAATCCATTAGTCCTTTGATGTTTATTACTAGACTCCACTAATTCTACATATTCACTGCTCACTCTATATATTTCATTTGTTTTAAGCAAACATTACATTTATGACTCCATACATGCAATTATTAATTTGATTATTTCCACTTTCATAATGACAGTATTATTATAATACTATATTAGTCATTTTTTAAATTTTTTTATTAGTCAATAAAGTAAACTTTCATCTTCATATATATCAGTAGAAGAGCTCTCATCAAATTCCAACAATTGATTATAAACGCTTTCAATACAGGTACATCAAAGTCAAACTTGTATGTTGACAACCATTGTAGTTAACATTGAAGTCAATTTGAAGAAAAGCATAAGTATTTACAATAGTTAAGTTATAATGTAAACTCAACCCACAAAACACACCACCTCTTTACATAAATAAGTCTAACAGGTATTATTGCCATGTATAAAACCATTGTATCATAACAATAATCTACCTATGCAGTCAAAATGAAAGAGTATGGTACAATATTGATTTGTCTTCTATTACCAGTCATAAGTGAGTTAATATATAATATTTGTTAGTATGTCCTTATAGTGAACATAGAAGCTTCAGTTACAAGTCTAGACTGTAATCATGGAGTATGTCCACAGACACAAGGAGTACTCACTTGTACAATAACAGGAAGTGTAGCAACATGGTATTCTCCTTCATCAGATGATAGTGCCATTGCTACAGTAACTTCTGGATTAGTGAGTAATGTTGATAATATTGGGTTTACAGCTGCTCTTGTAAGCAATACTTCTGAACTAACAACTAATTTAAGTTTTACTGCCACTACTGATAAGAATGGAACACAAGTCAGGTGTGGTGATTTAATAGATACAAATTCAATGACTTGTACTATTATGATATCAGGTATATCACTAACAGTATCATAATATATAACTAACATGCACTATCATTATAAGGTCCTCCAAGTGATACTCCTACAACACTGGGTTTTACAGCTCTCACAAACACTTCAGTCACTCTCTACTGGTCACCTCCTATTCTTAATCCTAACTGTGTAGTTAACTACACTGTTGAGATCAGGACAACCAGTGATAATATATTGATCAGTAGTCTTAATACTGGTAGTAATATCACCAGTATTAATGTATCTACTGGTCTCAATCAGTCAGTAGAGTATCAGTACAGAGTAGTAGGGTCTGATGCTGTTAATAGATTAGGACCCTATAGTCAATATACTATGTTCACTTTAGATAGTAAGAGTTAGATTATTCTAGTTCCCTTGAGGAGTGCTAGTTTTTAGTTCTGCAGGCTGTACCACTAATCACTTATAATATCACAAAGAATACAGACAACTACAAAATTATTGTAATTTGGGAGGTATGTATTTCTGTTTATAATAACTGAGTCTAGTTTTTTATTTAGTCACCTCCTCTCTCCTCTCATCCACCTCTTTTGTACTATAAAGTCTATCGCAACATATCAGGTTTACTAACTGTCAATATAACTACTGTTACTAACATTACATTGACTGGAGTACTAGCTGGATATATCTACATTATAACAGTGGTACCAGTTAATATACTAGGAGATGGATACTCTAATAAGACTATAGGTTATTTAAATATTATTATAAAGTATGTTATGTTTACTTCTCATACAGTTATCATTCCTGATGAGGAACCAATAATTACTAGTACTAGTAATGTAACAAAATCATCTGAACATTGTAAGAGTGTAACATACAAAATTAATTACATATCATTTGTATTAGCAACACCAGTAAATGTAACTAGTCTCTTTTCTACAACTTTAATTGATACATCAATTATTAGTAAGTGAAAAACATTTATTATCACTCTTACTTAATGATGAATATAGAAACTTTGGTCCCTTTGATGTCTTTATTACAAAGTGCAACTAAAACAAGTACAATATCTTTAAACTCAACAGGTATGTCCTTAGAAATTATTATAATTTAAGTATTACAATATAATGAAATGTTATATATATATACTCTATTTTTTGTATAGCAGTTTCTATCTATAGCCTGTCAGGTTCATCTCCTACAAGTAATTTAATGAATCTAATATAACATTGTTATTTCTATTTGACAATAGCAGTAATCACTACCACAACATCATCAACATCTGCTGGAATATATTATGTTATTGGGACTGTTGGAGGTATTATTGTTTTCATACTAATTGCTGTAGTACTATTTCTAGCTGGTTGTATAATGATTAGAAGACAGAATAAAAGTCAGGTGTTCCTATAATTACTTAATCCTTTAATACTCTCAATATAGGCAACAAAGCAAGTGGTAGTCCAGTAAATATTTCTCTGAGGTCAGTTCAAATATACTAATATTCATTTTAATGATTATACTTTAGCAGTATTAATGACAATAACAGAGAAGAGGTAAGGTATTGTTACTTATATGTAGATAGTTAATACCTGCATGAGTAAATGAACATTTATTGATACAAAAATGTGATTGATCATCATGACTCATTATTAGTTTATGTCAATCTAATTTGGAGTTACTCATCATTTCTTAAAATAAATTGGTCCTTACTATAGTTATCTTCAGACCCCACTTATGCTGAAGTAAACAAGAAACCACAACCTCTATCTCTACAATATGATGAGGTCCCACCTCCAGTGCCTCCTTATTTAGCTGATAATGACCAGCCACCTCCTGAACCACTGTTCCATTCTGAGGATAATCTTTCTGTACCCTATTATAATAAGGAACTTGTGATAGCGCAGTATTTTGAAGTCAAGAATATAGCACTTCATACAGCTGAAGGAAATTATTCTGTTTTGAAGAGAGAAGAGAGAGAAGTCAGTTAAATGTAGGTACACAATCATATGAACATATTATTATTATTATAGAGCAGAGTGAATAACTCTCAGTTACAACAGACTGGTTTCTATTCAACTCTAAATCATGAAGTATGAAATAATACAGTCAATAATATCATAATAACTTATATCATATTAGACAATCAAACCAATTGGAGGCAGAGCTGAGCCAAGAGGAGTTAGAAATATAATATATGCTGAACTAGGCAATGTCCCTAAGAACAGATCAATGATATCTCCTACATCTAATTTAGAGCAGTCTGTTATCTACTCTGATATCAAAACACCAACTGACCCTAATAAGGTATCTTGTGTAATACAACAATGTTGCCATAATTTTCTTTAATTGTCACTAACAGAGGCTCTCTACAAAAGGTATTATGATACAGGCTCAGTTAGGAGAAATGGAGTTACCTCCATCACGTCCTTCTAAACCTGGTCCCAAACCTAGTTCCCATGGCAGTGGAGGCCAGTCAACAACAGTAATTCCCTCTATACATCACCTGTAAAATGATTATAACTTACTGCTGACTTATATAATGTTAAATATGTCACTTTTTAGTTCATTGTTTAATTTTGTCATGTTTTATATATTAATAGTTTTTAGCTTTTGTCAAACTAGTATCATTTATTTATTAACTATAATATGTTAACTAGTATTTGTTTACATATGAACTTCATATAATCACTTTATATCATTATAGCAGCTGTCAGTATTAATTATTATTCACTAGTCTTCTCAATATTCATTGTGACATATATATATATATATATATATATATATATATATATATATTTAGCTAATGTATGTTTATTTAATATATTTACATCATCTGATACATCCTCCTTATATTAAAGGTAAACTTATTTTATCTCATAAACAAACACACAGTAATATAGACCACATAAAGCATAGAACAATATACAAAGTAACTTGTGTACTACTTAAATTTAGTGTTAATTGACTGATGATATGAGTATGGTTAGCATATGTAAGGTAAGTGGTAATTGTCTGGGTATTTTATTTATTATTATTGTCATAACATGAAACTGATAATGATGAAGTTAATTATAAATAGTTTTATCTACCACAATATTATCAATGAAATATAATAACACAACAAACATGAAACTTACAAAAATCATCAAAGCAATTAACTAAAAATGGACCAGTTATTTATAAAACAAGTTAGTTAACAGGTTTTGAACTTTTAGTCACAAAAACTAATCAGACCATCTTCCAAAATACATACACATGTACTTGTACAAATATTAATTAAAAGAAGGGTAGCTTATAGAGGCAGTGACTAGATACAGCATGCTGCCACCACAATAGACAAAGCCCACCCCACTGAGTCACACCAATGTTACCTTCACCAGATAATGATAAAAAGATGTCTTGTTTATTTTATTTATTTATTGACTAATACATCTTATTTTTCTGATGTATATAGTTTAATACTTTTACTACCCCTCTCCCAGACCAACTCTCTGTAATGTAACATCTATCCAATGGACCATATTATATGCATTAAAAGCATGACTTAGTGAATTAAATAAAGGAGGGAAATCAGAATAGTAGGTAGTTGTAATGGTGGTCTCAAAACCAGATATTCTCCTAGTGAAACTTTTGATTTCAAGACTGCTTTATTAAATTTATTAAAGTCATTTGAGTTGCTAGGTATATTCATATATATTTCAGTTGTAAAGTAATCCACCAAATAATAAATTTTATTTGAATGTTCTGGCTGTCATTGGTTATCTTCATCAGTAATATTCCAAAAAGCATAGAGAGGCAGTCAATAAATAAAAATAAAATGAATAAACAAATAAAGATAAGAATGTACTTTAAAACATGAAGACAATATAAGGATGAATAGTTAAGCTATATACTAGTTATCATTCATGTCATTTATCTAAGTACAGATTTAGTTAATATATATATTTTTAAATGAATATAGTAACTATTTGTCCAACTCCAACTTTACTCTCATTTCAGTCAGTAATATTATTATATAAATGTACCTGCTCTTTCAACAACTGTAGCATTATTTAATAATTTTTTCATTATATAATGTTGAATATGTTAAGAATCCATCAGTCATTTGATGTTTATTACTAGACTCCACTAATTCTACATATTCACTGTTCACTCTATATATGTAATTTGTTTAAGCAATCATTACATTTATGATTTAATAAACTACATGGAATTTATAATTTGATAATTTCTACTTTTGTAATGACCATTTTTTTAATTTTTAAATATTAGGCAGTAAAGTGAATTTTAATACAATTTCATCTTCCTTTATATATCTGTAGAAGACCTCTCGTCTAAACACATTCAATACAGGTAGATCAAAGTTAAACTTGTATGTTGACAACCATTGTAGTTAACACAGAAGTCAATTTTAAGAACAATGTAAGTATTTACAATGACTAATCTAATAGTTGAGTTATAATGTAGACTCAACCCACAAAACACACTACCTCTTTACATAAATAAGTCTAACAGGTATCATTGTCATTCATAAATCCATTGTATCATGACTATAATCTATCCATCCAGTCAAAATGAAAAAGTATGGTACAATGTTGATTTGTCTTTTATTACCAGTCATAAGTGAGTTAATATATAATATTTGTTAGATAGCCTTACAGTGAACATAGAAGCTACAGTTACAAGTCTAGACTGTAATCATGGAGTATGTCCACAGACACAAGGAGCACTCACTTGTACAATAACAGGAGGTCAAGCAGCTTGGTATTCTCCTCCATCAGATAGTACTCTCATTGCTACAGTAAGTTCTGGAGAAGTTGTTAGTAGTAACACTGAGTTAATTGCTGCTCTTGTGAGTGTTAACAATTCTGGACTAACAACTAATTTAAGTTTTATTGCCACTACTGATAAGAATGGAACACAAGTCAGGTGTAGTGATGTAATAGATACAAACTCAATGACTTGTATTATTATGATATCAGGTATGTCACTAACAGTATCATATATAACTAACATGTACTATCATTGTAAGGTCCTCCAAGTGATCCTCCTACAGGACTGGATTTTACAGCTCTTACAAACACATCAGTCACTCTTTACTGGTCACCTCCTACTCTTCATCCTAACTGTATAGTTAACTACACTGTTGAGATCAGGACAACTAGTGATAATATATTGATCAGTAATCTAAGTACTGGTAGTAATATCACCAGTATTAATGTATCTACTGGTCTCTCTCAGTCAGTAGACTATCAATACAGAGTAGTAGGGTCTGATGCTGTTAATAGATTAGGACCCTATAGTCAATATACTATGTTCACTTTAGATGGTAAGAGTTAGATTATTCTAGTTCCCTTGAGGAGTACTAATTTTAAGTTCTACAGGCTGTACCACTAATTACTTATAACATCACAAAGAATACAGACAACTACTTTATTGTTGTAATTTGGGAGGTATGTATTTCTGTATAATATAACTGAGTTTAGTATATTTATTTAGTCACCTCCTCTTTTCTCTCGTCCTCCTCTCTTGTACTACAAAGTCTATCACAACATATCAGGTTCACTAACTGTTAATATAACTACTTTTACTAACATTACATTGACTGGAGTACTAGCTGGATATACCTACATTATAACAGTGGTACCAGTTAATATACTAGGAGATGGATACCCTAATAAGACTATAGGTTATTTAAATATTATTATAAAGTGTGTTATGCTTACTTTTCATACAGTTATCATTTCTAAACAACCAATAATCACTAGTGTTGTAATAACATCATTTAACAAAAGTAATCAATTATTTATCTTTAAGGCTAATAATATTATTAATACTGAACATGTAGATTGTCATTATTCTCATAATGTGCTGTCCAAACTAAGATAATTATTAATTATATTTGGTGATAGTGTGTACACACACACACATTGGGTATTTGCTTGGGTCTGAGACAAGCATTCTACAAACACTCTTCACCAATGAAAAATTACATAAGCATAATTAGACCATTCAACAAATTTTATTAATCAACAAATCTGTATGGTTTCTGGTTCAGGCAACTTTTTATTCTACACAATGATCTGACACTTACTACTTACTTTTCCCTATTATTGTAGTCATCATAACAAGTGCTTCATTAAATATTAGTAAGTGCATAAATATTTGTGATATTTATAGAAACTACAAGTTCATTGATGTTATTGTCAATTCCAACAACTATTACATCTTTTTACTTAACTGGTAGGACCTTAAAACCCATTTGAATACATAATTACTTATCTATTTCACAGACACTTACTTTAGTTCTTCAGTCATTCAAATTCCTACAGTCACTATAACTTCCACTGTTTGTACATGTCCAAGTAATTTATAGTCAAAAGTGTAAGTGTACAATTATATTTCCATTGTAGCTAATGAAAAACAACAAACCTCATGTTTAGCAGGTAATTAAACAAATGCATTATATTACTGAATTGTTTACTTAACAGTGAGTATACCAGTTAGTATGTTCCTCTCTTCTCTATTAACTGCTGTTATTACTACACTTATTGTCTATCTCATTATGAGGAAGAGGAGCTACAATAAAGATACTCCACCCACTACTACTACCCAATTAGGTCCAATATATGATGATGTTAAGTTACCAGAGACCTCAGAACATAAAGAGATCATTGAATTACAAGGAAATACTGCTTATGGATATATTAATTAAAAATATTATGTTAACTTTATTATACATAATTACTAAAGTCGGTTAAGTTATGTGATGACAGTATGCTTAATTATAAAAAGACTCACTTAAAATCATATTGGTGTCAATATAGATAATAGAGTTAATAATTCATTTATCTTACTTTATTATTTCTATCATTGAACTAACAAGTTCACATCAATTTATTATTTAAAGTATATTCTGTTATATAATACACATGTAAAATATTGTAAACACAACATGTTACATTATGTGACTTAAAATTATGTGTACTAATTTCATTGTTATATACAATATGAACTTCATTACAATCATATTAACAACTGTTACTGTTATCATTATTATCTGGTTGAAAATATTGCATTATTTTAGAACTTTTAGTTAAGGATTTTTTAATTTTTAAAAAGTTGATGTTGACACGAGCATTATCTTTTTATCAAATATAAACTATTTTATCCTGATAAATAAATACACCCATATAGCAACAATTATAATAATGATACATTAACAAGAAACTATATCACATCATTTACGAACTATTATTATAAATATTACATGTTATCTAGACCTATATGTTGTATAAAGACTTATGTCATACAAGTTGATACTTTACACCCACACATAGAGTAATTATAACATGTAGTCTGTTAAGTTTACATCAACTATCATAACATATGTACTTCATTTCCTATTTTATTTTCCTTTATTTATATACTAAACAATACTAGCAGATTCAATGTTCATACCAAACAATACATTGCTATAGCACACCAATACATGATTACAATAATTACAATTATAATTACAATATAAAACATCAAAGGGCATAGTTTACCAAGAATTTACACAAGATTTAACCAATCAAATACGACTTGGTGATATCAATCCTTTTAAGTGACACCATTTGATATCATTACATTATATATTAATTATTAATCACTAGTATTCTTAATATTCATTGTGACATGTGCGTGTGTGTGTGTGTGTGTGTGTGTGTGCATATATATATGTGTGTGTGTGTGTGTGTGTGTATATATATATATGTATATATATATATATATATATATATATATATATATATATATATATATATTTAGCTAATGTATGTTTATTTAATATATTTACATCATCTGATGCATCATCCTTACATCAAAGGTAAACTTATTTTATCTTCATAAACAAACACACATTACTATAGACCATATAAAACATAGAACAATATACAAAGTAACTTGTGTACTACTTCAAATTAGTGTTAATTGACTGATGATATATGTATGATTAGCAGATTAGCATATGTAATAGTGGTAAGGTAAGTGGTAACTGACTGGGTATTTTATTTTATTATTATTGTCATAACATGAAACTAATAATGATAAAGTTAATTATAAATACTTTTATCTTACCACAATATTATCAATGAAATATAATAACACAATGAACATGAAACTTACAATAAATCATCAAAGGAATTAACTAAAAATGGACCAGTTATTTATCAAACAATAACTTAGCTTTTTCAACTTTGAACTTTTAGTCACAAACACCATCTTCCAAAATACATACACATGTACTTGTACAAATATTAATTAAAAGAAGGGTAGCTTATAGAGGCAGTGACTAGATACAGCCTGCTGCCACCACAATAGACAAAGCCCATCCCACTGAGTCACACCAATGTTACCTTCACCAGATAATGATAAAAAGATGTCTTGTTTAGTTTATTTATTTATTGACTAATACATCTTATTTTTCTGATGTATATAGTTTAATACTTTTACTACCCCTCTCCCAGACCGACTCTCTGTAATGTAACATCTATTCAATGGAGTATATTGTATGCATTAAAAGCATGACTGAGTGAATTAAATAAAGGAGGGAAATCAGAATAGTAGGTAGTTGTAATGGTGGTCTCGGAACCAGATATTCTTCAGCTGTAAACTAATCCACCAAATAAAAAAAATTATTTGAAAGTGGTGCCTGTCAATGGCTACCTTCATCGGTAATATTATAAAAGTATAGAGAGGCAGTCAATAAATAAAACTAAAATGAATAAACAAATAAAGATAAGAATGTACTTTAAAACATGATGAGGACAATATAAGGATGAATAGTTAAGCTATGTACTAGTACTGGATAATAGATTAGTATATATACTTGTACTACATAATACATAACAATATTACATATTGTGTTATATTAGTGTATGAAGTATATGATATGTACTATCTATATATATTATGTTATACTTAGTTGGTAATTTATATTGATTGTGTATGTGTTGTATATTATGAACTTATAATGAAATAAACTTTGATGTTGTTGTTACATATTTCAACTAATTACTTCATTGTAAACAGTGTACCTTGTACAAACATTATTTGAACTATAATCAATACCACTTTTATTATACATGTTACATATAAAGTATATGACTTATAGCATTAGGTGTTGTTCACGGAACTATGTTGGTTTAGGATTTATAATAATTTATAATTAATCACTTATAATATTACAAAGAATATAGTGAACTGCAGTATTGTTGGGAGTTGAAATTGTTTATAATAACTGAGTCTAGTTTAATTTGTTTAGTCACATCCTCTCTCCTCTCATCATTCTTGTACTAATTTTTAGTACTACAGGCTGTACCACTAATCACATATAATATCACAAAAAAAGTATAGACAACTACACTATTGTTGTGATTTGGGAGGTGTGTATTTCTGTTTATAATAACTGAGTCTAGTTTTTTCGTTTATTCACCTCCTCTCTCCTCTTGTCCTCCTCTCTTGTACTATAAAGTCTATCATAACATATCAGGTTCACTAACTGTTAATATAACCACTGTTACTAACATTACAATGACTGGAGTACTAGCTGGATATACCTACATTATAACACTGGTACCAGTTAATATACTAGGAGATGGATACCCTAATAAGACTATAGGTTATTTAAATATTATTATAAAGTGTGTTATGTTTACTTCTCATACAGTTATCATTTATGATGAACCAATGATAATTAGTGTCAACATATTATAGTATTATAGAATATCATTTTTAATTTTTTAATATCAGTCAGTAAAGTGAAATTATAATACAATTTCATCTTTCTATATATATCATATATATATAAGAGCTCTCATCTAAATTCCAATAATTGATTATAAACACATTCAATATAGATAGTTAAAAGTCAAACTTGTATGTTGACAACCATTGTAGTTAACACAGAAGTCAATTTTAAGAACAGCATAAGTATTTACAATGAGTAACCTAATAGTTGAGTTATAATGTAGACTCAACCCACAAAACACACCACCTCTTTACATAAATAAGTCTAACAGGTATCATTGTCATTCATAAATCCATTGTATCATAACTAAAATCTACCCATCCAGTCAAAATGAAAAAGTGTATTGCAACATTGATTTGTCTTCTATTACCAGTAATAAGTGAGTTAAATATAATATTTGTTAGTATGACCTTATAGCAAATATAGAAGAAATAAATATAGAATATTTATTTCTTATAGTGAACATAGAAGCTTCAGTTACAAGTCTAGACTGTAATCATGGAGTGTGTCCACAGACACAAGGAGCACTCACTTGTACAATAACAGGAAGTGTAGCAGCTTGGTATTCTCTTCGATCAGATAGTACATTGCTACAGTAAGTTCTGGACAAGTTAATAATGTTGATAATACTGGGTTTACTGCTGCTTTTGTGAGCAATACGTCTAGACTAACAACTACTTTAAGTTTTACTGTCACTACTGATAAGTATGGAACACAAGTCAGGTATAGTAATGTAATAGATACAAACTCAATGACTTGTACTATTATGATATCAGGTATGTCACTAACAGTATCATAATATATAACTAACATGTACTATCATTATAAGAACCTCCAAGTGATGTTCCTACAGGACTGGGTTTTACAGCTCTCACTAACACTTCAGTCACTCTCTACTGGTCACCTCCTACTCTTCATCCTAACTGTATAGTTAACTACACTGTTGAGATCATGACAACCAGTGATAATATATTGATCAGTAGTCTTAGTACTGGTAGTAATATCACCAGTATTAATGTATCTACTGTTCTCTCTCAGTCAGTAGAGTATCGGTACAGAGTAGTAGGGTCTGATATTATCAATAGATTATGACCCTATAGTCAATATACTATGTTCTCTCTGGATGGTAAGAATGAAATAGTTTTAATACCTTATCTAATATTTCATTAGTTCTACAGGCTGTACCACTAATCACTTATAATATCACAAAGAATACAGAAAACTACACTATTATTGTGATTTGAGAGATGTGTATTTCTGTTTATAATAACTGTGTCTAGTATTTTCATTTAGTCACCTTCTCTCTCCTTTCATCCTCCTCTCTTGAACTACACTATTATTGTCATTTGGAAGGTATATATATATTGTTGTTCATAATATTGTTACTTTAGTTTCATTTAGTCTCCTTCTCTCTCCTCTCATCCTCCTCTCTTGTACTATAAAGTCTATCACAACAAATCAGGCTCACTAACTGTTAATGTAACTACTGTTACTAACATTACATTGACTGGAGTACTAGCTGGATATACCTACATTATAACAGTGGTACCAGTTAATATACTAGGAGATGGATACCCTAATAAGACTATAGGTTATTTAAATATTATTATAAAGTGTGTTATGTTTATTTCTCATACAGTTTACATTCCTGAAGAACCAACAATTACTAGTGTTGTAATAATGTCATTTAATGAAAGTAATCAATGTATTATTTATTAGTAAATGTACTTACTACTTTTCCTTATTATTGTAGTCATCAAAACAAATGTTCTATTAAATTGTAGTAAGTACAAATATATAATATATGTACATAGTTTATGATATTTATAGAAACTGTAAGTTTATTGATGTCATTGTCAATTCCAGCAAGTATTACATTTTTTTACTTAACTGGAAAGTGCTATATTATAGTCAATTTTACTAAATGATTACTTATCTGTTTCATAGACATTTACTTGAGTTCTTCACACATTCAAATTAATACAGTCATTTTAACTTCAACTGCTTGTACATGTCCAAGTAATTACTAGGCAAAAGTGTAAGTGTACAATTTTATTTTCATTATAGCTAATGAAAGACAACAAACATGTTCATCAGGTAATTTATAAAACAAACATGTTACATTAATGAATTGTTTATTTAACAGTGAGTATACCAGTCAGTATGTTCCTCTCTTCTCTATTAACTGCTGTTATTACTACATTTATTGTATATCTCATTGTCAGGAGGAGGAGCTACAATAAAGACACTCCACCCACTACTACTACCCAATTAGGTCCAATATATGATGATGTTAAGTTACCAGAGACCTCAGAACATAAAGAGATCATTGAAATACAAGGAAATACTGCTTATGGATATATTAATTAAGAACATGTGTTAACTTTATTATACATAATTACTAATATCAGTCAAGTTATGTGATGACAATACATTTAAGGTTTTTCTAAGGTAATTCTAATTAATTAATTTTATTAATAAATAATATCTTCATCACAATTTGTAAGAACGTTTTGTGTGAGTTGGTCAAACATGGAATCTCATTGCTTTCCAAAATACCACAGTTTTCACTATTGACTATCAAAACATTTACATTTAAAAATAAACAAGCAAACAAGTAAATAATAATGTGACAACACTAGTACTAGTAATTATTGGTTCCTCATCAGGAATGATAACTGTATGGGAAGTAAACATAACACACTTTATAACAATATTTAAATAACCTATAGTCTTATTAGGGTATCCATCTCCTAGTATATTAACTGGTACCACTGTTATAATGTAGGTATATCCAGCTAGTACTCCAGTCAATGTAATGTTAGTAACAGTAGTTATATTAACAGTTAGTGAACCTGATATGTTGTGATAGACTTTGTAGTACAAGAGATGAGGACGAGAGGAGAGAGGAGGACACTAAATGAAACTAGAATATTATCAAGTGATTATAAATATTATACCTCCAAAAAAATAAAAATATTATAATCTGTGTTGTTTGTAATAGTATAAGTGATTAGTATCAGTACAGCTTCTAGAACTAATAAAACACATTACTTAATATAGTAGTGAAACTAATTAATTCATACCTCCAAAGTGAACATAGAGTAATGACTATAGGGTCCTAATCTATTGACACCATCATACCCTACTACTCTGTACTGATACTCTACTGACTGAGTAAGACCAGTAGATACATAAATATTGGTGATATTACTACCAGTACTAAGACTATTGATCATTATATTATCACTGGTTGAGAGAGGAGTAGACTAAATGAAAAAATAGACTCAGTTATTGTAATACATAATACATACCTCCCAAATCACAACAATAGTGTATTTCTCTGAGTTCTTTGTGATATTATAAGTGATTAGTGGTACAGCCTGTAGAACTAAAAACTAGCACTCCTCAAGGGAACTAGAATAATCTAAATCTTACCATCTAAAGTGAACATAGTATAATGACTATAGGGTCCAAATCCATTAATAACACCAGACCTTATTACTCTGAACTGATACTCTACTGACTGAAATAGACCAGTAGATACATTAATACTGGTGATATTACTACCAGTACTAAGACTACTGATCAATATATTATCACTGGTTGTCCTGATCTCAACATTGTAGACAATTATAGCATGTGATAAACTGACACACACATAATGTGCATAATTAGGTTAAATGAATCTCTCTTTAGTTTCAATATACTTACCATCCTAGGTCACTTAAATTAATAAAATTTAATTTTCATAAAATAGTATATATAAGTTATACGTGTAACACTTAAAAATTGACACAATCATGTCTAAAAATGTCTATTTTATGATATAAAGTATGAAATTCTCTAAGTAATATATCCATAAGCAGTATTTCCTTGTAATTCAATGATCTCTTTTTGTTCTGAGGTTTCTGGTAACTTAACATCATCATATATTGGACCTAATTGGGTAGTAGTAGTGGGTGGAGTGTCTTTATTGTAGCTCCTCCTCCTCATAATGAGATAAACAATAAGTGTAGTAATAACAGCAGTTAATAGAGAAGAGAGGAACATACTGACTGGTATACTCACTGTTAAGTAAATAATTTATTAATGTAACATGTTTGTTTTATTACCTGCTAAACATGATGTTTGTTGGTTTACAATAGCTGTAATGGGCAACAGAATTATATAAACTTCAACTATTATTATAATGTACCTGGACAAGTTGAAGTAGTTACAGTTGAAGATACAGTCACTTTCAAAGTAGAAATCATTAAAGAACTTAAATAAATTGTATCTACAATGTAAAGAAATAGATAACTGTTCAATGAGATTATATATGACATACTGCTAGTGTGAAGACATAGTAAAATAAAAAAATATAAAATATATATATATCATCGAACCTACACTTACATATTCTGGATGAATCACTTGTGATCATTACCTTTGTAGAATATGAACTATGTTCATTTATCAATGACTTTGATACTATTATAGTTTATATAAGTAATATTATTTATTTATAAATAGTCTTACCATGATATTTAGATGACGATATGACAACATTATTACTAGTAATTATTGATTCTTTAGGAATGATAACTGTATGAGAAGTAAACATAACACACTTTATAATAATATTTAAATAACCTATAGTCTTATTAGGGTATCCATCTCCTAGTATATTAACTGGTACCACTGTTATAATGTAGATATATCCAGCTAGTACTCCACTCAATGTAATGTTAGTAACAGTAGTTATATTAGCAGTTAGTGAACCTGATATGTTGTGATAGACTTTGTAGTACAAGAGAGGAGGACGAGAAGAGAGAGGAGGAGACTAAATGAAACTAGAGTAATATTTCAAGTAATTATGAATAATATACCTTCCAAAAAATAAAAATATTATAGCTGTCTATGTTGTTTGTAATTGCATAAGTGATTAGTGGTACAGCTTCTAGAACTAATAAAGCAGATCACTTAATATAATATTAAAACTAATTAATTCATACCATCCAAAGTGAACATAGTATATTGACTATAGGGTCCTAATCTATTGATAGTATCAGACCCTACTACTCTGTATTGATACTCTACTGACTGAAAGAGATTAGTAGATACATTAATACTGGTGATATTACTACCAGTACTAAAACTATTGATCAATATATTATCACTGGTTGTCCTGATCTCAACAGTGTAGTTAACTATACAGTTAGGATGAAGAGTAGGAGGTGACCAGTAAAGAGTGACTGAAGTGTTTGTGAGAGCTGTAAAACCCAGTCCTGTAGGAGCATCACTTGGAGAACCTTATAATGATAGTACATGCTAGTTATATATGATACTGTTAGTGACATACCTGATATCACAATAGTACAAGTCATTGAATTTGTATCTATTAAATCAGCACACCTGACTTGTGTTCCATTCTTATCAGTAGTGGCAGTAAAGCTTAAATTAGTTGTTAGTCCAGAAGTATTGCTCACAAGAGCAGCAGTAAACCCAGTATTATCAACATTACTAACTTGTCCAGAACTTACTGTAGCAATGGGATTACTATCTGATGGAGGAGAATACCAAGCTGCTACACTGCCTGTTATTGTACAAGTGAGTGCTCCTTGTGTCTGTGGACATACTCCATGATTACATTCTAGACTTGTAACTGAAGCTTCTATATAAACTATATATAATGATATTTATAGCATTGTATACTTTGTTCATAACAGCATAAGATACACTTACCTCTGACAAGGAAGAGAAGATAAATAACTGTTGCATCATACCTCTCCATTTTATCTGTGGGCGGTAATATACTGGGTGTTAATAGGTTGAGTTTAGTATAAGGTTCTAAATTGTATTATTAGTGTAAATATATGATTCTATAATGACAACAATGTATAATATTGATATTGTTTACTTTCATTATATGAGGTATACATAGCAACACAAATGTTTACTATATTTATGTAAATAAATATATGTAATGTCAGTGAATTATTTAAGGAACAATTGTTTAATGAGCTGCATAGGACATTGTTAGCAATATGTTTACAAAAAATAATTAAAATATATTATCAAACCAATAAATGTGAATACATGTATAGACGAACTGATAAGAACATGTCATTGTTTTTGCATGGTATTGCAACTAAAAATTAATCTAATTTTTACAATATTATATAAATCACCATTTATCATAAGTACTGGACCAAGTCCAATGATATTAACAGCTGTGATATTAATATTGTAATATTGACCAGGAGTTAGTCCAGTAATAATAACACTGGTATTAGCAGTATTAATAACTGTATTGGTCAATGGATTTGTTACAATATAATATAAAATAGGAGGACAAGATATGTCAACTAGTGTCTGTAAATAGGAATGAGATATTTAGTTAGTACTATTATCTTAAATTACTTCCCAAATTAGTTCAATATTAGTATTTGAAATTGAAAACAAAGTGACATTTGTAAGTTGTAATAAAAGATAAGATTATATAACAAAAAGTTGCTTATTTTATCTTACCATACCAAGAAAAAAGAAAAGAACTTGATAAAGAACGTGTCATTATTAATGGCATCATAACTATATAAGGAGTTTATCCTATTTCTGTACAATATTATATTAACTTACCATTATTTAAAAGTATTGGACCAGGTGCAATGATATTAACAGTTGTGATATTAATATTGTAATATTGACCAGGAGTTAGTCCAGTAATAATAACACTGGTATTAGTAGTATTAATAACTGTATTGGTCAATGGATTTGTCACAATATAATATAGAATTGATCCTGCTCTAACAGAATATATTTAAATGTAGGTACATGACAACATTACACATTTTATTAATTGGCTCTTTACTCGAGGCTAGTTGATAATGTCACAATCTAATAGTACCATTCAAATATGATAGTTTATTATATTCACTGCCTTTGGTAGATTGCCCTCTTCCTCTTATCGACTGCCACAGCTATTTATAATAGTGATGTATGATTGAAACTTAAATATGATATATACTACAATTATTATTTTGAAAAAAGAACTTTTTAAAATAAAACAATTCTTTAGAAAATCATGCTATAGAGTACATTATATGAAATAATCAAACACTAGTTATCTTTATTTATTGTTTCATAAACTGGAGGAGTATTAAGTGATGGTTGTTGTTCCACTGTACTATATGCTACATTCTCTGTTACTTCAATTGGTGACTGATCATCTGATCCTTTAATTATACCATAGGCTTCATTTTTTTTCTGAGAAGAACTCTTTTATCACTGGACTAGTCTCACCTCTACCCTGTTTAGCACTGGACACTAGTAGGACACACAAACATACAGTGGTAATAGTACAACTCACTACTATATAGTACCTACCTTTATATATCAAGATTACTACAATAGTTAAAATAACAATTATTATTATTAGTACTAGTAAGATAACAATACTAATAATAATACCAGTAATAACTCCATTACTTAGTACTATGTAAATATAAGAGAAATAGTGAACAACAATTTATAGTAATATATAACATACCACTACTGGTCTATCTGTAGGGAGACTTGTTACAGTAAGTATAACAAGTACTGAAGGTAGTAGATGCGGGTCCTATAATCAACACATTAGGCAGATGATAAAACATTGTATATAGAGGTATGTAGGGATGGTCTACATTATCCATTGACATGATTGTAGTAATAACTACAAATTATCTCACCATAATTGATCACTACTCTTTTATACTATGTATTGTTTGTTTCTATAACAATATCTTTGTCAAGTAATGTTTGTAAGCATTATATTAAAAACTTGATTAATTGTTTTAGTTGTAATGTATAAGATATATCATAAAAACTAATCAGATCATCTTCCAAAATACACACACATGTACTTGTACTAGTAGACATCTACATCTCAACAACACCCACACATAACTCAATAATTACACTATGTAGTTAGTATAGTTTACATTAACTATTATAACATTATATGATGTACTTCATTTCCTCCTATATCATATATTTACTTCATATATTATTTATTCTTGCAAAACTGTAAATATGACTGAGAAATAAGAAGAGAGAGAGAGAAACTCAAACAATGACAGCATACAACAACAAGCATGATCTATTTAGTATTAAATAATAGAAAGGTAGTCTGTAGAGCCAGTGACTAGCTACAACCTGCTGCTTCTACAACAGATGAGGCCTATCCTATTGAGTCAAATCAATGTTTCCTTCACCTGATAATGATATAAAGATGTGTTGTTGATTTTATTTATACATTTATTGACTATTGCATTTTATTTTTCTGATGTGTATATTTTAAAATTTGTTACTACCCCTCCTCCCAGACTGTAACATGTAACATGTAACATGTAACATGTAACCAGTGGACACTATGGGTATCATATGCATGACATGTCCAGTAAAACATAGCTGAGAGGAATTGATAAAGTAAGGAATCAAAATACAAGGGTAGCTATAATAGTAATATTGGAATCAAATATTTTCCTAGTGTTTCAAGACAACTATATTAAATGTATTGAAGTCATTTGAATGGCTGAGTATATACATATTATATATACAGGTTGTAAAGTAATTAATCAAGCAAGAAATTTTTTTTTGAAAAGAGTCATGGAATCAAAAACATGGAAAGAAAGAAGCAATTAAATAAATAAAATAAAAATATCACATTAAAAAAATGCTTTAAAAAATTATATTACATTATATCACACTTACATCCTATTATATCGTAAATGACACAATGAGATCACAAGTAGTCACAGCATTATTAATATGGAAACAAAAAACAATTTAGTAAATAAATGAAAACATTGAATTGAAATACACTTAGAATTTATATTACATTATATCACACTTGATTCCTATTATATTGTAAATGACACAATCAGATGACAAGTAGTCACAGCATTATTAATATGGAAACAAAAAGCAATTTAGTAAATAAATGAAAACATTGAATTGAAATACACTTAGAATTTTTATTACATTACATAACACTTACCGACTATTATATCGTAATGACACAATCAGATGACAAGTAGTCATGGAATCATAAACATGGAAAGAAAAAAGCAATTAAATAAATAAAATAAAAATATTGCATTGAAATAAACTTAGAATTTATATTACATTATATCACACTTAATTCCTATTATATTGTAAATGACACAATCAGATGACAAGTAGTCACAACATTTTAATATGGAAATAAAAAGCAATTTAGTAAATAAAATGAAAACATTGAATTGAAGTACACTTAGAATTTATATTGCATTATATCACACTTACAAACTATTATATTGTAAATGACACAATCAGATGACAGAGTAGTCATGGAATCATAAACATGGAAAGAAAAGTTACTACTTTTATTATACATATTACATATAAAGTATAGAGCTTATAGCATTAAGTGTTGTTCACGGAACAATGTTAGTTTAGAATCCAACTCATCTAGTTTATACATGCTGTCATAACAATAATATGTTATCATAGATAATGAAACTAAACAGTAAATAATGAATTTTCTAAAGAGAAATGATATAAACCTTAATGAAATAACCAAGGACAGCCTGTAGATATAGTTATTAGCTACAGCCTGCTGCTACTACAATAGTCACATAAAAGTTTCATTTATCTTTGTAATTGTATAAGTGATTAATGGTACAGTTTGTAGACCTAGTAAAGCACATTACTTAAGATATTTAAAACATTTGATTCTTACCATCTAGAGTAAACTCAGTATTGACTATAGGGTCCTATTGATAATACCAGACCCTACTACTCTGTACTGATACTACTGGCTGAGAGAGACCAGTAGATACATTAATACTGGTGATATTACCACCAGTACTAAGACTACTGATCAATGAATATATTATCACTGGTTGTCCTGATCTCAACATTGTAGACAATTATAGCATATGATAAACTGACACACACATAATGCGCATAATTAGGTTGAATGAATCTCTCTTTAGTTTCAATAAACTTACCATCCTAGGTCATTTAAATTAATAAAATCTAATTCTATGACATCACATGTTATGACATCATCTAAACCCTAAACCAAACCTAACTTTATTAGCTCTATGACACATAGTGATGTCAAAGAACAAGTTGTTACATCATCAGTTGAGTTACACCAAGAAGCCCCCAAAAATTGACACAATCATGTCCAAAAATGTCTATTTTATGATATAAAGTATGAAATTCCCTAATTAATATATCGATAAGCAGTATTTTGTTTTAAATCAATGATCTCTTTCTGTTGTGAGTTTTCTGGTAACTTAACATCATCATATATTGGACCTAATTGGGTAGTAGTAGTGGGTGGAGTGTCTTTATTGTAGCTCCTCCTTCTCATAATGAGATAGAAAATAAATGTAGTAATAACAGTAGTTAATAGAGAAGAGAGGAACATACTGACTGGTATACTCACTGTTAAGTGAATAATTCAGTAATGTAACATGTTTGTATATTACCGGCTAAACGTGAGGTTTGTTGGTTTACATTAGCTGTGATAGAGAAGATAATTATAAAAATTTTAGTTCTATTATTACTATGTACCTGGACAAGTTGAAGTAGTTACATTTGAAGAGACAGTTACTTTTAAAGTAGAAATCATTAAAGAACTTAAATAAATTGTATCTACAATGTAAAAAATAGATAATGTTCAATGAGATTATATATGACATACTGCTAGTTGACTGTGAAGACATAGTACTTGTTGAAGTTGATAAGGACATGAAAGGACATGTACATGTAGTCACTATATTCATTATATATATATATATATATCATTGAATCAATACTTACATATTCTGGATGAATCACTTGTGATCATTAATGTTGTAGAATATGAATTATGTAGATTTATCAATGATTTATATAGTTTATATAAGTAATATTACCTATTTGTAAATAGTCTTACCATGATATTTAGATGATGATATGACAACTCTAGTCTAGTTATTATTAATTCCTTATCATTAATGATAACTGTATGAGAAGTAAACATAACACATTTTATAACAATATTTAAATAACCTATAGTCTTATTGGGTATCCATCTCCTAGTATATTAACTGGTACCACTGTTATAATGTAGGTATATCCAGCTAGTACTCCAGTCAATGTAATGTTAGTAACAGTAGTTATATTAACAGTTAGTGAATATGATATGTTGTGATAGACTTTGCAGTACAAGAGAGGAGGATGAGAGGAAAGAGAACACTAAATGAAACTAGAATATTATCAAGTGATTGCTAATAATATTATACCTAAATATATAATTTATAAAACAAACATGTTACATTACTGAATTGTTTATTTGACAGTGAGTATACCAGTCAGTATGTTCCTCTCTTCTCTATTAACTGCTGTTATTACTACAATTATTGTCTATCTCACTATGAGAAGGAGGAGCTACAATAAAGACACTCCACCCACTACTACTACCCAATTAGGTCCAATATATGATGATGTTAAGTTACCAGAGACCTCAGAACAGAAAGAGATCATTGAATTACAAGGAAATACTGCTTATGGATATATTAATTAAGAACATGTGTTAACTTATATGTAATGATGACAGTATGTTTAATGTTTTGTTATAAACAGACTAACTTAGACAAGGATCATATTATCTAAAGTATATTCTGTTATATGATACACATTTAAAAATATTGTAAATGCTACATTGTGTGACTCAAACGTATGTGTATTAATCTTATAGATATATACAATATGAACTTCATTAATATCATATTTAACAGCTATTATATTTATCATTATTAATTGCTTTAAAAATTGCATTATTTTAATATCTTTGGTTAATGATTGTTTGCTTTAAAACAATTAATACTGGCATAAATATCAAATATAAGCTATTATATCTTGATAAATAAACACACCCACATAGCAACAATAATTAATAGCATTTATAATAATAATGATACAATAACAATAAACTATATTACATAATTGGCAAATCTTATTATTATAAATGTTACATGTTATCTAAACCAACATGTTGTATAAAGATTTATGTAATACAAATTTGCTACTTAAAACTAGTGCTTGTGTTTTCAATGATATAATTGTTTTCATATATAATTCATTTTCATTTTACATTATTGTGCTATTTATATAATGTAGTATTCAGTTCTAAAAATACTTTAAGATAATGTTATGTAATTCAGATGACAACTTGACAAGATTGATTTGATGATAATGAGATCACCAATGATTTCAAAAATACAACAAAATTACATAGCAGTAAATAAATTTAAACAAATGTATCATCAGGTTTTTATAATTTTTGTAATAATTGTTACAATTTACTTTCCCTTTTCCAAGTATTTACATACACTTATATAACCTACAAAATATAATGTGCAGTATAAACACAAGGAAAGGTGACTTTATAATATTACTAGTAACAATATATATGTACCTGTATCTTTACAGTATCCAAAAACACCCACACACAGAGTAATTATAACATGTGATTTATTTTCCTTACTTGTTTCCATGTTTTTTTAGTATACCAAAATCATATTAAGTAGTATCATATCATTAGACATCTTACTCACAATATTATAGTGACACCATTGTAAATGATACTATGTATTGATTTTTAAGATTTAATTGTCAAAGCTTAAACAATATTTTATGTACATAATTAGTAACTTACTACTTTTACATTGATCATCATCAAGATTGAGAACATTAACATTATAAGTAACATCTACATTAGGAAGTGTCAATAGGTTCCGGCTTTAGGAAGTGATTGATACATTGCCGTATATAGTTAATGTTTAGGCAGTGAGAATAAAATAAGTATAATTTTCTAAATATTTTATGTATACTTCATTGATTAGTACTACATGCTGTACCGCTAATCAATTATAATATCACAAAGAATATAGAGATCTACACTATTGTTGTGATTTGGGAGGTGTACATTATTTATTTAGTAATATACATGTTACTAAATAGACATTATACTAATATATAAACTCAATCCACAAAGACACCACCTCCATTAATAAGTCTATTCATTATATTACAATATAATAAGTTAATGACCCATTTAGACTACCAATGCAGTGTGCTGTAACATATTTGATTTCTCTTCTCTTACTTATCATAAGTGAGTTAATATATATAATAACACAATCTAAAATTTCATAGTAAAGATAGAAGCTTCAGTTACAAGTCTAGATTGCAATCATGGAGTATGTCCACAATCACGAGGAGTGGTCACTTGTACAATAAATGGCAGTAAAGCATCTTGGCATTTTCACAAACATCGCATTGCTATGGTAAGTCCTGTAGAAGTTATCTATTATACTGCTCCTAATATTGGATTTATTGCTGCTTTTGTGAGTATTAACAATTCTGGACTAACTACTAATTTACGTTTTACTGCCACTACTGATAAGAATGAAACACAAGTCAGGTGTGTTGATGCCTCAGTAATAAATAAAAGATTCGATGACTTGTACTATTATGATATCAGGTATGTCACTAACAGTATCATATATAACTAACATGTACTATCATTATAAGGCCCTCCAAATGATGCTCCTACAGAACTGGGTTTTACAGTATGTTCCTCTCTTATCTATTAACTGCTGTTATTACTACACTTATTGTCTATTTCATTATGAGAAGGAGGAGCTACAATAAAGACACTCCACCCACTATTACTACCCAATTAGGTCCAATATATGATGTTAAGTTACCAGAGACCTCAGAACAGAAAGAGATCATTGAATTACAAGGAAATACTGCTTATGGATATATTAATTAAAAACATATGTTAACTTTATTATACATAATTACTAAACTCAGTCAAGTTATGTGATGACAAGATGTTTAATGTTTTTTTATAAAGAGTGAAAATATTTACTTAGAAAAGTTATTATTAAGTTATTACTTATTGGCAACAAAATAGATAATAAAGTGAATAATTTATTTATATCACTCCATTATTTTTAATAGTGTTACTACATTGATCCTATAGTTGAACTAACAAGTTCACATCCATTCAACATCTTTAGTCTATTCAGTTAAATGTAAAATTTCATAAAAGGAAGAAGTTACATTTGTTTGAGAAAAGTACATGTATTAATTTCACTATTAAGACAAGTCGCTGATATAATTTATTTATAAAATATTACTAGTTATATGGAATATGAACTTTATATGATCACTCTATATCATTAGCAGCTGTTATAGTTATCATATTATCTAGTAGAAATTATATTTTTTCCTTTTAAATTAATGATTGTTTATTTTAAAAAATTGATGTTGACAAGAGTATCATCCTTTTATCAAATATAAGCTATTATATTTTGTTAAATAAACACACCAACATAACAACAATCATCAATAGCATTTCTAACAATGGTACAATAACAATAAACTATATTACATAATTTACAAACCTTATTATAAATATTTCATGTTATCTGGGCCTCCGTGTTATATAAAGACTTATGTAATACAAGTTACTACTTAAAGCTAGTACTTTTATTTTCAATGTGATTGTGTTATTTACATAATGTAGTAATTAACCCTCACCATAACTTGTGGTGAGTGTTACAGTATTTGCTTTGTTACAGCTGTGATTGACTGTAGTATTTAGTTCTAAAAATATTATTGTGATTATGTAAATTATTGAAAAAGGTAATGTTGATTGTCCTTAGTTTAATGATAATGAGATCACCAATCATGTAAAAAAATACAACAAAATAATATAACAAAGAAATCTAAACAAATGGTTAACTTGTCACCTTTTAATTTTTGCAATTCATTTTCACTTTTCCAAGTATGTACATGTATATGTATATAGTACTCAACAACACCCACACACAGAACAATTATAATACATGGTCTGTTCAGCTTATATTAACTATCATAACATATGTACTTCATTTTCATTTTTAATTCTGTTATAAATATTTTCAGATTCTACCCACCTATGCTGAAGTAAACAAGAAATAACAACATCTCTACAACATGATAAATTCCCTCCTCTCATACTGCCTTACTTAGCTGATAATGACCAACCATCTCCTATACCACTGTTTCATAGTAGAGATGAACCACCTATATCATCTAATAATGGAACTTTGACAACACAGTACTCTGAAGTCAAGAAAAAGCACATGGCACCTCATTTATTACCTCATAATTTTACAGCAGCTGATGGAGATTATTCAGTATTAAAGAGAGATGATATACCTCATGTACCACAACATAATGTGACAACTGGAGGAGACTACTTTGTCATAAAAAGGGATAATGTATCTCATGCACCACCTTTTAGTGCATCAACTGGAAGTGACTATTCTGTCTTGAAGAGAGAAAAGAGAGAGGTTAGTTAAACATAGATAGACAATCATAGCATTCTCTTCTTTGTCGTTAACAGGGGCTCTCTTACAAGATGTGCTATGATTTAGACTCAGTGAAGAGAACTACAAATTTTCTAAACTTAGTCACAAACCATGTCCCATGGCAATGGAGGACAATCACCAACATTAACCTCCTCCACACATCATCTGTAAAATGATAACAGTATGTTTTTAACTCACTGCTAACTTGTATAATGTTAAATGTGTCACTTTTTAGTTCATTATGTAATTGTGTCATGTTTTATTATAAGTCATTGAGTTATTTAGTGTTCATTATAAGACTAGTTATTAATTTATCAATATGAGCTCCATATAATCACCTTGTATCATTATAGCACCTGTCAAATTATTATCATTCATTATCAAGTATGATACAATAACATAACTACATGTACCAATATATGTACTATAGACCACATGACAATGTACAAGTACATTTACTTGTATATAACCACATAGAATACAGATCAATACATTGAGTATATTTTATGTTCACTAATTTCATATTACTGAAGACAATATCAAAATGATCTCTCAACTTACATTCTTATTAGTCCTAGTATTAGCAACATTACTAATATGAGAAGTAAACATAACACACTTTATAATAATATTTAAATAACCTATAGTCTTATTAAGATATCCATCTCCTAGTATATTAACTGGTACCACTGTTATAATGTAGGTATATCCAGCTAATACTCTAGTCAATACTGGTCATTTAGTAAATATAATATGTCATCATAGTTAACCTAATGAAGCTCAATCAACAGGTCAATGTTTTTACAATGACATATCTCTAATTGTATTATAATTGCTAATGAAACCCACACCAAGTGTACACATATCATAGGAAATATAGACTAGCCGTCTTTAAATGTAAACACAAGTCTAGTGAACATGTGGCTATCATGTACATGATTTGTGTAATGAATGTGGAGTACATAAATAAAGGAAATATGAGGACATATGTAATGGAATGTAATATTGTATTAATTGTACTTTATTTATTATCAGTGACAATAGTAATCTGTTAATACTAAGGACAATAATGATATTATTGGCAGTAGTATAGTATTATAGCGTATTATATATTATTAGTATAGTAGTATAGTATTAAAAACAGTATTATAGTATTATAATGTATTATATGGTATATAGTAATATTTATTACAACAGTATATTATACTCTATTTAGTATGAACAGCTGTTAAGTTATCATCTAAACTTGATAAAGATCAGAACAATCAGTGATAATATATACTACATCAGTTAATTAATCTTACAATGAAAGTGCAACAAATTAAAAGTACTCATTAAAGACATATGATAAATCTTGTATGTTATAGATCACATTGTATTTGTTAGTGACCAGTGTTTACTCTTATACTCTTCATCCTAACTGTATAGTTAACTACACTGTTGAGATCAGGACAACCAATGATAATATATCTGTCTCAATGATCTATGTGGAGCAGCTAGTTGTCCCAATCATCCCAATAGTGTTTGTGTATCCAGTTCATGTGGTCAATGTTCACCTCATTACTACAACAGTTCTGGTGTATTTACTTGTAGCAAATAGACTTCATATCTGATGAAGCAAAATTATGTTTTGTTCTAAGTTCTGTCATATGAGAGGACTTCTTCCAATATCCACTGTTAGGAATATATATACATTATGAAGTCTTAACTAATATCTAGTGATAGTAGTTGAATAACTTGATATCTAGTATCTATTATAGTTCATAATTACACTGAATTGTTATATAACCAAATTATATTGTTATTATGTAATACGTCCTTAATGCTATGACTTATACAACAACATACTTGTTAACTTATTAGTAGAGAAAGAAGCTGTTTGTTATAAGGTCATCTAGTGATGATAATAATGGCACTTTAAAAACAATTGTAAGATGATTTTTTACAATTATAATATTATTTCAAGATCAACAGACCAATATAGTAATTAAATAAAACATGTCAAAATGAAATTATTAATGATGTATCTTTTAATTCATGTTTCTTTATCTAGTAACTTATATATCTGATTTAATTGGATGGCAGTAGTAGTAGTAGTGGGTGGAGTGTCTTTATTGTAGCTCCTCCTCCTCATAATGATATAGTTGATAATAACATTAGTTAGTCTTCCCTTACATAATTATACTAATGTTAGTCATATACAGTATCATGTTACAATAACTATAGTTATACATAGTAACTGATGATAAAATAAACATGTCAATTCCACTTTTATTTAAAAATAATACTTTTTATGCAGGAAAAATAACTAACTTCATTTTAAAGGCCAGACACAATAAAATTGAGGTAGATTTATTACTTACTTACAGTAGAATTCTATTTGAAAATAAATTAATCAGATTAGAACTAAATTGAGAGTATAATAAAATTCATCATTTCTGGTTATCTCAATTTCAGTTATCAAACCTGAAATACACAAAAAGCCATAACTTCTACAATATGATGAAGTTCCTCCTCCTATACCAACTTATTCAGCTGATAATCACAAGCCATCTCCTATACCATTGTTCCATGGTGGAGATGAACCACATGTACCCCCTTATAATTGACAATTGACAGCTCAGTACTCCGAAGTCAAAAGAGCATACATGACACCTCATGTAATGTCTCATATAAGTACAGCACTGGAGGAGATCATTTAATATTAAAAAGAAAGATGGAGATATAATATATGATGAATTAGGCAATGTTCCTAAGAACATACCAATGGTACTTCCTACATCAAATTTAGAACAGTCTGTTATTTACTCTGATATCGAGGCACTAACTGACCCTAATAAAGTATCACATGTCATAATGCATCAATGTTGCTATAGTTAAAAATCTTTTCTTTGTCACTAACAGAGGCTCTGTACAAGAGGTACTATGATACAGGCTTAGTTAGAAGAACCATGACCTCCACCACCTCCTATTAAACCTGGTGACACACCAGGTTCCCTTGGCAATAGAGGATAATCAACAGAAGTAACCTCTTCCATGCATTACATATGAAATAAAAACAGTATTTTTATAACTCACTGGTGACTTTTATAATGGTAAGTGTGTCACTTCTTAGTTCATTATTTTATTGTGTCATGTTTTATTATAGGTCATTGAGTTATTTAGTGTTCATTATAAGACTAGTTATTAATTTATCAATATGAGCTCCATATAATCATCTTGTATCATTATAGCAGCTGTTAATATATTATCACTCATTATCAAATATGATACAATAACTTAATTACATGTACCAATATATGTACTATAGAACAATTCACAATATACATGTACATGTACATGTACAAAACCACATAGAATACAGATTAATACATTAAGTATGTTCACTAATTTTATATTACTGAAGACAATATCAAAACGAGCTATCAACTTACATTCATATTAATCACATAATGGTGTATATGAAGTTTAGATGATAACTTGACAGCTGTTCATACTGAGTAGAGTATGATATACTGTTGTAGTATATATTACTATATACCAGTATATAATACAATATAATACTATAGTACTGCCAATAATATCATTGATAATTAACTTAGTACATACACTCATTACGGCTAGCCTCATATTACTATTTCCTCATATACCTATACATATAATGTACATGACAGTCACATGCTCCATTAAGCATATGTTTACATTTAGAGATAGCTTATCTCATTTCCGATAACATGTGTACACTACATGTGTGTAGGTACATTAGCAATTATAATACAATTGGGAGTATTATAAAAACTAAAATAATACACTCTTATATACATACCTCCTTTAACTCAACCCACAATTATACAACTCTTCAAGATGGAGAAATACATGTTCACTTCAACATTGATTTGTATTTACATTATTGTTGTAGGTAAGTGGGTTGATCTTATAATTATGAAATAAAATATACTAAGATTTACTTCAAGTAACACAGAAGCTTCAGTTACAAGTCTAGACTGTAATCATGGAGTATGTCCACAGACACAAGGAGCACTCACTTGTACAATAACAAACAGCGTAGCAGCTTGGTATTCTCCTCCATCAGATAGTACTCCCATTGCTACAGCAACAATCTCTGGACAAGTTAGTAATGTTGATAATACTGGTTTTAATGCTGCTCTTGTAAGCAATACTTTTGGACTAACAACTAATTTAAGTTTTACTGCCACTACTGATAAGAATTGAACACAAGTCAAGTGTGTTGATGTAATAGATACAAATTCAAGTACTTGTAATATTATGATATCAGATATGTCACTAACAGTATCATATATAACTAACATGTACTATCATTATAAGGTCCTCCAAGTGATGCTCCTACAGGACTGGGATTTACAGCTATCTCAAACACTTCAGTTACTCTTTACTGGTCACCTCCTACTCTTCATCCTAACTGTATAGTTAACTACATTGTTGAGATCAGGACAACCAGTGATAATATATTGATCAGTAGTCTTAGTACTGGTAGTAATATCACCAGTATTAATGTATCTACTGGTCTCTCTCAGTCAGTAGAGTATAAGTACAGAATAGTAGGGTCTGATACTGTTAATAGATTAGGACCCTATAGTCAATATACTATGTTCACTTTGGATGGTAAGGGTTAGATTATTCTAGTTCTCATGAGGAGTGCTAATTTTTAGTTATACAGGCTGTACCACTAATCACTTATAATATCACAAAGAATACAGAGAACTACACTATTGTTATAATTTGGGAGGTATGTATTTCTGTTTATAATAACTGAGTTTAGTTTTTTATTTAGTCACGTCCAGTTATCTAAACAACCAATAATTACTAGTACTAGTATTGTAACAATATCATTTGAACATTGTAAGAGTGTAACATGCAAAATTAATTACATATCCTTTGTATTAATAACACCAGTAAATGTACCTAGTCTCTTTTCTACAACTGTAAGTGATACACCAATTATTAGTAAGTGCAAAACATTTATTATCACTCAGCTTAATGATGAATATAGAAACTTTGGTCCCTTTGATGTCTTTATTACAAAGTGTAACTAAAACAAGCACAATATCTTTAAACTCAACAGGTATGTCCTCAGAAATTATATAATTTAAGTATTACAATATAATGAAATGTCTATATATATATACTCTATTTTTGTATAGCAGTTTCTATCTATAGCCTGTCAGGTTCATCTCCTACAAGTAATTTAATCAATCTAATATAACATTGATATTTCTATTTTGACAATAGCAGTAATCACTACCACAACATCATCATCAACATCTGCTGGAATATATTATGTTATTGGGACTGTTGGAGGTATTATTGTTTTCATACTAATTGGTGTAGTACTAGTTCTAACTGGTTGTATAATAATTAGAAGACAAAATAAAAGTCAGATGTTACTATAATTACTTAATCAATTAATACTCTCAATATAGACAACAAACCAAATGGTAGTCCAGTAACTGTTTCTCTGAGGTCAGTTTAAATATACTAATATTCATCTTAATGATTATACTTTAGAAGTATTAAAGACAATAACAGAGAAGGGGTATGATGTTATTACTTATATGTACATAGTTAATACCTGCATAAGTAAATGAACATTTATTGATACAAAAATGTGATTGATCATCATGACTCATTATTAGTTTATGTCAATCTAATTTGGAGTTACTCATCATTTCTTAAAATAATTTGGTCATTACTATAGTTATCTTCAGACCCCACCTATGATGAAGTAAACAAGAAACCACAACCTCTATCTCTACAATATGATGAGGTCCCACCTCCAGTGCCTCCTTATTTAGCTGATAATGACCAGCCACCTCCTGAACCACTGTTCCATTGTGAGGATAATCTTTCTGTACCCCATTATAATGAAGAACCTGTGATAGCTCAGTATTCTGAAGTTAAGAGAGAGCATATAGCACTTCATACAGCTGAAGGAAATTATTCTGTTTTGAAGAGAGAAGAGAGAGAAGTCAGTTAAATGTAGGTACACAATCACATGACCATATTATTATAGAGCAGAGATAATAACTCTCAGTTACAACAGACTGGTTTGTATTCAACTCTAAATAATGAAGTAAGAAATAATACAGACAACTATATCATAATAACTTATATCATATTAGATAAACAAACCAGGTGGAGCTAGAGCTGAGCCAAGAGGAGCTGGAGGTATAATATATGCTGATCTAGGCAATGTCTCTAAGAACAGACCAATGGCACCTCCTACATCAAATTTAGAACATTCTGTTATCTACTGTGATATCAAAGCACCAACTGACCCTAATAAGGTATCTTGTGTGATATAACAATGTTATCATGGTTTTATTTAATTGTCACTAACAGAGGCTCTCTACAAAAGGTGTTATGATACAGGCTCAGTTAGGAGAAATGGAGTTACCTCCACCACGTCCTCCTAAACCTGGTCTCAAACCTAGTTCCCATGGCAGTGGAGGCCAGTCAACAACAGTAATTCCTTCTATACATCACCTGTAAATAATCATAACTCACTGCTGACTTTATATGTCACTTTTTTAGTTCATTATTTAATTTTGTCATGTTTTATATATCAATAGTTTTAGCTTTGGTCAAACTAGTATCATTTATTTATGAACTATAGTATGTCAACTAGTATTTGTTTACATATGAACTTCATACGATCACTTTATATCATTATAGTAGCTGTCAGCATTAATTATTAATCACTAGTATTCTTAATATTTATTGTGACATATATATATATATATATATTTAGCTAATGTGTGTTTATTTAATATATTTACATCATCTGATACATCATCTTTTTATCAAAGGTAAACTTATTTTATCTCATAAACAAATACATAGTACATAGACTATATAAAGAATACAAAGTAATTTGTGTACTACTTATATTTAGTGTTAATTGACAGATGATACATGTATGATTAGCATATACAATAGTTGAAATGTAAGTGGTAACTGACTGGGTATTTTATTTATTATTATTGTCATAACATAAAACTGATTATAAAGTTAATTAAAAATACTTTTATCTTACTACAATATTATCAATAAAATATAATAACACAACAAACATGAAACTTACAAAAATCATCAAAGGAATTAACTAAAAATGGACCAGTTATTTATAAAACAAGTTAGTTAACAAGTTTTGAACTTTTAGTCACAAAAACTAATCAGACCATCTTCCAAAAAACATACACATGTACTTGTACAAATATTAATTAAAAGAAGGGTAGCTTATAGAGGCAGTGACTAGATACAGCCTGCTGCCAACACAATAGACAAAGCCCACCCCACTGAGTCACACCAATGTTACCTTCACCAGATAATGATAAAAAGATGATGATGGTCTCAAAACCAGATATTTTTCTAGTGAAACTTCTGATTTCAAGACTGCTTTGTTAAATTTATTAAAGTCATTTGAATTGCTAGGTATATTCATATATAGTTCAGTTGTAAAGTAATCCACCAAATAAGAAATTTTATTTGAAAGCTCTGGCTGTCATTGGCTATCTTCATCCGTAATATTATAAAGGATAGAGAGACAGTCAATAAATAAAACTAAAATGAATAAACAAATAAAGATAAGAATGTACTTTAAAACATGATGAGGACAATATAAGGATGAATAGTTAAGCTATATACTAGTACTGGATAAAAGGTTAATAGTACTTATATTATATAATACATAACAGTATCACATACTGAGTTATATTAATATATGAAGTATATGATATTTACTAACTATATATATTATGTAATACTTATAGTTGGCAATTTTTATTGATTGTATACGTGTTTGTATATTAAGAACTTATAATGAAATAAACATTGATGATGTTGTTACATATTTCAGCTAATTACTTAATAGTAAACAGCATACCTTGTATAAGTATTATTTGAACTATAATTTATACTACTTTTATTATACATGTTAAATATAAAGTATATAACTTATAGCATTAAGTGTTGTTCATAGAACAATGTTAGTTTAGGATCCAACTAATCCAGGTGATACTTGATGTCATAACAATAATATGTTATAATAAAACAAGTCAGGTGTGTTGATGTAATAGATACAACTTCAATGACTTGTAATATTATGATATCAGGTATGTCACTAACAGTATCATATATAACTAACATGTACTTTCATTATAAGGTACTTCAAGTGAAGTTCCTACAGGGATACTCCTATAGGGCTGGGTTTTACAGCTCTCACAAACACTTCAGTCACTCTCTACTGGTCAATTCACCCTGGATGGCAAGAACTAGAATAAAATATTATAAGTTCTACAAGCTATTCCATTAGTTACATCCTACTCTTCATTCTAACTGTATTGTCAATATACTGTCTTCACTCTCTCTCCTTTCATCCTCCTTTCTTGTATTATAAAATTTATCACAACATATCAGGTTCATTAACTGTTAATATAACTACTGTTACTAACATTGTATTGACTGGAGTAATAGCTGGATATACCTACATTATAACAGTGGTACCAGTTAATATACTAGGAGATGGATACCCTAATATGACTATAGGTTATTTAAATATTATTATAAAGTGTGTTATGTTTTCTTCTCATATAGTTATCATTCATGATGAACCAATGATAATTAGTGTCAACATATTATAGTATTTTAGAATATCATAGAAAGACTACTTCAAGTCATTTATCTAAGTACAGATTTAGTTAATATATATATTTTTAATGAATATAGTAACTATTTGTCCTTCATGTTCTTGTTTTTGTTAACTCTGTTACTCTCATTTCAGTCAGTAATATTAATATTATAAATGTATTTAGCTCTTTCAACAACTGTAGCAATATTTAATAATTTTTTAATCATATAATGTTGAGTGTGTTAAGAATCCATCAGTCCTTTGATATTTATTACTAAACTCCACTAATTCTACATATTCACTGTTCACTCTATATATGTAATTTGTTTTAAGCAATCATTACATTTATGACCATTACATGCAATTCTTAATATGATTATTTCCACATAATGATAATATTTTTCTAGTTTTTTTTTTATTAGTCAGTAAAGTGAAATTATAATACAGTTTCATCTTCCTATATGTATCAGTAGAAGAGCTCTCATCTAAATATATTCAATACAGGTAGATCAAAGTCAAACTTGTATGTTGACAACCATTGTAGTTAACACAGAAGTCAATTTTAAGAACAATGTAAGTATTTACAATAAGTAACCTAACAGTTGAGTCATAATGTAAACTCAACCCACAAAACATACCACCTCTTTAAATAAATAAGTCTAACCAGTATCATTGCCATATATAAATCTATTGTATCATAACTATAATCTATCCATGTAGTCAAAATGAAAAAGTATGGTACAATGTTGACTTGTCTTCTATTACCATTAATAAGTGAGTTAATATATAATATTTGTTAGTATGGCTTATTACTTTATAGTGAACATAGAAGCTTCAGTTACAAAACTAAATTGTAATCATGGAGTATGTCCACAGTCACAAGGAGCACTCACTTGTACAATAACAGGAAGTGTAGCAGCTTGGTATTCTCCTCCATCACATAGTAGTCCTATTGCTACAGTAACAACCTCTGGACTAGTTAGTAATATTGATAGTACAGGGTTTACTGCTGCTCTTGTGAGCAATACTTCTGGACTAACAACTAATTTAAGTTTTATTGCTACTACTGATAAGAATGGAACTCAAGTAAGGTGTGTTGATTTTATAGATAAAAACTCAATGACTTGTACTATTATGATATCAGGTATGTCATTAACAGTATCATATATAGCAAACATGTACTATCATTATAAGGTCCTCCAAGTCATACTCCTACAGGACTGGGTTTTTCAGCTCTCACAAACACTTCAGTCATTCTCTACTGGTCACCTCCTACTCTTCATCCTAACTGTATAGCTAACTACACTGTTGAGATCACAACAACCACTGATAATATATTAATCAGTAATCTTAGTACTGGTAGTAATATCACCAGTATTAATGTATCTACTGGTCTCTCTCAGTCAATAGAGTATCAGTACAGAGTAGTAGGGTCTGATATTATCAATAGATTAGGACCCTATAGTCAATATACTATGTTCACTCTGGATGGTAAGAGCTAGATTATTCTACTTCTCTTAAGGAGTGCTAACTTTTAGTTCTACAGGCTGTACCACTTATAACTTATAATATCACAAAGAATACAAACAACTACATTATTGTTGTGATTTGGGAGGTGTATATTATTTTTTATAACTGAGTCTAGTTTTTTCATTTAGTCACCTCCTCTCTCCTCTCGTCCTCCTCTCTTGTACTATAAAGTCTATCACAATATATCAGGTTCACTAACTGTTAATATAACTACTGTTACTAACATTACATTGACTGGAGTACTAGCTGGGTATACCTACATTATAACAGTGGTACCAGTTAATATACTAGGAGATGGATACCCTAATAAGACTATAGGTTATTTAAATATTATTATAAAGTCTGTTATGTTTACTTCTCATACAGTTATCATTCCTGATGAGGAACCAATAATTACTAGTACTAGTATTGTAACAATATCATCTGAACATTGTAAGAGTGTAACATACAAAATTAATTACATATTATTTGTATTAGTAACACCAGTAAATGTAACTAGTCTCTTTTCTACAATTGTAAGTGATACATCAATTATTAGTAAGTGAAAAACATTTATTATCACTTACTTAATGATGAGTATAGACACTTTGGTCCCTTTGATGTCTTTATTACAAATTGCAACTAAAACAAGTACAATATCTTTAAACTCAACAGGTACGTCCTTAGAAATTATTATAATTTAAATATTACAATATAATGAAATGTCTATATATATACTCTATTTTTGTATAGCAGTTTCTAACTATAGTCCTTCTAGTTCATCTCCTACAAGTAATTTAATTAATCTAATTAAATATTGCTATTTCTATTTGACAATAGCAGTAATCACTACCACAACATCATCAACATCTGCTGGAATATATTATGCTATTGGGACTGTTGGAGGTATTATTGTTTTCATACTAATTGCTGTAGTACTAGTTTTAACTGGTTGTATAATGATTAGAAGACTAAATAAAAGTCAGATGTTCCTATAATTACTTATTCCATTAATACTCTCAATATAGACAACAAAGCAAGTGGTAGTCCAGTAACCATTTCTCTGAGGTAAGCTCATATATACTAATATTCATCTTAATGATTAAACTTTAGAAACATTAAAGACAATAACAGAGAAGAGGTATGATGTTATTACTTATATGTACATAGTTAATACCTGCATGAGTAAATAAATGAACATTTATTGATACAAAAATGTGATTGATCATCATGACTCACTATTAGTTTATGTCAATCTAATTTGGAGTTACTCATCATTTCTTAAAATAATTTGGTCATTACTATAGTTATCTTCAGACCCCACCTATGATGAAGTAAACAAGAAACCACAACTTTTATCTCTACAATATGATGAAGTCCCACCTCCAGTGCCTCCTTATTTAGCTGATAATGACCAGCCACCTCCTGAACCACTGTTCCATTCTGAGGATAATCCTTCTGTATCCCATTATAATGATGAACCTGTGATAGCTCAGTATTCTGAAGTCAAGAGAGAGCATATAGCACTTCATACAGCTGAAGGAAATTATTCTGTTTTGAAGAGAGAAGAGAGAGAAGTCAGTTAAATGTAGGTACATAATCACATGACCATATTATTATAGAGCAGAGAGAATAATTCTCAGTTACAACAGACTGGTTTGTATTCAACTCTAAATAATGAAGTAAGAAATAATACAGTCAACTATATCATAATAACTTATATCATATTAGATAATCAAACCAATTGGAGGCAGAACTGAGCCAAGAGGAGTTAGTAATATAATATATGCTGAACTAGGCAATGTCCCTAAGAACAGACCAACGGCACCTCCTCCATCAAATTTAGAGCAGTCTGTTATCTACTGTGATATCAAGGCACCAACTGACCCTAATAAGGTATCTTATGTCATATAACAATGTTGCCATAATCTTCTTTAATTTGTCACTAACAGAGGCTCTCTACAAAAGGTATTATGATACAGGCTCAGTTAGGAGAAATGGAGTTACCTCCACCACATCCTCCTAAACCTGGTCCCAAACCTGGTTTCCATGGCAGTGGAGGCCAGTCAACAACAGTAATTCCCTCTATACATCACCTGTAAAATGATCATAACTCACTACTGACTTATATAATGTTAAATATGCTACATTTTAGTTCATTATTTAATTTTGTCATGTTTTATATATTAATAATATTTAGTTTTTGTCAAACTAGTATCATTTGTTTATTAACTATAATATGTTAACTAGTATTTGTTTACATATGAACTTCATATGATCACTTTGTATCATTATAGCAGCTGTCAGTATTAATTATTAATTACTAGTATTCTTAATATTCATTGTGACATATATATATATATATATATATATATATATATATATATATTTAGCTAATGTATGTTTATTTAATATATTTACATCATCTGATGCATCATCCTTATATCAAAGGTAAACTTATTTTATCTCATAAACAAACACACAGTACTATAGACTATATAAAACATAGAACAATATATAAAGTAACTTGTGTACTACTTAAAATTAGTGTTAATTGACTGATGATACATGCATGATTAGCATATGTAATAGTGGAAAGGTAAGTGGTAACTGACTGGGTATTTTATTTTATTATTATTGTCATAACATGAAACTGATAATGATAAAGTTAATTATAAATACTTTTATCATACCACAATATTATCAATAAAATATAATAACACAATGAACATGAAACTTAAAAAAATCATCAAAGGAATTAACTAAAAATGGACCAATTATTTATAAAACAAGTTAGTTAACAGGTTTTGAACTTTTAGTCACAAAATTTAATCAGACAATCTTCCAAAATACATATACATGTACTTGTACTAGGATACATGAAACCTCAATAACACATAGTTCATTATAACATGTGGTCAATTCAGTTTATATTGACTATTATAACAGAAAATATAATACAAATACTTTCTATTTGTGCAAAAATGTAAACCCCACTGAAAAATAAGAAAAGAGAGAGTGAAAGTAAAACAATGTCAGTATGACACAATGAGCATAGTCTTTTGTGTATAGTACTAATTAAAAAGAGTGTAGCCTGTAGAGGCATTGACCTGCTATAGCCTGCTGCTACTATAATAAATGAGGTCTAACTGAGTCTCACCAATGTTTCTTTTGCTAAAAATTGTGTTTTATATATTTATTATTTAAATGAGGACAATATGATAATGAATAGTTAAGCTATAATATACTAGTACTGGGACAAAAGGTTAATATTACTTGTATTACATAATACATAACAATATTACATACTGAGTTATATTAATGTATGAAGTATATAATATGTACAAACTATATATATTATGTAATACTTATAGTTAACAATTTATATTGATTGTGTATGTGTTTGTATATTAAGAACTCATAATGAAATAAACATTGATGATGTTGTTACATATTTCAGTTAATTACTTAATTGTAAACAGTATACCTTGTACAAACATTATTTGAACTATAATCAATACTACTTTTATTATACATGTTATATATAAAATATATAGCTTATAGTATTAGGTGTTGTTCATGGAACAATGTTAGTTTGTGATCCAACTAATTTAGGCGATACTTGATGTCTTAACAATAATATGTTATAATAAGTGATGCTCCAACAAGAATACTCCTACAGGACTGTGTTTTACAGCTCTCACAAACTCTTCAGTCACTCTCTACTGGTCACCTCCTACTCTTAATTCTAAATGTATTGTCAATATACTGTTTTTACCCTTTCCCTTCATCCTCCTCTCTTGTACTATAAAGTCTATCAAAACATATCAAGTTCACTAACTGTTAATATAACTACTGTTACTAACATTACATTGACTGGAGTAATAGCTGGATATACCTACATTATAACAGTGGTACCAGTTAATATACTAGGAGATGGATACCCTAATAAGACTATAGGTTATTTAAATATTATTATAAAGTGTCTTTATATTTACTTCTCGCACAGTCATCATTCATGAAGAACCAATGATAATTAGTGTCAACACATTATAGTATTATAGAATATCATAGAAAGACTACTTCAAGTCATTTATCTAGAATATGTAAGTACAGATTTAGCTAGTATATATATTTTAAAATGAATATAATAACTATTTGTCCGTCATGTTCTTGTTAACTCTGTTACTCTCATTTCAGTGAGTAATATTAATATATAAATGTATCTAGCTCTTTTGACAACTGTAGCAATATTTAATAATTTTTTCATCAAATAATGTTGAATGTGTTAAAATCCATCAGTCCTTTGATGTTTATCACTAGACTCCACTAATTCTACATATTCACTGTTCACTCTATATATGTAATTTGTTCAAGCAATCATTACATTTATGACCCCATAAACTACATTCAATTCTTAATATGATAATTTCTACTTTCATAATGACAGTATTTTTTTAATTTTTAAAAATTAGGCAGTAAAGTGAAATTTTAATACAATTTCATCTTCCTATATATATCAGTAGAAGACCTCTTGTCTAAACACATTCAATACAGGTAGATCAAAGTCAAACTTGTATGTTGACAACCATTGTAGTTAACACAGAAGTCAATTTGAAGAACAGCATAAGTATTTACAATAAGTAATCTAATGGTTGAGTTATAATGTAGACTCAACCCACAAAAACCACCACTTTACATAAATAAGTCTAACAGGTATCATTTTCATTCATAAATCCATTGTATCATGACTATAATCTACTCATCCAGTCAAAATGAAAAAGTATGGTACAATATTGATTTGTCTTCTATTACCAGTAATAAGTGAGTTAAAATATAATATTTGTTAGTATGGCTTTATAGTGAACATAGAAGCTTCAGTTACAAGTCTAGACTGTAATCATGGAGTATGTCCACAGACACAAGGAGCAGTCAATTGTACAATAACAGGCAGTGTAGCAACTTGGTACTCTCCTTCATCAGATGATCCTCCCATTGCTATAGTAAGTTCTGGAAAAGTTACTAATGTTGCTAATATTGGATTTACTGCTGCTCTTGTGAGCAATAATTCTGGACTAACAACTGATTTAAGTTTTACTGCCACTACTGATAAGAATGGAACACAAGTCAAGTGTGTTGATGTAATAGATACAAACTCAATGACTTGTACTATTATGATATCAGGTATGTCATTAACAGTATCATATATAACTAACATGTACTATCATTATAAGGTCCTCCAAATGATGTTCCTACAGGTCTGGGTTTTACAGCTCTCACAAACACTTCAGTCACTCTCTACTGGTCACCTCCTACTCTTCATCCTAACTGTATAGTTAACTACACTGTTGAGATCATGACAACCAGTGATAATCTATTAATCAGTAGTCTTAGTACTGGTAGTAATATCACCAGTATTAATGTATCTACTGGTCTCTCTCAGACAGTAGAGTATCAATACAGAGTAGTAGGGTCTGATGTTGTTAAAAGACTAGGACCCTATAGTCAATATATTATGTTCGCTTTGGATGGTAAGAGTTAGATTATTATAGTTCTCATAAGGAGTGCTAATTTTAAGTTTTACAGGCTGTACCACTAATTACTTATAATATCACAAAGAATACAGACAACTACACAATTGTTGTAATTTGGGAGGTAGGTGTTTCGGTTTACAATAACTGAGTTTAGTATTTTCATTTAGTCACCTCCTCTCTCCTCTCGTCCTCCTCTCTTGTACTATAAAGTCTATCACAACATATCAGGTTTACTAACTGTTAATATAACTACTGTTACTAACATTACATTGACTGGAGTACTAGTTGGATATACCTACATTATAACAGTGGTACCAGTTAATATATTAGGAGATGGATACTCTAACAAGACTATAGGTTATTTAAATATTAATATAAAGTGTGTTATATTTATTTCTCATACAGTTGTCATTCCTGATAAAGAACCAATTATTACTAGTATTAGTATTGTAACATTATCATCTGAACATTGTAAGAGTGTAACATACAAAATTAATTACATATTATTTGTATTAGTAACACCAGTAAATGTAACTAGTCTCTTTTCTACAACTGTAATTGATACATCAATTATTAGTAAGTGAAAAACATTTATTATCACTTTTACTTAATGATGAATATAGAAACTTCGGTCCCTTTGATGTCTTTATTACAAAGTGCAACTAAAACAAGTACAATATCTTTAAACTCAACAGGTATGTCCTTAGAAATTATTATAATTTAAGTATTACAATATAATGAAATGTCTATATATATACTCTATTTTTTGTATAGCAGTTTCTATCTATAGCCTGTCAAGTTCATCTCCTACAAGTAATTTAATTAATCTAATATAACATTGCTATTTCTATTTGACAATAGCAGTAATCACTACAACAATGTCATCATCATTATATGCTGGAATATATTCTACTATTGGAACTGTTGGAGGTATTATTGTTTTTATACTAATTGCTGTAGGACTAGTTCTAACTGGTTGTATAATGATTAGAAGACTAAATAAAAGTCAGATGGTTCTGTAATTACTTAGTCCATTAATACTCTCAATATAGGTAACAAAGCAAGTGGTACTCCAGTAACTGTTTCTCTGAGGTCAGTTCAAATATACTAACATTCATTTTAATGATTATACTTTAGAAACATTAAAGACAATAACAGAGAAGAGGTATGATGTTATTACTTATATGTACATAGTTAATACCTGCATAAGTAAATAAATATTTATTGATACAAAAATATGATTGATCATCATGACTCATTATTAGTTTATATCAATCTAATTTGGAATTACTCATCATTTCTTAAAATAATTTGGTCATTACTATAGTTATCTTCAGACCCCACCTATGATGAAGTAAACAAGAAACCACAACTTTTATCTCTACAATATGATGAAGTCCCTCCTCCAGTGCCTCCTTATTTAGCTGATAATGACCAGCCACCTCCTGAACCACTGTTCCATTGTGAGGATAATCCTTCTGTACCCCATTATAATGAGGAACCTGCAATAGCTCAGTATTCTGAAGTCAAGAGAGAGCATATAGCACTTCATACAGCTGAAGGAAATTATTCTGTTTTGAAGAGAGAAGAGAGAGAAGTCAGTTAAATGTAGGTACACAATCACATGACCATATTATTATAGAGCAGAGAGAATAACTCTCAGTTACAACAGACTGGTTTGTATTCAACTCTAAATAATGAAGTAAGAGATAATACAGTCAACTATATCATAATAACTTGCATCATATTAGATAAACAAACCAATTGGAGCTAGAGCTGAGCCTAAAGGAGTTAGAAATATAATATATGCTGAACTAGGCAATGTTCCTAAGAACAGACCATTGGCACCTCTTCCATCAAATTTAGAGCAGTCTGTTATCTACTCTGATATCAAAGCACCAACTGACCCTAATAAGGTATCTTGTGTGATATAACAATGTTCCCATAATCTTCTTTAATTGTCACTAACAGAGGCTCTCTACAAAAGGTATTATGATACTGGCTCAGTTAGGAGAAATGGAGTTACCTCCACCACGTCCTCCTAAACCTGGTCCCAAACCTGGTTTCCATGGCTGTGGAGGTCAGTCAACAACAGTAATTCCCTCTATACATCACCTGTAAAATGATTATAACTCACTGCTGACTTATATAATGTTAAATATGCCACTTTTTTAGTTCATTATTTTATTTTATCATGTTTTAAATGTCAATAGTTTTTAGCTATTGTTAAACTAGTATCATTTATTTATTAACTATAATATGTTAACTAGTATTTGTTTACATATGAACTTCATATGATCACTTTGTATCATTATAGCAGCTGTCAGTATTAATTATTATTCACTAGTATTCTCAATATTCATTGTGATTTCAGCTAATGTATGTTTGTTTAATATATTTACATCATCTGATATATCCTCCTTATATCAAAGGTAAATTTATTTTATCTCATAAACAAACACACAGTACTATAGACCATATAAAGCATAGAACAGTATACAAAGTAACTTGTGTACTACTTAAAATTAGTCTCAATTAACTCATGATACATGTATATTAGCATATACAATAGTGGAAAGGTAAACGGTAACTGTCTGGGTATTTCATTTATTATTATTGTCATGACATGAAACTGATAATGATAAAGTTAATTATAAATAGTTTTATCTTACTACAATATTATCAATGAAATATAATAACACAATAAACATGAAACTTACAGAAAAGTGAATTTAAAAAAGTACGTTAACAGGTTTTGAACCTTTAGTCACAAAAAATCTAATATATAATACACACACATGTACTTGTTCTAGTATACATCAGATCTAAACAACACCTACACATAGTTCATTATAACATGTGATCAGTTCAGTTTACATTGACTATTATAACAAAAAAAATAACTCATAGTATATAAACTAAGCCAATGTATATATAATTACATATGTTATACGTACATACATACATACATACATACATATATCTAGATAAGTCTATAAGTACATTAGACTGGTTACAATTAATATGACATATTTCATATTTTAAACATTTGCTATACTCTATGTTTGTGAAGAACTAAGGGTATTGTTATTCTATTGAAAGATAAGATGTCATAATTCATGATAGTCTCATGTTCTATTGGACACATGTTGTACTGATAGTCTTGCTGTAACACATGCTAGGTACTAGCATTAGTTATTATAATACAATTAAGGAAATGTATCTGTAATAATAGTAAGCTGCTTCCTTGTTTGACAACATCTGTTTACTAAAAGACCAGTATATACATTTATATTACATATAGATAATACATAACAATCTGTATGATATGTATAGTGTCTATAGGTATTGATGTAGTACAAAATCGGTATATACATGTATATGATATGTATTGTATCTATTATATGTGCTATATAGTACTAATTGATAATTTATATTAACATGTATGTGTTGTATATTATAAATTGATAATGAAATAAACATTGGTAATGTTGTTACATATTTCAACTAATTACTTATTGTAAACAGTACAAAGATTACTTGAAGTATAATCAATACCACTTTTATTATACATGTTATATATATAGCTTATAGTATTAGGTGTTGTTCATGGAACAATGTTAGTTTGTGATCCAACTAATCCAGGCAATACTTGATGTCTTAACAATAATATATTGTAATGGAAAACAAATCAATAATCATGGACTAAAAATAATTACTGCCACTACTGATAAGAATGGAACACAAGTCAGGTGTGTTCATGTAATAGATACAAACTCAATGACCTGTGTACTATTATGATATCAGGTATGTCACTAACAGTATCATATATAACTAACATGTACTATCATTATAAGGTCTCCCAATCGATGTTCCTACAGGACTGGGTTTTACAGCCTCTCACAAACACTTAGTCAATATACTGTCTTCACACTGGATGGCAAGAACTAAAATAAACTATTTTAAGTTCTACAAGTTATTCCACTAATCACTTATAATATTACAAAGAATACAGTGAACTGCACTATTGTTGGGAGTTGGGATTGTTTTTACAATAGCTGAGTCTACATTTCATTTAGTTGCCTCCTTTCTTGTACTATAGAGTCTATCACAACATATCAAGTTCACTAACTGTTAATATAACTACTGTTACTAACATTACATTGACTGGAGTACTAGCTGGATATACCTACATTATAACAGTGGTATCAGTTAATATACTAGGAGATGGATACCCTAATAAGACTATAGGTTATTTAAATATTATTATAAAGTGTGTTATGTTTACTTCTTATACAGTTATCATTCATGATGAACCAATGATAATTAGTGTCAACATATTATAGAATATCATAGAAAGACTATTTCAAGTGATTTATCTAGAATAAGTAAGTGCAAATTTAGTTAATATATATTTTTAAATGAATATAGTAATTGTGTGTCCTTTCATGTTCTTGTCAACTCCAACTTTACTCTAATTTCAAGTCAGTAATATTAATATATAAATGTACCTAGCTCTTTCAACAACTGTAGCAATTTTTAATAATTTTTTCATCATATAATGTTGAATATGTTAAGAATCCATCAGTCCTTTGATGTTTATTACTAGACTCCACTAATTCTACATATTCACTGTTCACTCTATATATGTAATTTTTTTAAGCAATCATTACATTTATGACTCCATAAACTACATGCAATTCTTAATAGGATTATTTCCACTTTCATAATGACAATATTTTTCTAATTTTTAAATATTATGCAGTAAAGTGAAATTATAATACATTTTCATGTTCCTATATATATCAGTAGAAGAGCTCTCGTCTAAACACATTCAATACAGGTATATCAAAGTCAAACTTGTATGTTGACAACCATTGTAGTTAACACAGAATTCAATTTTAAGAACAATGTAAGTATATAAATATTTACAATGAGTAATCTAATAGTTGAGTTATAATGTAGACTCAACCCACAAAACACACCACCTCTTTACACCACCTCTTTAAATAAATAAGTCTAAAAGGTATCTTTGCCATGTATAAAACAATTGTACCATAACTATAATTTATCCATGTAGTCAAAATGAAAAAGTATGGTACAATGTTGATTTGTCTTCTATTACCAGTCATAGGTGAGTTAATATATAATATTTGTCCGTATGACTTTATAGTGAACATAGAAGCTACAGTTACAAGACTAGACTGTAATCATGGAGTATGTCCACAGACACAAGGAGCACTCACTTGTACAATAACAGGAAGTCTAGCAACTTGGTATTCTCCTCCATCAGATAGTACTCTCGTTGCTACAGTAAGTTCTGGACTAGTTAGTAATGTTGATAATACTGGGTTTACTGCTGCTCTTGTGAGCAATATTTCTGGACTAACAACTAATTTAAGTTTTACTGCTACTACTGATAAGAATGGAACACAAGTCAGGTGTAGTGATGTAATAGATCAAAGTTCAATGACTTGTACTATTATGATATCAGGTATGTCACTAACAGTATCATATATAACTAATTATATAACATGTACTACATTATAAGGTCCTCCAAGTGATGCTCCTACAACACTGGGTTTTACAGCTCTCACAAACACTTCAGTCATTCTCTACTGGTCACCTCCTACTCTTCATCCTAACTGTATAGTTAACTACACTGTTGAGATCACAACAACCAGTGATAATATATTGATCTATAGTCTTAGTACTGGTAGTAATATCACCAGTATTAATGTATCTACTGGTCTCAATCAGTCAGTACAGTATCAATACAGAGTAGTAGGGTCTGATGGTATTAATAGATTAGGACCCTATAGTCAATATACTATGTTCACTTTAGATGGTAAGAGTTGGATTATTCTAGTTTCCTTGAGGAGTGCTAATTTTTAGTTCTACAGGCTGTACCACTAATTACTTATAATATCACAAAGAATACAGAGAACTACACTATTGTTATAATTTGGGAGGTATGTATTTCTGTTTATAATAACTGAGTCTAGTTTTTTATTTAGTCTCCTCCACTCTCCACCCATCCTCCTCTCTTGTACTATAAAGTCTATCATAACATATCAGGTTCACTACCTGTTAATATAACTACTGTTACTAACATTACACTGACTGAAGTATTAGCTGGATATACCTACATTATAACTGTGGTACCAGTTAATATACTAGGAGATGGATACCCTAATAAGACTATAGGTTATTTAAATAATATTATAAAGTATGTTATATTTACTTCTCATTCAGTTATCATTCATTCATAATGAACCAATGATAATTAGTGTCAACATATTATAGAATATCATAGAAAGACTATTTCAAGTAATTTATCTAGAATAAGTAAGTACAGATTTAGTTAAGATATATTTTTAAATGAATATAGTAATTGTGTGTCCTTTCATGTTCTCATCAACTCCAACTTTACTCTCATTTCAGTCAGTAATATTAATATATAAATGTACCTAGCTCTTTCAAAAACTGTAGCAAATATTTAATACTTTTTTCAATATATAATGTTGAATATGTTAAGAATCCATCAGTCCTTTGATGTTTATGACTAGACTCCACTAATTCAAAATATTCACTGTTCACTCTATATATGTAATTTGTTTTAAGCAATCATTACATTTATGACTCCATACATGCAATTATTAATTTGATTATTTCCACTTTAGTCAGTAAAGTAAAAATACAATACAGTTCTGAAGGAAATTATTCTGTTTTGAAGAGAGAAGAGAGAGAAGTCAGTTAAATGTAGGTACATAATCATATGAACATATTATTATAGAGCAGAGAGAATAATTCTCAGTTACAACAGACTGGTTTGTATTCAACTCTTAATAATGAAGTAAGATATAATACAGTCAATTATATTATAACAACTTATATCATATTAGACAATCAAACCAATTGGAGGCAGAGCTGAGCCAAGAGGAGTTAGAAATATAATATATGCTGAACTAGGCAATGTCCCTAAGAACAGACCAATGGTACCTCAACAAAAGACAACAAACCTCATGTTTATCAGGTAATTAAACATATGCGTTATATTACTGAATTGTTTACTTAACAGTGAGTATACCAGTCAGTATGTTCTTTTCTTCTCTATTAACTGCTGTTATCACTACACTTATTGTCTATCTCATTATGAGAAGGAGGAGCTACAATAAAGACACTCCACCCACTACTACTACCCAATTAGGTCCAATATATGATGATGTTAAGTTACCTGAGACCTCAGAACATAAAGAGATCATTGAATTACAAGGAAATACTGCTGATGGATATATTAATTAAAAATATTGTTAATTTTATTATACATAATTACTAAAGTCGGTTAAGTTATGTGATGACAGTATGCTTAATTATAAAAAGACTCACTTAGAATTATATTAGTGTCAAAATAGATAATAGAGTTAATAATTCATTTATCTTACTTTATTATTTCTATCATTGAACTAACAAGTTCTATTATTTAAAGTATATTCTGTTATATGATACACATGTAAAATATTGTAAACACAACATGTTACATTATGTGACTTAAAACTATGTGTACTAATTTCATTGTTATATACAATATGAACTTCATTACAATCATATTAACAACTGTTACTGTTATCATTATTATCTGGTTGAAAATATTGCATTATTTTAATACTTTTAGTTAAGGATTGTTTACTTTTTAAAAAGTGGATGTTGACACGAGCAACTAATACATGCAAATAATTGCAATATAAAACATCAAAGGGCATAGTTTACCAAGAATTTACACAAGACTTAACCAGTCAAATATGACTTGGTGATATCAATCCTTTTAAATGACACCATTTGATATTATATATTAATTATTAATCACTAGTATTCTCAATATTCATTGTGACATGTGTGTGTGTGTGTGTGTGTATTTAGCTAATGTATGTTTATTTAATATATTTACATTATCTGATACATCATCCTTATATCAAAGGTAAACTTATTTTATCTCATAAACAAACACACAGTACTATGGACTATATAAAACATAGAACAATATACAAAGTAACTTGTGTACTACTTAAAATTAGTGTCAATTAACTCATGATAGCATATGTAATAGTTGAAAGGTAATTGGTAACAGACTGGGTATTTTATTTATTATTATTGTCATAACATGAAACTGATAATGATAAAGTTAATTATAAATAGTTTTATCTTACCACAATATATTCAATGAAATATAATAACACAACAAACATGAAATTAAAAAAAAATCATCAAAGGAATTAACTAAAAATGGACCAATTATTTATAAAACAAACGAGTTAACAAGTTTTGAACTTTTAGTCACAAAAACTAATCAGACCATCTTCCAAAATACATACACATTTACTTGTACAAATATTAATTAAAAGAAGGGTAGCTTATAGAGGCAGTGACTAGATACAGCCTGCTGCCACCACAATAGACAAAGCCCACCCCACTGAGTCACACCAATGTTACCTTCACCAGATAATGATAAAAAGATTTCTTGTTTATTTTATTTATTTATTGACTAATACATCTTATTTTTCTGATGTATATAGTTTAATACTTTTACTACCCCTCTCCCAGACCGACTCTCCGTAATGTAACATCTATCCAATGGGCCATATTGTATGCATTAAAAGCATGACTGAGTGAATTAAATAAAGGAGGGAAATCAGAATAGTAGGTAGTTGTAATAGTGGTCTCTGAACCAGATATTCTCCTAGTGAAACTTCTGATTTCAAGGCTGCTTTATTAAATTTATTAAAGTCATTTGAATTGCTAGGTATATTCATATATATTTCAGTTGTAAAGTAATCCACCAAATAAGAAATTTTATTTGAAAGTTCTGGCTGTCAATGGCTATCTTCATCAGTAATATTACAAAAAGCATAGAGAGATAGTCAATAAATAAACCTAAAATGAATAAACAACTAAAGGTAAGAATGTACTTTTAAACATGAGGACAATATAAGGATGAATAGTTAAGCTATGTATTAGTATTGGACAAAAGTTAATATTACTCGTACTACATAATACATAACAATATTATATACTGAGTTATATTAGTGTATGAAGTATATAACATGCACTATCTATATATATTATGTAATACTTAGTTGGCAATTTATATTGATTGTGTATGTGTTTGTATATTATGAACTCATAATGAAATAAACATTGATGATGTTGTTACATATTTCAACTAATTACTTAATTGTAAACAGTATACCTTCTACAAACATTATTTGAACTACAATCAATACCACTTTTATTATACATGTTACATACATGGTATATAACATATAGCATTAGGTGTTGTTCATGGAACAATGTTAGTTTGTGATCCAACCTATCCAGGCGATACTTGATGTCTTAACAATAATATGTTATAATAAAACAAGTCAGATGTGTTGATGTAATAGATACAACTTCAATGACTTGTACTATTATGATATCAGGTATGTCACTAACAGTATCATATATAACTAACAATGTACTATCATTATAAGGTCCTTCAAGTGATACTCTTACAGGACTGTGTTTTACAGCTCTCACAAACACTTCAGTCACTCTCTACTGGTCAATTCACCCTGGATGGCAAGAACTAGAATAAAATATTATAAGTTCTACAAGCTATTCCATTAATCATTTACAATATTACAAAGAATACAGTGAACTACAGGTACTATTAGTACATCATGTGGGAATTAATGGTAGTAACAGATTATTCATTGTTTTCACAAACTGTAAGTAAACTGAACACAATATTGTTTACAATCAAACCTTTATTATGCATTGTTGACATTATATTGTGTAGTTCCAAGAATTCTTTATACATAGCATTGTATTTCTTATTACTAACAATGTCATTGGTATTATACTAATTTAATATATTTATTCATTGACTTTGAAATGTGAATTTGTATTAAAAAACCAATTATTGACCAACAACACAAGCCATAAATGTAATTAAAGGAAAAGATGGTTATGAATTTCAGGTCAGTAATATTAGCAATACTAATACTAGCAGATGGTAAGAAATTACTAAGAATCAAATAGTTTTAATATCTTAAGTAATATGTTTTACTAGTTCTACAAGCGGTACCACTACTGACTTATACAATTACTAACAACACAGAGGACTATACTATTTTTATTGTTTGGGAGGTATAATATTATTAAAAATCACTTGATATTATTCTAATTTCATTTAGTCACCTCCTCTCTCCTTTTGTCCTCCTCTCTTGTACTACAAAGTCTATCACAACATATCAGGTTCACTAACTGTTAATATAACTACTGTTACTAACATTACATTGACTGGAGTACTAGCTGGATATACCTACATTATAACAGTGGTACCAGTTAATATACTAGGAGATAAATACCCTAATAAAAAAGACTATAAGTTATTTAAATATTATTATAAAGTATAGTTAACTACACTGTTGAGATCAGGACAACCAGTGATAACATATTGATCAGTAGTCTTAGTACTGGTAGTAATATCACCAGTATTAATGTATCTACTGGTCTCAATCAGTCAGTAGAGTATCAGTACAGAGTAGTAGGGTCTGATACTGTTAATAGATTAGGATCCTATAGTCAATATACTATATTCACTTTAGATGGTAAGAGTTAGATTATTCTAGTTGCCTTGAGGAGTACTAATTTTTAGTTCTACAGTCTGTACCACTAATCACTTATAATATCACAAAGAATACAGACAACTACACAATTGTTGTATTTGGGAGGTATTCGTTTCAGTTTATAATAACTGAGTCTAGTATATTCATTTAGTCACCTCCTCTCTCCTCTCGTCCTCCTCTCTCGTACTATAAAGTCTATCACAACGTATCAGGTTCACTAACTGTTAATATAACTACTGTTACTAACATTACATTGACTGGAGTACTAGATGGATATATCTACATTATAACAGTGGTACCAGTTAATATACTAGGAGATGGATACCTTAATAAGACTATAGGTTATTTAATTGTTATTACAAAGTGTGTTATATTTACTTCTCATACAGTTATCATTCATGATGAGGAACCAATAATTACTAGTACTAGTATTGTAACAACATCATCTGAACATTGTAAGAGTGTAACATACAAAATTAATTACATATCATTTGTATTAGTAACACCAGTAAATGTACCTAGTCTCTTTTCTACAACTGTAAATGATACATCAATTATTAGTAAGTGTAAAACCTTTATTATCACTTACTTAATGTTGAATATAGAAACTTTGGTCCCTTTGATGTCTTTATTACAAAGTGGAACTAAAACAAGTACAATAACTTTAAACTCAACAGGTATGTCCTTAGAAATTATTATAATTTAAGTATTACAATATAATGAAATATCTATATATATATATACTCTATTTTTTGTATGTTATCTAATTTAGAGTTACTCATCATTTCTTAAAATAACTTGGTCTTTACTATAGTTATCTTCAGATCCCACCTATGATGAAGTAAACAAGAAACCACAACCTCTATCTCTACAATATGATGAGGTCCCACCTCCAGTGCCTCCTTATTTAGCTGATAATGAGCAGTCACCTCCTGAACTACTGTTCCATTGTGAGGATAATCTTTCTGTACCCTCTTATAATGATGAACCTGTGATAGCTCAGTATTCTGAAGTCAAAAGAGAGCATATAGCACTTCATACATCTGAAGGAAATTATTCTGTTTTAAAGAGAGAAGAGAGAGAAGTCAGTTAAATGTAGGTACACAATTACATGACCATATTATAATTACAGAGCAGAGAGAATAATTCTCAGTTACAACAGACTGGTTTGTATTCAACTCTAAATAATGAAGTAAGACATAATACAGTCAACTATATCATAATAACTTGCATCATATTAGATAAACAAACTAATTAGAGCCAATGCTGAGTCAAAAGGAGCTGGAGGTATAATATATGCTGAACTAGGCAATGTCCCTAAGAACAGACCAATGGCACCTCCTCCATCAAATTTAGAGCGGTCTGTTATCTACTCTGATATCAAAGCACCAATTGACTCTAATAAGGTATCTTATATGATATAACAATGTTGCCATAATCTTCTTTAATTGTCACTAACAGAGGCTCTCTACAAAAGGTATTATGATACAGGCTCAGTTAGGAGAAATGGAGTTACCTCCACCACGTCCTCCTAAACCTGGTCCCAAACCTGGTTCCCGTGGCAGTGGAGGCCAATCAACAACAATAATCTCCTCTATACATCACCTGTAAAATGGTCATAACTCACTATTGACTTTATATGTCACTTTTATATATATTAATAGGTTTTAGCTATTGTTAAACTAGTATCATTTATTTATTAACTATAATATGTTAACTAGTAGTTGTTTACATATGAACTTCATATAATCATTTTGTATCATTATAGCAGCTGTCAGTATTAATTATTAATCACTAGTATTCTCAATATTCATTGTGACACACACACACACACACACACACACACACATATATATATTTACCTAATGTATGTTTATTTAATATATTTACATCATCTGATACATCATCCTTTTATCAAAGCTAAACTTATTTTATCTCATAAACAAACACACAGTACTATAGACCATATAAAGCATAGAACAATATACAAAATAACTTGTGTACTATTTAAAATTAGTCTCAATAACTGATGATACATGTATATTAGTATATGTAATAGTTGAAAGGTAAGTAGCAACTGTCTGAGTATTTTATTTATTATTATTGTCATAACATGAAACTGATAATGATAAAGTTAATTATAAATAGTTTTATCTTACCACAATATTATCAATGAAATATAATAACACAACAAACATAAAATTTACAAAAATCATTAAAGGAATTAACTAAAAATGGACCAATTATTTATAAAACAAGTGAGTTAACAGGTTTTGAACTTTTAGTCACAAAAAATAATCAGACAATATTCCAAAATACATACACATGTACTTGTACTAGGATACATGAAACCTCAATAACACATAGTTCATTATAACATGTGGTCAGTTCAGTTTATATTGATTATTATAACAGAAAATATAATACAAATACTTTCTATTTGTGCAAAAATGTAAATCCCACTGAGAAATAAGAAGAGAGAAAGTCATAGTAAAACAATGACAGTATGACACAATGAGCATAGTTTTTTGTGTATAGTACTAATTAAAGGAAGTGTAGCCTGTAGAGGCAGTGACCTGCTATAGCCTGCTACTACTATAATAAATGAGGTCTAACTGAGTCTCACCAATGTTTCTTTTGCTAAAAATGTGTTTTTTATCTATTTATTATTTAAAGACTGTCACATTTTTATTTTTCTAATGTATATATTTTTATATTTATACCCATTTTCCCCAGACTGACTGTTATATGTAAATGTAATACAAGCCCAGTGGAACATATGACTATCACATGACATGTGACATGTGTAGTAAAAGAATGACTGAGTGGATAATATTTTCATAAACATCTGATTTCAAGACTACATTACTAAATGTATTAAAGTCACTTAAGTGGCTGGGTATTTACAAATATATTAAGTTATGAAGTAATTCACCAAACAAGAAATTTTAATTTTGAAAACTGTGGCTATTAGAAGTGACCAGCTAACTTCATCTTTGTTAGTAATATTATAAAAAGCATAGAGAGACAGTCAATAAACAATAGTAAATAAAGATAAGAATGTACTTTTAAACATGAGGACAATATGATGATGAATAATTAAATACAATATACTAGTATTGGAACAAAAGGTTAATAGTACTTGTATAACATAATATATAACAATATTACATACTGAGTTATATTAGTGTATGAAGTATATAATATGTACTAACTATATATATTATGTAATACTTATAGTTGGCAATTTATATTGATTGTGTATGTGTTTATATATTAAGATCTTATAATAAATAAATATATTTATTATGTACATTATATTATTTAGTATATTATGAACTCATAATGAAATAAAAAATTGGTGATATTGTTACATATTTTAACTAATTACTTAATAGTAAACAGTATACCTTCTACAAACATTATTTGAACTACAATCAATACTACTTTTATTATATATGTTACATACATGGTATATAACATATAGTATTAGGTGTTGTTCATGGAACCATGTTAGTTTGTGATCCAACTAATCCAGGTGATATTTGATGTCTTAACAATAATATGTTGTAATAAAACAAGTCAGGTGTGTTGATGTAATAGATACAACTTCAATGACTTTGACTGGAGTACTAGCTGGATATATCTACATTATAACAGTGGTACCAGTTAATATACTAGGAGATGGATACCTTAATAAGAAAGACTATAGGTTATTTAAATATTATTATAAAATGTGTTATGTTTACTTCTCGCGCAGTTATCATTAATGATGAACCAATGATAATTAGTGTCAACATATTATAGTATTATAGAATATCATAGAAAGACTACTTCAAGTCATTTATCTAAGTACAGATTTAGTTAGTATATATACATATTTTTAAATGAATATATTAACTATTTGTCCTTCATGTTCTTGTTGACTCTGTTACTCTAATTTCAAGTCAGTAATATTAATATATAAATGTACCTAGCTCTTTCAACAACTGTAGCAATATTTAATAATTTTTTCATGATATAATGTTGAATATGTTAAGAATCTATCAGTCCTTTGATGTTTATTACTAGACTCCACTAATTCTACATATTCACTGTTCACTCTATATATGTAATTTGTTCAAGCAATCATTACATTTATGACTCCATAAACTACATGCAATTCTTAATTTGATAGTTTCTACTTTGTAATGACCATATTTTTTAATTTTAAAATATTAGGCAGTAAAGTAAAATTTTAATACAGTTTCATCTTCCTATATATATCAGTAGAAGAGCTCTCGTTTAAACACATTCAATACAGGTAGATCAAAGTCAAACTTGTATGTTGACAACCATTGTAGTTAACACAGAAGTCAATTTTAAGAACAACACAAGTATTTAGAATGAGTAATCTAATAGTTGAGTTATAATGTAGACTCAACCCACAAAACACACCACCTATTTACATAAATAAGTCTAACAGGTATCATTGTCATTCATAAATCTATTGTATCATAACTATCATCTACTCATGCAGTCAAAATGAAAAGTATGGTACAATGTTGATTTGTCTTCTATTACCAGTCATAGGTGAGTTAATATATAATATTTGTCCGTATGACTTTATAGTGAACATAGAAGCTACAGTTACAATTGCTACAGTGAGTTCTGGAGACATTGCTAATAGTAACACTGAGTTTACTGCTGCTCTTGTGAGTGTTAACAATCCTGGACTAACAACTAATTTAAGTTTTATTGCCACTACTGATAAGAATGGAACACAAGTTAGGTGTGTTGATACAATAGATACAAACTCAATGACTTGTACTATTATGATATCAGGTATGTCACTAACAGTATCATATATAACTAACAATGTACTATCATTATAAGGTCCTCCAAGTGATGCTCCTACAGGACTGGGTTTTACAGCTCTCACAAACACTTCAGTCACTCTTTACTGGTCACCTCCTACTCTTAATCCTAACTGTATAGTTAACTACACTGTTGAGATCAGGACAACCAGTGTTAATATATTGATCCATAGTCTTAGTACTGGTAATAATATCACCAGTATTAATGTATCTACTGGTCTCACTCAGTCAGTAGAGAGTATCAATACAGAGTAGTAGGGTCTGATACTGTTAATAGATTAGGACCCTATAGTCAATATACTATGTTCACTTTAGATGGTAAGAGTTAGATTATTCTAGTTCTCACGAGGAATACTAATTTTAACTACACTTTAGTCACTTTCTACTGATCAACTACTACTCTTTATTTTAACTATAGTCAATATACTGTCTTCACCCTCTCCTCTTATCCTCCTCTCTTGTACTACAAAGTCTATCACAACATATCAAGTTCACTAACTGTTAATATAACTACTGTTACTAACATTACATTGACTGGAGTACTAGCTGGATATACCTACATTATAACAGTGGTACCAGTTAATATACTAGGAGATGGATACCCTAATAAGATTATAGGTTATTTAAATATTATTATAAAGTATGTCATGTTTACTTCTCATACAGTTATCATTCATGATGAACCAATGATAATTCGTGTCAACATATTATATAATATCATAAAAAGACTATTTCAAGTGATTTATCTAGAATAGGTAAGTACAGATTTAGTTAATATATATTTTTAAATAAATATAGTAATTGCGTCTCCTTTCATGTTCTTGTCAACTCCAACCTTACTCTAATTTCAAGTCAGTAAAATTATTATATAAATGTACCTAGCTCTTTCAACAACTGTAGCAATTTTTAATAATTTTTTCATCATATAATGTTGAATATGTTAAGAATCCATCAGTCCTTTGATGTTTATTACTAGACTCAACTAATTCTACATATTCACTGTTCACTCTATATATGTAATTTGTTCAAGTAATCATTACATTTATGACTCCATACATGCAATTATTAATTTGATTATTTCCACTTTCATAATGACAGTATTATTATTAATATTTTATTAGTAAAATTATAATACAATTTCATCTTCCTGTATATATCAGTAGAAGAGCTCTCATCAAATTCCAACAATTGATTATAAACACATTCAATACAGGTACATCAAAGTCAAACTTGTATGTTGACAACTATTGTAGTTAACATTGAAGTCAATTTGAAGAACAGCATAAGTATTTACAATGAGTAACACAATAGTTGAGTTATAATGTAAACAAAACACAAAACAAACCACCTCTTTACATAAATTAGTCTAACAGGTGTCATTGCCATTCATAAAACCATTGTATCATAACAATAATCTACCTATGCAGTCAAAATGAAAAAGTATAGTACAATATTGATTTGTCTTCTATTACCAGTCATAAGTGAGTTAATATATAATATTTGTTATATAGCCTTATAATGAACATAGAAGCTTCAGTTACAAGACTAGATTGTAATCATGGAGTATGTCCACAGACACAAAGAGCACTCACTTGTACAATAACAGGAAGTGCAGCAGCTTGGTATACTCCTCCATCAGATAGTAGTCCCATTGCTACAGTAAGTTCTGGACAAGTTAGTAATGTTGATAATACTGGGTTTACTGCTGCTTTTGTGAGCAATACTTCTGGACTAAAAACTAATTTAAGTTTTACTGCCACTACTGATAAGAATGGAACACAAGTCAGGTGTGCTGATTTAATAGATACAAACTCAATGACTTGTACTATTATGATATCAGGTATGTCACTAACAGTATCATATATAACTAACAATGTACTATCATTATAAGGTCCTCCAAGTGATGCTCCTACAGGACTGGGTTTTACAGCTCTCACAAACACTTCAGTCACTCTTTACTGGTCACCTCCTATTCTTAATCCTAACTGTATAGTTAACTACACTGTTGAGATTAGGACTACAAGTGATAATATATTGATCAGTAATCTTAGTACTGGTAATAATATCACCAGTATTAATGTATCTACTGGTCTCAATCAGTCAGTAGAGTATCAATACAGAGTAGTAGGGTCTGATGCTGTTAATAGATTAGGATCCTATAGTCAATATACTATATTCATTTTAGATGGTAAGAGTTAGATATTCTAGTTCCCTTGAGGAGTGCTAATTTTTAGTTCTACAGGCTGTACCACTAATTACTTATAATATCACAAAGAATACAGACAACTACACAATTGTTGTAATTTGGGAAGTATATATTTTTGTTTATAATAACTGAGTCTAGTATTTTCATTTAGTCACCTCCACTTTCCTCTCATCCTCCTTTCTTGTACTATAAAGTCTATCACAACATATCAGGTTCACTAACTGTTAATATAACTACTGTTACTAACATTACATTGACTGGAATACTAGCTGGATATACCTACATTATAACAGTGGTACCAGTTAATATACTAGGAGATGGATACCCTAATAAGACTATAGGTTATTTAAATATTATTATAAAGTATGTTATGTTTACTTCTCATACAGTTATCATTCCTGATGAGGAATTAATAATTACTAGTACTAGTATTGTAACAATATCATCTGAACATTGTAAGAGTGTTCAATATAACATACAAAATTAATTATATATCATTTGTATTAGTAACACCAGTAAATGTAACTAGTCTCTTTTCTACAACTGTAAGTGATACATCAATTATTAGTAAGTGCAAAACATTTATTATCACTTACTTAATGATGAGTATAGAAACTTTGGTCCCTTTGATGTCTTTATTACAAAGTGCAACTAAAACAAGTACAATATCTTTAAACTCAACAGGTATGTCCTTAGAAATTATTATAATTTAAATATTACAATATAATGAAATGTCTATATATATACTCTATTTTTTGTATAGCAGTTTCTATCTATAGCCTGTCAGGTTCATCTCCTACAAGTAATTTAATCAATCTAATATAACATTGTTATTTCTATTTGACAATAGTAGTAATCACTACCACATGGCAGTGAAGGCCAGTCAACAACAGTAATTCCCTCTATACATCACCTGTAAAATGATCATAACTTACTTCGGACTTTATATGTCACTTTTATATATCAATAGGTTTTAGCTTTTGTCAAACTAGTATCATATTATATAATGTTAAATATGTCACTTTTTTAGTTCATTATTTTATTTTATCATGTTTTAGATGTCAGTAGTTTTTAGCTATTGTTAAACTAGTATCATTTGTTTATTAACTATAATATGTTAACTAGTATTTGTTTACATATGAACTTCATATGATCACTTTGTATCATTATAGCAGCTGTCAGTATTAATTATTAATCACTAGTATTCTCAATATTCATTGTGACACACACACATATATATATGTATATATATATATGCGTATATATGTGTGTGTGTGTGCATGTGTGTGTGTGTATAGCTAATGTATGTTTATTTAATATATTTACATTATTTGATACATCATCCTTATATTAAAGGTAAACTTATTTTATCTTCATGAACAAACACACAGTACTATAGACTATATAAAGCTTAGAACAGTATACAAAGTAACTTGTGTACTACTTAAAATTAGTCTCAATTAACTGATGATACATGTATATTAGCATATGTAATAGTGGAAAGGTAAGTGGTAACTGACTGGGTATTTCATTTTATTATTATTGTCATAACATAAAACTGATAATGATAAAGTTAATTATAAATAGTTTTATCTTACCGCAATATTATCAATGAAATATAATAACACAACGAAGATAAAATTTACAAAAATCATTAAAGGAATTAACTAAAAATGGACCAGTTATTTATAAAACAAGTGAGTTAAACAGGTTTTGAACTTTTAGTGACAAAATCTAATCAAACAATCTTCTAAAATACATACACATGTACGTGTACTAGGATACATGAAACCTCAATAACACATAGTTCAATACAACATGTGGTCAGTTCAGTTTATATTGACTATTATAACAGAAAATATAATACAAATACTTTCTATTTGTGCAAAAATGTAAATCCCACTGAGAAATAAGAAGAGAGAGAAAGTGAGAGTAAAATAATGACAGTATGACACAATGAGCATAGTTTTTTGTGTATAGTACTAATTAAAAAAGTGTAGCTTGTAGAGGCATTGACCTGCTATAGCCAGCTGCTACTATAATAAATGAGGTCTAACTGAGTCTTTTCCTGAAAATGTGTTTTATTTATTTATTATTTAAAGACTGTCACATTTTTATTTTTCTAATGTATATATTTTTATATTTTTTACCCATTCTCCCCAGACTGACTGTTATATGTAAATGTAATACAAGTCCAGTGGAACATATGGCTATCACATGACATGTGACATGTGTAGTAAAAGAATGACTGAGTGGATAATATCCTCATAAACATCTGATTTCAAGACTACATTATTAAATGTATTGAAGTCACTTAAGTGGCTGGATATTTACAAATATATTAAGTTGTGAAGTAATTCACCAAACAAGAAATTTTAATTTTGAAAACTGTAACTGTTAGAAGTGACTGGCTAACTTCATCTTTGTTAGTAATATTATTAAAAGCATAGAGACAGAGTCAATAAATAATAGTAAATAAAGATAGGAATGTACTTTTAAACATGAAGACAATATGACGATGAATAGTTAAGCTATAATATACTAGTACTGGGACAAAAGGTTAATAGTACTTGTATTACATAATATATAACAATATTACATACTGAGTTATATTAGTGTATGAAGTATATGATATGTACTAACTATGTATATTATGTAATATTTATAGTTGGCAATTTAAATTGATTGTAAAATATTATAATTTCTACTTTCATAATGACAGTATTTTTTAATTTTTAAATATTAGTCAGTAAAGTGAAATTTTAATACAATTTCATCTTCCTATATATATCAGTAGAAGACTTCTCATCTAAACACATTCAATACAGGTAGATCAAAGTCAAACTTGTATGTTGACAACCATTGTAGTTAACACAGAAGTCAATTTTAAGAACAACATAAGTATTTACAATGAGTAATCTAATAGTTGAGTTATAATGTAGACTCAACCCACAAAACAAACCACCTCTTTACATAAATAAGTCTAACAGGTATCATTGCCATTCATAAATCCATTGTATCATAACTAAAATCTACCCATCCAGTCAAAATGAAAAAGTATAGTACAATATTGATTTGTCTTCTATTACCAGTCATAAGTGAGTTAATATAAAATATATTGATAGTATGGCTTTATTGTGAACATAGAAGCTTCAGTTACAAGTCTAGACTGTAATCATGGAGTATGTCCACAGACACAAGGAGCACTCACTTGTACAATAACAGGAAGTGTAGCAGCTTGGTATTCTCCTCCATCAGATAGTACTCCCATTGCTACAGTAACAATCTCTGGACAAGTTAGTAATATTGATAATACTGGGTTTACTGCTGCTCTTGTGAGCAATACTTCTGGACTAACAACTAATTTATGTTTTATTGCCACTACTGATAAGAATGGAACACAAGTAAGGTGTGTTGATGTAATAGATACAAACTCAATGACTTGTACTATTATGATATCAGGTATGTCACTAACAGTATCATATATAACTAACATGCACTATCATTATAAGATCCTCCAAGTGATGCTCCTACAGGACTAGAATTTAGAGCTCTCACAAACACTTCAGTCACTCTTTACTGGTCACCTCCTACTCTTCATCCTAACTGTATAGTTAACTACACTATTGAGATCAGGGCAACCAGTGATAATATATTGATCAGTAATCTTAGTACTGGTAGTAATATCACCAGTATTAATGTATCTACTGGTCTCTCTCAGTCAGTAGAGTATAAGTACAGAGTAGTAGGGTCTGATGCTGTTAATAGATTAGGACCCTATAGTCAATATACTATTTTCACTTTGGATAGTAAGGGTTAGATTATTTTAGTTCTCATGAGGAGTGCTAATTTTTAGTTCTACAGGCTGTACCACTAATCACTTATAATATCACAAAGAATACAAACAACTACACCATTGTTGTGATTTGGGAGGTATGTATTTCTGTTTATAATAACTGAGTCTAGTTTTTTTATTTAGTCTCCTTCACTCTCCACTCACCCTCCTCTCTTGTACTATAAAGTCTATCATAACATATCAGGTTCACTAACTGTTAATATAACTACTGTTACTAACATTACATTGACTGGAGTACTAGCTGGATATACCTACATTATAACATTGGTACCAGTTAATATACTAGGAGATGGATACCCTAATAAAACTATAGGTTATTTAAATATTATTATAAAGTGTGTTATGTTTACTTCTCATACAGTTATCATTCCTAAAGAATCAATAATTACAAGTAGTAGTATTGTAACAACATCATCTGAACATCGTAAGAGTGTAACATGCAAAATTAATTACATATCATTTGTATTAATAACACCAGTAAATGTACCTAGTCTTTTTTCTACAACTGTAAGTGATACATCAATTATTAGTAAGTGCAAAACATTTACTATCACTTACTTAATGATGAGTATAGAAACTTTGGTCCCTTTGATGTCTTTATTACAAAGTGCAACTAAAACTAGTACAATATCTTTAAACTCAACAGGTATGTCTTTAGAAAATATTATTATTTAAGTATTACAATATAATGAAATGTTTATATATATACTCTATTTTTTGTATAGCAGTTTCTATCTATAGACTGTCAGGTTCATTTCCTACAAGTAATTTAATTAATCTAATATAACATTGCTATTTCTATTTGACAATAGCAGTAATCACTACTACAACGTCATCATCAATGTCTGCTGGAATATATTATGTTATTGGGACTGTTGGAGGTATTATTGTTTTCATACTAATTGGTGTAGTACTAGTTCTAACTGGTTGTATAATAATTAGAAGACAAAATAAAAGTCAGATGTTACTATAATTACTTAATCAATTAATACTCTCAATATAGACAACAAAGCAAATGGTAGTCCAGTAACTGTTTCTCTGAGGTCAGTTTAAATATATTAATATTCATCTTTATGATTATACTTTTGAAGTATTAAAGACAATAACAGAGAAGGGGTATGATGTTATTACTTATATGTACATAGTTAATACCTGCATAAGTAAATGAACATTTATTGATACAAAAATGTGATTGATCATCATGACTCATTATTAGTTTATGTCAATCTAATTTGGAGTTACTCATCATTTCTTGAAATAATTTGGTCATTACTATAGTTATCTTCAGACCCCACCTATGCTGAAGTAAACAAGAAACCACAACCTCTATCTCTACAATATGATGAAGTCCCTCCACCAGTGCCTCCTTATTTAGCTGATAATGACCAGCCACCTCCTGAACCACTGTTTGATTGTGAGGATAATCTTTCTGTACACCCTTATAATGACAAAACTATGATAGCTCAGTATTCTGAAGTTAAGAGAGAGCATATAGCACTTCATACAGCTGAAGGAAATTATTCTGTTTTGAAGAGAGAAGAGAGAGAAGTCAGTTAAACATAGGTACACAATCACATGACCATATTATTATAGAGCAGAGATAATAACTCTCAGTTACAACAGACTGGTTTGTATTCAACTCTAAATAATGAAGTAAGAAATAATACAGTCAACTATATCATAATAACTTATATCATATTAGATAATCAAACCAATTGGAGCCAGAGCTGAGCCAAGAGGAGCTGGAGGTATAATATATGCTGATCTAGGCAATGTCTCTAAGAACAGACCAATGGCACCTCCTACATCAAATTTAGAGCAGTCTGTTATCTACTCTGATATCAAGGCATTAACTGACCCTAATAAGGTATCTTATGTGATATAACAATGTTGCCATCATCTTCTTTAATTGTCACTAACAGAGGCTCTCTACAAAAGGTATTATGATACAGGCTCAGTTAAAAGAACTGGAGTTACCTCCACCACATCCTCCTAAACCTGGTCCCAAACCTGGTTCCTATGGCAGTGGAGATCAGTCAACAACAGTAATTCCTTCTATACATCACCTGTAAAATGATCATAACTCACTTCTGACTTATACAATGTTAAATATGTCACTTTTTTAGTTCATTATTTTATTTTGTCATATTTTATAAATCAATAGTTTTAGCTTTTGTCAAACTAGTATCATTTATTTATGAACTATAGTATGTTAACTAGTATTTGTTTACATATGAACTTCATACGATCACTTTATATCATTATAGTAGCTGTCAGCATTAATTATTAATCACTAGTATTCTTAATATTTATTGTGACATATATATATATATATATATATATATATGTATGTATTCAGCTAATGTATGTTTATTTAATATATTTACATCACCTGATACATCATCATTTTATCAAAGGTAAACTTATTTTATCATTTCTATGGACCATATAAAACATAGAACAGTATACAAAGTAACTTGTGTACTACTTATATTTAGTGTCAATTAACTGATGATACATGCATATTAGCATATGTAATAGTGGAAAGGTAAGTGGTAACTGACTGGGTATTTTATTTATTATTATTGTCATAACATGAAACTGATTATAAAGTTAATTATAAATAGTTTTATCTTACCGCAATATTATCAATGAAATATAATAACACAATGAACATAAAATTTACAAAAATCATCAAAGGAATTAACTAAAAATGGACCAGTTATTTATAAAACAAGTTAGTTAACAAGTTTTGAACTTTTAGTTACATATACTAATCAGACCAAAATACATACACATGTACTTGTACAAATATCAATTAACAGAAAAAACTGACAGCAACCACAGTGAGCATTGTCTATTTGTCTGTAGTATTAATTAACAGCTAGCCTATAGAGGCAGTGACTAGATACAGCCTTCTGCCACCACAATAGACAAAGCCCACCCCACTGAGTCACACCAATATTACCTTCACCAGATAATGATAAAAAGATGTCTTGTTTATTTTATTTATTTATTGACTAATACATCTTTTTTTTCTGATCTATATAGTTTAATATTTTTACTAACCCTCCCCCAGACTAACTCTTTGTAATGTAACATGTATCCAATGGAGGATATTTTGTGCAACAAAGCATGACTGAGTGGATTAAATAAAGGAGAGAAATCAGAATAGTAGGTAGTTGTAATGGTGGCCTCGGAACCAGATATTCTCCTAGTGAAACTTCTGATTTCAAGACTGCTTTATTAAATTTATTAAAGTCATTTGAGTGGCTGGGTATATTCATATATATTTTAGTTGTAAAGTAATCCACCAAATAAGAAATTTTATTTGAAAGCTCTGGCTGTCATTGGTTATCTTCATCAGTAATATTATAAAGGATAGAGAGACAGTCAATAAATAAAACTAAAAAGAATAAATAAATAAAGATAAGAATGTACTTTAAAACATGATGAGGACAATATAAGGATGAATAGTTAAACTATATACTAGTACTGGATAAAAGGTTAATAGTACTTGTATTACATAATACATAACAATATTACATACTGAGTTATATTAGTGTATGAAGTATATGATATTTACTAACTATATATATTATGTAATACTTATAGTTGGCAATTTTTATTGATTGTATACGTGTTTGTATATTAAGAACTCATAATGAAATAAACATTGATGATGTTGTTACATATTTCAACTAATTACTTAATAGTAAACAGCATACCTTGTATAAGTATTATTTGAACTATAATTAATACTACTTTTATTATACATGTTACATATAAAGTATATAACTTATAGCATTAAGTGTTGTTCATAGAACAATGTTAGTTTAGGATCCAACTAATCCAGGTGATACTTGATGTCATAACAATAATATGTTATAATAAAACAAGTCAGGTGTGTTGATGTAATAGATACAACTTCAATGACTTGTAATATTATGATATCAGGTATGTCACTAACAGTATCGTATATAACTAATATGTACTTTCATTATAAGGTACTTCAAGTGATACTCCTATAGGACACTATAGTCACTCTCTACTAGTTACATCCTACTCTTCATTCTAACTGTATTGTCAATATACTGTCTTCACTCTCTCCTTTCATCCTCCTCTCTTGTATTACAAAGTTTATCACAACATATCAGGTTCATTAACTGTTAATATAACTACTGTTACTAACATTGTATTGACTGGAGTACTAGTTGGATATACTTACATTATAACAGTAGTACCAGTTAATATATTAGGAGATGGATACCCTAATAAGACTATAGGTTATTTAAATATTATTATAAAGTATGTTATGTTTACTTCTCATACAGTTATCATTAATGATGAACCAATGATAATTAGTGTCAACATATTATAGAATATCATAGAAAGACCACTTCAAGTCATTTATCTAGAATAAGTAAGTACAGATTTAGTTAATATATATATTTTTAAATGAATATAGTAACTATTTGTCCTTCATGTTTTTGTTAACTCTGTTACTCTCATTTCAGTCAGTAATATTGATATATAAATGTATCTAGCTCTTTCAACAACTGTAACAATTTTTAATAATTTTTTCATCATATAATGTTGAGTGTGTTAAGAATCCATCAGTCCTTTGATATTTATTACTAGACTCCACTAATTCTACATATTCACTGTTCACTCTATATATGTAATTTGTTCAAGTTCTCATTACATTTATGACTCCATAAACTACATGCAATTCTTAATTTGATAATTTCCACTTTCATAATGACAGTATTTTTTAAATTTTTAGATTTTAGTCAGTAAAATGAAATTATAATAATTTTCATCTTCCTATATATATCAGTAGAAGAGCTCTCAATTTCAAAGTGAATTTGAAGACCAACATAAGTATTTACAATGAGTAATCTAATAGTTGAGTTATAATGTAAACTCAACCCACAAAACAAACCACCTCTTTACATAAATAAGTCTAACAGGTATCATTGTCATTCACAAATCCATTGTATCATATCTAAAATCTACCCATCCAGTCAAAATGAAAAAGTCTGGTACAATATTGATTTGTCTTCTATTACCAGTCATAAGTGAGTTGATATACAATATTTATTAGTATGACTTTATAGTGAACATAGAAGCTTCAGTTACAAGTCTAGACTGTAATCATGGAGTATGTCCACAGACACAAGGAGCAGTCAATTGTGCAATAACAGGAAGTGTAGCAGCTTGGTATTCTCCTCCATCAGATAATACTCCCATTGCTATAGTAAGTTCTGGAAAAGTTACTGATTTTGATAATACTGAATTTACTGCTGCTCTTGTGAGCAATACTTCTGGACTAACAACTAATTTAAGTTTTACTGCCACTACTGATAAGAATGGAACACAAGTCAAGTGTGTTGATGTAATAGATCCAAACTCAATGACTACTTGTACTATTATGATATCAGGTATGTCACTAACAGTATCATATATAACTAACATGTACTATCATTATAAGGTTCTCCAAGTGATGCTCCTACAGGACTGAATTTTACAGCTCTCACAAACACTTCAGTCACTCTCTACTGGTCACCTCCTACTCTTCATCCTAACTGTATAGTTAACTACACAGTTGAGATCTGGACAACCAGTGATAATATATTGATCAGTAGTCTTAGTACTGGTAGTAATATCACCAGTATTAATGTATCTACTGGTCTCTCTCAGTCAGTAGAGTATAAGTACAGAGTAGTAGGGTCTGATATTATCAATAGATTAGGGCCCTATAGTCAATATATTATGTTCACTTTGGATGGTAAGGGTTAGATTATTCTAGTTCTCATGAGGAGTGCTAATTTTTAGTTCTACAGGCTGTAACACTAATTACTTATAACATCACAAAGAATACAAACAACTACACTATTGTTGTGATTTGGGAGGTATGTATTTCTGTTTATAATAACTGAGTCTAGTATTTTCATTTAGTCACCTCCTCTCTCCTCTCATCCTCCTCTTTTGTACTATAAAGTCTATCACAACATATCAGGTTCACTAACTGTTAATATAACTACTGTTACTAACATTACATTGACTGGAGTACTAGCTGGATATACTTACATTATAACATTGGTACCAGTTAATATACTAGGAGATGGATACTCTAATAAGACTATAGGTTATTTAAATATTATTATAAAGTGTGTTATGTTTACTTCTCATACAGTTATCATTCCTAAACAACCAATAATTACTAGTACTAGTATTGTAACAACATCATCTGAACTTTGTAAGAGTGTAACATACAAAATTAATTACATATCATTTGTATTAATAACACCAGTAAATGTAACTAGTCTCTTTTCTACAACTGTAAGTGATACATCAATTATTAGTAAGTGCAAAACATTTATTATCACTTACTTAATGATGAGTATAGAAACTTTGGTCCCTTTGATGTCTTTATTACAAAGTGCAACTAAAACAAGTACAATATCTTTAAACTCAACAGGTATGTCCTTAGAAATTATTATAATTTAAATATTACAATATAATGAAATGTCTATATATATACTCTATTTCTGTATAGCAGTTTCTATCTATAGCCTGTCAGGTTCATCTCCTACAAGTAATTTAATCAATCTAATATAACATTGCTATTTCTATTTGACAATAGCAGTAATCACTACCACATCAATAACATATGCTGGAATGTATTATGCTATTGGAACTGTTGGAGGTATTATTGTTTTCATACTAATTGGTGTAGTACTAGTTCTAGCTGGATGTATAATGATTAGAAGACAAAATAAAAGTCAGGTGTTCCTATAATTACTTAATCCATTAATACTCTCAATATAGACAACAAAGCAAGTGGTAGTCCAGTAACTGTTTCTCTGAGGTCAGTTCAAATATACTAATATTCATTTTAATGATTATACTTTAGAAGTATTAAAGACAATAACAGAGAAGAGGTATGGTATTGTTACTTATATGTACATAGTTAATACCTGCATGAGTAAATAAATGAACATTTATTGATACAAAAGTGGGATTGATCATGACTCATTATTAGTTTATGTCAATCTAATTTGGAGTTACTTATCATTTTTTAAAATAATTTGGTCTTTACTATAGTTATCTTCAGATCCCACCTATGCTGAAGTAAACAATAAACCACAACCTCTATCTCTACAATATGATGAGGTCCCACCTCCAGTGCCTCCTTATTTAGCTGATAATGAGCAGCCAACTCCTGAAACACTGTTCCATTCTGAGGATAATCCTTCTGTACCCTCTTATAATGATGAACCTGTGATAGCTCAGTATTCTGAAGTCAAGCATAAAGCACTTCATACAGCTGAAGGAAATTATTCTGTTTTGAAGAGAGAAGAGAGAGAAGTCAGTTAAATGTAGGTACACAATCACATGACCATATTATAATTACAGAGCAGAGAGAATAATTCTCAGTTACAACAGACTGGTTTGTATTCAACTCTAAATAATGAAGTAAGAAATAATACAGTCAACTATATCATAATAACTTATATCATATTAGATAAACATACCAGGTGGAGCCAGAGCTGAGCCAAGAGGAGCTGGAGGTATAATATATGCTGATCTAGGCAATGTCCCTAAGAACAGACCAATGGTACCTCCTACATCAAATTTAGAGCATTCTGTTATCTACTCTGATATCAAAGCACCAACTGACCCTAATAAGGTATCTTGTGTGATATAACAATGTTGCCATAATTTTCTTTAATATTGTCACTAACAGAGGCTCTCTACAAAAGGTGTTATGATACAGGCTCAGTTAGGAGAAATGGAGTTACCTCCACCACGTCCTCCTAAACCTGGTCCCAAACTTATTTCCCATGGCAGTGGAGGCCAGTCAACAAGAGTAATTCCCTCTATACATCACCTGTAAAATGATCATAACTCACTGCTGACTTATACAATGTTAAATATGCCACATTTTAGTTCATTATTCAATTTTGTCATGTTTTACATATTAATAGTTTTTAGGTTTTGTCAAACTAGTATCATTGTTTATTAACTTTAATATGTTAACCAGTAGTTGTTTACATATAAACTTCATATGATCACTTTGTATCATTATAGCAGCTGTCAGTATCAATTATTAATCACTAGTATTCTTAATATTCATTGTGACATATATATATATATATATATATATATATATATATATATGTATGTATGTATATATATATATATATTTAGCTAATGTATGTTTATTTAATATATTCACATCATCTGATACATCATCCTTATATCAAAGGTAAACTTATTTTATCTTCATAAACAAACACACAATACTATGGACTATATAAAACATAGAACAATATACAAAGTAACTTGTGTACTACTTAAAATTAGTGTTAATTGACTGATGATATGAGTATGGTTAGCATATGTAAGGTAAGTGGTAACTGACTGGGTATTTCATTTATTATTATTGTCATAACATAAAACTGATAATGATAAAGTTAATTATAAATAGTTTTATCTTACCACAATATTGTCAATGAAATATAATAACACAATGAACATGAAACTTACAAAAATCATTAAAGGAATTAACTAAAAATGGACCAGTTATTTATAAAACAAGCAAATTAACAAGTTTTGAACTTTTAGTCACAAAATCTAATCAGATCATCTTCCAAAATACATACACATGTACTTGTACAAATATTAATTAAAAGAAGGGTAGCTTATAGAGGCAGTGACTAGATACAGCATGCTGCTACCACAATAGACAAAGCCCACCCCACTGAATCACACCAATGTTACCTTCACCAGATAATGATAAAAAGATGTCTTGTTTATTTTATTTATTTATTGACTAATACATCTTATTTTTCTGATGTATATAGTTTAATATTTTTACTACCCCTCTCCCAGACCGACTCTCTGTAATGTAACATCTATCCAATGGACCATATTGTATGTATTAAAAGCATGACTGAGTGAATTAAATAAAGGAGGGAAATCAGAATAGTAGGTAGTTGTAATGGTGGCCTCGGAACCAGATATTCTCCTAGTGAAACTTCTGATTTCAAGACTGCTTTATTAAATTTATTAAAGCCATTTGAATTGCTAGGTATATTCATATATATTTCAGTTGTAAAGTAATCCATATATATTTCAGTTGTAAAGAAATTTTATTTGAAAGTTCTGGCTGTCATTGGCTATCTTCATCAGTAATATTACAAAAGCATAGAGAGGCAGTCAATAAATAAAACTAAAATGAATAAACAAATAAAGATAAGAATGTACTTTTAAACACGAGGACAATATGAGGATGAATAGTTAAGCTATATACTAGTACTGGATAAAAGATTAGTACATATACTTTTACTACATAATATATAACAATAATACATACTGAGTTATATTAATATATGAAGTATATGATATGTACTATCTATATATATTATGTAATACTTAGTTGGCAATTTATATTGATTGTGTATGTGTTGTATATTATGAACTCATAATGAAATAAACATATTTCAACTAATTACTTAATTATAAACAGTATACCTTGTACAAACATTACTTGAACTATAATCAATACCACTTTTATTATATATGTTATATATATAGCTTATAGCATTAAGTGTTGTTTATAGAACAATGTTAGTTTGTGATCCAACTAATCCAGGTGATACTTGATGTTATAACAATAATATGTTATAATAAAACAAGTCAGGTGTGTTGATGTAATAGATACAACTTCAATGACTTGTACTATTATGATATCAGGTATGTCACTAACAGTATCATATATAACTAATATGTACTGTCATTATAAGGTCTTCCAAGTGATACTCTTACAGGAGTGGGTTTTACAGCTCTCACAAACACTTCAGTCACTCTCTACTGGTCAATTCACCCTGGATGGCAAGAACTAGAATAAAATATTATAAGTTCTACAAGCTATTCCATTAATCATTTACAATATTACAAAGAATACAGTGAACTACAGGTACTATTAGTACATCATGTGGAAATTAATGGTAGTAACAGATTATTTGTTGTTTTCACAAACTGCAAGTAAACTGAACACAATATTGTTTACAGTCAAACCTTTATTATGCATTGTTGACATTATATTGTGTAGTTCCAAGAATTCTTTATACATAGCATTGTATTTCTTATTACTAACAATGTCATTGGTATTATACTAATTTAATATATTTATTCATTGACTTTGAAATGTGAATTTGTATCAAGAAACCAATTATTGACCAACAACACAAGCCATATCTGTAATTAAAGGAAAAGATGGTTATGAATTTCAGGTCAGCAATATTAGCAATACTAATACTAGCAGATGGTAAGAAATTACTAAGAATCAAATAGTTTTAATATCTTAAGTAATATGTTTTACTAGTTCTACAAGCAGTACCACTACTGACTTATACCATTACTAACAACACAGAGGACTATACTATTTTTATCGTTTGGGAGGTATAATATTATTAACAATCACTTCATATAATAATAATTTCATTTAGTCTCCTCCTCTTTCCTCTCGTCCTCCTCTCTTGGACTATAAAGTCTATCACAAAATATCAGGTTCACTAACTGTTAATATAACTACTGTTACTAACATTACATTGACTGGAGTACTAGCTGGATATACCTACATTATGACAGTGGTACCAGTTAATATACTAGGAGATGGATACCCAAATAAGACTATAGGTTATTTAAATATTGTTATAAAATGTGTTATGTTTACTTCTCATACAGTTATCATTCATGATGAACCAATGATAATTAGTGTCAACATATTATAGTATTATAGAATATCATAGAAAGACTACTTCAAGTCATTTATCTAAGTACAGATTTAGTTAATATGTATATATTTTTAAATGAATATAGTAACTATTTGTCCTTCATGTTCTCGTCAACTCCACCTTTACTCTCATTTCAGTCAGTAATATTATTATATAAATGTACCTAGCTCTTTCAACAACTGTAGCAATATTTAATAATTTTTTCATCATATAATGTTGAGTATGTTAAGAATCCATCAGTCCTTTGATGTTTATTACTAGACTCCACTAATTCTACATATTCACTGTTCACTCTATATATGTAATATGTTTAAGCAATCATTACGTTTATCACTCAATAAACTACATGCAATTTATAATTTAATTATTTCCACTTTTGTAATGACAGTATTTTTTTAATTTTTAAATATTAGGCAGTAAAGTGAAATTATAATACATTTTCATGTTCCTATATATATCAGTAGAAGACCTCTCATCTAAACACATTCAATACAGGTAGATCAAAGTCAAACTTGTATGTTGACAATCATTGTAGTTAACACAGAAGTCAATTTTAAGAACAACGTAAGTATTTACAATGAGTAATCTAATAGTTGAGTTATAATGTAGACTCAACCCACAAAACACACCACCTCTTTACATAAATAAGTCTAACAGGTATCATTGCCATTCATAAATTCATTGTATCATAACTAAAATATACCCATCCAGTCAAAATGAAAAAGTCTGGTACAATGTTGATTTGTCTTTTATTACCAGTCATAAGTGAGTTAATATATAATATTTGTTATATAGCCTTACAGTGAACATAGAAGCTACAGTTACAAGTCTAGACTGTAATCATGGAGTATGTTCACAGACACAAGGAGCACTCACTTGTACAATAACAGGAGGTCATGTAGCTTGGTATTCTCCTCCATCAAATAGTAAACCAATTGCTACAGTGAGTTCTGGAGAAGTTGCTAATAGTAACACTGAGTTTACTGCTGCTCTTGTGAGTGTTAACAATCCTGGACTAACAACTAATTTAAGTTTTATTGCCACTACTGATAAGAATGGAACACTAGTCAGATGTGTTGATGTAATAGATAGAAATTCAATGACTTGTACTATTATGATATCAGGTATGTCACTAACAGTATCATATATAACTAACATGTACTATCATTATAAGGTCCTCCAAGTGATGTTCCTACAGGACTGGGTTTTACAGCTCTCACAAACACTTCAGTCACTCTCTACTGGTCACCTCCTACTCTTCATCCTAACTGTATAGTTAACTACACTGTTGAGATCAGAACAACCAGTGATAATATATTGATCAGTAATCTTAGTACTGGTAGTAATATCACCAGTATTAATGTATCTACTGGTCTCTCTCAGTCAGTAGAGTATCAATACAGAGTAGTAGGGTCTGATGCTGTTAATAGATTAGGACCTTATAGTCAATATACTATGTTCACCTTAGATGGTAAGAGTTAGATTATACTAGTTTCTTTGAGGAGTGCTAATTTTTAGTTCTACAGGCTGTACCACTAATCACTTATAATATCACAAAGAATACAGACAACTACACTATTGTTATAATTTGGGAGGTATGTATTTCTGTTTATAATAACTGAGTCTAGTTTTTTATTTAGTCACCTCCACTCTCCACTCATCCTCCTCTCTTGTACTATAAAGTCTATCATAACATATCAGGTTCACTAACTGTTAATATAACCACTGTTACTAACATTACATTGACTGGAGTACTAGCTGGATATACCTACATTATAACAGTGGTACCAGTTAATATACTAGGAGATGGATACTCTAATAAGACTATAGGTTATTTAAATATTATTATAAAGTATGTTATATTTACTTCTCATACAGTTATCATTCCTAAACAACCAATAATTACTAGTACTAGTATTGTAGCAATATCATCTGAATATTGTAAGAGTGTAACATACAAAATTACTTACATATCATTTGTATTAGTAACACCAGTAAATGTAACTAGTCTCTTTTCTACAACTGTAAGTGATACATCAATTATTAGTAAGTGAAAAACATTTACTATCACTTACTTAATGATGAGTATAGAAACTTTGGTCCCTTTGATGTCTTTATTACAAAGTGCAACTAAAACAAGTACAATATCTTTAAACTCAACAGGTATGTCCTTAGAAAATATTATTATTTAAGTATTACAATATAATGAAATGTTTATATATATACTCTATTTCTGTATAGCAGTTTCTATCTATAGCCTGTCAGGTTCATCTCCTACAAGTAATTTAATCAATCTAATATAACATTGCTATTTCTATTTGACAATAGCAGTAATCACTACAACAATGTCATCATCATTATCTGCTGGAATATATTCTACTATTGGAACTGTTGGAGGTATTATTGTTTTTATACTAATTGCTGTAGGACTAGTTCTAACTGGTTGTATAATAATTAGAAGACAAAATAAAAGTCAGGTGTTCCTATTATTACTTAATCCATTAATACTCTCAATATAGACAACAAAGCAAGTGGTAGTCCAGTAACTGTTTCTCTGAGGTCAGTTCAAATATACTAATATTCATTTTAATGATTATACTTTAGAAGTATTAAAGACAATAACAGAGAAGAGGTATGGTATTGTTACTTATATGTAGATAGTTAATACCTGCATGAGTAAATAAATGAACATTTATTGATACAAAAATGTGATTGATCATCATGACTCATTATTAGTTTATATCAATCTAATTTGGAGTTACTCATCATTTCTTAAAATAATTTGGTCATTACTATAGTTATCTTCAGACCCCACCTATGATGAAGTAAACAAGAAACCACAACCTCTATCTCTACAATATGATGAGGTCCCACCTCCAGTGCCTCCTTATTTAGCTGATAATGACCAGCCACCTCCTGAACCACTGTTCCATTCTGAGGATAATCCTTTTGTACCCCATTATAACGAGGAACCTGTGATAGCTCAGTATTCTGAAGTCAAAAGAGAGCATATAGCACTCCAAACAGCTGAAGGAAATTATTCTGTTTTGAAGAGAGAAGAGAGAGAAGTCAGTTAAATGTAGGTACACAATCACATGACCATATTATTATAGAGCAGAGAGAATAACTCTCAGTTACAACAGACTGGTTTGTATTCAACTCTAAATAATGAAGTAAGAGATAATAAAGTCAACTATATCATAATAACTTATATCATATTAGATAATCAAACCAATTGGAGCCAGAGCTGAGCCAAGAGGAGTTAGAAATATAGTATATGCTGAACTAGGCAATGTCCCTAAGAACAGACCAATGGCACCTCCTACATCAAATTTAGAGCATTCTGTTATCTACTCTGATATTAAAGCACCAACTGACCCTAATAAGGTATCTTATGTGATATAACAATGTTGCCATAATCTTCTTTAATTTGTCACTAACAGAGGTTCTCTACAAAAGGTATTATGATACAGGCTCAGTTAGGAGAAATGGAGCTACCTCCACCACGTCCTCCTAAACCTGGTCCCAAACCTGGTTCCCATGGCAGTAGAGGCCAGTCAACAACAGTAATTCCCTCTATACATCACCTGTAAAATGATAACTCACTGCTGACTTTATATAATGTTAAATATGTCACTTTTTTAGTTCATTATTTTATTTTATCATGTTTTAGATGTCAATAGTTTTTAGCTATTGTTAAACTAGTATCATTTGTTTATTAACTATAATATGTTAACTAGTAGTTGTTTACATATGAACTTCATATGATCACTTTGTATCATTATAGCAGCTGTCAGTATTAATTATTATTCACTAGTCTTCTCAATATTCATTGTAAGATATATATATATGTATATGTATATATATATGTGTGTGTGTGTGTGTGTGTGTGTGTGTGTGTGTGTGTGTATATTATGTATGTATGTATGTATATATATTTAGCTAATATATGTTTATTTAATATATTTACATTATCTGATACATTATCCTTATATCAAAGGTAAATTTATTTTATTTTCATAAACAAATACACACAGTACTATAGACCATATATAGCATAGAACAGTATACAAACTAACTTTGTACTACTTCAAATTAGTGTTAATTGACAGATGATACATGTATGATTAGTATATGTAATAGTGGAAATGTAAATGGTAACTGACTGGGTACTTCATTTATTATTATTGTCATAACATGAAACTGATAATGATAAAGTTAATTATAAATAGTTTTATCTTACCACAATATTATCAATGAAATATAATAACACAACAAACATGAAACTTACAAAAATCATCAAAGGAATTACCTAAAAATCAACCAGGTATTTATAAATCAAGGGAGAAAATACTGTAAAATTAATTCCATCTACCAGTTAATATACTAGGAGATGGATACTCTAATAAGGCTATGGGTTATTTAAATGTTATTATAAAGTGTGTTATGTTTACTTCTCATACAGTTATCATTCCTAAAGCACCAATAATTATTAGTATTGTCATAGTATCATCTAAATATCACAGTAAGACTACTTATAAATAAGTAATATTATTTATATAAAATTATAATCAAAATCATCGATAACTGTGGATAGTTCATATTCTACAACAGTAATGATCACAAGTGATTCACTTAACAATAGTAAGTACAAGTTAAATGATTGTGCAAATTTTGGTAATAAATATAGCAACTGTTTGTCTTTTCAAATCCTTGTCAACTCCAACAAGTACTATGTCTTCACACTCAACTAGCAGTATGTCATATATAATCTCAATGAACAGTTATCTATTTCTTTACATTACAGATACAATTTATATGATTCCAGTGACTGTATCTTCAATGGTAACTATTTCAACCTGTCCAAGTACATTATTAATAACATTATATAAATTAAGGTTATGTATTTTCATTATAAGTAATGAAAATCAACAAACCTCGTGTTTATCAGATAATTAATAAAACAAACATGTCCTTCTTCAACAATGCTACTATGACACAATTAGGTCCAATATATGATGATGTTAAGTTACCAGAGACCTCAGAACAGAAAGAGATCATTGAATTGCAAGGAAATACTGCTTATGGATATATTAATTAAGAACATGTGTTAACTTTATTATATATAATTACTAAACTTAGTCAAGTTATATGACAGCAGTATGTTTAATGTTTTGTTATGAAGAGTGAAAATACTAACTTAGAAAACAATCATAAAGAATCATATTGGTGACAAAATAATTACTACATCTACTGATACCAAATAATGCTATGAACACTTTATTAATAATAATATAAGGTGTAGTGCTCATTGTACTCTAGATAATAGATAGTTATATTACTCTTTTATTTCTATATCATTGAACTAACAAGTTCGAAGTATATTTGTTATATGATACACATTTAAAAATATTATAAAGCAATATGTTATATTGTGTGACTTAAACTAAATGTACCAATTTATCATTAAAATACTAATATCATTTACTTAGAAAATATAAATATTACTAGTTATATATAATATAAACAATTATTTTTGTTTGCATCATTATCATCTGTTATCAGTATTATCTGGTCAACAAACGTTGTATATTGTTTTTATCTTTAGTTATATTAATGATTGTTTATTTTAGAAAATGATGTTGACATGAACATCATCCTTTTATGAAATATAATCCTGATAAATAAATACACCGACATATTAATTAAGCAATAATATATATTACATTAAAATACAAGTCATATAAATATGACATGTTATATAGACCAGATGTTATATATTATACACTATACTCCAATACAAGTTACTATTTAAAACTAGTGCTTTTCAATGATGTAATTGAGTTATTTAGATAATGTAATATTAACCCTCTCCACAGAAAGTTAACACATGTTCTTAATTAATATATCCATAAGCAGTATTTCCTTGAAATTCAATGATCTTGTTCTGTTCTGAGGTCTCTGGTAACTTAACATCATCATATATTGGACCTAATTGGGTAGTAGTAGTGGGTGGAGTGTCTTTGTTATACCTCCTCCTTCTCACAAGAAGATAGACAATAAGTGTAGTAACAACAGCAGTTAATAGAGAAAAGAGGAATATACTGACTGGAATAGCAACTGTAGGAAAATTAAGAAAAGTGACATATTTCGTGTTCAATTCACACCAATTTATCTTGTCATTCTAATTATTTTATGCACAAAATTAATAAATTACTACATGCATATTAATCATCATCAAATATAAAAACATCAACATTATAGGTGATATTTACATTAGGAAGTGTCTATTTGTCCAGTAGGAAGTGATACATTGTTGTGCATAGTTAATGTTTAAGAAGTATTTATAGGTCCAGTAGGAAGTGATACATTGCTGTGTATAGTTAATGTTAAGGAAGAGCTTATAGGTCTGGTAAGAAGTGATAAATTATGTAATGAAATAATATCTATAAAAAAATTTTGCACACTTCATTGATTAGTTCTACAAGATGCATCTAAAATTAATTATAATAAAAAATAATAATACAGAGAACTACATTATTGTTGTGATTTGGAAACAGTTTATTTAATATATAATAATTAGTCTACATGTTACTAAATAGAGATTACACTAATAATGTAGATTCAGCAAAGACACCACCTCCATTAATAAGTCTATTCATTATATTGCAATATCATAAGTTCATGACCCATTTAGACTACCAATGTAATCAAAATAGATTAGTGTGTTGCAACATATTTGATTTCTCTTCTCTTACTTATCATAAGTGTGTTAATATATTATAACACAATATTTGTAGTTTATTTCCTATAGTTACAAGTCTAGACTGTAATCATGGAGTATGTCTCAGACACAAGGAGCACTCACTTGTACAATAAATGGCAGTTTGCAGAATAGATATCTCCTCCATCAGATAATAGTCCCATTGCTACAGTAACTTCTGCACTAATTAGTAATGTTGATAACACTGGGTTCACTGCTGCTATTGTGAGTGTTAATAATCCAGGACTAAACATTAATTTAAGTTTTACTGCCACTATTGATAAGAATGAAACACAAGTCAGTTGTGTTAATGTAATAGATGCAAACTCAATGACTTGTACTATTATGATATCAGGTATGTCACTAACAGTATCATGTATAATTAACATGTACTATCATCATAAGGTCCTCCAAGTGATGTTCCTATAGGACTAGGTTTTACAACTCTTACAAACACTTCAGTCACACTCTACTGGTCACCTTCTACTCTTCATCCTAACTGTATAGTTAACTACACTATTGAGATCAGAACAACCAGTGATAATATATTGATCAGTAGTCTTAGTACTGATAGTAATGTCACTAGTATTAATGTATCTACTGGTCTCTCTCAGTCAGTAGAGTATCAATACAGAGTAGTATAGGGTCTGATGCTATCAATAGACTAGTTATCTATATCATCTGAACATTGTAAGAGTGGAAATGCTCGATGTAATGTATAATAGAAATTACATATAATTTAGTATTTGTAACACCAATAAATGTATCTTATCCTTTTCTAAAACTGTAGTCATTACAAATGATACATCAACTATTAGTAAGTATAAAATATTTATTATTATTCTTAGTCTGTGACAATTGTAGTCATTACTAGTGATACATCAACTATTAAATTTGTAAGTATAAAATATTTATTATTATTCTTAGTTTATGATGAATATAGAAACTTTAGATCCTTTGATGTCTTTATTAGAAAATACAACTACAACAAGAACTCAGCTACCATGTCCTCAAAAATTGTTATAATTTAAGTATTACAATATAATGAAATATATATTTTGTTTTTGTATAGCATTTTACAGTCCTTCAAGTTCATTTTCTACAAGTACTTTTAATTATTCTAATATAACATTGCTATTTTTATTTTGACAATAGCAGTAGTCAACGCCGCAACATACAATATGATGACATCCCTCCTCCAGTGCCTCTTTACTCAACTAATAATGACCAGCCATTTCAAATACCTCTGTTTCATGGAGGAGATGGACCTGCTATATTAACCTATAATGGATCTGTGACTGCACAATACTCTGAAGTCAAGAAAGAGCACATGACACCTTGTGTACCACTATACTAGTACAACAGCAGAAGGAGACTATTCCATCTTAACCTATCTCAATAATGAGATGAGCAATTAATTAGAAAACATGATGTAATAAAATAAGATGATGAAAACAAACTTTATAAATCATTATTATCATATGTCATGATATATCAATGTTCCATTCTCTTCTTTGTTATTAACAGAGGCTATCTATAAGAGGTGCTATGATGCAGGCTGAGTTAGGGGACTTGGCTGAGTTAGGAGACTTGGAGAGATCAAGGAATTAACTGGACCATTTACTTATATAACAAGTGAATTAACAGGTTTTAAAATGTTTATCACAAAACTAATCAGATCATCTTCCAAAATACACACACATGTACTTGTACTAGTAGACATCTACATCTCAACAACACCCACACATAACTCAATAATTACACTATGTAGTTAGTATAGTTTACATTAACTATTATAACATAATATGATGTACTTTATTTCCTCCTATATCATATATATATACTCCATATATTATTTATCCTTGCAAAAATGTAAATCCTACTGAGAAATAAGAAGAGAAAGAGAGAGAGAGAGACTCACAAACTGACAACATACCTTGACAAGCACAGTATATTTGTTTATAGTACTAATTAATAGAAGGATAGCCTGTAGAAAATGTGTTGTTTATTTTATTTATTTATTGATTGATTGATTAGCATATGGTTATCATGTGTGTGTGTGTGACCTTGTCTAGTAAAAACATTTATTAAATATAAAACGTTAACAAGTATTTATATACATATGAACTTCATATGATCACATTTTGTATCATTAAAGAAGCTGTCAGTATCAATCATAGGCAAGTATTAATCATTAGTACCCTCATTAATGTGTATGTAGGTATGTAATATATATATATATATATATATATATATATATATATATATATATATATATATATATGATCTTCATACGATCATTTTGTATCATTAAATCAGCTGTCAATATCAATTATTAGTAAGTATTAATCATTAGTACCCTCAATAACATTGTAATACACACACACACACATATTTAGCTAATGTATGTTTATTTAATATATTTATATCATCTGATACATCATCCTTATATCAAAGATAAAATTATTTATCTTCATAAACAAACAAACAAACTTTGTGATGATGTACTTAACTACAGACCACATAAAGTATAAGACAGTGTACAGAGTACTTTGTCTCCAAATTAATTACTGTCTATTTGGATTGATTGATGATATGTGTGTGAAAGGTTACTGGTAACTGACTGATCTTGTATTTCTATTTAAATTCAGTAATGTCTTTGAGATAAGCATTGTCATGACATGAAACTGATTATGATAATGACAAAGTTGATTATAATAAGTTTGAAATTATTTCAATAATGAGATTATTAATTAGAAAATATAATATAATATAATAACATAACATGATAAACACAAACTTTCAATAAATCATCAAAGAAATTAACTAGATCAGTTACTTATATAACATGTAAATTAACATATTTTTGAAATATTTTGTCACAAAACTAATCATACCATCTTCCAAAAACATACACATGTACTTGTACTAGTAGACATCTACATCTCAACAACTATTGAGATCAGAACAACCAGTGATAGTATATTGATCAGTAGTCTTAGTACTGGTAGTAATGTCACTAGTATTAATGTATCTACTGGTTTCTCTTAGTCAGTAGGGTATCAGTATAGAGTTGTGGGGTCTGATGCTATCAATAGATTAGGACCCTATATCATCTGAACATTGTAAGAGTGGAAATGCTCAAAATAATGTATAATAGAAATTACATATTATTTAGTATTAGTAACACCAATAAATGTGTCTTACCCCTTTTCTAAAACTGTAGTCATTACAAATGATACATCAACTATTAGTAAGTATAAAATATTTATTATTATTCTTAGTCTGTGACAATTGTAGTCATTACTAGTGATACATCAACTATTAAATTTGTAAGTATAAAATATTTATTATTATTCTTAGTTTATGATGAATATAGAAACTTTAGATCCTTTGATGTCTTTATTAGAAAATACAACTACAACAAGAACTCAGCTACCATGTCCTCAAAAATTGTTATAATTTAAGTATTACAATATAATGAAATATATACTTTGTTTTGTGTATAGCAATTTACAGTCCTTCAAGTTCATTTTCTACAAGTACTTTTAATTATTCTAATATAACATTGCTATTTCTATTTTGACAATAGCAGTAGTCAATGCCACAACTTACAATATGATGACATCCCTCCTCCAGTGCCTCTTTACTCAACTAATAATAACCAGCCACCTCAAACACCTCTGTTCCATGGAGGAGATGAACCGCCTATATTAGCTTATGATGGACCTGTGACTGCACAATACTATGAAGTCAGGAGAGAGCACATGACAACTTGTGTACCACCTCATAACTAGTACAACAGCAGAAGGAGACCTCATAACTAGTACAACAGCAGAAGGAGACTATTCCATCTTAACTTATCTCAATAATGAGATGGTCAATTAATTAGAAAACATGATGTAATAAAATAAGATGATGAAAACAAACTTTATAAATCATTATTATCATATGTCATGATATATCAATGTTCCATTCTCTTCTTTGTTATTAACAGAGGCTATTTATAAGAGGTGCTATGATGCAGGCTGAGTTAGGGGACTTGGCTGAGTTAGGAGACTTGGAGAGATCAAGGAATTAACTGGACCATTTACTTATAGAACAAGTGAATTAACAGGTTTTAAAATGTTTATCACAAAACTAATCAGATCATCTTCCAAAATACACACACGTGTACTTGTACTAGTAGACGTCTACATCTCAACAACACCCACACATAACTCAATAATTACACTATGTAGTTAATATAGTTTACATTAACTATTATAACATAATATGATGTACTTTATTTCCTCCTATATCATATATATATACTCCATATATTATTTATCCTTGCAAAAATGTAAATCCTACTGAGAAATAAGAAGAGAAAGAGAGAGAGAGAGACTCACAAACTGACAACATACCTTGACAAGCACAGTATATTTGTTTATAGTACTAATTAATAGAAGGATAGCCTGTAGAAAATGTGTTGTTTATTTTATTTATTTATTGATTGATTGATTAGCATATGGTTATCATGTGTGTGTGTGACCTTGTCTAGTAAAAACATGGCTGAGTAGAATTAATAAAGGTGAGAATCAGAATGCAAGAGTATCTGTAATGGTGGTCTTTGAACCAAATATTCTCCCTTTAAAAACATCTGATTTCAAGACTATTGTATTGAATGTATTAAAGTCACTTGAATGGCTGGATATAATATACATATATAAATAAGTTATAAAGTAATTCATTAAACAAGAAATTTTAATTTTGAAAAGATTTGGCTGTTTTATCAGGTGCCTTTGTCAGCAATACAGTACAAATCTAAAGCACTAATGTCGTCATCGTCATCTAAATATCATGGTAAGTCTATTTATAAATAGGTAATATTACTTTTATGAACTTATAATAGCATCAAAATCATTGATAAATGTACATAGTTCATATTCTACAACAGTAATGATCACAAGTGATTCATCTTGAATAAGTAAGTACAGATTCAGTGGTCATGCGTATTTTCATGCATATTATGTGCGTATTGTAGTAACTGACCTTCAATCAGGCTAAAAGCAGTCATAAAATTATCCTGCTTAAGACTTTTCAGGTTTTTCCTCTCTGCAAAAATTTAGAGAAATTATTGTAATATATCTCCTTCTATTACTTAATCAATGTTTGTTAAAACATTGAATAATGAAGTAAGACATAATTAATTCAGTCCATGATAAATATATTTGATAAACAAACCAACTGGAGCTGGAGCTAAGCAAAAAGGAGCTGGAGGTATAATATATGATGAACTAGGCAGTGTTTCTAAGAACAGACTAATTGAACCTCCTAGTTCAAATTTAGATCAGTCTGTTATTTACTCTGATATCAATTAATGTGTCAACTGGCCCTAATAAGGTATCACATGTATATTTTAATGTTACTATACATTGTGTACTGAGAGTCTATTCAAGTTCATATTACCAGATTAAGAAAGGCTTGCTAGGAACCATTGAGGATTACCTCCAATTTTCACTGTTGGAAATATCTATGTGACATGACACCATGACTAATGTCTAGTGGTAGTTGTTGAATAACTGGATAATTAGTAACTATTATAGTTCATACCTTCACCTGAATTGTTATTAGTCAATTTATATTACTATTGTATTCCTTAATTAATGTGTCTTGTAGGCAGGAACCAGTCTCAACCCACTTCCAATATAATATCAACCAGACCATTTAGTGGCATTACAAAATATGAATCTCAATTCTCATGTGCTACTCCTCATTTGAAATATATTAAAAGTTAGCTTAATTTTCTTTTTCAAAAAAATAATTGTAGATCTAATATATTATATTAGTTGTAAGTTTCAATGAAGATTCTGTTGCACTAATGATAGTGTAATGGCATTGTGAAGAGGATTAAAGACACACAACATGTTTTATATAATAATATACTGTCTGGAGTTGTTCATACCTTCTCCTTAAATGTAACATGCAAATCAAGAAAAGTGTCCTATTGTAGCAAATAAATGGAGCTGGTATTAACAATAGCTGTGGCTATGAGAATAGGAAGAAGAGGAAAATCTGCCTGATGTTGTGAATGTTTGAATGGTACTGTTATGATTGTGACATTATTAACTAACCTAGGTAAAGATATAGTGTAGTAATTAATAAAATGTACAATGCTGTCTGTGTACCTGCAATTTAATATAATTGTTAATATATTATTAATTAAAATGTGATCAATTACATTGTTTATTGTGATAAACCTATTGATCAATATAGTTATTAATTAACCAATACTGTTATTAATACAACTAATACCAGTATTATTATTACTGGACTAACTCCTGGTCAATATTACAATATTAATACCATTGGACCATTGAATATATTGGTTAAGCACTTTAGTGCATTTCATATAATATTGTAAAGATATAAATTAGTTTTTAGTTACAATTACCATAATACATAATAACAATGACATGTTTTTATCAGGTCAATACATCTGTATTAATATTTATTGATTTTGATTCTACTTCCAATAATAACATAAATATTGAGTTCAATTAAAAATACATATTATAACTATCCAAACTATTTATTTTAATTATACATACACAATTTATTGTTTAGGTGTAGTACAAACTGGACTCATTACCAATATATACTGAGTATTGTGACTTTGTTATTATATCAACAATGATATATCCTGTGTGACCACACATTTAATACTTACCATATCTTTTCACATTTGCTATGAAGAGAAGGAGCCACACTTCACATCATTATAAAGACATTTAAGTTACCAGAGAGAAAGGAAATATACTGGTTATACATATTACATGTGTTTTACATGTATTTCATTTGTATATGAACTTTTAGTTGAATATATTTTCAAACTATTACAATGATTGAGGCTATCAAAGATCTTACATGAATAGTCATCTCACCAAAACTTCCTGTGTTAAAAATTTGACTTTAACTGGTAGCCTACTTTTTATTTGCAGCTGTAAACATATTGCTAACATTGTACTATGCAGCTTATAAAACGATTGTTTCTTAAATAATTCACTGATAATACACATATTTATTTACATAAATATAGTAAACATTTGTGTTGCTATGTATACCTCATATAATGAAAGTAAACAATATCAATATTATACATTGTTGTCATTATAGAATCATATAGTTACACTAATAATACAATTTTGAACCTTATACTAAACTCAACCTATTAACATGTAGCATATTACCGCCCACAGATAAGATGGAGAGGTATGATACAACAGTTATTTATCTTCTCTTCCTTGTCAGAGGTAGGTGTATCTTATGCTGTTATGAACAAAATGTATGATGCTATAAATATCGTTATATATAGTTTATATAGAAGCTTCAGTTACAAGTCTAGACTGTAATCATGGAGTATGTCCACAGACACAAGGAGCACTCACTTGTACAATAACAGGCAGTGTAGTAGCTTGGTATTCTCCTCCATCAGATAGTACTCCCATTGCTACAGTAAGTTCTGGAGAAGTTGTTAATAGAAACACTGAGTTTACTGGTGCTCTTGTGAGTGTTAACAATCCTGGACTAACAACTAATTTAAGTTTTATTGCCACTACTGATAAGAATGGAACACAAGTCAGGTGTGCTGATTTAATAGAAACAAACTCAATGACTTGTACTATTATGATATCAGGTATGTCACTAACAGTATCATATATAACTAACATGTACTATCATTATAAGGTCCTCCAAGTGATGTTCCTACTGGACTGGGTTTTACAGCTCTCACAAACACTTCAGTCACTCTTTACTGGTCACCTCCTACTCTTCATCCTAACTGTATAGTTAACTACACAGTTGAGATGAGGACAACCAGTGATAATATATTGATCAGTAGTCTTAGTACTGGTAGTAATATCACCAATATTTATGTATCTACTGGTCTTACTCAGTCGGTAGAGTATCAGTACAGAGTAGTAGGGTCTGATGCTATCAATAGATTAGGACCCTATTGTCAATATACTATGTTCACTTTGGATGGTAAGAATAAATAGTTTTAATATTATATTACGTAATGTGCTTTATTAGTTCTAGAAGCTGTACCACTAATTACTTATGCAATTACAAACAACATAGACAGCTATAATATTTTTATATTTTGGGAGGTATATTATTTATAATTACTTGAAATATTATTCTAGTTTCCTTTAGTCTCCTCCTCTCTCCTCTCGTCCTACTCTCTTGTACTACAAAGTCTATCACAACATATCAGGTTCACTAACTGCTAATATAACTACTGTTACTAACATTACATTGAGTGGAGTACTAGCTGGATATACCTACATTATAACAGTTGTACCAGTTAATATACTAGGAGATGGATACCCTAATAAGACTATAGGTTATTTAAATATTATTATAAAGTGTGTTATGCTTATTTCTCATATAGTTATCATTCCTAATGAGGAATTAATAATAACTAGTACTAGAGTTGTCATATCCTCATCTAAATATCATGGTAAGACTATCTACAAATAGGTAATATTACTTATATAAACTATAATACACTGTAGTATCAAAATCATTGATAATTATACATAGTTCATATTCTATAACAGTAATGATCACAAGTGATTAATACAGAATATGTAAGTGTAGGTTCAATGATATGTATTTTTTATAATGAATATAGTGACTACATGTACATGTCCTTTCATGTCCTTGTCAACTTCAACAAGTACTATGTCTTCACAGTCAACTAGCAGTATGTCATATATAATCTCATTGAACATTATCTATTTTTTACATTGTAGATACAATTTATTTAAGTTCTTTAATGATTTCTACTTTGAAAGTGACTGTATCTTCAACTGTAACTACTTCAACTTGTCCAGGTACATTATAATAATAGTTGAAGTTTATATAATTCTCTTGCCATTTCAGCTAGTGTAAACCAACAAACATCATGTTTATCAGGTAAAAAACAAACATGTTACATTACTGAATTGTTTACTTAACAGTGAGTATACCAGTCAGTATGTTCCTCTCTTCTCTATTAACTGCTGTTATTACTACACTTATTGTCTATCTCATTATGAGGAGGAGGAGCTACAATAAAGACACTCCACCCACTACTACTACCCAATTAGGTCCAATATATGATGATGTTAAGTTACCAGAGACCTCAAAACAAAAAGAGATCATTGAATTACAAGGAAATACTGCTTATGGATATATTACTTAGAGAAGTTCATACTTTATATCATAAAATAGACATTTTTGGACATGATTGTGTCAATTTTTAAATGTTACACGTATAAGTTATACATAATATTTGATGAAAATTAGATTTTATTAATTTAAATGACCTAAGATGGTAAGTATGTTGAGACTAAAGAGAGACTTGCAGTTATTATTACAATAAAAATGGAGATTAATAACTTCAGGTCAGTAAGATTGGTAAATGTACATAGTCCTTTCAACAAATGCAGCAAGATTTAACAAATTATTTTATCTTATAATGTTGATTATGTTAAGAATCTATAAATCCTTTATACTAGACTCTACATCTTTATTCCTCAACATATATAATTTTGTAATTTGTTCAAACAACACTTGCAGTTATTACTCAATAAACTTCATTCAATTTCTAGTTTGATTGTTTCCACTTTCAGAGTGAAAATATTTTAATGAGTAAATAATCTTTATCATTAGTCAGTAAAGTGGAAGTATAATGTAATGTTAATCCTCCTATATATTATTAGAAAAAGAATTCTCATCAAAGGTCCAGCAATTGTATTAAAACACACATAATACAAGCATGTCAAACTAAAATTTGTATATTGACCAATTAATCATAATATAAACTCAACTCACATAACACACCACCTCCATGTATAAATAAGTCTAACAGGTATCACTGTCGTTCATTAATCCATTGTGTCATAATGATAATCTACCTATCAAGTCAAAATGAAAACGTATAGTACAATATTGATTTGTCTTCTCTTACCAGTCATAAGTGAGTCAATATATTATAACACAATATTTGTAATTTATTTCTTATGGTTTATATAGAAGCTTCAGTTACAAGTCTAGACTGTAATCATGGAGTATGTCCACAGACACAAGGAGCACTCACTTGTACAATGACAGGAAGTAGAGCATATTGGTATTCTCTTCCATTTGCTACAGTAAGTTCTGGACAAACAAGTAATGATAATACTAGGTTTATTGTTGCTCTTGTGAGTGTTAATAATCCTGGACTAACAACTAATTTAGCTTTTACTGCCACTACTGATAAGAATGGAACACAAGTCAGGTGTGTTGATGTAGTAGAATCAATGACTTGTTATGATGTCAGGTATGTCGCTAACAGTATCATATATAACTAACATGTACTATCATTATAAGGTCCTCCAAGTGATGCTCCTACAGGACTGGTTGTTACAGGTCACACAAACACTTCAGACACTCTTTACTGGTCACCTCCTACTCTTGATCCTAACTGTATAGTTAATTACACTGTTGAGATCAGGACAACCAGTGATAATATATTGATCAGTAATCTTAGTACTGGTAGTAATATCACCAGTATTAATGTATCTACTGATCTCTCTCAGTCAGTAGAGTATCAGTACAGAGTAGTAGGGTCTGACATTATCAATAGATTAGGACCCTATAGTCAATATACTATGTTCTTTCTGGATGATAAGAATGAAATAGTTTTAATACCTTATCTAATATTTCATTAGTTCTACAGGCTGTACCACTAATCACTTATAATATCACAAAGAATACAGAAAACTATACTATTGTTGTGATTTGGGAGGTGTGTATTTCTGTAAAAAATAACTGAGTCTAGTTTTTTCGTTTAGTCACCTCCTCTCTCCTTTTATCCTCCTCTCTTGTACTATAAAGTCTATCACAACATATCAGGTTCACTAACTGTTAATATAACTACTGTTACTAACATTACATTGACTGGAGTATTAGCTGGATATACCTACATTATAACAGTAGTACCAGTTAATATACTAGGAGATGGATACCCTAATAAGACTATAGGTTATTTAAATATTATTATAAAGTGTGTTATATTTACTCCTAATACAGTTGTCATTCCTAAACAACCAATTATCACTAGTGTTGTAATAACATCATTTAATGAAAGTAATCAATGTATTATTTATTAGTAAATGTACTTACTACTTTCCCTATTATTGTAGTCATCAAAACAAGTGTTGTATTAAAAAGTAGTAAGTGCAAATATATAATATATGTACATAGTTTATGATATTTATAGAAACTGTAAGTTTATTGATGTTATTGTCAATTCCAGCAAGTATTACATCTTTTTACTTAACTGGTAAGTGCTATATTATAGTCATTTTTACTAAATGATTACTTATCTGTTTCATAGACATTTACTTGAGTTCTTCACACATTCAAATTAATACAGTCACTTTAACTTCAACTGTTTCTACATGTCCAAGTAATTTATAGGCAAAAGTGTAAGTGTACAATTTTATTTTCACTGTAGCTAATGAAAGACAACAAACATGTTTATCAGGTAATTTATAAAATAAACATGTTACATTACTGAATTGTTTATTTAACAGTGAATATACCAGTCAGTATGTTCCTCTCTTCTCTATTAAGTGCTGTTATTACTACATTTATTGTATATCTCATTGTGAGGAGGAGGAGCTACAATAGAGATACTCCACCCACTACTACTACCCAATTAGGTCCAATATATGATGATGTTAAGTTACCAGAGACCTCAGAACATAAAAAGATCATTGAAATACAAGAAAATACTGCTTATGGATATATTAATTAAAAATATTATGTTAACTTTATTATACATAATTACTAAATTTATTTAATTAGTTATTAATAAATAATATCTTCATCACAATATGTAAGAACGTTTTGTGTGAGTTGGTTAAAAATGGAATCTCATTGCTTTCCAGCATACCACAGTTTTCATTATTGTCTATCAAAACATTTACATTTAAACATAAACAAGCAAACAAGTAAATAATAATGTGACAACACTATAAATAAATTATAATAATTTCTGAGGACATACCTGTTGAGTTTAAAAATATTGTACATGTTTTAGTTGCACTTTGTAATAAAGACATCAAAGGGACCAAAGTTTCTATATTCAACATTATGTAAGAGTGATTATAAATGTTTTTCACTTACTAATAATTGATGTATCACTTACAGTTGTAGAAAAGAGACTAGGTACATTTACTGGTGTTACTAATACAAATAATATGTAATTAATTTTGTATGTTACACTCTTACAATGTTCAAATGATATTGTTACAATACTAGTACTAGTAATTATTGATTCCTCATCATGAATGATAACTGTATGAGAAGTGAACATAACACACTTTATAATAATATTTAAATAACCTATAGTCTTATTAAGGTATCCATCTCCTAGTATATTAACTGGTACCACTGTTATTATGTAGGTATATCCAGCTAGTACTCCAGTCAATGTAATGTTAGTAACAGTAGTTATATTAACAGTTAGTGAACTTGATATGTTGTGATAGACTTTGTAGTACAAGAGAGGAGGATGAAAGGAGAAAGGAGGTGACTAAATGAAACTAGAACAATATCAAGTGATTATAAATATTATACCTCCAAAAAAATAAAAATTTTATAGTCTGTGTTGTTTGTAATAGTATAAGTGATTAGTGGTACAGCTTCTAGAACTTATAGATTCTTAACATAATCAACATAAAATAAATTAAATTTCTGTTAAATCTTGCTGCATTTGTTAAAAGGATTATGTACATTTACCAATCTTACTGACCTGAAGTTATTAATCTCCATTTTTATTGTAATAATAACTACAAGTCTCTCTTTAGTCTCAACATACTTACCATCTTAGGTCATTTAAATTAATAAAATCTAATTTTCATCAAATATTATGTATAACTTATACGTGTAACACTTAAAAATTGACACAATTATATTCAAAAATGTCTTTTTTATGATATAAAGTATGAAATTCTCTAAGTAATATATCCATAAGCAGTATTTCCTTGTAATTCAATGATCTCTTTTTGTTCTAAGGTCTCTGGTAACTTAACATCATCATATATTGGACCTAATTGGGTAGTAGTAGTGGGTGGAGTGTCTTTATTGTAGCTCCTCCTCCTCATAATGAGATAGACAATAAATGTAGTAATAACAGCAGTTAATAGAGAAGAGAAGAACATACTGACTGGTATACTCACTGTTAAGTAAACAATTCAGTAATGTAACATGTTTGTTTTATATATTACCTGCTAAACATGATGTTTGTTGGTTTACAATAGCTGTAATGGGCAAGAGAATTATATAAACTTCAACTATTATTATAATGTACCTGGACAAGTTAAAGTAGTTACAGTTGAAGATACAGTTACAAGTTATTTTTGTAATATATACCTTCCAAGCAATGAAGATAATAAAGTTATTAGTATTATTTATAATATCAGTGATTAGTGACACTGCAGGGAGAACTGTAAGAATAGTAATATTATGTTTATAGTATAGTTCTTACCATCCAGAGTGAACACATTGTATTGACTATAGGGTCCTAATCTATTAATAATATCAGACCCTACTACTCTGTACTGATACTCTACTGACTGAGAGAGACCACTAGATACATTAATACTGGTGATATTATTACCAGTACTAAGACTACTGATCAATATATTATCACTGGTTGTCCTGATCTCAACATTGTAGACAATTATAGCATATGATAAACTGACACACACATAATGCGCATAATTAGGCTGAATGAATCTCTCTTTAGTTTCAATAAACTTACCATCCTAGGTCATTTAAATTAATAAAATCTAATTCTATGACATCACATATTATGACATCATCTAAACCCTAAACCAAACCTAACTTTATTAGCTCTATGACACATAGTGATGTCAAAGAACAAGTTGTTACATCATCAGTCGAGTTACACCAAAAAGCACCCAAAAATCGACACAATCATGTCCAAAAATGTCTATTTTATGATATAAAGTATGAAATTCCCTAATTAATATATCCATAAGCAGTATTTTGTTTTAAATCAATGATCTCTTTCTGTTGTGAGTTTTCTGGTAACTTAATATCATCATATATCGGACTTAATTGGGTAGTAGTAGTGGGTGGAGTGTCTTTATTGTAGCTCCTCCTTCTCATAATGAGATAGAAAATAAGTGTAGTAATAACAGCAGTTAATAGAGAAGAGAGGAACATACTGACTGGTATACTCACTGTTAAGTAAATAATTCAGTAATGTAACATGTTTGTATATTACCGGCTAAACGTGAGGTTTGTTGGTTTACATTAGCTGTGATAGAGAAGATAATTATAAAAATTTTAGTTCTATTATTACTATGTACCTGGACAAGTTGAAGTAGTTACATTTGAAGATACAGTTACTTTTAAACTAGAAATCATTAAAGAACTTAAATAAATTTTATCTACAATGTAAAAAATAGATAATGTTCAATGAGATTATATATGACATACTGCTAGTTGAGTGTGAAGACATAGTACTTGCTGAAGTTGATAAGGACATGAAAGGACATGTACATGTAGTCACTATATTCATTATATATATATATATATATATATATATATATATATATATATATATATATATCATAGAATCAATAATTACATATTCTGGATGAATCACTTGTGATCATTAATGTTGTAGAATATGAATTATGTAGATTTATCAATGATTTTGATACTATTACAGTTTATATAAGTAATATTACCTATTTGTAAATAGTCTTACCATGATATTTAGATGATGATATGACAATTCTAGTCTAGTTATTATTAATTCCTTATCATTAATGATAACTGTATGAGAAGTAAACATAATAATATTTAAATAATCTATAGTCTTATTAGAGTATCCATCTCCTAGTATATTAACTGGTACCACTGTTATAATGTAGGTATATCCAGCTAGTACTCCAGTCAATGTAATGTTAGTAACAGTAGTTATATTAACAGTTAGTGAACCTGATATGTTGTGATAGACTTTGCAGTACAAGAGAGGAGGATGAGAGGAAAGAGGACACTAAATGAAACTAGGATATTATCAAGTGATTGCTAATAATATTATACCTAAATATATAATTTATAAAACAAACATGTTACATTACTGAATTGTTTATTTGACAGTGAGTATACCAGTAGTATGTTCCTCTCTTCTCTATTAACTGCTGTTATTACTAAAATTATTGTCTATCTCATTATGAGAAGGAGGAGCTATAATAAAGACACTCCACCCACTACTACTACCCAATTAGGTCCAATATATAATGATGTTAAGTTACCAGAGACTTCAGAACAGAAAGATATCATTGAATTACAAGGAAATACTGCTTATGGATATATTAATTAAAAACATGTGTTAACTTATATGTAATGATGACAGTATGTTTAATGTTTTGTTATAAACAGACTAATTTAGACAAGGATCATATAGGGGATCATATTATCTAAAGTATATTCTGTTATATGATACACATTTAAAAATATTGCAAATGCCAAGATGTTACATTGTGTGACTCAAACGTATGTGTATTAATCTTATAGATATATACAATATGAACTTCATTACTATCATATTTAACAGCTATTATATTTATCATTATTAATTGCTTTAAAAATTGCATTATTTTAATATCTTTGGTTAATGATTGTTTACTTTAAAACAATTAATACTGGCATAAACATCATCCTTTTATCAAATATAAGCTATTATATCTTGATAAATAAACACACCCACATAGCAACAATGATTAATAGCATTTATAATAATAATGATACAATAAAAATAAACTATATTACATAATTGACAAACCTTATTATTATAAATGTTACATGTTATCTAAACCAACATGTTGTATAAAGATTTATGTAATACAAATTTGCTGCTTAAAACTAGTGCTTGTGTTTTCAATGATATAATTGTTTTCATATATAATTCATTTTCATTTTACATTATTGTGCTATTTATATAATGTAGTATTCAGTTCTAAAAATACTTTAAGATAATGTTATGTAATTCAGATGACAACTTGACAAGATTGATTTGATGATGATGAGATCACCAATGATTTCAAAAATACAACAAAATTACATAGCAGTAAATAAATTTAAACAAATGTATCATCAGGTTTTTATAATTTTTGTAATAATTGTTACAATTTACTTTCCCCTTTCCAAGTATTTACATACACTTATATAACCTACAAAATATAATGTGCAGTATAAACACAAGGAAAGGTGACTTTATAATATTACTAGTAACAATATATATGTACCTGTATCTTTACAGTACCCAAAAACACCCACACACAGAGTAATTATAACATGTGATTTGTTTTCCTTACTTGTTTCCATGTTTTTTTAGTATACCAAAATCATATTAAGTATTATCATATCATTAGACATCTTACTCACAATATTATAGTGACACCATTGTAAATGATACTATGTATTGATTTTTAAGATTTAATTGTCATAGCTTAAAAAATTTGTTTGGTACAAAAGACAATATAATTATTTTATGTACATAATTAGTAACTTACTACTTTTACATTGATCATAATCAAGTATGAGAACATTAACATTATAAGTAAGATCTACATTAGGAAGTGCCAATAGGTTCCGGCTATAGGAAGTGATTGATACATTGCCGTATATAGTTAATGTTTAGGCAGTGAGAATAAAATAAGTATAATTTTCTAAATATTTTATGTATACTTCATTGATTAGTACTACATGCTGTACCACAAAGAATATAGAGATCTACACTATTGTTGTGATTTGGGAGGTGTACATTATTTATTTAGTAACATACATGTTACTAAATAGACATTATACTAATAATATATATACTCAATCCACAAAGACACCACCTCCATTAATAAGTCTATTCATTATATTACAATATAATAAGTTAATGACCCATTTAGACTACCAATGCAGTCAAAATGGATAAGTGTGCTGTAACATATTTGATTTCTCTTCTCTTACTTATCATAAGTGAGTTAATATATTATAACACAATCTAAAATTTCATAGAAAAGATAGAAGCTTCAGCTACAAGTCTAGATTGCAATCATGGAGTATGTCCACAATCACGAGGAGTGGTCACTTGTACAATAAATGGCAGTAAAGCATCTTGGCATTTTCACAAACATCGCATTGCTATGGTAAGTCCTGTAGAAGTTACTATTATAATGCTCCTAATACTGGATTTATTGCTGCTTTTGTGAGTATTAACAATTCTTGACTAACAACTAATTTAAGTTTTACTGCCACTACTGATAAGAATGAAACACAAATCAGTTGTGTTGATGCCTCAGTAATAGATGAAAGATTCGATGACTTGTACTATTATGATATCAGGTATGTCACTAACAGTATCATATATAACTAACATGTACTATCATTATAAGGTCCTCCAAATGATGCTCCTACAGAACTGGGTTTTACAGTATGTTCCTCTCTTCTCTATTAACTGCTGTTATTACTACACTTAATGTCTATTTCATTATGAGAAAGAGGAGCTACAATAAAGACACTCCACCCACTACTACTACCCAATTAGGTCCAATATATGATGATGTTAAGTTACCAGAGACATCAGAACAGAAAGATATCATTGAAGTACAAGGAAATACTGCTTATGGATATATTAATTAAGAACATGTGTTAACTTTATTATACATAATTACTAAACTCAGTCAAGTTATGTGATGACAAGATGTTTAATGTTTTTTTATAAAGAGTGAAAATATTTACTTAGAAAAGTTATTATTAAGTTATTACTTATTGGCAACAAAATAGATAATAAAGTGAATAATTTATTTATATCACTCCATTATTTTTAATAGTGTTACTACAACTAACAAGTTCACATCCATTCAACATCTTTAGTCTATTCAGTTAAATGTAAAATTTCATAAAAGGAAGAAGTTACATTTGTTTGAGAAAAGTACATGTATTAATTTCACTATTAAGACAAATTGCTGATAAAATTTATTTATAAAATAGTACAAGTTATACACAATATGAACTTTATATGATCACTCTATATCATTAGCAGCTGTTATAGTTATCATATTATCTAGTAGAAATTATATTTTTCCTTTTAAATTAATGATTGTTTATTTTAAAAAATTGATGTTGACATGAGTACCATCCTTTTATCAAATATAAGCTATTATATTCTGTTAAATAAAAACACCCACATAGCAACAATCATCAATAGCATTTCTAACAATAATAATGATACAATAACAATAAACTATATTACATAATTTACAAACCTTATTATAAATATTTCATGTTATCTAGACTTCCATGTTATATAAAGACTTATGTAATACAAGTTACTACTTAAAACTAGTACTTGTATTTTCAATGTGATTGTGTTATTTACATAATGTAGTAATTAACCCTCACCATAACATGTGGTGAGTGTTTCAGTATTTGCTTTGTTACAGCTGTGATTGACTGTAGTATTTAGTTCTAAAAATATTATTGTGATTATGTAAATTATTGAAAAAGGTAATGTTGATTGTCCTTAGTTTGATGATAATGAGATCACCAATCGTGTAAAAATACAACAAAATAATATAACAAAGAAATCTAAACAAATGGTTAACTTGTCACCATTTTTTTAATTTTTGCAATTTATTTTCATTTTTCCAAGTATGTACATGTACATGTATATAGTATTCAACAACACCCACACATAGACTAATTATAACATGTGGTCTGTTCAGTTTACATTAACTATCATAACATATGTACTTCATTTCCATTTTTAATTCTGTTATAAATATCTTCAGATCGTACACACCTATGCTGAAGTAAACAAGAAACAACAACATCTCTACAACATGATAAATTCCCTCCTCTCATACTGCCTTACTTAGCTGATAATGACCAACCACCCCCTATACCTCTGTTTCATAGTGGAGATGAACCACCTGTACCATCTAATAATGGAACTTTGACAACACAGTACTCTGAAGTCAAGAAAAAGCACACCACACCTCATGTACTACCTCATACTAGTACAGCATCTGAAGGAGATTATTCAGTATTAAAGAGAGATGATATACCTCATGTACCACTACATAATGTGACACTTGGAGGAGACTACTTTGTCATAAAGAGAGATGATGTATCTCATGCACCACCTTTTAGTACATCAACTGGAAGTGACTATTCTGTCTTGAAGAGAGAAGAGAGAGAGGTTAGTTAAACATAGATAGACAATCATAGTATTCTCTTCTTTGTCGTTAACAGAGGCTCTCTTACAAGATGTGCTATGATTTAGGCTCAGTAAAGAGAACCACAAATTTTCTAAACTTAGTCACAAACCATGTCCCCTGGCAATGGAGGACAATCAACAACAGTAACCTCCTCCATACATCATCTGTAAAATGATCACAATATGTTTTTAACTCACTGCTGACTTGTATAATGTTAAATGTGTCACTTTTTAGTTCATTATGTAATTGTGTCATGTTTTATTATAAGTCATTGAGTTATTTAGTGTTCATTATAAGACTAGTTATTAACTTATCAATATGAGCTCCATATAATCACCTTGTATCATTATAGCAGCTGTCAAATTATTATCATTCATTATCAAGTATGATACAATAACATAACTACATGTACCAATATATGTACTATAGACCTCATCACAATATACATGTACATGTACATGTATATAACCACATAGAATACAGATTAATACATTGAGTATGTTCACTAATTTCATATTACTGAAGACAATATCAAAATGAGTTATGAACTTACATTCTTATTAGTCCTAGTATTAGCAACATTACTAATATGAGAAGTAAACATAACACACTTTATAATAATATTTAAATAACCTATAGTCTTATTAGGATATCCATCTCCTAGTATATTAACTGGTACCACTGTTATAATGTAGGTATATCCAGCTAGTACTCCAGTCAATACTGGTCATTTAGTAAATATAATATGTCATCATAGTTAACCTAATCAATAGGTCAATGTTTTTACAATGACATATCTCTAATTGTATTATAATTGCTAATGAAACCCACACCAAGTGTACACATGTTATAGGAAATATAGACTAGCTGTCTCTAAACGTAAACACATGCTTAGTGAACATGTGGCTATCGTGTGCATGATTTGTGTAGTGAATGTGAAGTACATAAATAAAGGAAATATGAGGACATATGTAATGGAATGTAATATTGTATTAGTTGTACTTTATTTATTATCAGTGACATTAGCAATCTGTGAATACTAAGGGCAATAATGATATTATTGGCAGTAGTATAGTATTATAGCGTATTATATATTATTATTATAGTAGTATAGTATTAAAATAGTATTATAATATTATAATGTATTATATGGTATATAGTAATATTTATTACAACAGTATATTATACTCTACTTAGTATGAACAGCTGTCAAGTTATCATCTAAACTTGATAGAGATCAGAACAATCAGTGACAATATATACTACATTAGTTAATTAATCTTACAATGAAAGTGCAACAAATTAAAGTACTCATTCAAGACATATGATAAATCTTGTATGTTAATGATCACATTGTATTTGTTAGTGACCAGTGTTTACTCTTATACTCTTCATCCTAACTGTATAATTAACTACACTGTTGAGATCAGGACAACCAATGATAATATATCTGTCTCAATGATCTATGTGGAGCAGCTAGTTGTCCCAATCATCCCAATAGTGTTTGTGTATCCAGTTCATGTGGTCAATGTTCACCTCATTACTACAACAGTTCTTGTGTGTATGTACTTGTAGCAAATACACATCATATCTGATGAAGCAAAATTATGTTTTGTTCTAAGTTCTGTCACATGAGAGGACTTCTTCCTATATACACTGTTAACAATATATATACATTTTGAAGTCTTAACTAATATTTAGTGGTAGTAGTTGAACAACTTAATATCTAGTATCTATTATAGTTCATAAATACACTGAATTGTTATATAACTAAATTATATCGCTATTATGTAATATGTCCTTAAAGTAATAACTTATAGAACAACATACTTGTTAACTTATTAGTAGAGAAAGAAGCTGTTTGTTATAAGGTCATCTAGTGATGATAATAATGGCACTTTAAAAACAATTTTAAGATGATTTTTTACAATTATAATATTATTTCCAGATCAACAGACCAATATAGTAATTAAATAAAACATGTCAAATGAAATTATTAATGATGTATCTCTTAATCCATGTTTCTTTATCTAGTAACATATATTGGACCTAATTAGGTGGCAGTAGTAGTAGTAGTGGGTGGAGTGTCTTTATTGTAGCTCCTCCTCCTCATAACGAGATAGTTGATAATAACATTAGTTAGTCTTCAATTACATAATTATACTAATATTAGTCATATACAGTATCATGTTACAATAACTATAGTTATACATAATAACTGATGATAAAATAAACATGTCAATTCCACTTTTATTTAAAAATAATACTTTTTATGCAGGAAAAATAACTAACTTCGTTTTAAAGGCCAAACACAATAAAATTGAGGTAGATTTATTACTTACTTACAGTAGAATTCTACTTGAAAATAAATCAATCAGATTAGAACTGAATTGAGAGTATAATAAAATTCATCATTTCTGGTTATCTCTATTTCAGTTATCAAACCTGAAATACACAAAAAGCTATAACTTCTACAATATGATGAAGTTCCTCCTTCTATACCAACTTATTTAGCTGATAATCACAAACCACCTCCTATACCACTGTTCCACGGTGGAGATGAACAACATGTACCCCCTTATAATGGACAATTGACAGCTCAGTACTCTGAAGTCAAAAGAGCATACATGACACCTCATGTAATGCCTCATATAAGTACAGCACTGGAGGAGATCATTTAGTATTAAAAAGAAAGATGGAGATATAATATATGATGAATTAGGCAATGTTCCTAAAAACATACCAATGGTACTTCCTACATCAAATTTAGAACAGTCTGTTATCTACTCTGATATCAAGGCACTAACTGACCCTAATAAAGTATCACATGTCATAATGCATCAATGTTGCTATAGTTAACATTCTTTTCTTTGTCACTAACAGAAGCTCTGTACAAGAGGTACTATGATACAGGCTTAGTTAGAAGAACCATGACCTCCACCACCTCCTACTAAACCTGGTGACACACCAGGTTCCCTTGGCAATAGAGGATAATCAACAGAAGTAACCTCTTCCATGCATTACATATGAAATAAAAACAGTATTTTTATAACTCACTGGTGACTTTTATAATGGTAAGTGTGTCACTTCTTAGTTCATTATTTTATTGTGTCATGTTTTATTATAGGTCATTGAGTTATTTAGTGTTCATTATAAGACTAGTTATTAATTTATCAATATGAGCTCCATATAATCATCTTGTATCATTATAGCAGCTGTTAATATATTATCACTCATTATCAAATATGATACAATAACTTAATTACATGTACCAATATATGTACTATAGACCAATTCACAATATACATGTACATGTACAAAACAACATAGAATACAGATTAATACATTAAGTATGTTCACTAATTTCATATTACTGAAGACAATATCAAAACGAGCTATCAACTTACAATCATATTAGTCACATAATGATGTATATGAAGTGTAGATGATAACTTGACAGCTGTTCATACTAAATAGAGTATAATATACTGTTGTAGTATATATTACTATATACCAGTATATAATACAATATATGACTAAACTACTGCCAATAATATCATTGATAATTAACTTAGTACATACACTCATTACAGCTAGCCTCATATTACTATTTCCTCATATACCTATACATATAATGTATAGTCAAGTCAAGTGTGTTGATGTAATAGATACAAATTCAAGTACTTGTACTATTATGATATCAGGTATGTCACTAACAGTATCATATATAACTAACATGTACTATCATTATAAGGTCCTCCAAGTGATGCTCCTACAGGACTGGGATTTACAGCTATCTCAAACACTTCAGTTACACTCTACTGGTCACCTCCTACTCTTCATCCTAACTGTATAGTTAACTACACTGTTGAGATCAGGACAACCAGTGATAATATATTGATCAGTAGTCTTAGTACTGGTAGTAATATCACCAGTATTAATGTATCTACTGGTCTCTCTCAGTCAGTAGAGTATAAGTACAGAATAGTAGGGTCTGATACTGTTAATAGATTAGGACCCTATAGTCAATATACTATGTTCACTTTGGATGGTAAGGGTTAGATTATTCTAGTTCTCATGAGGAGTGCTAATTTTTAGTTCTACAGGCTGTACCACTAATCACTTATAATATCACAAAGAATACAGACAACTACACTATTGTTATAATTTGGGAGGTATGTATTTCTGTTTATAATAACTGAGTTTAGTTTTTTATTTAGTCACGTCCACTCTCCACTCATTCTCCTCTCTTGTACTATAAAGTCTATCACAACATATCAGGTTCACTAACTGTTAATATAACTACTGTTACTAACATTACATTGACTGGAGTACTAGCTGGATATATATACATTATAACAGTGGTACCAGTTAATATACTAGGAGATAGATACCCTAATAAGACTATAGGTTATTTAAATATTATTATAAAATGTGTTATGTTTACTTCTCATACAGTTATCATTCCTAAACAACCAATAATTACTAGTACTAGTATTGCAACAATATCATCTGAACATTGTAAGAGTGTAACATGCAAAATTAATTACATATCATTTGTATTAATAACACCAGTAAATGTACCTAGTCTCTTTTCTACAACTGTAAGTGATACACCAATTATTAGTAAGTGCAAAACATTTATTATCACTCAGCTTAATGATGAATATAGAAACTTCGGTCCCTTTGATGTCTTTATTACAAAGTTCAACTAAAACAAGTACAATATCTTTAAACTCAACAGGTATGTCCTCAGAAATTATATAATTTAAGTATTACAATATAATGAAATGTCTATATATATACTCTATTTTTGTATAGCAGTTTCTATCTATAGCCTGTCAGGTTCATCTCCTACAAGTAATTTAATCAATCTAATATAACATTGATATTTCTATTTTGACAATAGCAGTAATCACTACCACAACATCATCATCAACATCTGCTGGAATATATTATGTTATTGGGACTGTTGGAGGTATTATTGTTTTCATACTAATTGGTGTAGTACTAGTTCTAACTGGTTGTATAATAATTAGAAGACAAAATAAAAGTCAGGTGTTCCTATAATTGCTTAATCTTTTAATACTTTCAATATAGACAACAAAGCAAGTGGTAGTCCAGTAAATATTTCTCTGAGGTCAGTTTAAATATACTAATATTCATCTTAATGATTATACTTTAGAAGTATTAAAGACAATAACAGAGAAGAGGTATGGTATTGTTACTTATATGTACATAGTTAATACCTGCATGAGTAAATAAATATTTATTGATATAAAAGTTGGATTGATCATCATGACTCATTATTAGTTTATGTCAATCTAATTTGGAGTTACTCATCATTTCTTAAAATAATTTGGTCATTACTATAGTTATCTTCAGACCCCACCTATGATGAACTAAACAAGAAACCACAACCTCTATCTCTACAATATGATGAGGTCCCACCTCCAGTGCCTCCTTATTTAGCTGATAATGACCAGCCACCTCCTGAAACACTGTTCCATTGTGAGGATAATCTTTCTGTACACCCTTATAATGACAAAACTATGATAGCTCAGTATTCTGAAGTCAAGAGAGAGCATATAGCACTTCATACAGCTGAAGGAAATTATTCTGTTTTGAAGAGAGAAGAGAGAGAAGTCAGTTAAATGTAGGTACACAATCACATGACCATATTATTATAGAGCAGAGATAATAACTCTCAGTTACAACAGACTGGTTTGTATTCAACTCTAAATAATGAAGTAAGAAATAATACAGACAACTATATCATAATAACTTATATCATATTAGATAAACAAACCAGGTGGAGCTAGAGCTGAGCCAAGAGGAGCTGGAGGTATAATATATACTGATCTAGGCAATGTCTCTAAGAACAGACCAATGGCACCTCCTACATCAAATTTAGAACATTCTGTTATCTACTCTGATATCAAAGCACCAACTGACCCTAATAAGGTATCTTATGTGATATAACAATGTTATCATGGTTTTATTTAATTGTCACTAACAGAGGCTCTCTACAAAAGGTGTTATGATACAGGCTCAGTTAGGAGAAATGGAGTTACCTCCACCTCGTCCTCCTAAACCTGGTCTCAAACCTAGTTCCCATGGCAGTGGAGATCAGTCAACAACAGTAATTCCTTCTATACATCACCTGTAAAATAATCATAACTCACTGCTGACTTTATATGTCACTTTTTTAGTTCATTATTTAATTTTGTCATGTTTTATATATCAATAGTTTTAGCTTTGGTCAAACTAGTATCATTTATTTATGAACTATAGTATGTCAACTAGTATTTGTTTACATATGAACTTCATACGATCACTTTATATCATTATAGTAGCTGTCAGCATTAATTATTAATCACTAGTATTCTTAATATTTATTGTGACATATATATATATATATATATATATATATATATATATATATATATATATATATATATATATATATATATATATATTTAGCTAATGTATGTTTATTTAATATATTTACATCATTTGATACATCATCTTTTTATCAAAGGTAAACTTATTTTATCTCATAAACAAATACATAGTACTATAGACCATATAAAGAATACAAAGTAACTTGTGTACTACTTATATTTAGTGTCAATTGACAGATGATACATGTATGATTAGCATATACAATAGTTGAAATGTAAGTGGTAACTGACTGGGTATTTTATTTATTATTATTGTCATAACATAAAATTGATTATAAAGTTAATTAAAAATACTTTTATCATACTACAATATTATCAATAAAATATAATAACACAACAAACATGAAACTTACAAAAATCATCAAAGGAATTAACTAAAAATGGACCAGTTATTTATAAAACAAGTTAGTTAACAAGTTTTGAACTTTTAGTCACAAAAACTAATCAGACCATCTTCCAAAATACATACACATGTACTTGTACAAATATTAATTAAAAGAAGGGTAGCTTATAGAGGCAGTGACTAGATACAGCCTGCTGCCACCACAATAGACAAAGCCCACCCCACTGAGTCACACCAATGTTACCTTCACCAGATAATGATAAAAAGATGATGGTGGTCTCAAAACCAGATATTTTTCTAGTGAAACTTCTGATTTCAAGACTGCTTTGTTAAATTTATTAAAGTCATTTGAATTGCTAGGTATATTCATATATAGTTCAGTTGTAAAGTAATCCACCAAATAAGAAATTTTATTTGAAAGCTCCGGCTGTCATTGGCTATCTTCATCCGTAATATTATAAAGGATAGAGAGACAGTCAATAAATAAAACTAAAATGAATAAACAAATAAAGATAAGAATGTACTTTAAAACATGATGAGGACAATATAAGGATGAATAGTTAAGCTATATACTAGTACTGGATAAAAGGTTAATAGTACTTATATTACATAATACATAACAATATCACATACTGAGTTATATTAATATATGAAGTATATGATATTTACTAACTATATATATTATGTAATACTTATAGTTGGCATTTTTTATTGATTGTACCTCTCTTGTATTACAAAGTTTATCACAACATATCAGGTTCATTAACTGTTAATATAACTACTGTTACTAACATTGTATTGACTGGAGTAATAGCTGGATATACCTACATTATAACAGTGGTACCAGTTAATATACTAGGAGATGGATACCCTAATATGACTATAGGTTATTTAAATATTATTATAAAGTGTGTTATGTTTTCTTCTCATATAGTTATCATTCATGATGAACCAATGATAATTAGTGTCAACATATTATAGTATTTTAGAATATCATAGAAAGACTACTTCAAGTCATTTATCTAAGTACAGATTTAGTTAATATATATATTTTTAATGAATATAGTAACTATTTGTCCTTCATGTTCTTGTTTTTGTTAACTCTGTTACTCTCATTTCAGTCAGTAATATTAATATTATAAATGTATTTAGCTCTTTCAACAACTGTAGCAATATTTAATAATTTTTTAATCATATAATGTTGAGTGTGTTAAGAATCCATCAGTCCTTTGATATTTATTACTAGACTCCACTAATTCTACATATTCACTGTTCACTCTATATATGTAATTTGTTTTAAGCAATCATTACATTTATGACCATTACATGCAATTCTTAATATGATTATTTCCACATAATGATAGTATTTTTCTAGTTTTTTTTATTATTAGTCAGTAAAGTGAAATTATAATACAATTTCATCTTCCTATATGTATCAGTAGAAGAGCTCTCATCTACATATATTCAATACAGGTAGATCAAAGTCAAACTTGTATGTTGACAACCATTGTAGTTAACACAGAAGTCAATTTTAAGAACAATGTAAGTATTTACAATGAGTAATCTAATAGTTGAGTTATAATGTAGACTCAACCCACAAAACACACCACCTCTTTACATAAATAAGTCTAACAGGTATCATTGCCATATATAAATCTATTGTATCATAACTATAATCTATCCATGTAGTCAAAATGAAAAAGTATGGTACAATGTTGACTTGTCTTCTATTACCATTAATAAGTGAGTTAATATATAATATTTGTTAGTATGGCTTATTACTTTATAGTGAACATAGAAGCTTCAGTTACAAAACTAAATTGTAATCATGGAGTATGTCCACAGTCACAAGGAGCACTCACTTGTACAATAACAGGAAGTGTAGCAGCTTGGTATTCTCCTCCATCAGATAGTAGTCCCATTGCTACAGTAACAACCTCTGGACTAGTTAGTAATATTGATAGTACAGGGTTTACTGCTGCTCTTGTGAGCAATACTTCTGGACTAACAACTAATTTAAGCTTTATTGCTACTACTGATAAGAATGGAACTCAAATAAGGTGTGTTGATTTTATAGATAAAAACTCAATGACTTGTACTATTATGATATCAGGTATGTCATTAACAGTATCATATATAGCTAACATGTACTATCATTATAAGGTCCTCCAAGTCATGCTCCTACAGGACTGGGTTTTTCAGCTCTCACAAACACTTCAGTCACACTCTACTGGTCACCTCCTACTCTTCATCCTAACTGTATAGCTAACTACACTGTTGAGATCACAACAACCACTGATAATATATTAATCAGTAATCTTAGTACTGGTAGTAATATCACCAGTATTAATGTATCTACTGGTCTCTCTCAGTCAATAGAGTATCAGTACAGAGTAGTAGGGTCTGATATTATCAATAGATTAGGACCCTATAGTCAATATGCTATGTTCACTCTGGATGGTAAGAGCTAGATTATTCTACTTCTCTTAAGGAGTGCTAACTTTTAGTTCTACAGGCTGTACCACTTATAACTTATAATATCACAAAGAATACAAACAACTACATTATTGTTGTGATTTGGGAGGTGTATATTATTTTTTATAACTGAGTCTAGTTTTTTCATTTAGTCACCTCCTCTCTCCTCTTGTCCTCCTCTCTTGTACTATAAAATCTATCACAACATATCAGGTTCACTAACTGTTAATATAACTACTGTTACTAACATTACATTGACTGGAGTACTAGCTGGGTATACCTACATTATAACAGTGGTACCAGTTAATATACTAGGAGATGGATACCTTAATAAGACTATAGGTTATTTAAATGTTATTATAAAGTGTGTTATGTTTACTTCTCATACAGTTATCATTCCTGATGAGGAACCAATAATTACTAGTACTAGTATTGTAACAATATCATCTGAACATTGTAAGAGTGTAACATACAAAATTAATTACATATTATTTGTATTAGTAACACCAGTAAATGTAACTAGTCTCTTTTCTACAATTGTAAGTGATACATCAATTATTAGTAAGTGTAAAACATTTATTATCACTTACTTAATGATGAGTATAGACACTTTGGTCCCTTTGATGTCTTTATTACAAAGTGCAACTAAAACAAGTACAATATCTTTAAACTCAACAGGTACGTCCTTAGAAATTATTATAATTTAAATATTACAATATAATGAAATGTCTATATATATACTCTATTTTTGTATAGCAGTTTCTAACTATAGTCCTTCTAGTTCATCTCCTACAAGTAATTTAATTAATCTAATTAAATATTGCTATTTCTATTTGACAATAGCAGTAATCACTACCACAACATCATCAACATCTGCTGGAATATATTATGCTATTGGGACTGTTGGAGGTATTATTGTTTTCATACTAATTGCTGTAGTACTAGTTTTAACTGGTTGTATAATAATTAGAAGACAAAATAAAAGTCAGGTGTTTCTATAATTACTTAATCTTTTAATACTCTCCATATAGACAACAAACCAAGTGGTAGTCCAGTAACTGTTTCTCTGAGGTCAGTTCAAATATACTAATATTCATTTTAATGATTATACTTTAGAAGTATTAAAGACAATAACAGAGAAGAGGTAAGGTATTGTTACTTATATGTACATAGTTAATACCTGCATAAGTAAATGAATGAACATTTATTGATACAAAAATGTGATTGATCATCATGACTCATTATTAGTTTATGTCAATCTAATTTAGAGTTACTCATCATTTCTTAAAATAATTTGCTCTTCACTATAGTTATTTTCAGATCCCACCTATGATGAAGTAAACAAGAAACCACAACCTCTATCTCTACAATATGATGAGGTCCCACCTCCAGTGCCTCCTTATTTAGCTGATAATGACCAACCAACTCCTGAAACACTGTTACATTCTGAGGATAATCCTTCTGTACCCTTTTATAATGATGAACCTGTGATATCTCAGTATTCTGAAGTCAAGAGAGAGCATATAGCACTTCATACAGTTGAAGAAAATTATTCTGTTTTGAAGAGAGAAGAGAGAGAAGTTAGTTAAACATAGGTACATAATCACATGACCATATTATTGTAGAGCAGAGAGAATAATTCTCAGTTACAACAGACTGGTTTGTATTCAACTCTAAATAATGAAGTAAGAGATAATACAGTCAACTATATCATAATAACTTATATCATATTAGATAAACAAACCAATTGGAGGCAGAGCTGAGCCAAGAGGAGTTAGTAATATAATATATGCTGAACTAGGCAATGTCCCTAAGAACAGACCAATGGTACCTCCTCCATCAAATTTAGAGCAGCCTGTTATCTACTCTGATATCAAGGCACCAACTGACCCTAATAAGGTATCTTATGTGATATAACAATGTTGCCATAATCTTCTTTAATTTGTCACTAACAGAGGCTCTCTACAAAAGGTATTATGATACAGGCTCAGTTAGGAGAAATGGAGTTACCTCCACCACGTCCTCCTAAACCTGGTCCCAAGCCTAATTCCCATGGCAGTGGAGGCCAGTCAACAACAGTAATTCCCTCTATACATCACCTGTAAAATGATCATAACTCACATCTGACTTATATAATGTTAAATATGCTACATTTTAGTTCATTATTTAATTTTGTCATGTTTTATATATTAATAATATTTAGCTTTTGTCAAACTAGTATCATTTGTTTATTAACTATAATATGTTAACTAGTATTTGTTTACATATGAACTTCATATGATCACTTTGTATCATTATAGCAGCTGTCAGTATTAATTATTAATTACTAGTATTCTTAATATTCATTGTGACATATATATATAATATATATATATATATATATATATATATATATATATTTAGCTAATGTATGTTTATTTAATATATTTACATCATCTGATGCATCATCCTTATATCAAAGGTAAACTTATTTTATCTCATAAACAAACACACAGTACTATAGACTATATAAAACATAGAACAATATATAAAGTAACTTGTGTACTACTTAAAATTAGTGTTAATTGACTGATGATACATGCATGATTAGCATATGTAATAGTGGAAAGGTAAGTGGTAACTGACTGGGTATTTTATTTTATTATTATTGTCATAACATGAAACTGATAATGATAAAGTTAATTATAAATACTTTTATCATACCACAATATTATCAATAAAATATAATAACACAATGAACATGAAACTTAAAAAAATCATCAAAGGAATTAACTAAAAATGGACCAATTATTTATAAAACAAGTTAGTTAACAGGTTTTGAACTTTTAGTCACAAAATTTAATCAGACAATCTTCCAAAATACATATACATGTACTTGTACTAGGATACATGAAACCTCAATAACACATAGTTCATTATAACATGTGGTCAGTTCAGTTTATATTGACTATTATAACAGAAAATATAATACAAATACTTTCTATTTGTCCAAAAATGTAAACCCCACTGAAAAATAAGAAAAGAGAGAGTGAGAGTAAAACAATGACAGTATGACACAATGAGCATAGTCTTTTGTGTATAGTACTAATTAAAAGGAGTGTAGCCTGTAGAGGCATTGACCTGCTATAGCCTGCTGCTACTATAATAAATGAGGTCTAACTGAGTCTCACCAATGTTTCTTTTGCTAAAAATTGTGTTTTATATATTTATTATTTAAACGAGGACAATATGATAATGAATAGTTAAGCTATAATATACTAGTACTGGGACAAAAGGTTAATATTACTTGTATTACATAATACATAACAATATTACATACTGAGTTATATTAGTGTATGAAGTATATAATATGTACAAACTATATATATTATGTAATACTTATAGTTAGCAATTTATATTGATTGTGTATGTGTTTGTATATTAAGAACTCATAATGAAACAAACATTGATGATGTTGTTACATATTTCAACTAATTACTTAATAGTAAATAGCATACCTTGTACAAACATTACTTGAACTATAATCAATACCACTTTTATTATACATGTTATATATAAAGTATATGACTTATAGCATTAGGTGTTGTTCATGGAAGAATGTTAGTTTGTGATCCAACTAATCCAGGCGATACTTGATGTCTTAACAATAATATGTTATAATAAAACAAGTCAGGCATGTTGATGTAATAGATACAACTTCAATGACTTGTACTATTATCATATCAGGTATGTCACTAACATTATCGTATATAACTAACAATGTACTATCATTATAAGGTCCTCCAAGTGATGTTCCTACAGGACTGGGTTTTACAGCTCACACAAACTCTTCAGTCACTCTCTACTGGTCACCTCCTACTCTTAATTCTAAATGTATTGTCAATATATTTCATCCTCCTCTCTTGTACTATAAAATCTATCACAACATATCAGGTTCACTAACTGTTAATATAACTACAGTTACTAACATTACATTGACTGGAGTAATAGCTGGATATACCTACATTATAACAGTGGTACCAGTTAATATACTAGGAGATGGATACCCTAATAAGACTATAGGTTATTTAAATATTATTATAAAGTGTGTTATGTTTACTTCTCGTACAGTCATCATTCACGAAGAACCAATGATAATTAGTGTCAACATATTATAGTATTATAGAATATTATAGAAAGACTACTTCAAGTCATTTATCGAGAATATGTAAGTACAGATTTAGCAAGTATATATATTTTAAAATAAATATAATAACTATTTGTCCTTCTTGTTCTTGTTAACTCTGTTCCTCTCATTTCAGTCAGTAATATTAATATATAAATGTACTTAGCTTTTTCAACAACTATAGCAATATTTAATAATTTTTTCATCATATAATGTTGAATGTGTTAAGAATCCATCAGTCCTTTGATGTTTATTACTAGACTCCACTAATTCTACATATTCACTGCTCACTCTATATATGTAATTTGTTCAAGTAATCATTACATTTATGATCCCATAAACTACATCCAATTCTTAATATGATAATTTCTACTTTCATAATGACAGTATTTTTTTAATTTTTAAAAATTAGGCAGTAAAGTGAAATTTTAATCCAATTTCATCTTCCTATATGTATCAGTAGAAGACCTCTCGTCTAAACACATTCAATACAGGTAGATCAAAGTCAAACTTGTATGTTGACAACCATTGTAGATAACACAGAAGTCAATTTTAAGAACAACGTAAGTATTTACAATGAGTAATCTAATACTTGAGTTATAATGTAGACTCAACCCACAAAACACACCACCTCTTTACATAAATAAGTCTAACAGGTATCATTGCCGTTCATAAATCCATTGTATTATGACTAAAATCTACTCATCCACTCAAAATGAAAAAGTCTGGTACAATGTTGATTTGTCTTTTATTACCAGTCATAAGTGAGTTAATATATAATATTTGTTAGTATGGCTTTATAGTGAACATAGAAGCTTCAGTTACAAGTCTAGACTGTAATCATGGAGTATGTCCATGGAGCACTCACTTGTACAATAACAGGACGTGTAACAGCTTGGTACTCTCCTTCATCAGATAATCCTCCCATTGCTATAGTAAGTTCTGGAAAAGTTACTAATGTTGCTAATACTGGATTTACTGCTGCTCTTGTGAGCAATAATTCTGGACTAACAACTAACTTAAGTTTTACTGCCACTACTGATAAGAATGGAACACAAGTCAAGTGTGTTGATGTAATAGATCCAAACTCAATGACTTGTACTATTATGATATCAGGTATGTCACTAACAGTATCATATATAACTAACATGTACTATCATTATAAGGTCCTCCAAATGATGTTCCTACAGGACTGGGTTTTACAGCTCTCACAAACACTTCAGTCAATCTCTACTGGTCACCTCCTACTCTTCATCCTAACTGTATAGTTAACCACACTGTTGAGATCAGGACAACCAGTGATAATATATTGATCGGTAATCTTAGTACTGGTAGTAATATCACCAGTATTAATGTGTCTACTGGTCTCAATCAGTCAGTAGAGTATCAATACAGAGTAGTAGGGTCTGATGTTGTTAAACGACTAGGACCCTATAGTCAATATATTATGTTCACTTTAGATGGTAAGAGTTAGATTATTCTAGTTCTCATGAGGAGTGCTAATTTTAAGTTTTACAGGCTGTACCACTAATTACTTATAATATCACAAAGAATACAGACAACTACACTATTGTTATAATTTGGGAGGTATGTATTTCTGTTTATAATAACTGAGTCTAGTTTTTTATTTAGTCACCTCCACTCTCCACTCATCCTCCTCTCTTGTACTATAAAGTCTATCATAACATATCAGGTTCACTAACTGTTAATATAACTACTGTTACTAACATTACATTGACTGGAGTACTAGCTGGATATATATACATTATAACAGTGGTACCAGTTAATATACTAGGAGATGGATACCCTAATAAGACTATAGGTTATTTAAATATTATTATAAAGTATGTTAAGTGGTAGTCCAATAACTATTTCTCTGAGGTCAGTTCAAATATACTAACATTCATTTTAATGATTATACTTTAGAAGTATTAAAGACAATAACAGAGAAGAGGTATGATGTTATTACTTATATGTAGGTAGTTAATACCTGCATAAGTAAATGAACATTTATTGATACAAAATGTGATTGATTATCATAGCTCACTATTAGTTTATGTCAATCTAATTTGGAATTACTCATCATTTCTTAAAATAATTTGGTCATTACTATAGTTATCTTCAGACCCCACCTATGATAAAGTAAACAATAAACCACAACCTCTATCTCTACAATATGATGAGGTCCCACCTCCAGTGCCTCCTTATTTAGCTGATAATGAGCAACCACCTCCTGATATCCTCTTGTGAGGATAATCCTTCTGTACCCTCTTATAATGAGGAACCTGTGATAGCTCAGTATTCTGAAGTCAAGAGAGAGCATATAGCACTTCATACATCTGAAGGAAATTATTCTGTTTTGAAGAGAGAAGAAAGAGAAATCAGTTAAATGTAGGTACACAATCACATGACCATATTATTATTACAGTGCAGAGAAAATAATTCTCAGTTACAACAGACTGGTTTGTATTCAACTCTAAATAATGAAGTATGAAATAATACAGTCAATTATATTATAATAACTTACATTATATTAGTTTAAAAAACCAATTGGAGCCAGAGCTAAGCCAAGAGGAGTTAGAAATATAGTATATGCAGTATATGGAGGTATAATATATGCAGAACTGGGCAATGTCTCTAAGAACAGACCAATGGCACCTCCTACATCAAATTTAGAGCTGTCTGTTATTTACTCTGATATCAAAGCACCAACTGACCCTAATAAGGTATCTTATGTGATATAACAATGTTGCCATAATCTTCTTTAATTTGTCACTAACAGAGGTTCTCTACAAAAGGTATTATGATACTGGCTCAGTTAGGAGAAATGGAGCTACCTCCACCACGTCCTCCTAAACCTGGTCCCAAACCTGGTTCCCATGGCAGTGGAGGCCAGTCAACAACAGTAATTCCCTCTATACATCACCTGTAAAATGATTATAACTCACTACTGACTTATACAATGTTAAATATGCCACTTTTTTAGTTCATTATTTTATTTTATCATGTTTTAGATGTCAATAGTTTTTAGCTATTGTTAAACTAGTATCATTTGTTTATTAACTATAATATGTTAACTAGTATTTGTTTACATATGAACTTCATATGATCACTTTGTATCATTATAGCAGCTGTCAGTATTAATTATTATTCACTAGTCTTCTCAATATTCATTGTAAGATATATATATATGTATATGTATATATATATGTGTGTGTGTGTGTGTGTGTGTGTGTGTGTGTGTGTGTGTGTGTATATTATGTATGTATGTATCATTATAGTAGCTGTCAGTATTAATTATTATTCACTAGTCTTCTCAATATTTATTGTGAGATATATATATATATATATATATATATATATATATATTATGTATGTATGTATGTGTATATATATATATTTAGCTAATGTATGTTTATTTAATATATTTACATTGTCTGATACATCATCCTTATATCAAAGGTAAACTTATTTTATCTTCATAAACAACACTCACAGTACTATAGACCACATATAGCATAGAACAATATACAAAATAACTTTGTACTACTTTAAATTAGTGTTAATTGACTGATGATATGTGTATGATTACCATATACAATAGTGGAAATGTAAATGGTAACTGACTGGGTATTTCATTTATTATTATTGTCATAACATGAAACTGATATTGATAAAGTTAATTATAAATAGTTTTATCTTACCACAATATTATCAATAAAATATAATAACACAACAAACATGAAACTTACAAAATCATCAAAGGAATTACCTAAAAATCAACCAGGTATTTATAAATCAAGGGAGAAAATACTGTAAAATTAATTCCATCTACCAGTTAATATACTAGGAGATGGATACTTTAATGAGACTATAAGTTATTTAAATATTATTGTAAAGTGTGTTATGTTTACTTCTCATACAATTATTATTCTTAAAGAATCAATAATTATTAGTGTTGTCACATTATCATCTAAATATCACAGTAAGACTGCTTATAAATAAGTAATATTATTTATATAAAATCATAATCAAAATCATTGATAAGTGTGGATAGTTCATATTCTACAACAGTAATGATCACAAGTGATTCAATTAACAATAGTAAGTACAAGTTAAATGATTGTGCAAATTTTGGTAATAAATATAACAACTGTTTGTCTTTTCAAGTCCTTGTAAACTCCATCAAGTACTATGTTTTCACAGTCAACTAGCAGTATGTCATATATAATCTCAATGAACAGTTATCTATTTCTTTACATTACAGATACAATTTATATGATTCCAGTGACTGTATCTTCAATGGTAACTATTTCAACCTGTCCAAGTACATTATTAATAACATTATATAAATTAAGGTTATGTATTTTCATTATAAGTAATGAAAATCAACAAACCTCGTGTTTATTAGATAATTAATAAAACAAACATGTCCTTCTTCAACCATGATACTATGACACAATTAGGTCCAATATATGATGATGTTAAGTTACCAGAGACCTCAGAACAGAAAGAGATCATTGAATTGCAAGGAAATACTGCTTATGAACATGTGTTAACTTTATTATACATAATTACTAATTTCAGTCAAGTTATGTGATGACAATACATTTAAGGTTTTTCTAAGGTTTCCCAATTTTAAATCTACATGTTACATGCACTCTGCAGTATAGATTTACACTGGGCACCGCAGCGAGGTTAAGCACTTTAGTGCATTTTTCATTAATAAAGTGTTCATAGCATTATTTGGTATCAGTAGATGTAGCATAATTATTTTGTCACTAATATGGTTCTTTATGATTGTTTTCTAAGTTAGTATTTTCACTTTTTATAACAAGACATTAAACATACTGCTGTCATATAACTTGACTAAGTTTAGTAATTATGTATAATAAAGTTAACACATGTTCTTAATTAATATATCTATAAGCAGTATTTCCTTGCAATTCAATGATCTTTTTCTGTTCAGAGGTCTCTGGTAACTTAACATCATCATATATTGGACCTAATTGGGTAGTAGTAGTGGGTGGAGTATCTTTATTGTAGCTTCTCCTCCTCATAATGAGATAGACGATAAGTGTAGTAATAACAGCAGTTAATAGAGAAGAGAGGAACATACTGACTGGTATACTCAGTGTTAAGTAAACAATTCAGTAATGTAACATGTTTGTTTTATAAATTATATATTTAGGTATAATATTATTAGCAATCACTTGATAATATTCTAGTTTCATTTAGTGTCCTCCTCTCTCCTCTCATCCTCATCTCTTATACTATAAAGTCTATCACAACATATCAGGTTCACTAACTTTTAATATAACTACTGTTACTAACATTACATCGACTGGAGCACTAGCTGGATATACCTACATTATAACAGTGGTACCAGTTAATATACTAGGAGATGGATACCCTAATAAGACTATAGGTTATTTAAATATTGTTATAAAATGTGTTATGTTTACTTCTCATACAGTTATCATTAATGATAAGGAATTAATAATAACTAGACTAGAATTGTCATATCATCATCTAAATATCATGGTAAGACTATTTACAAATAGGTAATATTACTTATATAAACTGTAATAGTATCAAAATCATTGATAAATCTACATAATTCATATTCTACAACATTAATGATCACAAGTGATTCATTCAGAATATGTAAGTATTGATTCAATGATATATATATATATATATATATATATATATATATATATATATTGAATATAGCAACTACATGTACATGTCCTTTCATATCCTTGTCAACTTCAACAAGTACTATGTCTTCACACTCAACTAGCAGTATGTCATACATAATCTCATTGAACATTATATATTTTTTACATTGTAGATACAATTTATTTAAGTTCCTTAATGATTTCTACTTTGAAAGTGACTGTATCTTCAAATGTAACTACTTCAACGTTTCCAGGTACACAGTAATAATAGAACTAAAATTTTTATAATTATCTTCTCTATCACAGCTAATGTAAACTAACAAACCTCATGTTTAGCCGGTAATATCCAAACATGTTACATTACTGAATTATTTACTTAACAGCGAGTATACCAGTCAGTATGTTCCTCTCTTCTCTATTAACTGCTGTTATTACAACACTTATTTTCTATCTCATTATGAGAAGGAGGAGCTACAATAAAGACACTCCACCCGCTACCACTACCCAATTAAGTCCGATATATGATGATATTAAGTTACCAGAAAACTCACAACAGAAAGAGATCATTGATTTAAAACAAAATACTGCTTATGGATATATTAATTAGGGAATTTCATACTTTATATCATAAAATAGACATGTTTGGACATGATTGTGTCAATTTTTGGGTGCTTCTTGGTGTAACTCGACTGATGATGTAACAACTTGTTCTTTGACATCACTATGTGTCATAGAGCTAATAATGTTAGGTTTGGTTTAGGGTTTAGATGATGTCATAACATGTGATGTCATAGAATTAGATTTTATTAATTTAAATGACCTAGGATGGTAAGTTTATTGAAACTAAAGAGAGATTCATTCAACCTAATTATGCGCATTATGTGTGTGTCAGTTTATCATATGCTATAATTGTCTACAATGTTGAGATCAGGACAACCAGTGATAATATATTCATTGATCAGTAGTCTTAGTACTGGTGGTAATATCACCAGGATTAATGTATCTACCGGTCTCTCTCAGTCAGTAGTCTAGAGTATCAGTACAGAGTAGTAGGGTCTGATATTATCAATAGGACCCTATAGTCAATATTGAGTTTACTCTAGATGGTAAGAATCAAATGTTTTAAATATCTTAAGTAATGTGCTTTACTAGGTCTACAAACTGTACCATTAATCACTTATACAATTACAAAGATAGATGAAACTTTTATGTGACTATTGTGGTAGCAGCAGGCTGTAGCTAATAACTATATCTACAGGCTGTCCTTGGTTATTTCATTAAGGTTTATATCATTTCTCTTTAGAAAATTCATTATTTACTGTTTAGTTTCATTATCTATGATAACATATTATTGTTATGACAGCATGTACAAACTAGATGAGTTGGATTCTAAACTAACATTGTTCCGTGAACAACACTTAATGCTATAAGCTCTATACTTTATATGTAATATGTATAATAAAAGTAGTAACTTTTCTTTCCATGTTTATGATTCCATGACTACTCTGTCATCTGATTGTGTCATTTACAATATAATAGTTGGTAAGTGTGATATTATATAATATAAATTCTAAGTGTATTTCAATTCAATGTTTTTATTTTATTTACTAAATTGCTTTTCATTTCCATATTAAAATGTTGTGACTACTTGTCATCTGATTGTGTCATTTACAATATAATAGGAATTAAGTGTGATATAATGTAATATAAATTCTAAGTTTATTTCAATGCAATATTTTTATTTTATTTATTTAATTGCTTTTTTCTTTCCATGTTTATGATTCCATGACTACTTGTCATCTGATTGTATCATTACGATATAATAGTCGGTAAGTGTTATGTAATGTAATAAAAATTCTAAGTGTATTTCAATTCAATGTTTTCATTTATTTACTAAATTGCTTTTTGTTTCCATATTAATAATGCTGTGACTACTTGTCATCTGATTGTGTCATTTACAATATAATAGGAATTAAGTGTGATATAATGTAATATAAATTCTAAGTGTATTTCAATTCAATGTTTTCATTTATTTACTAAATTGCTTTTTGTTTCCATATTAATAATGCTGTGACTACTTGTGATATCATTGTGTCATTTACGATATAATAGGATGTAAGTGTGATATAATGTAATATAATTTTTTTCTAAGCATATTTTAATGTGATATTTTTATTTTATTTATTTAATTGCTTCTTTCTTTCCATGTTTTTGATTCCATGACTCTTTTCAAAAAAAAATTTCTTGCTTGATTAATTACTTTACAACTCGAATATATAATATGTATATACTCAGCCATTCAAATGACTTCAATACATTTAATATAGTTGTCTTGAAACACTAGGCAAATATTTGATTCCAATATTACTATTATAGCTACCCTTGTATTTTGATTCCTTACTTTATCAATTCCTCTCAGCTATGTTTTACTGGACATGTCATGCATATGATACCCATAGTGTCCACTGGTTACATGTTACATGTTACAGTCTGGGAGGAGGGGTAGTAACAAATTTTAAAATATACATATCAGAAAAATAAAATGTAATAGTCAATAAATGTATAAATAAAATCAACAACACATCTTTATATCATTATCAGGTGAAGAAAACATTGATTTGACTCAATGGGGTGGACCTCATCTGTTGTAGTAGCAGCAGGTTGTAGCTAGTCACTGGCTCTACAGACTACCTTTCTATTATTTAATACTAAATAGATCATGCTTGTTGTTGTATGCTGTCATTGTTTGAGTTTCTCTCTCTCTCTTCTTATTTCTCAGTCATATTTACAGTTTTGCAAGAATAAATAATATATGAAGTAAATATATGATATAGGAGGAAATGAAGTACATCATATAATGTTATAATAGTTAATGTAAACTATACTAACCACATAGTGTAATTATTGAGTTATGTGTGGGTGTTGTTGAGATGTAGATGTCTACTAGTACAAGTACATGTGTGTGTATTTTGGAAGATGATCTGATTAGTTTTTATGATATATCTTATACATTACAACTAAAACAATTAATCAAGTTTTTAATATAATGCTTACAAACATTACTTGACAAAGATATTGTTATAGAAACAAACAATACATAGTATAAAAGAGTAGTGATCAATTATGGTGAGATAATTTGTAGTTATTACTACAATCATGTCAATGGATAATGTAGACCATTCCTACATACCTGTATATACAATGTTTTATCATCTGCCTAATGTGTTGATTATAGGACCCACATCTACTACCTTCAGTACTTGTTATACTTACTGTAACAAGTCTCCCTACAGATAGACCAGTAGTGGTATGTTATATATTACTATAAATTGTTGTTCACTATTTCTCTTATATTTACATAGTACTAAGTAATGGAGTTATTACTGGTATTATTATTAGTAATGTTATCTTACTAGTACTAATAATAATAATTGTTATTTTAACTATTGTAGTAATCTTGATATATAAAGGTCAGTACTATATAGTAGTGAGTTGTACTATTACCACTGTATGTTTGTGTGTCCTACTAGTGTCCAGTACTAAATAGAGTAGAGGTGAGACTAGTCAAGTGATAAAAGAGCTCTTTTCAGAAAAAAAATGAAGGCTATGGTATAATTAAAGGATCAGATGATCAGTCACCAATTGAAGTAACAGAGAATGTAGCATATAGTACAGTGGAACAATAACCATCACTTAATACTCCTACAGTTTATGAGACAATAAATTATGATAACTAGTGTTTGATAATTTTATATAATTTACTCTATAGCATGATTTTCTAAGTAATTATGTTTTATTTTAAAAAGTTCTTTTTTCAAAATAATAATAAATTGTAGTATATATCATATTTAAGTTTCAATCATACACTATTATAAATAGCTGTGGCAGTCGATAGGAGGAAGAGGGCAATCTACCAAAGGCAGCGAATATAATAATCTATCATATTTGAATGGTACTATTAGATTGTAACATTATCAACTAACCTCGAGTAAGAGCCAAATAATAAAATGTGTAATGTTGTCATGTACCTACATTTAAATATACTCTGTTAAGAGTAGGATCAATTCTATATTATATCGTGACAATGGGTGGAGTGTCTTTGTTATACCTAGCTCTTCCTTCTCACAAGAAGATAGACATTAAGTGTAGTAATAACAGCAGTTAATAGAGAAGAGAGGAATATACTGACTGGAATAGCAACTTTAGTGAATTAAGAAAAGTGACATATTTCGTGTTCAATTCACACCAATTTATCTTGTCACTCTAATTATTTTATGCACAAAATTAGTAAATTACTACGTGTATATTAATCATCATCAAATATAAAAACATCAACATTATAGGTGACATTTACATTAGGAAGTGTATATTTGTCCAGTAGGAAGTGATACATTGTTGTGTATAGTTAATGTTTAAGAAGTATTTATAGGTCCAACAGGAAGTGATAGATTGCTGTGTATAGTTAATGTTTGGGCAGTGCCTAAAGGTCCAACAGGAAGTGATACATTGCTGTGTAATGAAATAATATCTGTAAAAAAATTATGTGATCACTTTGCATCATTATAGGAGCTGTCAGTATTAATTATTAATCACTAATATTCTCAATATTCATTGTGACATGGTTTATATATATATATATATATATATATATGTACATATACATGCATACACCCACACATACACACATATATGTAGTTAATGTATGTTTATTTAATATATTTACATCATCTGATATATCATCCTTATATCAAAGGTAAACTTATTTTATCTCATAAACAAACCCACATTACTATAGACCATATAAAGCATAGATCAATATAGTAACTTGTGTACTATTTAAAATTAGTGTTAATTGACTAATGATATGTGTATGGTTAGCATATGTAATAGTGGAAAGGTAAGTGGTAACTGACTGGGTATTTCAATTATTATTATTGTCATAACATGAAACTGATAATGATAAAGTTCATTTTATCTTACCACAATATTATCAATGAAATATAATAACACAATGAACATGAAACTTACAATAAATCATCAAAGAAATTACCTAAAAATCAACCAGGTATTTATAAATCAAGGGAGAAAATACTGTAAAATTAATTCCATCTACCAGTTAATATACTAGGAGATGGATACTTTAATGAGACTATAAGTTATTTAAATATTATTGTAAAGTGTGTTATGTTTACTTCTCATACAATTATTATTCTTAAAGAATCAATAATTATTAGTGTTATCACATTATCATCTAAATATCACAGTAAGACTGCTTATAAATAAGTAATATTATTTATATAAAAGTATAATCAAAATCATTTATAAGTGTGGATAGTTCATATTCTACAACAGTAATGATCACAAGTGATTCACTTAACAATAGTAAATACAAGTTAAATGATTGTGCAAATTCTGGTAATAAATATAGTGACTACAAGTCTTTTTAAGTCTTTGTTAACTTCAACAACTGCTATGTCTTCACAATCAACTAGCAGTATGTCGTATATAATGTTATCTATTTCTTTACATTGAAAATGTAAATCATTTAACTTCTTTATATGATTTCAGTGACTGTATGTTCAATTGTACATACTTAAGCTTGTCCAAGTACATTATTGATAACATTATAAATTAAGGTTATGTATTTTCAACAAACCTCGTGTTTATTTGGTAATTTATAAAACAAACATGGCCTTCTTCAACCATGCTAAAAGCATTGAAAAAGTTACTTGCTTAAGATTTTTAAGGGTTGTCCCTCCTAGTAAAATTCACACAAGTTAATGTAATATCTCCCTCCATCGACTAATTAATGTTTATTAAAACAGGAATATTATAACCAAAACATATACTAGTATATATATATATATATATATATATATATATATACATGCACACACACACATATATATATGTATGTATCATAAATTAATCATCAAATAACACTAAGTACAAATCTATCATAATTTATTTGATTTATGATGAGTATAGAAACTACAAATACTTTGATGTCATTGTTAACTTCAACAAATACTGCATCTTCACATTTAACTAGTATGTTTGTATAACTGTGATCACTTTTAAAATTAAAATAGTAATTTTAAATATTTACTTTGACAGTGACAGTACATTGACCAATAACTACTGCTGTTTGTCCAAGTATGTCTTCACTACAGTACAATTAGATATATTTCCATTATAGCTAATGAAAAACAACAAACACCATATTTAGCAGGTAATAAAACAAACATGTTACATTACTGAATTACATTACTTAACAGTGAGTATATGTATACCAGTCAGTATGTTCCTCTCTTCTCTATTAACTGCTGTTATTACTACAGTTATTGTCTATCTCATTATGAGGAGGAGAAGCTACAATAAAGATACTCCACCCACAACTATGACACAATTAGATCCAATATATGATGATGTTAAGTTACCAGAGACATCAGAACAGAAAGAGATCATTGAATTACAAGGAAATACTGCTTATAGATATATTAATTAAGAACATGTGTTAACTTTATAATATGTAATTACTAAACTCAGTCAAGTTATGTGATGGCAGTATGTTGTAATAAAGAATGAAAATACTAATTTAGAAAGCAATCATAAAGAATCATATTGGTGACAAAATAATTATGCTACATCTACTGATAACAAATAATGCTATGAATAATATTATTAGGTGTAGTGCTATACTCTAGATAATAAATAATTATATTACTCTTTTATTTCTATCATTGAACTAACAAGTTCACATTTATTATCTAAAGTATATTCTGTTATATGATACACATTTAAAAATATTATAAAGCAAGATGTTATAGTGTGTGACTTAAAAATACATGTACTAATTTATCGTTAAAATATTAATATAGAAAATATAAATATTACTAGTTATATATAATATGAACAATAATTTTAGTTTGTATCATTATCATCTGTTATCAGTATTATCTGGTCAACACACATTGTATATTGTTTTTATTTTTACTTATATTAATGATTGTTTATTTTAGAAAAATGATGTTGACAAAAACATTATCCTTTTATGAAATATAATCCTGATAAATAAATACACCCACATATTTATTAAGCAATAACAATAACATATATTACATTAAAATATAATCCATATTAATATGACATGCTATATAGACCACATGTTATATATTATATACTATACTACAATATAAGTTACTATTTAAAACTAGTGCTTGTATTTTCAATGATATAATTGTATTATTTATACAATATACTAATTAACCCTCATCACAACATGTGGTGAGGATTACAGTACTTGGTCTGTTACAGCTTATAATTGACTAAAGTATTTAGTTCTAAAATGTTATTGAAATTATTAAAAAGGGAAATGTTGATTATCGTTAGTTTGATGATAATGAGAATACCAATGAATTAAAAAATAGAACAAAGTAATATAACAGTAAATAAATTTAAACAAATGGTTAATGTAATTTACTTTCACTTTCCAAGTATGCACATGTACATCTATAGATCCATCAATACTCACACATACAGTAATGTAATATTTAATAGAAGTTAAATATTATTTAGTATTAATTTAGTAAATGTGCCTAGTCCCTCTTTTACAACTATAGTCATCACAAGTGATACATCAACTATTAGTAAGTATAAAATATTTATTATCATTCTTAGCTCATGATGAATATAGAAAGTTTGGTCTTTTCATGTCTTTATTACAAAATAAAACTACAACAAGCATAATACGTTTAAACTCAGCTACCATGTCCTCAAAATTTGTTATAATTTAAGTATTACAGTATTATGAAATATATACTTTTTGTATAACAATTTACAGTCTTTCAAGTTCATTTTCTACAAATTTTTTAATTATTATATAACATTGCTATTTCTATTTTGACAATAGCAGTAATCAATGCGCAACATACAATATGATTACGTCCCTCCTCCAGTGCCTCCTTAGTCAGCTATTAATGACCAGCCACCTCAAATACCTTTGTTCCATGGAGGAGATGAACCGCCTATATTACCTTTTAATAAACCTGTGACTATACAATACTATGAAGTCAAGAGAGAGCACATGACACCTTGTGTACCACCTCATACTAGTACAACAGCAGAAGGAGACTACTCCATCTTAATTTATCTCAATAATGAGATAATCAAATAATTAGAAAGCATTATAATGAAATAAGATGATAAAAACAAAATTTAAATAAATCATTACTATCACATGTCATGATATATCAATGTTGCTATAGTTACCATTCTCTTCTTTATTATTAACAGAGGCTATCTATAAGAGGTGTTATGATACAAGCTCAGTTAGGAGACTTGGAGACATCAAAGGAATTAACTGGACCATTTACTTATATAACAAGTGAATTAACAGGTTTTGAAATTGTTATCACAAAACTAATCAGACAATCTTCCAAATACATACACATGTACTTGTATAGTAGACATTCATACAGGCCGCTATTATCAGTGCTGTATATCATTATCCTGTTTCTAAAACACTAAAACAGTCAGCAACAAGACTATAGTCTAAGCATGTTCATGTGTTATTGCATAACTTACTTTTGTAAGCATGTTTACACATTTTCATGTTTCTTATTTTGACCTTATTTGGTCTTGTTATTGATCATGCATATTGCTGATGTTGCTCTTTGTTTTGTATTTAAGCAGCTTATTTGACTTGTGTTATTAGTGTTCTGACTTAAAACCATCAAGAGTTATAGTTCTAAAGAGACACTATATACTAGTAGACATCTACATCTCAACAACATCCACACATAATTGTTCCTTCAGTGACATTACACATATTTATTTACATAAATATAGTAAACATTTGTGTTGCTATGTATACCTCATATAATGAAAGTAAACAACATCAATATTATACATTGTTGTCATTATTCATATAGTTATACTAATAATACAATTTTGAACGTTATACTAAACTCAACTTATTAACACCCAGTATATTACCGCCCACAGATAAAATGGAGAGGTATGATACAACAGTTATTTATCTTGTCTTCCTTGTCAGAGGTAAGTGCTATTATGAACAAAATGTACAATGCTATAAATATTATTATATGTAGTTTATATAGAAGCTTCAGTTACAAGTCTAGGCTGTAATCATGGAGTATGTCCACAGACACAAGGAGCAATCACTTGTACAATAACAGGAAGTGTAGCAGCTTGGTATTCTCCTCCATCAGATAGTACTCCCATTGCTACAGTAAGTTCTGGACAAGTTAGTAATGTTGATAGTACAGGGTTTACTGCTGCTTTTGTGAGCAATACTTCTGGACTAACAACTAATTTAAGTTTTACTGCTACTACTGCTAAGAATGGAACTCAAGTAAGGTGTGTTGATTTTATAGATACAAACTCAATGACTTGTACTATTATGATATCAGGTATGTCACTAACAATATCATATATAACTAACATGTACTATCATTATAAGGTCCTCCAAGTGATGCTCCTACAGGACTGGGTTTTACAGCACTCACAAACACTTCACTCACTCTCTACTGGTCACCTCCTACTCTTCATCCTAACTGTATAGTTAACTTCACTGTTGAGATCAGAACAACCTGTGATAATATATTGATCAGTAATCTTAGTACTGATAGTAATATTACCAGTATTAATGTATCTACTGGTCTCTCTCAGTCAGTAGAGTATCAGTACAGAGTAGTAGGGTCTGATATTATCAATACATGTACAAAGCTAAGAACAGGAATCAAATTTCATATCCTATACAATACTTACACAATAAATTAAACATGTCATTTATTTGATACCAAAATGAGCATTGAACTTACCATTAGTTTTAACACATTTAATTTCAGGAGCTAGTCATCATCCCTTTATATAAGATTCTATAGTTACATCAGGTTTTTATTAATTCCATTATAGTTATCTTTAGATCCCACCTATGATGAAGTAAACAAGAAACCATAGCCTTTATCTTTACAATATGACGAAGTGCCTCCTCCAGTGCCTCCTTAATTCACCTGATAATGATCAACCACCTCTAATACCTCTGTTCCATGGTGGAGATGAACCTCCTGTATCGCAATATAAGGGACCTGTGACAGCTCGATACTCTGAAGTCAAGAGAGAAGATATGGCACCTCATTTACTTGTGCCTCTTGTGGCGCTTCATGCACTACCTCACACGAGTACAGCAGCTAAAGGAGATTATTCAGTATTAAGGAGAGATGATATATCTAATGTACCACTACATAATTTGACAGCTAGAGGAGACTACTCTGTTATAAAGAGAGATGATGTATCTAATGTACCACCTTATAGCACATCAATTGGCCATGGAGGTGACTATTCTATCTTGAAGAGAGAAGAGAGGGGGATTAGTTAAACATTGGTCAACAATCATAGTCTAATTTACAATATTATTATAGAGTGGTGAAAATAATTCTCAGTTATAACAGACTGGTTTGTATTCAACTCTAAATATTGAAGTAAGAGATAATACAGTCCACTATATATCATAAAAATCTTACATCATATTAGATAAACAAACCAATTGAAGCCAAAGATGAGCCAAGAGGAACTGGAAGTATAATAATATATGCTGAACTAGGTAATATCCCTAAGAATAGACCAATGGCACCTTCTACATCAAATTTAGAGCAGTCTGTTGTCTACTCTGATATCAAGGTACCAACTGATCCTAATAAGGTATCACAGTCAATACATATTAATGCTGCTATAGTTACCATTCCTTCTTTGTCACAAGCAGAGGCTTTCTACAAGAGGTGCATTGATACAGGCTCAGTTAGGAGACTTGGAAATTCCTCCACCACGTCCTCCTAAACCTGGTCCCAAACCTGGTTCTTAAAGTAATGGAAGACAGTCAATGGCAATAACCTCCTCCATACATCACCTGTAAAATGAGAACAATATTATAACTCACTGATGGCTTGTATAATGTTGAATCTGTCACTGTTTAGTTCATTATTTTATTCTGTCAGGTCTTATTATAAGTCATTTTTGTAATTTGGTGTTCATTATAAGACTAGTTATTAATTTACCAATTGAGCCCCATATGATCACTTTGTATAATTATAGCAGCTGTCATATTATCATTCATTTATGGGACGCCGTAAAACTAAATAGTTGATACATTATTAATTTATGGTGAGGATTTATAAATATTACAATAAATATAATAAATATGAGCAAAGGTTTACAAATGCACATGGGAATTTATAGTGATATTAGAGATTTGTAAAGGTTGCCACAAATTTATATTATAAATTCACATAAGAATTTATAAATACTGTTGAGAAATTATAAAAATTGCTAGGAATTTATAAATACAGTAAGAATTTATAAATGCAGCAGTTACAAGTCTCTAACATCATTTATAAATTACCACGTGCATTTATAAACCTCAAGTACATTTATAAATCTCTGTTCATATTTATTATGTTTATTGTAGTATTTACAAATCCTGAGCAGATAATTAAATATCTATAAACTATTTAGTTTTGACACAAACGATTCCCCATAATAGATGGCTCTTAATGGTTACATTAATAACCTTTATTGAATAGAACACTATACTAACAGATATAAAATCAATGATCAAATATATGACGGGAACATTAAGTTATTACAGCTGCTATTTGTCAAATAGTGATATATATAGTTTTGTTTGCATATCTTACTTGAGTGCATCCTTATTAAAACAACTATCAAAATGAGTCTACTCATCATCCCATAGTCACATGATCTATGTCATGTCAATAGCTGGTCAATCATCCTCTATTTATATATAAATATTGCAATAACTTAGATTTAACACATGTACTACTACACCTAATATAGTTGCTCTGATTGTTATATCAGGAACTTAAAACATGTGTATACCTTGTGTAGGGATAATATTTCATTTAGTAATTATAATACAATTATGAATATGTTACTGAAATATTATTGACCTTGTTGATTAACTATGATGACATATCATAGTTAATTACCCTAAAATGACCAGTATATGCACTTGTATTACATATAGATAATACATTATAATAATACATAGTTATATTAGTACATGTAAATGATATGTAATGTAATTTAAACCAAAGTTTAAATGTTGTTAATGGGGATGGATCTGAGCCTTAGCATGCATGGGCAGTTCAGATAAGAGCACATACTTTGCTGTAATCACTTGTGAAGTAACAGCTTTACCCAGCTGCCACTCCCAGTAATGGTATAGCTTGGTCCATTGATAACTTCCATGTCACTTCAGATGTGACCGAAGATCAGAAAATGTATGAACTAAGACCAGGACAAACTATTATCATATCCACATTAATTGTGTCTATAATATATGTTATATAGTGCTAGTTTATAATTTATATTAATTATTTAATACCTTGTTATGTTAAGTGTAGATGGTTCGATATGACTAATCCAGGAAATTTTCTTCGTCATAACAAGAAGACATTTTGTTTAATAAGAACAGACAATAATGTCCTATATGGAAACAACAATGAAATAAAATTATAAACTTCATGTTGATATGTAAAGTAAATATGTGATAATTATTATGACACTATTGATAAAGTATATAAATCTAAGATTGTTTGTGTTTTTTTCCTTTACTATATGATGACAACAACAACAGTATAAAAAGAATGGTAAACATTATATAGACCTTAAAATAAATATATGTAACTAATGACCCCTTTAATAAAGTACAGAACGTAAAAGTATATGTATACATACTTAGATTGCTCCTGTTCCATATATATCATTTCAAGACTGATCATTAGTTTTGATCACTCTTGTCTGGAACCAGTAGAACATCATAACCATGGCAACTGTGATGAGATCAATGATAGTGGAGGGTGGACCATGAATCTTATTACAGACGTTATTGGTTTACAATTCCACCAATTTTATCCTCCCAATTAATTCAATTGTTATGTTTCCTATAATAATATATTCAATCTGTTAATAATATTTACGATCTTGGTTTTGACTCCTTTTGACCATTTATAGTCAATATATTGTATTACTTGAGAGAAAAAGAGAAAGAAAATTTATATACTAAAGTTATCCTCTCATATAACATGTACATATAATATATATATTATATATATATATATATATATATATATATATATATATAATATATATATATATATATATATATATATATATAATATACACCAGACTATCTATTGATCCCAAAACCATTTATTGTATCATGTAATATATATATTATTGTTAGATATAAATTCATGTACAGTAACACATCAATTGAACTTCAGCACCTATTAGACTATTTAGATTAGATTAGGAGTAGTCATTATTATATCAATATCATTGTACACGTAGACTAGCTCCATGAGTAACTTGTCTTAATATAATGTCATCCTACTGGTCTCTATTCTCTAGACCCTAACCCCTAAACATAGCAACACACTTTAGAATAGTAACCATGTACATGTAACATTGGTACATAATGCATTACACATAGATAAGCCCTATTTGTAACATATCCATTGTCAATGATCATTGTACAGACATATACTTGTAATAATCTATATAGTAATGTCTATACTGTAACAGAGTTGGAATTTAATTGGATTTAATGTACATGTATTAAATAATATATGAGTACCTCTAGTGGGTTTCATATGTAACCTGAATGGTTGTTGACTTTACGTACATTCAATATGATGATAGTGTTTCTATAAATAGTAAATAGCATGTCGTGTGTTTCTATAAATAGTATATAGCATGTCGTGTGTTTCTATAAATTTAGTATTTAGAATTGTCATGGTAACATTCTGATTAGGCATTACCTCTATTGTTATATGTATATATAATACAGATCTGTTTGATCATGTTGATGAAGTATATCATTATTGTTGACTTTAATATATATATATAAAGCACATCCAAATCATTTGGCCATATTGATAAAGTAATATATCCTTAATGTCAAATACAATATTAGAAAAGATTTTTTTGTTTTTAAATCAATTCATTCCACAAAGTATATGACATTGAGGTTACTAAACTAACATTTTCAAAACAAAATTCTCTAATTGATTAGCTTATTTAATAAATAATATTGAGGAGGAGGGTCATACATTATTGGATCATCTTGGATAAGCACTATGAGGACACTTCTGGATACCAAAAGACTAGGGGAAGGAGGTTCAAGAAGGGAGATATGAGCCTTAGAGATGTTGCTGAGAGATTTTGATGATATATTGATGCTACATTCTGTGCCTGTGCTATTATGTAGGTATAATCCAATTGTCATCCTACTATCTTCTTTGCATTCTTTGTATTGGACTGATATTACCCATCCCTACATTTACATCATTTTTTAAAAATATTTTTTTACTAGTTTGCTTGTTTTATTTTTAATGTAAATGTTTTGATAGTGAATCGTGAAAGCTTTGGTAAATATGCTGGATAACAATGAGATTCCATGTTTAACCAGCTCGCACAAAATGTTCTTATATATTGTGATGAAGACATTATTATTAATAACTAATTAAATAAAGTGATAAAAGGAAAGTAGCTGGGAACTTAGAACTATTTCATCATAGGTTATGGCATTGATACTCTATGGTTATGAACAACAAGTAAAATCAATGAATCTTAGCTAGGCTTACAGTCACTGGTTTATCAACCATAGAACAATGATTCTGAAACTTCTTTTAAGCTCAACATCAAAGTAGGAAATAGTCTATACTTACTGCCAGAAGTAGGAGACTAATATTCTCAGGTTGCATCTGTTTCTTTCCTTTAATATTAATTATTCATAATGACTTCTCTAATAGATAGTAAATACTGAAATTACCTGATTCTGTACCAAAAGCGCTCAAAATGTGAAATACAAAAGAGGATAGTTCATTTCAAATTGTACTAGATTGTGAAAATGATGGCAAATCTTTTACTTATAATTATTTACTTATTATTACTTATTGTTATAACAAAAATATAAGAATTGTATAGCAATTCGGTATTTTCACCAACTTCTACTGTGATGCTTAGAAACAGTGCTTTAGCCTGTAAATCAGTCACAACATAAGCATTACCCTAGAAAGGAAGACTGACAAGTATCGAGACATTATAATGTGTTTTGGTTGAGATATTCTGTGTTTTTTGCCAATAAAAATTATGATCAATCCGCACCATCTCTACATAAGGCACTGCTATTGTGTGCCTGATATTACATTGAGCAATCTTTACAATGACAATAGCAGTAATCACTACCAAATGATTATTACTAAATTATTATCAGATGATAATGTGACAACACTAGTATTCATAATTATTGATTCTTTAGAAATGATAACTGTATGAGAAGTAAATATAACACACTTTATAATAATATTTAAATAACCTATAGTCTTATTAGGGTATCCATCTCCTAGTATATTAACTGGTACCACTGTTGTAATGTAGGTATATCCAGCTAGTACTCCAGTCAATGTAATGTTAATAACAGTAGTTATATCAACAATTAATGAACCTGACATGTTGTGATAGACTTTATAGTACAAGAGAGGAGGATGAGAGGAGAGAGGAGGTGACTAAATCAAACTAGAATATTATCAACTAATTATAAATATTATACCTCCAACACATATTTCCTTAAAAGTATTTTGACCACTAACATGACCTCAGTAATGTAAGGAATTTCTTTCATTATAAAACATAAAGAGTTTTAACCTATTTAGACTACTTTATTAGTATATTTAAGACAGACAAAAAATAAAAATAATATAGTCATCTATGCTCTTTGTAATTGTATAAGTGATTAGTGGTACAGTTTGTAGAACTATTAAAGCATGTTACTTAAGATATTATAACATTTGATTCTTACCATCTAGAGTAAACTCAGTATTGACTATAGGGTCCTATTGATAATATCAGGCCCTACTACTCTGTACTGATACTCTAGACTACTGGCTGAGAGAGACCAGTAGATACATTAATACTGGTGATATTACTACCAGTACTAAGACTACTGATCAATATATTATCACTGGTTGTCATGATCTCAACATTGTAGACAATTATAGCATATGATAAACTGACACACACATAACGCGCATAATTAGGTTAAATGAATCTCTCTTTAGTTTCAATATACTTACCATCCTAGGTCTTTTGAATACATAAAATCTTTTTTTCATCAAGCAATATATATAACTTGTATATGTAACACTTAAAAATGGGGGTGGTTCTTGGTGTAACTTGACTATGATGACATTATGATGAAATGACACGTAGTGATGTCATCACATATTATGACATCATCTAAACCCTAAACCAAACCTAACATTATTAGCTCTATGACACATAGTGATGTCATCATAGAACAAGTTGTTACATCATCAGTCGAGTTACACCAAGGAGGACCCAAACATTGACACAATCATGTCCAAAAATGTCTATTTTATGAGATAAAGTATGAAATTCCCTAATTAATATATCCATAAGCAGTATTTTGTTTTAAATCAATGATCTCTTTCTGTTGTGAGTTTTCTGGTAACTTAATATCATCATATATCAGACCTAATTGGGTAGTAGTAGTGGGTGGAGTGTCTTTATTGTAGCTCCTCCTTCTCATAATGAGATAGAAAATAAGTGTAGTAATAACAGCAGTTAATAGAGAAGAGAGGAACATACTGACTGGTATACTCCCTGTTAAGTAAATAATTCAGTAATGTAACATGTTTGTATATTACCGGCTAAACATGAGGTTTGTTGGTTTACATTAGCTGTGATAGACAAGATAATTATAAAAATTTAGTTCTATTATTACTATGTACCTGGACATGTTGAAATAGTTACAGTTGAAGATACAGTCACTTTCAAAGTAGAAATCATTAAAGAACTTAAATAAATTGTATCTACAATGTAAAAAATATATAATGTTCAATGAGATTATATATGACATACTGCTAGTTGACTGTGAAGACATAGTACTTGTTGAAGTTGACAAGGACATGAAAGGACATGTACACGTAGTTGCTATATTCATTATATATATATATGTATATATATCATTGAATCAATACTTACATATTCTGTATGAATCACTTGTGATCATTACTGTTGTAGAATATGAGCTATGTAGATTTATCAATGATTTTGATACTATTACAGTTTATATAAGTAATATTACCTATTTGTAAATAGTTTTTACCATCATATTTAGAAGATGATATGACAACTCTAGTACTAGTTATTATTAATTCCTCATCATTAATGATAACTGTAAGAGAAGTAAACATAACACATTTTATAATAATATTTAAATAACCTATAGTCTTATTAGGGTATCCATCTCCTAGTATATTAACTGGTACCACTGTTATAATGTAGGTATATCCAGCTAGTACTCCAGTCAATGTAATGTTAGTAACAGTAGTTATATTAACAGTTAGTGAACCTGATATGTTGTGATAGACTTTGTAGTACAAGAGAGGAGGACGAAAGGAGAGAGGAGGACACTAAATGAAACTAGAATATTATCAAGTGATTGCTAATAATATTATACCTCCCAAACAATAAAAATAGTATAGTTCTCTGTGTTGTTTGTAATATTATAAATGATTAATGGTACAGCTTGTAGAACTAGCAAAGCACATTACTTAAGATTTAAAAATCATTTGATTCTTACTATCCAAAGTGAACATAGTATATTGACTATAGGGTCCTAATCTGTTGAGAGTATCAGACCCTACTACTCTGTACTGGTACTCTACTGACTGAGAGAGATCACTAGATACATTAATACTAGTGATATTACTACCAGTACTAAGACTATTGATCAATATATTATCACTGGTTGTCCTCATCTCAACAGTGTAGTTAACTATACAGTTAGGATGAAGAGTAGGAGGTGACCAGTAGAGAGTGACTGAAGTGTTTGTGATAGCTGTAAATCCCAGTCCTATAGGAACATCACTTGGAGGACCTTATAATGATAGTACATGTTAGTTATATATGATATTGTTAGTGACATACCTGATATCATAATAGCACAAGTCATTGAATTTGTATCTATTACATCAACACATCTGACTTGTGTTCCATTCTTATCAGTAGTGGCAGTAAAACTTAAATTAGTTGTTAGTCCAGAAGTATTGCTCACAAAAGCAGCAGTAAACCCAGTATTATCAACATTACTAACTTGTTCAGAACTTACTGTAGCAATGGGATTACTATCTGATGGAGGAGTATACCAAGCTGCTACAATTCCTGTTATTGTACAAGTGAGTGCTCCTTGTGTCTGTGGACATACTCCATGATTACAGTCTAGACTTGTAACTGAAGCCTCTATATAAACTATATATAATGATATTTATAGCATCGTACATTTTGTTCATAATAGCTCAAGATACACTTACCTATGACAAAGAAGAGAAGATAAATAACTGTTGCATCATACCTCTCCATTTTATCTGTGGGCGGTAATATACTGGATGTTAATGGGTTGAGTTTAGTATAACGTTCAAAATTGTATTATTAGTATAACTATATGAATAATGACAGCAATGTATAATATTGATATTGTTTACTTTCATTATATGAGGTATACAAAGCAACACAAATTGTTACTATATTTACGTAAATGAATATATATGTAATGTCAATAAATTATTAAAGGAAAAATTGTTTTATAAGCTACATAGTACAACGTTAGCAATATGTTTACAGCTTCAATTAAAAAGTAGGTTACCAATTAAAGTCAAATTTTTAGTACAGGAGGTTTTGGTGAGATGACTATTCATGTAAGATCTCTGACAGCTCCAATCATTTTATTAGTTTGAAAATGTATTCAACTAAATTTTCACATGCAAGCAAAATCATTTAAAAATGTGCAATCTGTAAAAACAGTATATTTCCTTTCTCTCTTAGTCTAGTAACTTAAATGTCTTCATATTGTGGTTTTTCCTCCTCTTCATAGCAAATGTGAAAAGATGTACTATGTATTAAGTGCATGGTAATACAAGATATATTATTGTCAATATAAAAACAAAGTCACAATACTCTGTATATATTGGTAACGAGTCCAATCAGTATTATACTTAAACAATAGATTATTTATGCATAATAAAAATGTATTATCAAATTAATAAATGTTAATACATGTATAGACGAACTAACCTGATAAGAACATGTTATTGTTTTTGTGTGGTATTGCAACTAAAAACTAATCTAATTTTACAATATTATATTAACTTTCCATTTATCATAAGTATTGGACATGGTCCAATAACAGCTTTGATATTAATATTATAATATTGACCAGGAGTTAGTCCAGTAATAATAACACTGGTATTAATAACTGTATTGGTCAATGGATTTGTCAAAAAAAATTATAATTTGGAATTGATTCTACTCTAACAGAATATATTAAAATGTAGGCATATGATAATATTAGACATTTTATTAATTGGCTCTTTACTCGAGGTTAGTTGATAATGTCACAATCTAATAGTACCATTCAAATATGATAGATTATTATATTCGCTGCCTTTGGTAGATTGCCCTCTTCCTCCTATCGACTGCCACAGCCATTTATAATAGTGATGTATGATTGAAACTTAAATATGATATATACTACAATTATTATTTTGAAAAAAGAACTTTTTAAAGTAAAACATAATTCCTTAGAAAATTATGCTATAGAGTAAATTATATAAAATTATCAAACACTAGTTATCATAATTTATTGTCTCATAAACTGTAGGAGTATTAAGTGATGGTTATTGCTCCATACTGATATTTATATATCAAGATTAGTACAATAGTTAAAATAACAAATATTATTAGTACTAGTAAGATAACAATACTAATAATAATAACCAGGAATAACTCCATCACTTATTACTAGATATAAGAGAAATAGTGAACAATAATTTATAGTAATATATAACATACCACTACTGGTCTATCTGTAGTGAGACTTGTTACAGTAGGTATAACAAGTACTGAAGGTAGTAGATGCGAGTCCTCTAATCAACACATTAGATGATAAAACATTGTATATACAGGTATGTAGGGATGATCTACATTATTCATTGACATGATTGTAGTAATAACTACAAATTATCTCACCAAAACTGATCACTACTCTTTTATACTATGTATTGTTTCTTTCTATAACAATATCTTTGTCAAGTAATGTTTGTAAGCATTATATTAAAAACTTGATTAATTGCAAAATTAAAGTAGTTGTATATCATAAAAACTAATCAGACCATCTTCCAAAATACATACACATGTACTTGTACTAGTAGACATCTACATCTCAACAACACCCACACATAACTCAATAATTACACTATGTAGTTAGTATAGTTTACATTAACTATTATAACATTATATGATGTACTTTATTTCCTCCTATATCATATATTTACTTCATATATTATTTATTCTTGCAAAACTGTAAATATGACTGAGAAATAAGAAGAGAGAGAGAGAAACTCAAACAATGACAGCATACAACAACAAGCATGATCCATTTGTTTATAGTATTAAATAATAGAAAGGTAGCCTATAGAGCCAGTGACTAGCTACAACCTGCTGCTACTACAATAGATGAGGTCCACCCCATTGAGTCAAATCAATGTTTTCTTCACCTGATAATGATATAAAGATGTGTTGTTGATTTTATTTATACATTTATTGACTATTACATTTTATTTTTCTGATATGTATATTTTAAAATTTGTTACTACCCCTCCTCCCAGACTGTAACATGTAACATGTAACATGTAACATGTAACCAGTGGACACTATGGGTATCATATGCATGACATGTCCAGTAAAACATAGCTGAGAGGAATTGATAAAGTAAGGAATCAAAATACAAGGGTAGCTATAATAGTAATATTGGAATCAAATATTTTCCTAGTGTTTCAAGACAACTATATTAAATGTATTGAAGTCATTTGAATGGCTGAGTATATACATATTATATACTCGAGTTGTAAAGTAATTAATCAAGCAAGAAATTTTTTTTGAAAAGATGTGGTTGCTACTTTTATTATACATATTACATATAAAGTATAGAGCTTATAGCATTAAGTGTTGTTTATGAAACAATGTTAGTTTGGGATCCAACTCATCTAGTTTATACATGCTGTCATAACAATAATATGTTATCATAGATAATAAAACTAAACAGTAAATAATGAATTTTCTAAAGAGAAATGATACAAACCTTAATAAAAATAACCAAGGACAGCCTATAGATATAGTTATTAGCTACAGACTGCTGCTACCACAATAGTCACATAAAAGTTTCCTTGATTAGAAATATGTGTTGTTTATTTTATTGTTTGATTGATTACTTGAATGGCTGGATATCATATACATATATAAATAAGTTATAAAGTAAATCACTAAACAAGAAATTTTAATTTTGAAAAGATTTGGCTGTTTTATCAGGTGCCTTTGTCAGCAATATTGTGCAAATCTACAGAGATAGAGAGTCCATAAATAAAAAGGAATTGAATAAACAAATAAAGATAAGTATATACTTTTAAACATGAGGATAATATGAGGATGAATAGTTAAGCTATATACTAGTACTGGACAAAAGATTAATAGTACATGTACTACATAAACAAAGAAGAAAAATAATAATGTGCTTTTAAACATGAGAACAATATGAATAGTTGTACTAGACAAAAGATTATATTCTGTTATTGGGGCTATTGGAGATATTACTGTTTTAATAGTAATTGTTGTAGTACTAGTTCTAACTGTTTATATAATGATTAGAAGACAAAATAAAAGTCAGATTTTCTTATAATTTTTAATACTTTAAAACTCTCAATATAGATAACAAACCAAGTGGTAGTCCATTAACTGTTTCTCTGAGGTAAGCTCATATATACTAATATTCATTTTAATGAACATACTTTAGAAATATCAAAGACAATAATGGAGAGGAGGTATAGTATTGTTACTTAAAAGCATGTTAATAGCTAATGAAATAACTGAACATTTATTTATATAACAGTGGGATTGATCATAATGGACGCACTATTAGTTTAAGTCAATCAAACTTCAGGAATTAGTTATCATTTCTTAAAATAATTCAAACTTTTAGTAATCCATTATAGTGAAGTCCACAGTCAAATACAACAACCTTTTTTCATTCCAACCACATCACATAAGAACAATGCCTGTTTGTCATTCAGTCATACAATGTATAGTTCCTAAACATTATTTCACATCTTGATTTTAATGAATTAATAATAATAATTTTAATAGATGAATTAATAATAAAATTAATAATTCATCATAATTAAGGATTCATGAGTTAGCAAAGTAAAAGGTAGAGTAAATCATGTTGTCAATGATTCAAATTTTATGTCAAATGGATGTGTTTGGTACTGTACCTCTATTTACACCTCACTGCTTTACCTTACACCCTATAGTATATTTACACCCCTAAAACAAGAATAAGTATACAATATTTACATCCCATTTTTAACAGTGTAGTCATCATTTCTTAAAATAATTCAAACTTTTATTAATCCATTATAGTTATCATTAGAGTCCACCTATGCTGAAGTAAACAAAAAACAACAACATCTATCTCTACAATATGATGAAGTTTCTCCTCCAGTGCCTCCATTCTCAACTGATAATGAACAACCACCTTCTATACCTCTATTCTATGGATCTTGTTATAATGGACTTGTGACAACTCAATAGTCTGAAGTCAAGAGAGAACACATGACACCTCATGTACCACCTCATACTGTACAACAGTAGAAGGAGACTACTCCATCTTAAAGAGAGAGGAGAGAGAGGCAAATCAGTGAACTATTTATTAATAGACTATCATAGTTAATTTATAGTAATACCTTTATAAAGAGAGGAGAAATCCTTCAACAACAGATTGCAAAAGACACTGGTTTGTATTCAACTCTAAATAATGAAGTAAGACATAATTAATTCAGTCCATGATAAATATATTAGATAAACAAACTAACTGGAGTTGGAGCTGAGACAAAAGGAGCTGGAGGTATAATATATGATGAACTAGACAATGCTCCTAAGAACTGACCAATGGCACCTCTTACATCACATTTAGAGCAATCTGTTATCTACTCTGATATCAAGGTGTCAGTCAACTGATCACAATAAGGTAACACATGTCATGATATATCATTGTTGCTATAGGTACCATTCTCTTCTTTGTCATTAACAGAGGCTCTCTACAAGAGGTGCTAAGATACAGGCTCACTTAGGAGAAATGGAGATTTCTCCATCACATCCTCCTAAACTTGGTCCTGAACCAGGTTCACAAGGCAATAGAGGACAATCAATTTCCTCCATAAATAACCTCTAACATTAACTTGCTTCTAACATGTATAAATGTGAAATGTAGCTAGATAGTTGGTTATTCTATTCTGTCATGTTTATAAATTAATAGTATGATTTCCACTGTCACACAGTATCATTTCTTTATTAAATATAAATTATTAACTAGTATTTATATACGTATGAACTTCATATGATCACATTTTGTATCATTAAAGCAGCTGTCAGTATCAATCATAGGCAAGTATTAATCATTAGTACCCTCATTAATGTGTATGTAGGTATGTAATATATATTTATATATATATGATCTTCATATGATCATTTTGTATCATTATATCAGCTGTCAATATCAATCATTAGTAAGTATTAATCATTAGTACCCTCAATAACATAGTAACACACACACACACACACACACATACTCACACACACGCACATTTAGCTAATGTATGTTTATTTAATATATTTACATCATCTGATGCATCATCCTTATATCAAAGATAAAATTATTTATCTTCATAAACAAACAAACAAACAAACAAACAAACAAACACACATAGCAACCAAACTTTGTGATGATGTAATAACTTAACTACAGACCACGTAAAATATAAGATAGTGTAGAAAGTACTTCGTCTCCAAATTAATTACTATCTATTTGGATTGATTGATGATATGTGTGTGAAAGGTTACTGGTAACTGACTGATCTTGTATTTCTATTTAACTCCAGTAATGTCTTTGAGATGAACATTGTCATGACATGAAACTAATTATGATAATGACAAAGTTGATTATAATAAGTTTGAACTTATTTCAATAATGAGATTATTAATTAGAAAATATAATATAATAACATAACATGATAAACACAAACTTTCAATAAATCATCAAAGGAATTAACTGGATCAGTTACTTATATAACAAGTGAATTAACATGTTTTTGAAATATTTTATCACAAAACTAATCAAACCATCTTCCATAAACATACACATATACTTGTACTAGTAGACATTTACATCTCAACAACACATTCAGTAATTATAACAAGTGGTCTGTTCTGTTTGCGTTAACTATGTTCTTCTTATACTAGTAAACATTAGATCTCACACCACCCATACATAACAAAGTAATTTCACTATAAGTATTATATTATCAAATAGGTTTAATATATCATCAAATTCTTGGATTTTTCCCACAAAAGCTGTATTCAAAGCATCTTCACAAGTAACATATAGATGTACTACATGTATTGAGTCAACAACACCCACACACAGAGTAATTATAATATGTGGTCTGTTCTGTTTACATTCACTATGTACTTCTTATACTAGTAAACATTAGATCTCGCACCACACACACATAACTGTCATACTGTATTTAACATGATATATTATAATTAAACTAAATAAACATACTATAATACTAGCACTATTAATAATATTGCCATTAAGTGTTTACACAATACTACAGATTCCTATAGTCATTGATAGTTTAATGATTAAAGTACACTATTACAGCTGCCCTCAAGTGTATTCTCATTTCCCTCCTTCATTTGTTCCATTCAGTCATGTATTCGCTACACCTATCATAATCATGATAACCACACACTGGACATATATTAAACTGGTATGTACTAGTATTAGTGATAATAATATAATTAAGGATATGTATACTATAATAACACTGATCATATTTACTGATCAACTATGACAATAAGATCGCTGTGGTAATTTACACTAAAGATCAGTATATGTACTTGTATTACATATAGATAATACACAATAATGCAGTTATATAAGTATATGTATTATTTATATGTATTAGATAGTACTTAATTGACAATTTATATTGTGTTTACATGTGACCTACTAATAATATTAAAACACTGCCAATGTTGCATTTGTTACATATTTCAATTTAATGTAAACAACATATTTTGTACAAACATTAATTAAAATCATAATCAATATCATTTTTACTATTAAATCAATAAATGTTATAATATCATGATGACTATACCTTATAATATTAAGTGTTGCTCATTAAACAATGTTAGTTTATTTGTTATTGTTATAATGATAAGTTTTCACAGATAATGATACAAAACTGAAATAATTAATGAACAGTGTTCCTAGTATGTCTTATATAAAAAAGAGTAAATTAAATGATACAAACATTAACATAAATATATATCTAATGAACACAAAGTACATAAGTACATGAACATATATCAAGACTATTCTATTCTACATATTTTATTCCAATACTATTTCAACAGAACCTTAAGTAGTACATTATGACATATATGATAATATAAATGATCATCTGATATCAAGGCAGCTATGATGACCCTGTAAGACAATAGACATTAATATTTAATAACATAGTAATAATAATGAATGTACTACTTAAATTGAAAGCCATCTAGTAATTGTGATAAGGAAAAAGAGTCTATCTATATTTGTGAGAAGAGGTACAAAATTGAAATAAATGATTTGGTTAATATGAGATAGAAGAAGATACATTATTATATTAAAGTTTTCCACAAAATTACAGCCTATTGTAAAAGTATAATATAATAATATTGTTAAAGCTACTTTTTCTATCTATGTTCACCGAGTCATTATTTCAACTTTGTATCACTACTCATAAATATAGATAGACTCTTTTGTTATGTGAAAAAAATTATAATTATCACATAAAAAGCATTTTTTCTATCTCATGTTTACCAAGCTATTATTTTCTTTACATTATCATTTGTGGAGTATTGGCAGTCATTCAGTATTTTTCTCAAACAAGCTAATTACTTCAGCCATAACTATATATCATGTAGATATTAACATATATCAAAGATCAAAAATGTTTATAGATCAGCTAACAACTAAACAAATAACTCATGTATGTATTATTACTTGTCCAGATGATGATGTTTTCTAATCATAAACAGAAAATACTACATGAGTATGCAACATGGTTGGCAACATAATTAAATATAAGCAATCAATATTCCTCCAAGAAGTCTAAATAGAATTTTTCAAAATTTTCATTTTTTTAAATGTTTAATCAAAAGATGCAGAATTCAAACCCTTAAATACTATGTTGTATCATTCACCTTAGTCTCGTTAAAAGTTTAACCAAACAATCACCACAAACAAACAAATGTGATGAAGTATGCAAGACAGGTTTACTTTCTCTTTTATCTTATACTTAAGTTATCATTCACATACACATTGCAATAAATGTGTATACTTACCTATAGATAGCACAGAAGTTTAACAGGTATTATTGCCATTTATAAATCCATTGTATCATAACAATAATCAACCTATGCAGTAAAAATGAAAGAGTATGGTACAATATTGATTTGTCTTCTATTACCAGTCATAAGTGAGTTAATATATAATATTTGTTAGTATGGCTTTATAGTGAACATAGAAGCTTCAGTTATAAGAAATATGAAGAAGTATGCATGACTGGTTTACTTTCTCTTTTTTTATACATAGGTAGCACAGAAGCTTCAGTTACAAGTCTAGACTGTAATCATGGAGTATGTCCACAGACACAAGGAGCACTCACTTGTACAATAACAGGAAGTGTAGCAGTTTGGTATTCTCCTCCATCAGATAGTACTCTCGTTTCTACAGTAAGTTCTGGACAAGTTAGTAATGTTGATAATACTTGGTTTACTGCTGCTTTTGTGAGCAATACTTCTGGACTAACAACTAATCTAAGTTTTACTGCCACTACTGATAAGAATGGAACACAAGTCAGGTGTGCTGATTTAATAGATACAAACTCAAGTACTTGTACTATTATGATATCAGGTATGTCACTAACAGTATCATATATAAATATCATGTACTATCATTATAAGGTCCTCCAAGTGAGTCTACATTTCATTTAGTTACCTCCTTTCTTGTACTACAAAGTCTATCACAACATATCAGGTTTACTAACTGTTAATATAACTACTGTTACTAACATTACATTGACTGGAGTACTAGCTGGATATATCTACATTATAACAGTGGTACCAAATAATATACTAGGAGATGGATACCCTAATAAGACTATAGGTTATTTAAATATTATTGTAAGTATGTTATGTTTATTTCTCATACAGTTATCATTAATGATGAATCAATGATAATTAGTGTCAACATATTATAGAATATCATAGAAAGACTATTTCAAGTGATTTATCTAGAATAAGTAAGTACAGATTTAGTTAATATATATTTTTAAATAAATATAGTAATTGCGTGTCCTTTCATGTTCTTGTAAACTCCAACTTTACTCTAATTTCAAGTCAGTAATATTATTATATAAATGTACCTAACTCTTTCAACAACCGTAGCAATACTTAATAATGTTTTCATTATATAATGTTGAATATGTTAAGAATCCATCAGTCCTTTGATGTTTATTACTAGAATCCACTAATTCTACATATTCACTCTATATATGTAATTTGTTCATGCAATCATTACATTTATGACTTCATACATGCAATTATTAATTTGATTATTTCCACTTTCATAATGACAGTATTATTATAATACTTTATTAGTTATTTTTTAATTTTTTTATTAGTCAATAAAGTAAACTTTCATCTTCATATATATCAGTAGAAGAGCTCTCATCAAATTCCAACAATTGATTATAAACACATTCAATACAGGTAGATCAAAGTCAAACTTGTATGTTGACAACCATTGTAGTTAACACAGAAGTCAATTTGAAGAACAGCATAAGTATTTACAATGAGTAACACAATAGTTGAGTTATAATGTAAACTCAACCCACAAAACACACCACCTCTTTACATAAATAAGTCTAACAGGTATTATTGCCATGTATAAATCCATTGTATCATAACAATAATCTACCTATGCAGTAAAAATGAAAGAGTGTGGTACAATATTGATTTGTCTTCTATTACCAGTCATAAGTGAGTTAATATATAATATTTGTTAGTATGGCTTTATAGTGAACATAGAAGCTTCAGTTACAAGAAATATGAAGAAGTATACATGACTGGTTTACTTTCTCTTTTTTTATACGTAGGTAGCACAGAAGCTTCAGTTACAAGTCTAGACTGTAATCATGGAGTATGTCCACAGACACAAGGAGCACTCACTTGTACAATAACAGGAAGTGCAGCAGCTTGGTATTCTCCTCCATCAGATGATAATGCCATTGCTACAGTAAGTTCTGGACAAGTTAGTAATAGTAACAGTGAGTTTACTGCTGCTCTTGTGAGTGTTAACAATCCTGGGCTAACAAGTAATTTAAGTTTTACTGCTACTACTGATAAGAATGGAACACAAGTCAGGTGTGCTGATTTAATAGATACAAACTCAATGACTTGTACTATTATGATATCAGGTATGTCACTAACAGTATCATATATGACTAACATGTACTATCATTATAAGGTCCTCCTAGTGATGTTCCTACAGGACTGGGTTTTACAGCTCTCACAAACACTTCAGTCATTCTCTACTGGTCACCTCCTACTTTTCATCCTAACTGTATAGTTAATTACACTGTTGAGATCAGGACAACCAGTGATAATATATTGATCGGTAATCTTAGTACTGGTAGTAATATCACCAGTATTAATGTATCTACTGGTCTCTCTCAGTCAGTAGAGTATCAATACAGAGTAGTAGGGTCTGATGGTATCAATAGATTAGGACCCTATAGTCAATATACTATGTTCACTTTAGATGGTAAGAGTTAGATTATTTTAGTTCCCTTGAGGAGTGCTAATTTTTAGTTCTACAGGCTGTACCACTAATTACTTATAATATCACAAAGAATACAGACAACTACATTATTGTTATAATTTGGGAGGTATGTATTTCTGTTTATAATAACTGAGTCTAGTTTTTTATTTAGTCTCCTCCACTCTCCATTCATCCTCCTCTCTTGTACTATAAAGTCTATCACAACATATCAGGTTCACTAACTGTTAATATAACTACTGTTACTAACATTACATTGACTGGAGTACTAGCTGGATATATCTACATTATAACAGTGGTACCAGTTAATATACTAGGAGATGGATACCCTAATAAGACTATAGGTTATTTAAATATTATTATAAAGTATGTTATATTTACTTCTCATACAGTTATCATTCCTAAACAACCAATAATTACTAGTACTAATATTGTAACAATATCATCTGAACATTGTAAGAGTGTAACATACAAAATTAATTACATATTATTTGTATTAGTAACACCAGTAAATGTATCTAGTCTCTTTTCAATTATAAGTAAGTGAAAAACATTTATTATCACTTATACTTAATGATGAGTATAGACACTTTGGTCCCTTTGATGTCTTTATTACAAAGTGCAACTAAAACAGGTACAATAACTTTAAACTCAACAGGTATGTCCTCAAAAATTATTATAATTTAAGTATTACAATATAATGAAATGTCTATATATATGCTCTATTTTTTGTATAGCAGTTTCTATCTATAGCCTGTCAGGTTCATCTCCTACAAGTAATTTAATCAATCTAATATAACATTGCTATTTGTATTTGACAATAGCAGTAATCACTACCACAACATCATCAACATCTGCTGGAATATATTATGTTATTGGGACTGTTGGAGGTATTATTGTTTTCATACTAATTGCTGTAGTACTAGTTTTAACTGGTTGTATAATGATTAGAAGACAAAATAAAAGTCAGGTGTTCCTATAATTACTTAATCCATTAATACTCTCAATATAGACAACAAAGCAAGTGGTACTCCAGTAACCATTTCTCTGAGGTAAGCTCATATATACTAATATTCATCTTAATGATTAAACTTTAGAAACATTAAAGACAATAACAGAGAAGAGGTATGATGTTATTACTTATATGTACATAGTTAATACCTGCATGAGTAAATAAATGAACATTTATTGATACAAAAATGTGATTGATCATCATGACTCACTATTAGTTTATGTCAATCTAATTTGGAGTTACTCATCATTTCTTAAAATAATTTGGTCTTTACTATAGTTATCTTCAGACCCCACCTATGATAAAGTAAACAATAAACCACAACCTCTATCTCTACAATATGATGAGGTTCCTCCTCCAGTGCCTCCTTATTTAGCTGATAATGACCAGCCACCTCCTGAAACACTGTTCCATTCTGAGGATAATCCTTATGTATCCCATTATAATGATGAACCTGTGATAGCTCAGTATTCTGAAGTCAAGAAAGAGCATATAGCACTTCATACAGCTGAAGGAAATTATTCTGTTTTGAAGAGAGAAGAGAGAGAAGTCAGTTAAATGTAGGTACATAATCACATGACCATATTATTATTGTAGAGCAGAGAGAATAACTCTCAGATACAAAAGACTGGTTTGTATTCAACTCTAAATAATGAAGTAAGAGATAATACAGTCAACTATATCATAATAACTTACATTATATTAGTTAAAAAAACCAATTGGAGCCAGAGCTGAGCCAAGAGGAGTTAGAAATATAGTATATGCTGAACTGGGCAATGTCCCTAAGAACAGACCAATGGCACCTCCTCCATCTAATTTAGAGCAGTCTGTTATCTACTCTGATATCAAAGCACCAACTGATCCTAATAAGGTATCTTATATGATATAACAATGTTGCCATAATCTTCTTTAATTGTCACTAACAGAGGCTCTCTACAAAAGGTATTATGATACAGGCTCAGTTAGGAGAAATGGAGCTACCTCCACCACGTCCTCCTAATCCTGGTCCCAAACCTGGTTTCCATGGCAGTGGAGGCCAGTCAACAACAGTAATTCCCTCTATACATCACCTGTAAAATGATTATAACTGACTGCTGACTTATACAATGTTAAATATGTCACTTTTTTAGTTCATTATTTTATTTTGTCATGTTTTAGATGTCAATAGTTTTTAGCTATTGTTAAACTAGTATCATTTATTTATTAACTATAATATGTTAACTAGTATTTGTTTACATATGAACTTAATATGATCACTTTGTATCATTATAGCAGCTGTCAGTATTAATTATTATTCACTAGTATTCTCAATATTCATTGTGATTTTAGCTAATGTATGTTTGTTCAATATATTTACATTATCTGATATATCATCCTTTTATCAAAGGTAAACTTATTTTATCTTCATAAACAAACACACAGTACTATAGACCATATAAAGCATAGAACAGTATACAAAGTAATTTGTGTACTACTTCAAATTAGTGTCAATTGATGATACATGTATATTAGCATATGTAATAGTGGAAGGTAAATAGTAACTGACTGGGTATTTCATTTATTATTATTGTCATAACATGAAACTGATAATGATAAAGTTAATTATAAATAGTTTTATCTTACCACAATATTATCAATGAAATATAATAAAACAATGAACATTTACAAAAAAGTGAAATAAAACAAGTGAGTTAACAGGTTTTGAACTTTTAGTCACAAAAATATAATATATAATACATACACATGTACTTGTTCTAGTATACATTAGATCTAAACAACACTCATACATAGTTCATTATAACATGTGATCAGTTCAGTTTACATTGACTATTATAACAAAAAATATAACTCATAGTATATAAACTAAGACATAAATATATATATATACGTATATTATACATACATATATCTAGATAAGACTATTGGTACGTTGGACTAGTTACAATTAATATGACATATTTCATATTTTAAACATTTGGTATACTCTATGTTTGTGAAGAACTAAGGGTATTGTTATCCTATTGAAAGATAAGATGTCATAATTTATGATAGTCTCATGCTCTATTGGACACATGTTGTACTGATAGTCTTGCTGTAACACATGCTAGGTACTACCATTAGTTATTATAATACAATTAAGGAAACGTATCTGTAATAATAGTAAGCTGCTTCCTTGTTTGACAACATCTGTTTACTAAAAGACCAGTATATACATTTATATTACATATAGATAATACATAAGAGTCTGTATGATATGTATACTGTCTATAGGTATTAATGTAGTACTAAATTGGTATATACATGTATATGATATGTATTGTATCTATAATATGTGCTATATAGTACCAATTGATGATTTATATTAACATGTATGTGTTGTATATTATAAATTGATAATGAAATAAACATTGATGATATTGTTACATTTTTCAACTAATTATTTAATTGTAAACAGTACATGTTGTACAAACATTATTTGAACTATAATCAATACTACTTTTATTATACATGTTACATATAAAGTATATGACTTATAGCATTAAGTGTTGTTCATGGAACAATGTTAGTTTAGGATCCAACTAATCCAGACAATACTTGATGTCATAACAATAATATGTTAAGAGCTGACCAAAGAGGAGTTAGAAATATAGTATATGCTGAACTGGCCAATGTCCCTAAGTACAGACCAATGACACCTCCTACATCAAATTTAGAGCAGTCTGTTATCTACACTGATATCAAAGCACCAACAGAAGGCTAGCCTGTAGAAGCAATAACTAGATAAGCCTGCTGTCACCACAATAGACAAAGCCCGCCCCACTGAGTCACACCAATCTACTTTCACTAAATAATGATAAAAAGATGTCTTATTTATTTTATTTATTTATTGACTAATATATCTTATTTTTCTGATGTATATAGTTTAATTTTTTTGCTACCCTTCCCCCAGACCAACTCTCAGTAATGTAACATCTATCCAATGGACCATATTGTGTGCATTAAAAGCATGACTGAGTGAATTAAATTAAGGAGGGAAATCAGAATAGTAGGTAATTGTAATGGTGGTCTCAGAACCAGATATTTTCCTAGTGAAACTTCTGATTTCAAGACTACTGTATTAAATTTATTAAAGTCATTTGAATTGCTAGGTATATTCATATATATTTCAGTTGTAAAGTAATCTACCAAATAAGAAATTTTATTTGAAATTTCTGGCTGTCATTGGCTATCTTCATCAGTAATATTATAGAAAGCATAGAGAGACAGTCAATAAATAAACCTAAAATGAATAAACAACTAAAAATAAGAATGTACTTTAAAACACGAGGACAATATGAGGATGAATAGTTAAGCTATATACTAGGACTGGATAAAAAGTTAATATTACTTGTACTACATAATACATAACGAACATTACATACTGAGTTATATTAATGTATGAAGTATATGATATGTACTATCTATATATATTATGTAATACTTAGTTGGCAATTTATATTGATTGTGTATGTGTTTGTATATTATGAACTCATAATGAAATAAACACATTTCAACTAATTACTTAATTGTAAACAGTATACCTTTTACAAACATTATTTGAACTACAATCAATACCACTTTTATTATACATGTTACATACATGGTATATAGCTTATAGCATTAAGTGTTGTTCATGGAACAATGTTAGTTTGTGATCCAACTAATCCAGGCAATACTTGGTGTCTTAAATATAATATGTTGTAACAAAACAAGTCAGGTGTGTTGATGCAATAAATATAAACTCAATGACTTGTACTATTATGATATCAGGTGTGTCACTAACAGTATCATATATAACTAACAATGTACTATCATTATAAGGTCCTTCAAGGATACTCCTACAGGACTGGGTTTTACAGCCTCTCACAAACACTTTAGTCACTCTCTACTGATCAACTCCTACTCTTCATTCTAACTGTATAGTCAATATACTGCCTTCACCCTCTCCTCTCAGTCACCTCCTATCTCCTCTCATCCTCCTCTCTTGTACTACAAAGTCTACAACATATCAAGTTCACTAACTGTTAATATAACTACTGTTACTAATATTACATTGACTGGAGTACTAGCTGGATATACCTACATTATAACTGTGGTACCAGTTAATATACTAGGAGATGGATACCCTAATAAGACTATAGGTTATTTAAATATTATTATAAAGTGTGTTATGTTTACTTCTAATACAGTTATCATTCCTAAACAACCAATAATCACTAGTGTTGTAATAACATCATTTAATGAAAGTAATCAATGTATTATTTATTAGTAAATGTACTTACTACTTTCCCTATTATTGTAGTCATCACAACAAGTGTTGTATTAAATAGTAGTAAGTATAAATATCTATTAATGTATATAGTTTATGATATCTATAGAAACTATAATTTCAATGATGTTACTGTCAATTCCAACAAGTATTACATCTTTTTACTTAACTGGTAAGACCTTAAAACCCATTTGAAGAAATAATTATTTATGTTTTTCACAGACACTTCCTCGAGTTCCTCAGTCATTCAAATTCCTACAGTTAATGTAACATCAACTGTTTGTACATGTTCAAGTAAGTTATAGTCAAAGTGTAAGTGTACAATTATATTTCTACTGTAGCTAATGACAAACAACAAACATCATGTTTAACAGGTAATAAAACAAACATGTTACATTACTGAATTATTTACTTAACAGTGAGTATACCAGTCAGTATGTTCCTCTCTTCTCTATTAACTGCTGTTATTACTACATTTATTGTCTATCTAATTATGAGGAGGAGGAGTTACAATAAAGACACTCCACCCACTACTACTATCCAATTAGGTCCAATATATGATGATGTTAAGTTACCAGACACTTCAGAACAAAAAGAGATCATTGAATTACAAGGAAATACTGCTTATGGATATATTAATTAAGAACAAGTGTTAACTTAATTTTATTATGCATAATTACTAAAGTCAGTCAAATTATATGATGACAGTACTCTTCATGTTTTGTTATAAAATGATTCACTTAAAAAAGAATCACAGTAGTGTCAAAATAGATATAGATAATTATTTTTATCATTGAACTAACAAGTTCATATCAATTTATTATCTAAAGTATATTCTGTTATATGATACACATTACACATGTAAAAGTATTGTAATACAAGATGTTACATTGTGTGACTATAAAGTATATGTACTAATGTCATTGTTATATACAGTATGAACTTCATTGCAATCTTATTAACAACTATTAATGTTATCATTATTGTCTGGTTGAAAACATTGCATTATGGATCATATGAAGTTCCCTCCACCATGAACTTCATATGATAACTTTTTATCATTATAGCAGCTGTCAATATTAATTATTATTCATTAGTATTCTCAATATTCATTGTGACATGTGTGTGTGTGTGTGTGTGTGTGTGTGCGTATAAATATATATGTATATATATATATATATATATATATATATATTGTATGGTGTGTATACTGTCTATAGGTATTAATGTAGTACTAAATTGGTATATACATGTATATGATATGTACTGTATCTATTATATGTGCTATATAGTACTAATTGATAATTTATATTAACATGTATGTGTTGTATATTATAAATTGATAATGAAATAAACATTAGTGATGTTGTTACATATTTCAACTAATTACTTATTGTAAACAGTACATGTTGTACAAATATTACTTGAAGTATAATCAATACTACTTTTATTATACATGTTATATATATAGCTTATAGTATTAGGTGTTGTTCATGGAACAATGTTAGTTTGTGATCCAACTAATCTAGGTAATACTTGATGTCTTAACAATAATATGTTGTAATGGAAAACAAATCAATAATCATGGACTAAAAATATATAGTGAACTGCACGATTGTTGGGAGTTGGGATTGTTTACAATAGCTGAGTCTACATTTCATTTAGTTACCTCCTCTCTTGTACTATAAAGTCTATCACAACATATCAGGTTCACTAACTGTTAATATAACTACTGTTACTAACATTACATTGACTGGAGTACTAGCTGGATATACCTACATTATAACAGTGGTACCAGTTAATATACTAAGAGATGGATACCCTACTAAGACTCTAGGTTATTTAAATATTATTATAAAGTGTCTTATGTTTACTTCTCATACAATTATCATTCATGATGAATCAATGATAATAAGTGTCAACATATTATAGAATATCACAGAAAGACTATTTCAAGTGATTTATCTAGAATAAGTAAGTACAGATTTAGTTAATATATATTTTTAAATGAATATAGTAATTGCGTGCCCTTTCATGATCTTGTAAACTCCAACTTTACTCTAATTTCAAGTCAGTAATATTAATATATAAATGTACCTAGCTCTTTCAACAACTGTAGCAATTTTTAATAAATTTTTCATCATATAATGTTGAATATGTTAAGAATTTGTCAGTCCTTTGATGTTTATTACTAGACTCCACTAATTCTACATATTCACTGCTCACTCTATATATGTAACTTCTTTTAAGCAATCATTACATTTATGACTCCATACATGCAATTATTAATATGATTATTTTCATTTTCATATTGACAGTATTCTTCTAATTTTTAAATATTAGTCAGTAAAGTGAAATTTTAATACATTTTCATGTTCCTATATATATCAGTAGAAGAGTTCTCATATTCAATACATATCAAAGTAAAACAACTATTGTAGTCAATTTTAAGAACAGCATAAGTATTTACAATAAGTAATCTAATAGTTGAGTCATAATGTAAACTCAACCCACAAAACACACCACCTCTTTACATAAATAAGTCTAACAGGCATCTTTACCATGTATAAAACCATTGTATCCTAACAATAATCTATCCATGTAGTCAAAATGAAAAAGTTTGCTACAATGTTGATTTGTCTTCTATTACCAGTAATAAGTGAGTTAATATATAATATTTGTCAGTATGACTTTATAGTGAACATAGAAGCTTCAGTTACAAGACTAGAATGTAATCATGGAGTATGTCCACAGACACAAGGAGCACTCACTTGTACAATAACAGGAAGTGTAGCAGCTTGGTATTCTCCTCCATCAGATAGTACTCCCATTGCTACAATAAGTTCTGGACAAGTTAGTAATGTTCATAATACTGAGTTTACTGCTGCTTTTGTGAGCAATACTTCTGGACTAACAACTAATTTAAGTTTTACTGCCACTACTGATAAGAACGGAACACAAGTCAGGTGTCTTGATGTAACAGATACAAACTCAACGACTTGTACTATTATGATATCAGGTATATCATTAACAGTATCATATATAACTAACATGTACTATCATTATAAGGTTCTCCAAGTGATGCTCCTACAGGACTAGAATTTACAGCTCTCACAAACACTTCAGTCACACTCTACTGGTCACCTCCTACTCTTCATCCTAACTGTATAGTTAACTACACTGTTGAGATCAGGACAACCAGTGATAATATATTGATCGGTAATCTTAGTACTGGTAGTAATATCACCAGTATTAATGTATCTACTGGTCTCACTCAGTCAGTAGAGTATCAATACAGAGTAGTAGGATCTGATGGTATCAATAGATTAGGACCCTATAGTCAATATACTATGTTCACTTTAGATGGTAAGAGTTAGATTATTCTAGATCCCTTGAAGAGTGCTAATTTTTAGTTCTACAGGCTGTACCACTAATCACTTATAATATCACAAAGAATACAGACAACTACACAATTATTGTAATTTGGGAGGTATGTATTTTTGTTTATAATAACTGAGTCTAGTTTTTATTTAGTCTCCTCCACTCTCCTCTTGTCCTCCTCTATTGTACTATAAAGTCTATCATAACATATCAAGTTCACTAACTGTTAATATAACTACTGTTACTAACATTACATTGACTGGAGTACTAGCTGGATATATCTACATTATAACAGTGGTACCAGTTAATATACTAGGAGATGGATACCCTAATAAGACTATAGGTTATTTAAATATTATTTTAAAGTATGTTATGTTTACTTCTCATACAGTTATCATTCCTAAACAACCAATAATTACTAGTACTAGTATTGTAACAATATCATCTGAACATTGTAAGAGTGTAACATACAAAATTAATTACATATTATTTGTATTAGTAACACCAGTAAATGTATCTAGTCTCTTTTCTACAACTGTAAATCATACATAATTTATTAGTAAGTACAAAACATTTATTATCACTATAACTTAATGTTGAATATAGAAACTTTGGTCCCTTTGATGTCTTTATTACAAAGTGCAACTAAACAAGTACAATATCTTTAAACTCAACAGGTATGTCCTTAGAAATTATTATAATTTAAGTATTACAATATAATGAAATGTCTATATATATACTCTTTTTTTTGTATAGCAGTTTCTATCTATAGCCTGTCAGGTTCATCTCCTACAAGTAATTTAATTAATCTAATATAACATTGCTATTTCTATTTGACAATAGCAGTAATCACTACCACAACATCATCAACATCTGCTGGAATATATTATACTATTGGGACTGTTGGAGGGATTATTGTTTTTATACTAATTGCTGTAGTACTAGTTTTAACTGGTTGTATAATGATTAGAAGACAAAATAAAAGTCAGGTGTTCCTATAATTACTTAATCCTTTAATACTCTCAATATAGACAACAAAGCAAGTGGTAGTCCAGTAACTGTTTCTCTGAGGTAAGCTCATATATACTAATATTCATCTTAATGATTAAACTTTAGAAACGTTAAAGACAATAACAGAGAAGAGGTATGATGATATTATTTATATGTACATAGTTAATACCTGCATGAGTAAATGAACATTTATTGATACAAAAGTTGGATTGATCATCATGACTCACTATTAGTTTATGTCAATCTAATTTGGAGTTACTCATCATTTCTTAAAATAATTTGGTCATTACTATAGTTATCTTCAGACCCCACCTATGATGAAGTAAACAAGAAACCACAACCTCTATCTCTACAATATGATGAAGTCCCACCTCCAGTGCCTCCTTATTTAGCTGATAATGACCAACCACCTCCTGAAACACTGTTCCATTCTGAGGATAATCCTTCTGTACCCCATTATAATGATGAACCTGTGATAGGTCAGTATTCTGAAGTCAAGAGAGAGCATATAGCACTTCATACAGCTGAAGGAAATTATTCTGTTTTGAAGAGAGAAGAGAGAGAAGTCAGTTAAACATAGGTACAAAATCACATGACCATATTATTGTAGAGCAGAGAGAATAATTCTCAGTTACAAAAGACTGGTTTGTATTCAACTCTAAATAATGAAGTAAATGATAATACAGTCAACTATATTATAATAACTTACATTATATTAGTTAAAAAAACCAATTGGAGCCAGAGCTGAGCCAAGAGGAGTTAGTAATATAGTATATGCAGAACTGGGCAATGTCCCTAAGAACAGACCAATGGCACCTCCTACATCAAATTTAGAGCAGTCTGTTATTTACTCTGATATCAAAGCACCAACTGACCCTAATAAGGTATCTTATGTGATATAACAATGTTGCCATAATCTTCTTTAATTGTCACTAACAGAGACTCTCTACAAAAGGTATTATGATACAGGCTCAGTTAGGAGAAATGGAGCTACCTCCACCACGTCCTCCTAAACCTGGTCCCAAACCTGGTTTCCATGGCAGTGGAGGCCAGTCAACAACAGTAATTCCCTCTATACATCACCTGTAAAATGATTATAACTGACTGCTGACTTATACAATGTTAAATATGTCACTTTTTTAGTTCATTATTTTATTTTGTCATGTTTTAGATGTCAATAGTTTTTAGCTATTGTTAAACTAGTATCATTTATTTATTAACTATAATATGTTAACTAGTATTTGTTTACATATGAACTTAATATGATCACTTTGTATCATTATAGCAGCTGTCAGTATTAATTATTAATCACTAGTATTCTCAATATTCATTGTAATATATATATATATATATATATATATATACCCATATATATTTAGCTAATGTATGTTTATTTAATATATTTACATTATTTGATACATCCTCCATATATCAAAGGTAAACTTATTTTATCTTCATAAACAAACACACACAGTACTATAGACCACATATAGCATAGAACAGTATACAAAGTAACTTTGTACTACTTCAAATTAGTGTTAATTGACTGATGATATATGTATGATTAGCATATACAATAGTGGAAAGGTAAGTGGTAACTGACTGGGTATTTCGTTTTATTATTATTGTCATAACATGAAACTGATAATGATAAAGTTAATTATAAATAGTTTTATATTACCACAATATTATCAATGAAATATAATAACACAACAAACATGAAACTTACAATAAATCATCAAAGGAATTAACTAAAAATCAACCAGGTATTTATAAATCAAGGGAGAAAATGCTGTAAAATTAATTCCATCTACCAGTTAATATACTAGGAGATGGATACCCTAATGAGACTATAAGTTATTTAAATATTATTGTAAAGTGTGTTATGTTTACTTCTCATACAATTATCATTCTTAAAGAATCAATAATTATTAGTGTTGTCACATTATCATCTAAATATCACAGTAAGACTGCTTATAAATAAGTAATATTATTTATATAAAATCATAATCAAAATCATTGATAAGTGTGGATAGTTCATATTCTACAACAGTAATGATCACAAGTGATTCAATTAACAATAGTAAGTACAAGTTAAATGATTGTGCAAATTTTGCTAATAAATATAGCAACTGTTTGTCTTTTCAAGTCCTTGTAACTTCCATCAAGTACTATGTCTTCACACTCAACTAGCAGTATGTCATATATAATCTCAATGAACAGTTATCTATTTCTTTACATTACAGATACAATTTATTTAAGTTCATTATATGATTTCAGTGACTGTATCTTCAACTATAACTATTTCAACCTGTCCAAGTACATTATTAATAACATTATATAAATTAAGGCTATGTATTTTCATTATAAGTAATGAAAATCAACAAACCTCGTGTTTATCAGATAATTAATAAAACAAACATCTCCTTCTTCAACCATGATACTATGACACAATTAGGTCCAATATATGATGATGTTAAGTTACCAGAGACCTCTGAACAGAAAAAGATCATTGAATTGCAAGGAAATACTGCTTATGGATATATTAATTAAGAACATGTGTTAACTTTATTATATATAATTACTAAACTTAGTCAAGTTATATGACAGCAGTATGTTTAATGTCTTGTTATGAAGAGTGAAAATACTAACTTAGAAAACAATCATAAAGAATCATATTGGTGACAAAATAATTATGCTACATCTACTGATACCAAATAATGCTATGAACACTTTATTAATAATAATATAAGGTGTAATGCTCATTGTACTCTAGATAATAGATAGTTATATTACTCTTTTATTTCTATCATTGAACTAACAAGAAAATATAAATATTACTAGTTATATATAATATAAACAATTATTTTTGTCTGCATCATTATCATCTGTTATCAGTATTATCTGGTCAACAAACATTATCTTTAATCATTATCTTTAGTTATATTAATGATTGTTGATTTTAGAAAATGATGTTGACATGAACATCATCCTTTTATGAAATATAATCCTGATAAATAAATACACCCACATATTAATTAAGCAATAACAATAACATATATTACATTAAAATATAATTTATATTAATATGACATGTTATATAGACCACATGTTATATATTATACACTAATCTATACTATACTCCAATACAAGTTACTATTTAAAACTAGTGCTTTTCAATGATGTAATTGAGTTATTTACATAATATAATAATTAACCCTCTCCACAGAAAGTTAACACATGTTCTTAATTAATATATCCATAAGCAGTATTTCCTTGAAATTCAATGATCTTGTTCTGTTCTGAGGTCTCTGGTAACTTAACATCGTCATATATTGGACCTAATTGGGTAGTAGTAGTGGGTGGAGTGTCTTTGTTGTACCTAGCTCCTCCTTCTCACAAGAAGGTAGACAATAAGTGTAGTAACAACAGCAGTTAATAGAGAAGAGAGGAACATACTGACTGGTATAGCAACTGTAGCGAATTAAGAAAAGTGACATATTTTGTGTTCAATTCACACCAATTTATCTTGTTACTCTCTAGTTAGTGTTAAGAAAGAGCTTATAGGTCTGGTAAGAAGTGATAAATTGCTGTGTAATGAAATAATATCTATAAAAATTATGCACACTTCATTGATTAGTTCTACAAGATGCATCTAAAATTAATTATAATAAAAAATAATAATACAGAAAACTACATTAGTTTATTTAGTAATATAATAATTAGTCTACATGTTACTAAATAGAGATTACACTAATAATCACTAGAATAAAACACAACAATACTGTATCATTATCTCTTCATTATAGATTAAGTATAGGTCAAATGTTCTTACATGTTGGGTATCAAGGATAGTTCCACCTATACTGTAGATTTACAGATGTAGGGTAGGGCACTATAGCTAGCACCTATCATGGCAATGAAAGGTGACATATCTAGCTATGTTAAATTTGACAGTAAAGTTAATTATATGTCATATTTTTGTCATATTTCCTTAAATCATTGAAATGATATTGCATTAAAACATCACTGTTATATAAAATAAAATATACATTTCTATAATAAATGTGTTTTTAAGCATGTTTAAATCCATCTGGGAATATCATCTAGTCGATTTCGAGATTAGAAAGGCCCTCAGACTCTCTTTAGAAGTTGCCTCTTAGCTTGTGATGATCATACTATGACAAAATGAATGTGCTGAACAACATTAAAATTTAACTAACCAGAGATATCATTAGTCAGAAATACTGGATTTAGTGCTTTCAGTTCTTTTAATAAAGTATCAAGAACTCTCTTGCTTTCAATACTGTTGTATGTTTTGCTAATGCATAGGCAAAAATAAGAAGTAAAACACAAAAAACAAATATTAAAACTAACCCATTCCCTATCTGGAAACCAGTGAAGGACTCATTCTCACTCTAAAGAACGTTATATACTCGTCTTGTCTCTCACTGTGGTAGTGAAGTGATAAATCAAGAACATAGAAACTTTGTAACTTACGCTAACTGTATTGGATATTTCTCTGGCCATACTTTTTTCTTCCCGGTTCACACAGGGGTCAGATGTACATGGAGTACATGGACTACCAAAGAATTTACACTTAGGTCTACACAAACACAACAAGTTTAAATAATAATTGTAAGCACAACTAGTCAATATTTATGTAACACAATACTTAACAAAGTCTGTACTTTCTACTGTACAAATTTTAACAAAATGTCTAACAATAATACTAACTGGATAACGTACCGTCAGTGGAAACTTGTGAAGGAAGAGGTGTTAATGTTGGTGTAGTTGATTGGTAAGACTTTAGAACTGGCTCTGTTGATTTTGTAAGTACTTTGAATTTATAACTATTGCTAGGTTGCTTATTTCTTCTATTGCGATTGACAGGTGGTTTTTTCTCCAGACTTTGGATACGGGTAACGCTGTCTCTTTCTTCTGGCATTTGTCCGTACCTTTTTGAATCTTCCTCAGAGCTGGAGCTACAACTAGTTTGTAAAAGTGTATGTTTTACCGTTCCATTTCAGGTTCAAAAAAGAAGACATGTCAGTATAGGAACGCAGACTCGTTAGAACTTTAGCTGTCTTTACAATTCACACCACGATTGAAGCGTATGCTCAACGTTTGTGGGTGGAGTAAGTAGGCGTTCCTTTACATTCCTGAGAATACCATTGATGAATTGATTAAGTTTATGTCGAAAGTATTCAGCAAAGTATTCAACATTCAACTCACATTTTAACAAGTTTGCAATCTCATTGTATATGGCTAAAAAAAGTAACTGTTCACCAATAGAAGTCAAACCTTTCATTTTTATTTTGTTTCTCCAGAATGCCTTACTGTTCATGAACATATCTCATGTTCACTTTCACAATGGAACTGCAGGTGCTTAAACAATTAATTTCCTAACCATTCTGTAAAGACATTTTGTCAACCATGTTGTTCTGCTTTGTTGAAGTCTGTTTGTTTTTCTTCTGGCAAGTGTATTTACTACCCATTAAAAGTTTACTGCTATTACCCTTTGAAAATGTATATACAGCAAATGGTTCTACGTCCTGGTTTTATCGACTTATGTAGACAGCTGAAATACAAACTTAACTGATGTTTATGATGGAGAAATTTGAAAAACTCATATGAACATCAGTTACAAAATCCCAATGAACACAGTTGCACTAATGCTGAATATGGATTGGTTTAAGCATCTCACATACTCTGTTGGGATGATATACCTAACAATTATGAACTTATCACATATGTCTCGCTTTAAAAGGGAGATTGTCTTAACAGTAGGAATATTACCTAGACCTCGATTCATGAGCCAAACCTTCACATGAACATCCTTTAGATACACTTGTATCTGAGCTCATTCGACTACAAAATGGGATAATAATGATTGTGTTTTCATCAACTTCAACATATGAAATTCCTATTATATGCTCTTACACATTGGGATGTAGCAATCTTTGGATCATTTCCTACTCCTTTGTATACCCAATTAGAACGCAACAGTAGCTTTCTTCCTGTAAAGATACATCACTTTGGTCCTGTTTCTTTCAGTGTTGTAGATGAGGTTTCAAACTTAACAATAGCTATTTGTTTATGGTATCTCCCCCATCGCCAATTTGGTAGGATAGGTAAGCCTGTGCAATTCTGGTGTGTTGATAAATTTGAACATCCAAGTTATTATAGTTTTGTTCCTATACGCTTAATAAAGCAGCGTTGTTCATATTCAAAGATCTGCATCCATGAGGATGGTTGTTACAGAGTGAAAAAATCTTTGTTCTCTTAACAAATAATGTATTTTTCACACTTGCACTCAGACAAAGTTTCATGTATTATTACTATTGACCCAAGTTAGCATGAATTTCTATACTAAATTAAATTCAATAATATTTATATCTCATTCTATATATTAACCAAATATGACCTATCTATCCATTTCCTACATCTACTAATAGGTGACAGATTTGACACATTATAGGTAACAAATTATTTCAGATATCATTAGCTGACCAAAATGTGGCATATACTGTATCAGGATAACTACAGTAAATCTTGAGGATACCTCAGGCTCAACTATCCTGTACATTTCCAATAAGCCAAATTTTCAGGATAGTTAGCTTTTTGTCTAGTGAATGTAGATTCAGCAAAGACACCACCTCCATTAATAAGTCTATTCATTATATTGCAATATCATAAGTTCATGACCCATTTAGACTACCAATGTAATCAAAATAGATTAGTGTGTTGCAACATATTTGATTTCTCTTCTCTTACTTATCATAAGTGTGCTAATATATTATAACACAATATTTGTAGTTCATTTCCTATAGTTACAAGTCTAGACTTGTAATCATGGAGTATGTCTCAGACACAAGGAGCACTCACTTGTACAATAACAGGCAGTATAGCAGAATAAATATCTCCTCCATCAGATAATAGTGCCATTACTACACTAACTTATATGATGACATCCCTCCTCCAGTGTCTCTTTACTCAACTAATAATAACCAGCCGTCTCAAATACCTCTGTTCCATGGAGGAGATGAACCGCCTATATTAGCTTATGATAGACTGTGACTACACAATACTATGAAGTCAAGAAGAGCACATGACACCTTGTGTACCACCTCATAACTAGTACAACAGCAGAAGGAGACTAACTATTCCATCTTAACTTACCTCAATAATGATGATCAATTAATTAGAAAACATGATGTAATAAAATAAGATGATGAAAAAAAAAACTTTATAAATCATTATTATCACATGTCATGATATATCAACATTTCATTCTCTTCTTTGTTATTAACAGAGGCTATTTATAAGAGGTGCTATGATGCAGCCTGAGTTAGGAGACTTGGAGAGATCAAGGAATTAACTGGACCATTTACTTATATTACAAATGAATTAACAGATTTTAAAATGTTTATCACAAAACTAATCAGATCATCTTACAAATACATACACATGTACTTGTACTAGTAGACATCTACATCTCAACAACACCCACACATAACTCAACAATTACTGGTTAGTATAGTTTACATTAACTATTATAACATTATATGATATATTTCATTTCCTCCTATATCATATATATATACTCCATATATTATTTATCCTTGCAAAAATGTAAATCCTACTGAGAAATAAGAAGAGAAAGAGAGAGAGAGAGAGAGAGAGAGAGAGAGAGAGAGAGAGACTCACAAACTGACAACATACATTGACAAGCACAGTATATTTGTTTATAGTACTAATTAATAGAAGGATAGCCTGTAGAAACAGTGATTAGCTACACTCTGCTGCTACCACAATAGTTAGATTAAAGTTTACTTCAACTGATAATAATTAAAAAATGTATTGTTTATTTTATTTATTGATTGATTGATTGATTAGCATATGGTTATCATGTGTGTGTGACCTTGTCTAGTAAAAACATGGCTGAGTAGAATTAATACAGCAATACAGTACAGCAATACAGAATTAATACAGCAATACAGTACAAATCTAAAGCGCTAATGTCGTCATCGTCATCTAAATATCATGGTAAGTCTATTTACAAATAGGTAATATTACTTTTATGAATTTATAATAGCATCAAAATCACTGATAAATGTACATAGTTCATATTCTACAACAGTAATGATCACAAGTGATTCATCTTGAATAAGTAAGTACAGATTCAGTGGTCATGCGTATTTTCATGCATATTATGTGCGTATTGTAGTAACTGACCTTCAACCAGGCTAAAAGCAGTCATAAAATTATCCTGCTTAAGATTTTTCTGGTTTTTCCTCCCTGCAAAATTTAGAGAAATTATTGTAATATATCTCCTTCCATTACTTAATCAATGTTTGTTAAAACATTGAATAATGAAGTAAGACATAATTAATTCAGTCCATGATAAATATATTTGATAAACAAACCAACTGGAGCTGGAGCTAAGCAAAAAGGAGCTGGAGGTATAATATATGCTGAACTAGGCAATGTTCCTAAGAACAGACCAATGGCACCTCCTAGATCAAATTTAGATCAGTCTGTTATCTACTCTGATATCAATCAATGTGTCAACTGGCCCTAATAAGATATCACATGTATATTTTAATGTTAATATACATTGTGTACATAGAGTCTATTCAAGTTCATATTACCAGATTAAGAAAGGCTTGCTAGGAACCATTGAGGATTACCTCCAATTTTCACTGTTGGAAATATCTATGTGACATGACATCATGACTAATGTCTAGTGATAGTTGTTGAATAACTGGATAATTAGTAACTATTATAGTACATACCTTCACCTGAATTGTTATTAGTCAATTTATATTACTATTGTATTCCTTAATTAATGTGTCTTGTAGGCAGGAACCAGTCTCACCCCACTTCCAATATAATATCAACCAGACCATTTAGTGGCATTACATAATATGAATCTCAATTCTCATGTGCTACTCCTCATTTGAAACATATTAAAAGTTAGCTTAATTTTCTTTTTCAAAAAAATAATTGTAGATCTAATATATTATATTAGTTGTAAGTTTCAATGAAGATTCTGTTGCACTAATGATAGTGTAATGGCATTGTGAAGAGGATTAAAGACACACAACATGTTTTATATAATGATATATTGTCTGGAGTTGTTCATACCTTCTCCTTAAATGTAACATGCAAATCAAGAAAAGTGTCCTATTGTAGCAAATAAATGGAGCTAGTATTAGCAATAGCTGTGGCTATGAGAATAGGAAGAAGAGGAAAATCTGCCTGATGTTGTGAATATCTATCATGTTTGAATGGTACTGTTATGATTGTGACATTACTAACTAACCTAGGTAAAGGTATAGTGTAGTAATTAATAAAATGTACAATGCTGTCTGTGTACCTGCAATTTAATATAATTGTTAATATATTATTAATTAAAATGTGATCAATTACATTGTTTATTGTGATAAACCTATTGATCAATATAGTTATTAATTAACCAATGCAGTTATTAATACTACTAATACCAGTGTTATTATTACTGGACTAACTCCTGGTCAATATTACAATATTAATACCATTGGACCATTGAATATATTGGTTAAGCACTTTAGTGCATTTCATATAATATTGTAAACATATAGATTAATTTTTAGTTACAAATACCATAATACATAATAACAATGCCATGTTTTTTATCGTGTCAATACATCTGTATTAATATTTATTGATTTTGATTTTACTTCCAACAATAACATAAAATATTGAGTTCAATTAAAAATACATATTATAACTATCCAAACTATTTATTTTAATTATACATACACAATTTATTGTTTAGGTGTAGTACTAACTGGACTCATTACCAATATATACAAAGTATTGTGACCTTGTTATTATATCAACAATGATATATCTCGTGTGACCACACATTTAATACTTACCATATCTTTTCACATTTGCTATGAAGAGAAGGAGCCACACCTCACATCATTATAAAGACATTTAAGTTACCAGAGAGAAAGGAAATATACTGGTTATACATATTACATGTATTTTACATGTATTTAGTTGAATATATTTTCAAAGTATTACAATGATTGAGGCTATCAAAGATCTTACATGAACAGTCATCTCACCAAAACTTCCTGTACTAAAAATTTGACTTTAACTGGTAGCCTACTTTTTATTTGCAGCTGTAAACATATTACTAACATTGTACTATGTAGCTTATAAAACGATTGTTTCTTAAATAATTCACTGATATTACACATATTTATTTACATAAATATAGTAAACATTTGTGTTGCTATGCATACCTCATTTAATGAAAGTAAACAATATCAATATTATACATTGTTGTCATTATTTATATAGTTATACTAATAATACAATTTTGAACGTTATACTAAACTCAACCTATTAACACGTAGCATATTACCGCCCACAGATAAAATGGTGAGGTATGACGCAACAGTTGTTTATCTTCTCTTCCTTGTCATAGGTAAGTGTATCTTATGCTGTTATGAACAAAATGTACAATGCTATAAATATCGTTATATATAGTTTATATAGAAGCTTCAGTTACAAGTCTAGACTGTAATCATGAAGTATGTCCACAGACACAAGGAGCACTCACTTGTACAATAACAGGAAGTGTAGCAGCTTGGTATTCTCCTCCATCAGATAGTACTCCCATTGCTACAGTCACTTCTGGACAAGTTAGTAATGTTGATAATACTGGGTTTACTGCTTCTCTTGTGAGCAATACTTCTGGACTAACAACTATTTTAAGCTTTATTGCCACTACTGATAAGAATGGAACACAAGTCAGTTGTGTTGATGTAATAGATACAAACTCAATGACTTGTACTATTATGATATCAGGTATGTCACTAACAATATCATATATAACTAACATGTACTATCATTATAAGGTCCTGCAAGTGATGTTCCTACAGGACTGGGTTTTACAGCTCTCACAAACATTTCAGTCACTCTCTACTGGTCACCTACTCTTCATCCTAACTGTATAGTTAACTACACTGTTGAGATCAGAACAACCAGTGATAATATATTGATCAATAGTCTTAGTACTGGTAGTAATATAACCAGTATTAATGTGTCTACTGGTCTCAATCAGTCAGTAGAGTATCAATACAGAGTAGTAGGGTCTGATGCTATCAACAGATTAGGACCCTATAGTGAATATACTATGTTCTCTCTGGATGGTAAGAATTAATTAGTTTTAATATTATAATAAGTAATGTGCTTTATTAGTTCTAGAAGCTGTACCACTAATCACTTATGCAATTACAAACAACATAGACAGCTATAATATTTTTATTTTTTGGGAGGTATATTATTTATAATTACTTGAAATATTATTCTAGTTTCATTTAGTCTCCTCCTCTCTCCTCTCGTCCTCCTCTCTTGTACTACAAAGTCTATCACAACATATCAGGTTCACTAACTGCTAATATAACTACTGTTACTAACATTACATTGACTGGAGTACTAGTTGGATATACCTACATTATAACAGTGGTACCAGTTAATATACTAGGAGATGGATACCCTAATAAGACTATAGGTTATTTAAATATAATTATAAAGTGTGTTATGCTTATTTCTCATATAGTTATCATTCCTAATGAGGAATCAATAATAACTAGTACTAGAGTTGTCATATCCTCATCTAAATATCATAGTAAGACTATCTACAAATAGGTAATATTACTTATATAAACTATAATAGTATCAAAATCATTGATAATTATACATTGTTCATATTCTACAACAGTAATGATCACAAGTGATTCATACAGAATATGTAAGTATTGATTCAATTATATATATATATATATATATATATATATAATGAATATAGCAACTACATGTACATGTCCTTTCAAGTCTTCATCAACTTCAACAAGTACTATGTCTTCACACTCAACTAGCAGTATGTCATATATAATCTCATTGAACATTATCTATTTTTTTACATTGTAGATACAATTTATTTAAGTTCTTTAATGATTTCTACTTTGAAAGTGACTGTATCTTCAACTGTAACTAATTCAACTTGTCCAGGTACATTATAATAATAGTTAAAGTTTATATAATTCTCTTGCCCATTACAGCTATTGTAAACCAACAAACATCATGTTTAGCAGGTAATAAAACAAACATGTTACATTAATAAATTATTTACTTAACAGTGAGTATACCAGTCAGTATGTTCCTCTCTTCTCTATTAACTGCTGTTATTACTACACTTATTGTCTATCTCATTATGAGGAGGAGGAGCTACAATAAAGACACTCCACCCATTACTACTACCCAATTAGGTCCAATATATGATGATGTTAAGTTACCAGAGACCTTAGAACAAAAAGAGATCATTGAATTACAAGGAAATACTGCTTATGGATATATTACTTAGAGAATTTCATACTTTATATCATAAAAAAGACATTTTTGAATATAATTGTGTCAATTTTTAAGTGTTACACGTATAAGTTATACATAATATTTGATGAAAATTAGATTTTATTAATTTAAATGACCTAAGATGGTAAGTATGTTGAGACTAAAGAGAGACTTGTAGTTATTATTACAATAAAAATGGAGATTAATAACTTCAGGTCAGTAAGATTGGTAAATGTACATAATCCTTTTAACAAATGCAGCAAGATTTAACAGAAATTTAATTTATTTTATGTTGATTATGTTAAGAATCTATAAATCCTTTATACTAGACTCCACATCTTTATTGCTCAACATATATAATTTTGTAATTTGTTCAAACAACACTTGCAGTTATTACTCAATAAACTTCATTCAATTTCTAGTTTGATTGTTTCCACTTTCACAGTGAAAGTATTTTAATGAGTAAATAATCTTTATCATTAGTCAGTAAAGTGGAAGTATAATGCAATGTTAATTCTCCTATATATTATTAGTAAAAGAATTCTCATCAAAGGTCCAGCAATTGCTTTAAAACACATACAATACAAGCATGTCAAACTCAAATTTGTATATTGACCAATTAATCCTAATATAAACTCAACTCACATAACACACCACCTCCAAATATAAATAAGTCTAACAGGTATCATTGTTGTTCATAAATCGATTGTGTCATAATGATAGTCTACCTATCAAGTCAAAATGAAAAAGTATAGTATAATATTGATTTGTCTTCTCTTACCAGTCATAAGTGAGTCAATATATTATAACACAATATTTGTAATTTATTTCTTATGGTTTATATAGAAGCTTCAGTTATAAGTCTAGACTGTAATCATGGAGTATGTCCACAGACACAAGGAGCACTCACTTGTACAATAACAGGAAGTAGAGCATATTGGTATTCTCTTCCATTTGCTACAGTAAGTTCTGGACAAATAAATAATAATAATACTGTGTTTACTGCTGCTCTTGTGAGTGTTAATAAACCTGGACTAACAACTAATTTAAGTTTTATTGCCACTACTGATAAGAATGGAACACAAGTCAGGTGTGTTGATGTAGTAGATACAAACTCAATGATTTGTTATGATGTTATGTATGTCGTTAACAATATCATATATAACTAACATGTACTATCAATATAAGGTCCTCCAAGTGATGCTCCTACAGGACTGGTTGTTACAGGTCACACAACCATTTAGTCATCTTTACTGGTCACCTCCTACTCTTCATCCTAACTGTATAGTTAACTACACTGTTGAGATCATGACAACCAGTGATAATATATTGATCAGTAATCTTAATACTAGTAGTAATGTCAGCTGGATTTATCTACATTATAAGAGTGGTACCAGTTAATATACTAGGAGATGGATACCCTAATAAGACTATAGGTTATTTAAATATTATTATAAAATATGTTATGTTTACTTCTCATACAGTTATCATTCCTGATGAGGAACCAATAATTACTAGTACTAGTATTGTAACAATATCATCTGAACATTGTAAAAGTGTTCAATATAACATAAAAAATTAATTACATATCATTTGTATTAGTAACACCAGTAAATGTAACTAGTCTCTTTTCTACAACTGTAAGTGATACATCAATTATTAGTAAGTGTAAAACATTTATTATCACTTACTTAATGATGAGTATAGAAACTTTGGTCCCTTTGATGTCTTTATTACAAAGTGCAACTAAAACAAGTACAATATCTTTAAACTCAACAGGTATGTCCTTAGAAATTATTATAATTTAAGTATTACAATATAATGAAATGTCTATTTCTATTTGACAATAGCAGTAATCTCTACCACAACATCAATAACATCTACTGAAATGTATTATGTTATTGGGACTGTTGGAAGTATTATTGTTTTCATACTAATTACTGTAGTACTAGTTCTAACTGGTTGTATAATGATTAGAAGACAAAATAAAAGTCAGGTGTTCCTATAATTACTTAATCCTTTTCTTAATTACTTAATCAATTTCGATCACTCTTGTCTGGAACCAGTAAAACATCATAACCATGGCAACTGTGATGAGATCAATGATAGTGGAGGGTGGACCATGAATCTTATTACAGATGTTATTGGTTTACAATTCCACCAATTTTATCCTCCCAATTAATTCACTTGTTATGTTTCCTATAATAATATATTCAATCTGTTAATAATATTCACGATCTTGGTTTTGACTCCTTTTGACCATTTGTAGTCAATATATTGTATTACTTGAGAGAAAGAGAGAGAGAAAATTTATATACTAAAGTTATCCTCTCGTATAACACATATATATAATATATATATACCAGACTATCTGTTGATCCCAAAACCATTTATTGTATCATGTAATATATATATTATTGTTAGATATAAATTCATGTACAGTAACACATCAATTGAACTTCAGCACCTATTAGACTATTTAGATTAGATTAAGAGTAGTCATTATTATATCAATATCATTGTATATGTAGACTAGCTCCATGAGTAACTTGTCCTAAAATGATGTCATCCTACTGATCTCTATTCTCTAAACCCTAACTCCTAAACATAGCAACACACTTTAGAATAGTAACCATGTACATGGAACATTGGTACATAATGCATTACACATAGATAAGCCCTATTTGTAACATATCCATTGTCAATGATCATTGTACAGACATATACTTGTAATAATCTATATAGTAATATCTGTACAGTAACAGTGTTGGAATTTAATTGGATTTAATGTACATGTATTAAATAATATATGAGTACCTCTAGTGGGTTTCATATGTAACCTGAATAGTTGTTCCCTTTACGTACATTCAATATGATGATACTGCTTCTATAAATAGTAAATAGCATGTCGTGTGTTTCTATAAATTTAGTATTTAGAATTGTCATGGTTACATTCAATTAGGCATTACCTCTATTGTTATATGTATATATAATACAGATCTGTTTGATCATGTTGATGAGGTATATCATTATTGTTGACTTTAATATATATATATAAAGCACATCCAAATCATTTGGCCATATTGATAAAGTAATATATCATTAATGTCAAATACAATATTAGAAAAGATTTTTTTCATTTTTAAATCAATTCCTTCCACAAAGTATACGACATTGAGGTTACTAAACTAACATTTTCAAAACAAAATTCTCTAATTGATTAGCTTATTTAATAAATAATATTGAAGAGGAGGTTCATACATTATTGGATCATCTTGGATAAGCACTATGAGGACACTTCTGGATACCAAAAGACTAGGGGAAGGAGGTTCAAGAAGGGAGATATGAGCCTTAGAGATGTTGCTGAGAGATCTTGATGATATATTGATGCTACATTCTGTGCCTGTGCTATTATGTAGGTATGATGCAATTGTCATCCTACTATCTTGTTTGCATTCTTTGTATTGGACTGATAATACCCATCCCTACATTTACTTCATTTTTTAAAAATATTTTTTTACTAGTTTGCTTGTTTTTTTTTTAATATAAATGTTTTGATAGTGAATTGTGAAAGCTTTGGTAAATACGCTGGATAACAATGAGATTCCATGTTTAACCAGCTCACACAAAACGTTCTTATATATTATGATGAAGACATTATTATTAATAACTAATTAAATAAAGTGATAAAAGGAAAGTAGCTGGGAACTTAGAACTATTTCATCATAGGTTATGGCATTGATACTCTATGGTTATGAACAACAAGTAAAATCAATGAATCTTAGCTAGGCTTACAGTCACTGGTTTATCAACCATAGAACAATGATTCTGAAACTTCTTTTAAGCTCAACATCAAAGTAGGAAATAGTCTATACTTACTGCCAGAAGTAGGAGACTAATATTCTCAGGTTGCATCTGTTTCTTTCCTTTAATATTAATTATTCATAATGACTTCTCTAATAGATAGTAAATACTGAAATTACCTGATTCTGTATCAAAAGCGCTCAAAATGTGAGATACAAAAGAAGAAAGTTCATTTCAAATTGTACTAGATTGTGAAAATGATGGCAAAACTTTTACTTTAATTATTTACTTACTATTATTACTTATTGTTATAACAAAACAATAAGAATTGTATAGCAATTCAGTATTTTCACCAACTTCTACTGTGATGCTTAGAAACAGTGCTTTAGCCTGTAAATCAGTCACAACATAAGCATTACCCTAGAAAGGAAGACTGACAAGTATTGAGACATTATAATGTGTTTTGGTTGAGATATTCTGTGTTTTTTGCCAATACAATTAATGATCAATTCGCACCATCTCTACATAAGGCACTGCTTTCGTGTGCCTGATATTATATTGAGCAATCTTTACAATGACAATAGCAGTAATCACTACCAAATGATTATTACTAAATTATTATCAGATGATAATGTGACAACACTAGTATTCATAATTATTGATTCTTTAGAAATGATAACTGTATGAGAAGTAAACATAACACACTTTATAATAATATTTAAATAACCTATAGTCTTATTAGGGTATCCATCTCCTAGTATATTAACTGGTACCACTGTTATAATGTAGATATATCCAGCTAGTACTCCAGTCAATGTAATGTTAGTAACAGTAGTTATATCAACAATTAGTGAACCTGATATGTTGTGATAGACTTTGTAGTACAAGAGAGGAGGACGAGAGGAGAGAGGAGGTGACTAAATGAAACTAGAATATTATCAATTAATTATAAATATTATACCTCCCAAAAAATAAAATAATATAGTCATCTATGCTCTTTGTAATTGTATAAGTGATTAGTGGTACAGTTTGTAGAACTATTAAAGCACATTACTTAAGATATTTAAAACATTTGATTCTTACCATCTAGAGTAAACTCAATATTGACTATAGGGTCCTATTGATAATATCAGGCCCTACTACTCTGTACTGATACTCTAGACTACTGGCTGAGAGAGATCAGTAGATACATTAATACTGGTGATATTACTACCAGTACTAAGACTACTGATTAATGAATATATTATCACTGGTTGTCCTGATCTCAACATTGTAGACAATTATAGCATATGATAAACTGACACACACATAACGCGCATAATTAGGTTAAATGAATCTCTCTTTAGTTTCAATATACTTACCATCCTAGGTCTTTTGAATTAATAAAATCTAATTTTCATCAAACAATATATATAACTTGTATATGTAACACTTAAAAATGGGGGTGGTTCTTGGTGTAACTTGACTATGATGACATTATGATGAAATGACACATAGTGATGTCATCACATATTATGACATCATCTAAACCCTAAACCAAACCTAACATTATTAGCTCTATGACACATAGTGATGTCATCATAGAACAAGTTGTTACATCATCAGTCGAGTTACACCAAGAAGCACCCAAAAATTGACACAATCATATCCAAAAATGTCTATTTTATGAGATAAAGTATGAAATTCCCTAATTAATATATCCATAAGCAGTATTTTCTTTTAAATCAATGATCTCTTTTTGTTGTGAGTTTTCTGGTAACTTAATATTATCATATATTGGACCTAATTGGGTAGTAGTAGTGGATGGAGTGTCTTTATTGTAGCTCCTCCTTCTCATAATGAGATAGAAAATAAGTGTAGTAATAATAGCAGTTAATAGAGAAGAGAGGAACATACTGACTGGTATACTCACTGTTAAGTAAATAATTCAGTAATGTAACATGTTTGTATATTACCGGCTAAACATGAGGTTTGTTGGTTTACATTAGCTGTGATAGACAAGATAATTATAAAAATTTTAGTTCTATTATTACTATGTACCTGGACATGTTGAAGTAGTTACAGTTGAAGATACAGTCACTTTCAAAGTAGAAATCATTAAAGAACTTAAATAAATTGTATCTACAATGTAAAAAATAGATAGTGTTCAATGAGATTATATATGACATACTGCTAGTTGACTGTGAAGACATAGTACTTGTTGAAGTTGACAAGGACTTGAAAGGACATGTATACGTAGTCGCTATATTCAATATATATATATATATATATATATATATATATATATCATTGAATCAATACTTACATATTCTGGATGAATCACTTGTGATCATTACCTTTGTAGAATATGAACTATGCAGATTTATCAATGATATTGATACTATTACATTTTATATAAGTAATATTACCTATTTGTAAATAGTCTTACCATCATATTTAGAAGATGATATGACAACTCTAGTACTAGTTATTATTAATTCCTCATCATTAATGATAACTGTAAGAGAAGTAAACATAACACATTTGATTATAATATTTAAATAACCTATAGTCTTATTAGGGTATCCATCTCCTAGTATATTAACTGCTACCACTGTTATAATGTAGGTATATCTAGCTAGTCCTCCAGTCAATGTAATGTTAGTAACAGTAGTTATATTAACAGTTAGTGAACCTGATATGTTGTGATAGACTTTGTAGTACAAGAGAGGAGGATAAGAGGAGAGAGGAGGACACTAAATGAAACTAGAATATTATCAAGTGATTGCTAATAATATTATACCTCCCAAACAATAAAAATATTATAGTTCTCTGTGTTGTTTGTAATATTATAAATGATTAATGGTACAGCTTGTAGAACTAGCAAAGCACATTACTTAAGATTTAAAAATCATTTGATTCTTACTATCCAAAGTGAACATAGTATATTGATTATAGGGTCCTAATCTGTTGAGAGTATCAGACCCTACTACTCTGTACTGATACTCTATTGACTGAGAGAGACCACTAGATACATTAATACTGGTGATATTACTACCAGTACTAAGACTACTGATCAATATATTATCACTGGTTGTCCTCATCTCAACAGTGTAGTTAACTATGCAGTTAGGATGAAGAGTAGGAGGTGACCAGTAGAGAGTAACTGAAGTGTTTGTGAGAGCTGTAAATCCCAGTCCTGTAGGAACATCACTTGGAGGACCTTATAATGATAGTACATGTTAGTTATATATGATATTGTTAGTGACATACCTGATATCATAATAGTACAAGTCATTGAGTTTGTATCTATTACATCAGCACATCTGACTTGTGTTCCATTCTTATCAGTAGTGGCAGTAAAACTTAAATTAGTTGTTAGTCCAGAAGTATTGCTCACAAAAGCAGCAGTAAACCCAGTATTATCAACATTACTAACTAGTCTAGAGGTTGTTACTATAGCAATGGGATTACTATCTGATGGAGGAGTATACCAAGCTGCTACAATTCCTGTTATTGTACAAGTGAGTGCTCCTTGTGTCTGTGGACATACTCCATGATTACAGTCTAGACTTGTAACTGAAGCTTCTATATAAACTATATATAATGATATTTATAGCATCGTACATTTTGTTCATAATAGTTCAAGATACACTTACCTATGACAAAGAAGAGAAGATAAATAACTGTTGCATCATGCCTCTCCATTTTATCTGTGGGCGGTAATATACTGGGTGTTAATGGTTGAGCTTAGTATAACGTTCAAAATTGATTTATTAGTATAACTATATGAATAATGACAAGAATGTATAATATTGATATTGTTTACTTTCATTATATGAGGTATACATAGCAACACAAATTTTTACTATATTTATGTAAATAAATATATGTAATGTCAATAAATTATTAAAGGAAAAATTGTTTTATAAGCTACATAGTACAATGTTAGCAATATGTTTACAGCTCCAATTAAAAGTAGGTTACCAATTAAAGTCAAATTTTTAGTACAGGAAGTTTTGGTGAGATGGCTATTCATGTAAAATCTCTGACAGCTCCAATCATTTTATTAGTTTGAAAATGTATTCAACTAAATTTTCACATGCAAGCAAAATCATTTAAAAATGTGCAATTTGTAAAAACAGTATATTTCCTTTCTCTCTTAGTCTAGTAACTTAAATGTCTTCATATTGTGGTTTTTCCTCCTCTTCATAGCAAATGTGAAAAGATGTACTATGTATTAAGTGCATGGTAATACAAGATATATTATTGTTGATATAAAAACAAAGTCACAATACTCTGTATATATTGGTAACGAGTCCAGTCAGTATTATACTTAAACAATACATTATTTATGCATAATAAAAATGTATTATCAAATTAATAAATGTTAATACATGTATAGATGAACTAACCTGATAAGAACATGTTATTGTTTTTGTGTGGTATTGCAACTAAAAACTAATTTAATTTTGCAATATTATATAAATCACCATTTATCATAAGTACTGGACCAAGTCCAATGATATTAACAGCTGTGATATTAATATTGTAATATTGACCAGGAGTTAGTCCAGTAATAATAACTTGATAAAAAAAAGAACTTGATAAAAAACGTGTCACTATTAATGGCATCATAACTATATAAGGAGTTTATCCTATTTCTGTACAATATTATATCAACTTTCCATTTATCATAAGTACTGGACCAGGTCCAATAACAGCTTTGATATTAATATTATAATATTGACCAGGAGTTAGTCCAGTAATAATAACACTGGTATTAGTATATACTATTAATAACTGTATTGGTCAATGGATTTGTCAAAAAAAATTATAATATGGAATTGATTCTACTCTAACAGAATATATTAAAATGTAGGCATATGATAACATTATACATTTTATTAATTGGCTCTTTACTCGAGGTTAGTTGATAATGTCACAATCTAATAGTACCATTCAAATATGATAGATTATTATATTCGCTGCCTTTGGTAGATTGCCCTCTTCCTCCTATCGACTGCCACAGCTATTTATAATAGTGATGTATGATTGAAACTTAAATATGATATATACTACAATTATTATTTTGAAAAAAGAACTTTTTAAAATAAAACATAATTTCTTAGAACATTATGCTATAGAATACATTATATAAAATTATCAAACACTAGTTATCATAATTTATTGTCTCATAAACTGGAGGAGTATTAAGTGATGGTTATTGCTCCATACTGATATTTATATATCAAGATTACTACAATAGTTAAAATAACAATTATTATTAGTACTAGTAAGATACAATACTAATAATAATAACCAGCAATAACTCCATCACTTAGTACTAGATATAAGAGAAATAGTGAACAACAATTTATAGTAATATATAACATACCACTACTGGTCTATCTGTAGGGAGACTTGTTACAGTAGGTATAACAAGTACTGAAGGTAGTAGATGGGGATCCTATAATCAACACATTAGATGATAAAACACTGTATATACAGGTATGTAGGGATGATCTAGATTATCCATTGACATGATTGTAGTAATAACTACAAATTATCTCACCAAAACTGATCACTACTCTTTTATACTATGTATTGTTTGTTTCTATAACAATATCTTTGTCAAGTAATGTTTGTAAGCATTATATTAAAAACTTGATTAATTGTAAAATTAAAGTAGTTGTATATCATAAAAACTAATCAGACCATCTTCCAAACACACACACATGTACTTGTACTAGTAGACATCTACATCTCAACAACACCCACACATAACTCAATAATTACACTATGTGGTTAGTATAGTTTACATCAACTATTATAACATTATATGATGTACTTTATTTCCTTCTATATCATATATTTACTCCATATATTATTTATTCTTGCAAAACTGTAAATATGACTGAGAAATAAGAAGAGAGAGAGAGAAACTCAAACAATGACAGCATACAACAACAAGCATGATCCATTTGTTTATAGTATTAAATAATAGAAAGGTAGCCTATAGAGCCAGCGACTAGCTACAACCTGCTGCTTCTACAACAGATGAGGCCCACCCCATTGAGTCAAATCAATGTTTCCTTCACCTGATAATGATATAAAAATGTGTTGTTGATTTTATTTATACATTTATTGACTATTGCATTTTATTTTTCTGATATGTATATTTTAAAATTTGTTACTACTCCTCCTCCCAGACTGTAACATGTAACATGTAACCAGTGGACACTATGGGTATCATATGCATGACATGTCCAGTAAAACATGGCTGAGAGGAATTGATAAAGTAAGGAATCAAAATACAAGGGTAGCTATAATAGTAATATTGGAATCAAATATTTTCCTAGTGTTTCAAGACAACTATATTAAATGTATTGAAGTCATTTGAATGGCTGAGTATATGCATATTATATATACAAGTTGTAAAGTAATTAATCAAGCAAGAAATTTTTTTTGAAAAGATGTGGTTGCTACTTTTATTATACATATTACATATAAAGTATAGAGCTTATAGCATTAAGTGTTGTTTATGGAACAATGTTAGTTTAGGATCCAACTCATCTAGTTTATACATGCTGTCATAACAATAATATGTTATTATAGATAATGAAACTAAACAGTAAATAGTGAATTTTCTAAAGAGAAATGATACAAACCTTAATGAAATAACCAAGGACAGCCTGTAGATATAGTTATTAGCTACAGCCTGCTGCTACTACAATAGTCACATAAAAGTTTCCTTGATTAGAAATACGTGTTGTTTATTTTATTGATTGATTGATTATTGCATTTTATTTTTCTGATGTATATTTTATATTTTTACTAAACCTCCCCCTCCTCCCATACTGTAACATGTGACCATTAGAGCATATGGTTATCATGTGTGTGTGACCTTGTCTAGTAAAAACATGGCTGAGTAGAATTAATAAAGATGAGAATCAGAATGCAAGGGTATTTGTAATGGTGATCTTGGAACCAAATATTCTCCCTTTAAAAACATCTGGTTTCAAGACTACTGTATTGAATGTATTGAAGTCACTAGAATGGTTGGATATAATATACATATATAAATAAGTTGTAAAGTAATTCACTAAACAAGAAATTTTAATTTTGAAAAGATTTGGCTGTTTTATCAGGTGCCTTTGTCAGCAATATTGTACAAATCTACAGAGAGAGAGAGAGTCCATAAATAAAAATGAATTGAATAAACAAATAAAGATATGAATATACTTTTAAACATGAGGACAATATGAGGATGAATAGTTAAGCTATATACTAGTACTGGATAAAAGATTAATAGTACATGTACTACATAAACAAAGAAGAATAATAATGTGCTTTTAAACATGAGAACAATATGAATAGTTGTACTAGACAAAAGATTGTATTCTGTTATTGGGGCTATTGGAGGTATTACTGTTTTAATAGTAATTGTTGTAGTACTAGTTCTAACTGTTTATATATAATGATTAGAAGACAAAATAAAAGTCAGATTTTCTTATAATTTTAAATGCTTTAAAACTCCCAATATAGGTAACAAACCAAGTGGTAGTCCATTAACTGTTTCTCTGAGGTAAGCTCATATATACTAATATTCATTTTAATGAACATACTTTAGAAATATCAAAAACAATAACAGAGAGGAGGTATAGTATTCTTACTTAAAAGCATGTACATAGCTAATGAAATAACTAAACATTTATTTATATAAAAGTGGGATTGATCATAATGGACACACTATTAGTTTAAGTCAATCAAATTTCAGGAATTAGTCATTTCTTAAAATAATTCAAACTTTTATTAATCCATTATAGTTATCATCAGAGTCCACCTATGCTGAAGTAAAGAAAAAACAACAACATCTATCTCTACAATATGATGAAGTTTCTCCTCCAGTGCCTCCATTCTCAACTGATAATGAACAACCACCTTCTATACCTCTATTCTATGGATCTTGTTATAATTGACCTGTGACAGCTCAATAGTCTGAAGTCAAGAGAGAACACATGACACCTCGTGTACCACCTCATACTAGTACAACAGTAGAAGGAGACTAGTCCATCTTAAAGAGAGAGGAGAGAGAGGTAAATCAGTGAACTATTAATAGACTATCATAGTTAATTTATAAAATACCTTTATAAAGAGAGGAGAAATCCTGCAACAACAGATTGCAAAAGACACTGGTTTGTATTCAACTCTAAATAATGAAGTAAGACATAATTAATTCAGTCCATGATAAATATATTAGATAAACAAACTAACTGGAGCTGGAGCTGAGCCAAAAGGAGCTGGAGGTATAATATATGCTGAACTAGGCAATGCTCCTACTAAGAACTGACCAATGGCACCTCCTACATCCAATTTAGAGCAGTCTGTTATCTACTCTGATATCAAGGTGTCAACTGATCCCAATAAGGTAACACATGTCATGATATATCATTGTTGCTATAGTTACCATTCTCTTCTTTGTCATTAACAGAGGCTCTCTACAAGAGGTACTAAGATACAGGCTCACTTAGGAGAAATGGAGATTCCTCCATCGTGTCCTCCTTAACTTGGTCCTGAACCAGGTTCCCAAGGCAATAGAGGACAATCAATTTCCTCCATAAATAACCTCTAACATTAACTTGCTTCTAACATGTATAAATGTCAAATGTAGCTAGATAGTTGGTTATTCTATTCTTTCATGTTTATAAATTAATAGCATGATTTTCACTGTCACACAGTATCATTTCTTTATTAAATATAAAATGTTAACTAGTATTTATATACATGTGAACTTCATATGATCATATTTTGTATCATTAAAGCAGCTGTCAGTATCAATCATAGGCAAGTATTAATCATTAGTACCCTCATTAATGTGTATGTATGTATGTAATATATATATATATATATATATATATGATCTTCATATGATCATTTTGTATCATTATATCAGCTGTCAATATTAATCATTAGTAAGTAATAATCATTGGTACCCTCAATAACATTGTAATACACACACACATATTTAGCTAATGTATGTTTATTTAATATATTTATATCATCTGATACATCATCCTTATATCAAAGATAAAATTATTTATCTTCATAAACAAACAAACAAACAAACAAACAAACACACATAGCAACCAAACTTTGTGATGATGTAATAACTTAACTACAGACCACATAAAGTATAAGACAATATACAAAGTACTTTGTCTCCAAATTAATTACTGTCTATTTGGATTGATTGATGATATGTGTGTGAAAGGTTACTGGTAACTGACTGATCTTGTATTTCTATCTAACTCCAGTAATGTCTTTGAGATAAACATTGTCATGATATGAAACTGATTATGATAATGACAAAGTTGATTATAATAAGCTTGAACTTATTTCAATAATGAGATTATTAATTAGAAAATATAATATAATAACATAACATGATAAACACAAACTTTCAATAAATCATCAAAGGAATTAACTGGATCAGTTACTTATATAACAAGTAAATTAACATGTTTTTGAAATATTTTATCACAAAACTAATCAGACCATCTTCCATAAACATATACATATACTTGTACTAGTAGACATTTACATCTTAACAACACATTCAGTAATTATAACATATGGTCTGTTCTGTTTGAATTAACTATGTTCTTCTTATACTAGTAAACATTAGATCTCACACCATCCATACATAACTGTCATACTGTATTTAACATGATATATTATAATTAACCTAAATAAACATACTATAATACTAGCACTATTAATAATATTGCCATTACGTGTTTACACAATATATTAGATTGCTATAGTCATTGATAGTTAAATGATTAAAGTACATCCGTTACAGCTGCCCTAAAGTGTATTCCCTCCTTCATTTGTTCCATTCAGTCATGTATTCACTACACCTATCATACTCATGATAACCACATACTGGACACATACTAAACTGGTATGTACTAGTATTAGTGATAATAATATAATTAAGAGTATCTATACTATAATAACAGCGATCATGTTTACTAATCAACAATGACAATAAGACTGCTTTGGTAATTTACACTAAAGACCAGTATATGTACTTGTATTACATATAGATAATACATAAAAATACAGTTGTATAAGTATATGTATTATTTATATGTATTAGATAGTACTGAATTGACAATTTATATTGTGTTTACATGTGACCTAATAATAATATAAACACTGCCAATGTTGTTACATATTTCAATTTAATATAAACAACATATTTTGTACAAACATTAATTAAAATCATAATCAATACATTTTTACTATTAAATCAATAAATGTTATAATATTATGATGACTATACCTTATAATATTAAGTGTTGTTCATTAAACAATGTTAGTTTATTTGTTATTGTTAATGATAAGTTTTCACAAATAGTTATACAAAATTGAAATAATTAATGAACAGTGTTCCTAGTATGTCTTATATAAAAAAGAGTAAATTAAATGATACAAACATTAACATAAATATATCTAATGAACACAAAAGTACATAAGTACATAAACAGATACCAAGATGTATTCTATTCTACATATTTTATTCCAATACTATTTCAACATAACCTTAAGTAGTACATTATGACATATATGATAATATAAATGATCATCTGATATCAATGTTTTAAAACTAATGCTGAATATAGCCATAAGCAGTATTTCCTTGTAATTCAATGATCTCTTTCTGTTCTGATGTCTCTGATAACTTAACATCATATATTGGACCTAATTGGGTAGTAGTAGTGGGTGGAGTGTCTTTATTGTAGCTCCTCCTTCTCATAATGAGATAGACAATAAATGTAGTAATAACAGCAGTTAATAGAGAAGAGAGGAACATACTGACTGGTATAGCAACTATAATATAAAGTTCATAATTATATCTTGTAAAGTTAGTTACCTGATAAAAGTGTAATTGTCAGTTCATCTGCATATATAATTATATATTTAATTTTAATAGGAGAGTTATTAATGGATTTACCTGACAATAGAATTATTGATGTAGTTGTCAATGTGGTTGATGTTATAGTGGCAGATGGAACAATACTGGTGATAGCACTTGAAACGAATGTATTAGTAGTGGAAATTGATGACATAATATTATTTGCTATATATTAAAAACAAATAATAGCATAAGTCATTATAAATTAGCCTTTGGAGTATGACTGTAGTCATTGATTAGCCTAATATTACCTGAAGTTGTTAAAGACCCACTTCCAATTATTGATGTTAATCGTGAAACTAACAAAGGAATACACAACAATAATGAAAGTTGATACCTTTATTTATTTTTCTCACTATTAAAACATATTGAAACTATTTGTTCTTTAGGAATGATAACTGTATGAGAAGTAAATATAACATACTTTATAATAATATTTAAATAACCTATAGTCTTATTAGGGTATCCATCTCCTAGTATATTAACTGGTACCACTGTTATAATGTAGGTATATCCAGCTAGTACTCCAGTCAATGTAATGTTAGTAACAGTAGTTATATTAACAGTTAGTGAACCTGATATATTGTGATAGACTTTATAGTACGAGAGAGGAGGACGAGAGGAGAGAGGAGGTGACTAAATGAAAAAACTAGACTCAGTTATAAAAAATAATATACACCTCCCAAATCACAACAATAGTGTAGTTCTCTGTATTCTTAGTGATATTATATGTGATTAGTGATACAGCCTGTAGAACTAATGGAATATTCATTAATGGATAAAAATTATTCAATTCATACCATCCAGAGTGAAGACAGTATATTGACTATAGGGTCCTAATCTATTGATAGTATCAGATCCTACTACTCTGTACTGATACTCTACTGACTGAGTGAGACCAGTAGATACATTAATACTGGTGATATTACTACCAGTACTAAGATTACTGATCAATATATTATCACTGGTTGTCCTGATCTCAACAGTGTAGTTAACTATACAGTTAGGATGAAGAGTAGGAGGTGACCAGTAAAGAGTGACTGAAGTGTTTGTGAGAGCTGTATAACCTAGTCCTGTAGGAACATCACTTGGAGGACCTTGTAATGATAGTACATGTTAGTTATATATGATACTGTTAGTGGCATACCTGATATCATAATAGTACAAGTCATTGTGTTTGTATCTATTACATCACTACACCTGACTTGTGTTCCATTCTTATCAGTAGTGGCAGTAAAACTTAAATTAGTTGTTAGTCCAGAAGTATTGCTCACAAGAGCAGCAGTAAACCTGATACCCATATGCTGTACTGGTCACATGTTACATGCTACAGTCATATACTGGTATTATCTGTATGTAATACAAGTACATATACTGGTCTTTAGGGTAATTTAGCAAACCAGTCTTATTGTCATAGATTGTTAGTTTAACATAAATGTTATGGTTGATAATATAAAATTGCATTTCTCAAACAAGATAATTACTTCAGCCATAACTATATATCATGTAGATATTAACATATATCAAAGATCAAAAATGATTATAGATCAGCTAACAACTAAACAAATAACTCATGTATGTATTATTACTTGTCCAGATGATGATGTTTTCTAATCATAAACAGAAAATACTACATGAGTATGCAACATGGTTGGCAACATAATTAAATATAAGCAATCAATATTCCTCCCAGAAGTCTAAATAGAATTTTTCTAAATTTTCATTATTTTAAATGTTTAATCAAAAGATGCAGAATTCAAACCCTTAAATACTATCTTGTATCATTCACCTTAGTCTCGTTAAAAGTTTAACCAAACAATCACCACAAACAAACAAATGTGATGAAGTATGCAAGACAGGTTTACTTTCTCTTTTATCTTATACGTAAATTATCATTCACATACACATTGCAATAAATCTGTATACTTACCTATAGGTAGCACAAAAGTCTAACAGGTATTATGGCCATTCATAAATCCATTGTATCATAACAATAATCTACCTATGCGGTCAAAATGAAAGAGTATGGTACAATATTGATTTGTCTTTTATTACCAGTCATAAGTGAGTTAATATATAATATTTGTTATATAGTCTTATAGTGAACATAGAAGCTTCAGTTACAAAAAATATGGAAAAAGTATGCATGACTGGTTTACTTTCTCTTTTTTATACGTAGGTAGCACAGAAGCTTCAGTTACAAGTCTAAACTGTAATCATGGAGTATGTCCACAGATACAAGGAGCACTCACATGTACAATAACAGGCAGTGTAGTAGCTTGGTATTCTCCTTCGTCAGATAGTACTCCCATTGCTACAGTAAGTTCTGGACAAGTTAGTAATGTTGATAGTACTGGGTTTACTGCTACTCTGTGAGCAATATTTCTAGACTAACAACTAATATAAGTTTTACTGCCACTACTGATAAGAATGGAACACAAGTCAGGTGTGCTGACTTAATAGATACAAACTCGATGACTTGTACTATTATGATATCAGGTATGTCACTAACAGTATCATATATAACTAACATGTACTATCATTATAAGGTCCTCCAAGTGATGCTCCTACAGGACTAGGTTTTACAGCTCTCACAAACACTTCAGTCACTCTTTACTGGTCACCTCCTACTCTTCATCCTAACTGTATAGTTAACTACACTGTTGAGATCAGGACAACCAGTGATAATATATTGATCAGTAGTCTTAGTACTGGTAGTAATATCACCAGTATTAATGTATCTACTGGTCTCTCTTAGTCAGTAGAGTATCAGTACAGAGTAGTAGGGTCTGATACTATCAATAGATTAGGACCCTATAGTCAGTATACTGTGTTCACTCTGGATGGTAAGAATGAAAGAGTTTTAATATGTCATTTAATATTTCATTAGTTCTACAAGCAGTACCAGTAATCATTCATAATATTACAAAGAACTATAAAAAATTTTGATATATACTTCATTGATTAGTTCTATTACTTTTATTAGTTTATCACTAATCACTTACAATATTACAAAGAATACAGTATTAACAATGCTGAACTAACAACTAATTTAAGTTTTACTGCCACTACTGATAAGACAAGAACACAAGTCGCCTCCATATAATTATATATTTCTAACTCCAGGAGGAGTTAGAAATATAGCATATGCTGATTTGGGAAATGTCCCTAGGAACAGACCAATGGCACCTCTTATATCAAATTTAGAGCAGTCTGTTATCTACTCTGATATCAAAGCATCAACTGACCCTAATAAGGTATCTTATGTGATATAACAATGTTGCCATAATCTTCTTTAATTGTCACTAACAGAGGCTCTCTACAAAAGGTGTTATGATACAGACTCAGTTAGGAAAAATGCAGTTCCCTCCACCATGAACTTCATATGATCACTTTATATCATTATAGCAGGTGTCAGTATTAATTATTAGTCATTAGTATTCTCTTTGTGACATGTGTGTGTGTGTGTGTGTGTGTGTGTGTGTGTATGTGCATATAAATATATATATATATATATATATCCTTATGTCAAAATGTAAACTTAGTTTATCTTTATAAACAAACACACAGTACTGTAGACCACATAAAGTATAGAACAGTATATAAATTAACTTATGTATTAATTCAAATTAGTGTCAATTGACTGATGACATGAGTATGAATAACATATGTAATAATGGAAAGGTAAGTAGAATGAACATGAAATTTACAAAAATCATCAAAGGAATTAACTGAAAATGGACAAGTTATTTATAAAACAAGTAAATTAACAGATTTTGAACTTTTAATCACAAAAAATATAGTATACATTATATCTAAACAATACCCAAACATAGTTCATGTGATCAGTTCAGATTACATTGACTAACATAACACAAATACAATACATAGTATATAAACTAAAGTATATACATAATTACATATGTTATACATATATACATACATATATCTAGATATGTCTATCAGTACATTGGACTAGTTACAATTAATATGACATATTTCATATTTTAAACATTTGGTATACTCTTTCTTTGTGAAGAACTAAGGGTATTGTTATCCTATCGAAAGATAAGATGTCATAATTCATGATAGTCTCATGTTCTATTGGACACATGTTGTACTGATAGTCTTGCTGTATCACATGCTAGATACTAGCATTAGTTATTATAATACAATTAAGGAAATGTATCTGTAATAATAGAAAGCTGCTTCCTTGTTTGACAACATCTATTTACTAAAAGATCAGTATATACATTTATATTACATATAGATAGTACACAACAGTCTGTATGATATGTATACTGTCTATAGGTATTAATGTAGTACTAAATTGGTATATACATGTATATGATATGTATTGTATCTATTATATGTGCTATATAGTACTAATTGATAATTTAAATTAACATGTATGTGTTGTATATTATAAATTGATAATGAAATAAACATTGGTGATGTTGTTACATATTTCAATCAATTACTTATTGTAAACAGTACAAACATTACTTGAACTATAATTAATACTACTTTTATTATACATGTTATATATATAGCTTATAGTATTAGATGTTGTTCATGGAACAATGTTAGTTTGTGATCCAACTAATCCAGGCAATACTTGATGTCTTAACAATAATATGTTATAATAAAACAAATCAATAATCATGGACTAAAAATTATTTTACGTTTTACTGTCACTACTGATAAGAATGGAACACAAATCAGGTGTGTTGATGCAATAGATACAAACTCAATGACTTGTACTATTATGATATCAGGTATGTCACTAACAGTATCATATATAACTAACATATACTATCATTATAAGGTCCTCCAAATGATGTTTCTACATGACTGGGTTTTACAGCCTCTCACAAACACTTTAGTCACTCTCTACTGGTCACCTCCTACTCTTCATCCTAACTATATAGTCAATATACTGTCTTCACACTGGATGGCAAAAACTAAAATAAAATATTATAAGTTCTACAAGCTATTCCACTAATCATTTATAATATTACAAAGAATACAGTGAACTGCACTATTGTTGGGAGTTGAGATTGTTTACAATAGCTGAGTCTAGTATTTTCATTTAGTCACCTCCTTTCTAGTACTACAAAATCTATCACAGCATATCAGATTCACTAACTGTTAATATAACTACTGTTACTAACATTACATTGACTGGAGTACTAGCTGGATATACCTACATTATAACAGTGGTACCAGTTAATATACTAGAAGATGGATACCCTAATAAGACTATAGGTTATTTAAATATTATTATAAAGTATGTTACATTTACTTCTCATACAGTTATTATTAATGACGAACCAATCATAATTAGTGTCAACATATAGAATATCATAAGAAGACTATTTTAAGTGATTTATCTAGAATAAGTAAGTACAGATTTAGTTAATATATATTTTTAAATGAATATAGTAATTACATGTCCTTTCATGTTCTCGTCAACTCCAACTTTACTCTAATTTCAAGTCAGTAATATTAATATATAAATGTACCTAGCTCTTTCAACAACTGTAGCAATATTTAATAATTTTTATCATATAATGTTGAATATGTTAAGAATCCATCAGTCCTTTGATGTTTATTACTAGACTCCACTAATTCTACATATTCACTGCTCACTCTATATATGTAATTTGTTTTAAGCAATCATTACATTTATGACTTTATAAACTATTAGCATTTCTTAATATGATTATTTCCACTTTCATAATGACAGTATTTTTCTAATTTTAAAATAAAAGTCAGTAAAGTGAAATTATAATACATTTTCATGTTTCTATATATATCAGTAGAAGAGCTCTCATCATATTTAAATACATATTCAATACAGGTAGATCAATATATTATATATTGAACACTATCATTGTTAACATCGTAGTCAATTTTAAGAACAATATAAATATTTACAATAAGTAACCTAATAGTTGAGTCATAATGTAAACTCATCCCACAAAACACACCACCTCTTTACATAAATAAGTCTAACAGGTATTTTTACCGTGTATAAAACCGTTGTATCATAAATATAATCTACTAATGTAGTCAAAATGAAAAAGTATGGTACAATGCTGATTTGTCTTTTATTACCAGTCATAAGTGAGTTAATATATAATATTTGTCAGTATGACTTTATAGTGAACATAGAAGCTTCAGTTACAAGTCTAGACTGTAATCATGGAGTATGTACACAGACACAAGGAGCACTCACTTGTACAATAACAGGCAGTGTAGCAGCTTGGTATTCTCCTCCATCAGATAGTAATCCTATTGCTACAGTAAGTTCTGGACAAGTTAGTTACGTTGATAATACTGGGTTTACTGCTGCTCTTGTGAGCAATACTTCTGGACTAAAAACTAATTTAAGTTTTACTGCCACTACTGATAAGAATGGAACACAAGTCAGGTGTGTTGATGTAATAGATGCAAACTCAATGACTTGTACTATTATGATATCAGGTATGTCACTAACAGTATCATATATAACTAACATGTACTATCATTATAAGGTCCTCCAAGTGATGCTCCTACAGGACTAGAATTTACAGCTCTCACAAACACTTCAGTCACTCTTTACTGGTCACCTCCTACTCTTTATCCTAACTGTATAGGTAACTACACTGTTGAGATCAGGACAACCAGTGATAATATATTGATCAGTAGTCTTAGTACTGGTAGTAATATCACCAGTATTAATGTATCTACTGGTCTCTTTCAGTCAGTAGAGTATCAGTACAGAGTAGTAGGGTCTGATGCTGTTAATAAATTAGGACCCTATAGTCAATATACTATGTTCACTTTAGATGGTAAGAGTTAGATTATTCTAATTCCCTTGAGGAGTGCTAATTTTTAGTTCTACAGGTTGTACCACTAATCACTTATAATATCACAAAGAATACAGACAGCTACACAATTATTGTAATTTGGGAGGTATGTATTTCTGTTTATAATAACTGATTCTAGTTTTTTATTTAGTCTCCTTCACTCTCCACTCATCCTCCTCTCTTGTACTATAAAGTCTATAATAACATATCAAGTTCACTAACTGTTAATATAACTACTGTTACTAACATTACACTGACTGGAGTACTAGCTGGATATACCTACATTATAACAGTGGTACCAGTTAATATACTAGGAGATGGATACCCTAATAAGGCTATAGGTTATTTAAATATTATTATAAAGTTTGTTATGTTTACTTCTCGTACAGTCATCATTCCTGATGAGGAATCAATAATTACTAGTACTAGTATTGTAACAATATCATCTGAACATTGTAAGAGTGTTCAATATAACATACAAAATTAATTACATATCATTTGTATTAGTAACACCAGTAAATGTAACTAGTCTCTTTTCTACAACTGTAAGTGATACATCAATTATTAGTAAGTGAAAAACATTTATTATCACATACTTAATGATGAATATAGACGCTTTGGTCCCTTTAATGTCTTTATTACAAAGTGCAACTAAAACAAGTACAATATCTTTAAACTCAAGAAGTATGCCCTCAAAAATTATTATAATTTAAGTATTACAATATAATGAAATGTCTATATATATACTCTATTTCTGTATAGCAGTTTCTATCTATAACCTGTCAGGTTCATCTCCTACAAGTAATTTAATTAATCTAATATAACATTGCTATTTCTATTTGACAATAGCAGTAATCACTACTACAACATCATCAACATCTGCTGGAATATATTATGTTATTGGGACTGTTGGAGGTATTATTGTTTTCATACTAATTGCTGTAGTACTAGTTCTAACTAGTTGTATAATGATTAGAAGACAAAATAAAAGTCAGGTGTTCCTATAATTACTTAATCCTTTAATACTCTCAATATAGACAACAAAGCAAGTAGTAGTCCAGTAACTGTTTCTCTGAGGTCAGTTCAAATATACTAATATTCATTTTAATGATTAAACTTTAGAAGTATTAAAGACAATAACAGAGAAGAGGTAAGGTATTGTTACTTATATGTACATAGTTAATACCTGTATAAGTAAATAAACATTTATTGATACAAAATGTGATTGATCATCATGACTCATTATTAGTTTATGTCAATCTAATTTGGAATTACTCATCATTTCTTAAAATAATTTGGTCATTACTATAGTTATCTTCAGATCCCACCTATGATGAAGTAAACAAGAAACCACAACCTCTATCTCTACAATATGATGATGTCCCACCTCCAGTGCCTCCTTATTTAGCTGATAATGAGCAGCCACCTCCTGAAACACTGTTCCATTCTGAGGATAATCCTTCTGTACTCTCTTATAATGAGGAACCTGTGATATCTCAGTATTCTGAAGTCAGGAAAGAGCATAGAGCACTTCATACAGCTGAAGGAAATTATTCTGTTTTGAAGAGAGAAGAGAGAGAAGTCAGTTAAATGTAGGTACACAATCACATGACCATATTATTATAGAGCAAAGAGAATAATTCTCAGTTACAACAGACTGGTTTGTATTCAACTCTAAATAATGAAGTAAGAGATAATACAGTCAACTATATGATAATAACTTATATCATATTAGATAAACATACCAGGTGGAGCCAGGGCTGAGTCAAAAGGAGCTGGAAGTATAATATATGCTGATCTAGGCAATGTTCCTAAGAACAGACCAATGGTACCTCCTCCATCAAATTTAGAGCATTCTGTTATCTACTCTGATATCAAAGCACCAACTGACCCTAAGAAGGTATCTTGTGTGATATAACAATGTTGCCATAATATTTAATTTGTCACTAACAGAGGCTCTCTACAAAAGATATTATGATACAGGCTCAGTTAGGAGAACAGGAGTTACCTCCACCATGTCCTCCTAAACCTGGTCCCAAACCTGGTTCCCATGGCAGTGGAGGCCAGTCAACAACAGTAATTCCCTCTATACATCACCTGTAAAATAATCATAACTCACTGCTGACTTATATAATGTTAAATATGCCACTTTTTTAGTTCATTATTTAATTTTGTCATGTTTTATATATCAATAGTTTTTAGCTATAGTTAAACTAGTATCATTTATTTATTAACTATAATATGTTAACTAGTATTTGTTTACATATGAACTTCATATGATCACTTTGTATCATTATAGCAGCTGTCAGTATTAATTATTAATCACTAGTATTCTTAATATTCATTGTGATATATATATATATATATATATATATATATATATATATATATATTTAGCTAATGTATGCTTATTTAATAATGTTATCATTTGATACATCATCATTTTATCAAAGGTAAGCTTATTTTATCTCATAAGCAAACACACAGTACTATAGACCACATAAACATAGAACATTATACAAAGTAACTTGTGTACTATTTAAAATTAGTGTTAATTGACTGATGATACATGTATGATTAGCATATACAATAGTGGAAATGTAAATGGTACTGTCTGGTTATTTCATTTTATTATTATTATCATAACATGAAACTGATAATGATAAAGTTAATTATAAATAGTTTTATCTTACCACAATATTGTCAATGAAATATAATAACACAACAAACATAAAACTTACATTAAATCATCAAAGGAATTAACTAAAATGGACCAGTTATTTATAAAACAAGCGAATTAACAAGTTTTGAACTTTTAGTCACAAAAACTAATCAGATCATCTTCCAAAATACATACACATGTACTTGTACAAATATTAATTAAAAGAAGGATAGCTTATAGAGGCAGTGACTAGATACAGCCTGCTACCACCACAATAGACAAAGCCCACCCCACTGAGTCACACCAATGTTACCTTCACCAGATAATAATAAAAAGATGTCTTGTTTATTTTATTTATTTATTGACTAATACATCTTATTTTTCCGATGTATATAGTTTAATACTTTTACTACTCCTCTCCCAGACCGACTCTCTGTAATGTAACATCTATCCAATGGACCATATTGTATGCATTAAAAGCATGACTGAGTGAATTAAATAAAGGAGGGAAATCAGAATAGTAGGTAGTTGTAATGGTGGTCTCAAAACCAGATATTCTCCTAGTGAAACTTCTGATTTCAAGATTGCTTTATTAAATTTATTAAAGTCATTTGAATTGCTAGGTATATTCATATATATTTCAGTTGTAAAGTAATCCACCAAATAAGACATTTTATTTGAAAGTGGTGGCTGTCATTGGCTATCTTCATCAGTAATATTACAAAAAGCATAGAGAGACAGTCAATAAATAAACCTAAAATGAATAAACAAATAAAAATAAGAATGTACTTTAAAACATGAAGACAATATAAGGATGAATAGTTAAGCTATATACTAGTACTGGATAAAAGATTAGTACATATACTTGTACTACATAATACATAACAATATTACATACTGAGTTATATTAGTGTATGAAGTATATGATATGAACTAACTATATATATTATGTAATACTTAGTTGGCAATTCATATTGATTGTGTATGTGTTTGTATATTATGAACTCATAATGAAATAAACATTGATGATGTTGATACATATTTCAACTAATGACTTAATTGTAAACAGTAAACTTTGTACAAACATTATTTGAACTACAATCAATACCACTTTTATTATACATGTTACATACATGGTATATAACATATAGCATTAGGTGTTGTTCATGGAACAATGTTAGTTTGTGATCCAACTAATCCAGGTGATATTTGATGTCTTAACAATAATATGTTATAATAAAACAAGTCAGGTGTGTTGATGTAATAGATACAATTCAATGACTTGTACTATTATGATATCAGGTATGTCACTAACAGTATCATATATAACTAACATGTACTATCATTATAAGGTCCTCCAAGTGATGCTCCTATAGGACTGGGTTTTACAATTCTCATAAACACTTCAGTCACTCTCTACTGGTCACCTCCTACTCTTAATTCTAAATGTATTGTCAATATACTGTCTTCACCCTCTCCTCTCATCCTCCTCTCTTGTACTATAAAGTCTATCACAACATATCAGGTTCACTAACTGTTAATATAACTACTGTTACTAACATTACATAACAACACACCACCTATTTACATAAATAAGTCTAACAGCTATCATTGTCATTCATAAATCTATTGTATCATAACTATCATCTACTCATGCAGTCAAAATAAAAAAGTATGGTACAATGTTGATAGGTCTTCTATTACCAGTCATAAGTGACTTAATATATAATATTTGTTAGTATGGCCTTATAGAAAACATAGAAGCTACAGTTACAAGTCTAGACTGTAATCATGGAGTATGTCCACAGACACAAGGAGCACTTACTTGTACAATAACAGGAAGTGTAGCAGCTTGGTATTCTCCTCCATCAGGTAGTAAACCAATTGCTACAGTGAGTTCTGGAGACATTGCTAATAGTAACATTGAGTTTACTGCTCCTCTTGTGAGTGTTAACAATCCTGGACTAATAACTAATTTAAGTTTTATTGCCACTACTGATAAGAATGGAACACAAGTCAAGTGTGTTGATGCATTAACTACGAACTCAATGACTTGTACTATTATGATATCAGGTATGTCACTAACAGTATCATATATAACTAACATGTACTATCATTATAAGGTCCTCCAAGTGATGCTCCTACAGGACTAGAATTTACAGCTCTCACAAACACTTCAGTCACTCTTTACTGGTCACCTCCTACTCTTCATCCTAACTGTATAGTCAACTACACTATTGAGATCAGAACAACCAGTGATAATATATTGATCAATAGTCTTAGTACTGGTAGTAATATCACCAATATTAATGTATCTACTGGTCTCTCTCAGTCAGTAGAGTATCAATACAGAGTAGTAGGGTCTGATGCTGTTAATAGATTAGGACCCTATTGTCATTATACTATGTTCACTTTAGATGGTAAGAGTTAGATTATTCTAGTTCTCTTGAGGAGTACTAATTTTTAGTTCTACAGGCTGTACCATCCATCACTTATAATATCACAAAGAATACAGACAACTACACAATTATTGTAATTTGGGAGGTATGTATTTCTGTTTATAATAACTGAGTCTAGTTTTTATTTAGTCTCCTCCACTCTCCACTCATCCTACTCTCTTGTACTATAAAATCTATAACAACATATCAGGTTCACTAACTGTTAATATAACTACTGTTACTAACATTACATTGACTGGAGTACTAGCTGGATATATCTATTTCACAGACACTTACTTGAGTTCTTCAGTCATTCAAATTCCTACAGTCAATATAACTTTAACTGTTTGTACATGTCCAAGTAATTTATAGTCAAAAATGTAAGTGTACAATTATATTTCCATTATAGCTAATGAAAGAAAACAAACCTCATGTTTAGAAGGTAATTAAACAAATGTGTATTACTGAATTGTTTACTTAACAGTGAGTATACCAGTCAGTATGTTCTTTTCTTCTCTATTAACTGCTGTTATTACTACACTTATTGTCTATCTCATTATGAGGAGGAGGAGCTACAATAAAGACACTCCACCCACTACTACTACCCAATTAGGTCCAATATATGATGATGTTAAGTTACCAGAGACCTCAGAACATAAAGAGATCATTGAATTACAAGGAAATACTGTTTATGGATATATTAATTAAAAATATTATGTTAACTTTATTATACATAATTACTAAAGTCAGTTAAGTTATGTGATAACAGTATGCTTAATTATTAAAAGACTCACTTAGAATTATATTAGTGTCAAAATAGATAATAGAGTTAATAATTCATTTATCTTACTTTATTATTTCTATCATTGAACTAACAAGCTCACATCAATTTATTATTTAAAGTATATTCTGTTATATGATACACATGTAAAATATTGTAAACACAACATGTTACATTATGTGACTTAAAACTATGTGTACTAATTTCATTGTTATATACAATATGAACTTCATTACAATCATATTAACAACTGTTACTGTTATCATTGTTATTTGGTTGAAAATATTGCATTATTATTTTAATACTTTTAGTTAAGGATTGTTTACTTTTCAAAAAGTTGATGTTGACATGAGCATCATCTTTTTATCAAATATAAACTATTTTATCCTGATAAATAAACACACCCATATAGCAACAATTATAATAATGATACATTAACAATAAACTATATATATCAAATTATAATTAACAAAAGTCTTATATTTGAAATGTACAGAATACACAATTTATATCACATCATTTACAAACTATTATTATAAATATTACATGTTATCTAGACCTACATGTTGTATAAAGACTTATGACATACAAGTTGATACTTAAGAGTAATTATAACATGTAGTCTGTTAAACTTACATTTACTATCATAACATATGTACTTCATTTCCTTTTTCATTTTCCTTCATTTATATACTAAACAATACTAGCAATTTCAATGTTCATACCAAACAAGGCATTGCTATAATACACCAATATTAGGTACTAGCATTAGTTATTGTAATACAATTAAGGAAATGTATCTGTAATAATAGTAAGCTGCTTCCTTGTTCGACAACATCTGTTTACTAAAAGACCAGTATATACATTTATATTACATATAGATAATACATAACAGTCTGTATGATATGTAAACTGTCTATAGGTATTAATGTAGAACTAAATTGGTATATACATGTATATGATATGTATTGTATCTATAATATGTGCAATATAGTACCAATTGATGATTTATATTAACATGTATGTGTTGTATATTATAAATTGATAATGAAATAAACATTGGTGATGTTGTTACATATTTCAACTAATTACTTATTTAATGGAAAACAAATCAAATATCATGGACTAAAAAATAATTTACGTTTTACTGCCACTACTAATAAGAATGGAACACAAGTCAAGTGTAGTGATACAATAGATACAAACTCAATGACTTGTACTATTATGATATCAGGTATGCCACTAACAGTATTATATTTAACTAACATGTACTATCATTATAAGGTCCTCCAAGTGATGCTTCTACAGGAATACTCCTACAGGACAAGGTTCGACAAGTTATTCCACTAATCACTTATAATATTACAAAGAATACAGTGAACTGCACCACTGTTAGGAGTTGGGATTGTTTACAATAAGTGAGTCTACTTTTTCATTTAGTCACCTCCTCTCTCCTCTCGTCCCCCTCTTTTGTACTACAAAGTCTATCACAACATATCAGGTTCACTAACTGTTAATATAACTAGTGTTACTAACATTACATTGACTGGAGTACTAGCTGGATATACCTACATTATAACAGTGGTACCAGTTAATCTGCTAGCAGATGGATACCCTAATAAGAAAGACTATAGGTTATTTAAATATTATTATAAAGTGTGTTATGTTTTCTTTTCATACAGTTATCATTAATGGAGAACCAATAATCATTAGTGTCAACATATTATAGTATTATAGAATATCACAGAAAGACTACTTCTAGAGATTTATCTAGAATAAGTAAGTACAGATTTAGTTAATATATATATATATTTAAATGAATATAGTAACTACGTGTCCTTTCATGTTCTTGTCAACTCCAACTTTACTCTCATTTCAGTCAGTAATATTAATAAATAAATGTACCTATAGCTCTTTCAACAACTGTAACAATATTTGATAATTTTCATCATATAATGTTGAGTGTGTTAAGAATCCATCAGTCCTTTGGTGTTTATTACTAGACTCAACCAATTCAAAATATTAAATGCTCACTCTATATACGTAATTTGTTTAAGTAATCATTACATTTATGACTCCATAAACTACATGCAATTCTTAATATGATTATTTCCACTTTCATAATGACAGTATTTTTCTAGATTTTTTTTTATTATTAGTCAATAAAGTGAAATTATAATTCAATTTCACCTTCCTATATATATCAATAAAAGAGCTCTCATTTAAATATATTCAATACAGGTAGATCAAAGTCAAACTTGTATGTTGACAACCATTGTAGTTAACACTGAAGTCAATTTTAAGAACAATGTAAGTATTTACAATAAGTAACGTAATAGTTGAGTCATAATGTAAACTCAACCCATAAAACACACCACCTCTTTACATAAATAAGTATCATTGCCATGTATAAATCCATTGTATCATAACAATAATCTACCTATGTAGTCAAAATGAAAAAGTATGGTACAATATTGATTTGTCTTCTTTTACCAGTCATAAGTGAGTTAATATACAATATTTGTTAGTATGACCTTATAGTCAACATAGAAGCTTCAGTTACAAGACTAGACTGTAATCATGGAGTATGTCCACAGACACAAGGAGCACTCACTTGTACAATAACAGGAAGTGTAGCAGCTTGGTATTCTCCTCCATCAGATAGTAGTCCCATTGCTACAGTAAGTTCTGGACAAGTTAGTAATGTTGATAGTATTGGGTTTACTGCTGCTCTTGTGAGCAATACTTCTGGACTAAAAACTAATTTAAGTTTTACTGCCACTACTGATAAGAATGGAACTCAAATAAGGTGTGATGATTTTATAGATACAAACTCAATGACTTGTACTATTATGATATCAGGTATGTCACTAACAGTATCATATATAACTAAGATGTACTATCATTATAAGGTCCTCCAAGTGATGCTTCTACAGGACTGGAATTTACAGCTATCACAAACACTTCAGTTACTCTCTACTGGTCACCTCCTACTCTTCATCCTAACTGTATAGTTAACTACACTGTTAAGATCAGAACAACTAGTGATAATATATTGATCAGTAGTCTTAGTGCTGGTAGTAATATCACCAGTATTAATGTATCTACTGGTCTCAATCAGTCAATTGAGTATCAGTACAGAGTAGTAGGGTCTGATATTATCAATAGATTAGGACCCTATAGTCAATATGCTATGTTCACTCTGGATGGTAAGAGCTAGATTATTCTACTTCTCTTAAGGAGTGCTAACTTTTAGTTCTACAGGCTGTACCACTTATCACTTATAATATCACAAAGAATACAAACAACTACACAATTATTGTAATTTGGGAGGTATGTATTTCTGTTTATAATAACTGAGTCTAGTTTTTTCATTTAGTCACCTCCTCTCTTCTTTTGTCCTCCTCTTTTGTACTATAAAGTCTATCACAACATATCAGGTTCACTAACTGTTAATATAACTACTGTTACTAACATTACATTGACTGGAGCACTAGCTGGATATACCTACATTATAACAGTGGTACCAGTTAATATACTAGGAGATGGATACCCTAATAAGACTATATGTTATTTAAATATTATTATAAAGTATGTTATGTTTACTTCTCATACAGTTATCATTTCTAAACAACCATTAATTACTAGTACTAGTATTGTAACAATATCATCTGAACATTGTAAGAGTGTAACATACAAAATTAATTACATATCATTTGTATTAGTAACACCAGTAAATGTAACTAGTCTCTTTTCTACAACTGCAAGTGATGCATCAATTATTAGTAAGTGCAAAACATTTACTATCACTTACTTAATGATGAGTATAGAAACTTTGGTCCCTTTGATGTCTTTATTACAAAGTGTAACTAAAACAAGTACAATATCTTTAAACTCAACAGGTATGTCCTTAGAAAATATTATAATTTAAGTATTACAATATAATAAAATATCTATATATATACTCTATTTTTTGTATAGCAGTTTCTATCTATAGCCTGTCAGGTTCATCTCCTACAAGTAATTTAATCAATCTAATATAACATTGCTATTTCTATTTGACAATAGCAGTAATCACTACCACAACATCATAAACATCTGCTGGAATATATTATGTTATTGGGACTGTTGGAGGTATTATTGTTTTCATACTAATTGCTGTAGTACTAGTTCTAACTGGTTGTATAATGATTAGAAGACAAAATAAAAGTCAGATGGTTCTATAATTACTTAATCCTTTAATACTCTTAATATAGACAACAAAGCAAATGGTAGTCCAGTAACTGTTTCTCTGAGGTAAGCTCATATATACTAATATTCATCTTAATGATTAAACTTTAGAAACATTAAAGACAATAACAGAGAAGAGGTATGATGTTCTTATTTATATGTAGATAGTTAATACCTTCAAAAGTAAATGAACATTTATTGATACAAAAATGTGATTGATCATCACGACTCATTATTAGTTTATGTCAATCTAATTTGGAGTTACTCATCATTTCTTAAAATAATTTGGTCATTACTATAGTTATCTTCAGACCCCACCTATGATAAAGTAAACAAGAAACCACAACCTCTATCTCTACAATATGATGATGTCCCACCTCCAGAGCCTCCTTATTTAGCTGATAATGAGCAGTCACCTCCTGAAACACTGTTCCATTCTGAGGATAACCCTTCTGTATCTCCTTATAATGATGAACCTGTGATAGGTCAGTATTCTGAAGTCAAGAGAGAGCATATAGCACTTCATACAGCTGAAGGAAATTATTCTGTTTTGAAGAGAGAAGAGAGAGAAGTCAGTTAAACATAGGTACACAATCACATGACCATATTATTATAGAGCAGAGAGAATAATTCTCAGTTACAACAGAACAACAGACTGGTTTGTATTCAACTCTAAATAATGAAGTAAGATATAATACAGTCAACTATATTATAATAACTTACATTATATTAGTTAAAAAAACCAATTGGAGCCAGAGCTGAGCCAAGAGGAGTTAGAAATATAATATATGCAGAACTGAGCAATGTCCCTAAGAACAGACCAATGGCACCTCCTACATCAAATTTAGAGCAGTTTGTTATCTACTCTGATATCAAAGCACCAACTGACCCTAATAAAGTATCTTGTGTGATATAACAATGTTGCCATAATCTTCTTTAATTGTCACTAACAGAGGCTCTCTACAAAAGGTATTATTATACAGGCTCAGTTAAGAGAAATGGAGCTACCTCCACCACGTCCTCCTAAACCTGGTCCCAAACCTGGTTCCCATGGCAGTGGAGGCCAGTCAACAACAATAATTTCGTCTATACATCACCTGCAAAATGATCATAACTCACTACTGACTTATACAATGTTAAATATGTCACTTTTTTAGTTCATTATTTTATTTTATCATGTTTTAGATGTCAATAGTTTTTAGCTATTGCTAAACTAGTATCATTTGCTTATTAACTATAATATGTTAACTAGTATTTGTTTACATATGAACTTCATATGATCACTTTGTATCATTATAGCAGCTGTCAGTATTAATTATTATTCACTAGTATTCTCAATATTCATTGTGATTTTAGCTAATGTATGTTTATTTAATATATTTACATCATCTGATACATCATAATTATATCAAAGGTAAACTTATTTTATCTCATAAACAAACACACACAGTACTATAGACCACATATAGCATAGAACAGTATACAAAGTAACTTGTGTACTACGTCAAATTAGTGTCAATTGATTATATATGTATATTAGCTATGTAATAGTGGAAGGTAAATGGTAACTGACTGGGTATTCCATTTATTATTATTGTCATGACATGAAACTGATAATGATAAAGTTAATTAAACTAATTACTGAATTGTAAACAGTATACCTTGTACAAATATTATTTGAACTATAATCAATACTACTTTTATTATACATGTTACATATAAAGTATATGACTTATAGCATTAAGTGTTGTTCATGGAACAATGTTAGTTTAGGATCCAACTAATCCAGGCAATACTTGATGTCATAACAATAATTTGTTAAGAGCTGAGCAAAGAGGAGTTAGAAATATAGTATATGCTGAACTAGGCAATGTCCCTAAGAACAGACCAATGACACCTTCAACATCAAATTTAGAGCAGTCTGTTATCTACTCTGATATCAAGGCACCAACAGAAGGCTAGCCTGTAGAAGCAATAACTAGATAAGCCTACTGTCACCACAATAGACAAAGCCCGCCCCACTGAGTCACACCAATCTACTTTCACTAAATAATGATAAAAAGATGTGTTGTTTATTTTATTTATTTATTGACTAATAAATCTTATTTTTCTGATGTATATAGTTTAATACTTTTACTACCCCTCTCCCAGACTGACTCTCTGTAATGTAACATGTATCCAATGAACCATATTGTATGCATTAAAAGCATGACTGAGTGAATTAAATAAAGGAGGGAAATCAGAATAGTAGGTAGTTGTAATGGTGGTCTCTGAACCAGATATTCTCCTAGTGAAACTTCTGATTTCAAGACTACTGTATTAAATTTATTAAAGTCATTTGAATTGCTAGGTATATTTATATATATTTCAGTTGTAAAGTAATCCACCAAATAAGAAATTTTATTTGAAAGTGGTGGCTGTCATTGGCTATCTTCATCAGTAATATTACAAAAAGCATAGAGAGGCAGTCAATAAATAAAACTAAAATGAATAAACAAATAAAGATAAGAATGTACTTTAAAACATGAGGACAATATAAGGATGAATAATTAAGCTATGTGTTAGTATTAGACAAAAGGTTAATATTACTTGTACTACATAATACATAACAATATTACATACTGAGTTATATTAGTGTATGAAGTATATGATATGTACTATCTATATATATTATGTAATACTTAGTTGGCAATTTATATTGATTGTGTATGTGTTTGTATATTATGAACTCATAATGAAATAAACATTGATGATGTTGTTACATATTTCAACTAATTACTTAATTGTAAACAGCACATGTTGTACAAATATTATTTGAACTACAATCAATACCACTTATATTATACATGTTATATACATGGTATATAACATATAGCATTAAGTGTTGTTTATAGAACAATGTTAGCTTGTGATCCAACTAATCCAGGCAATACTTGATGTCATAACAATAATATGTTATAATAAAACAAGTCAGGTGTGTTGATGTAATAGATACAACTTCAATGACTTGTACTATTATGATATCAGGTATGTCACTAACAGTATCATATATAACTAACATGTACTATCATTATAAGGTCCTTCAGGGATACTCATACAGGACTGGGTTTTACAGCTCTCACAAACACTTCAGTCACTCTCTATTGGTCAATTCACCCTGGATGGCAAGAACTAAAATAAAATATTATTAGTTCTACAAGCTATTTCATTAATCATTTATAATATTACAAAGAATACAGTGAACTACAGGTACTATCAGTACATCATGTGGGAATTAATGGTAGTAACAGATTATTCATTGTTTTCACAAACTGTAAGTAAACCGAACACAATATTGTTTACAGCCAAACATTTATTATGCATTGTTGACATTATATTGTATAGTTCCAAGAATTCTTTATACATAGCATTGTATTTCTTATTACTAACAATGTCATTGGTATTATACTAATTTAATATATTTATTCATTGACTTTGAAATATTAATTTGTATTAAGAAACCAATTATTGACCAACAACGCAACCCATATTTGTAATTAAAGGAAAATATGGTTATGAATTTCAGGTCAGTAAAATTAGCAATACTAATACTAGCAGATGGTAAGAAATTACTAAGAATCAAATAGTTTTAATATTTTAAGTAATATGTTTTACTAGTTCTACAAGCGGTACCACTACTGACTTATACCATTACTAACAACACAGAGGACTATACTATTTTTATTATTTGGGAGGCATAATATTACTAATAATCACTTGATATTATTCTAATTTCATTTAGTCTTCTCCTCATTTCTCTCGTACTCCTCTCTTGTACTACAAAGTCTATCACAACATATGAGGTCTCGTCTAAACACATTCAATAAATGTAGATCAAAGTCAAACTTGTATGTTGACAACCATTGTAGTTAACACAGAAGTCAATTTTAAGAACAACGTAAGTATTTACAATGAGTAATCTAATAGTTGAGTTATAATGTAGACTCAACCCACAAAACACACCACCTATTTACATAAATAAGTCTAACAGGTATTATTGTCATTCATAAATCCATTGTATTATAACTAAAATCTACCCATCCAGTCAAAATGAAAAAGTATGGTACAATGTTGATTTGTCTTTTATTACCAGTCATAAGTGAGTTAATATATAATATTTGTTAGTATGGCCTTACATAAAACATAAAACATAGAAGCTACAGTTACAAGTCTAGACTGTAATCATGGAGTATGTCCACAGACACAAGGAGCAGTCAATTGTACAATAACAGGAGGTCAAGCAATTTGGTATTCTCCTCCATCAGATAGTACTCCCACTGCTACAGTAAGTTCTGGAGAAGTTGTTAATAGTAAAACTGAGTTTACTGCTGCTCTTGTGAGTGTTAACAATCCTGGACTAACAACTAATTTAAGTTTTACTGCTACTACTGATAAGAATGGAATTCAAGTAAGGTGTGTTGATGTAACAGATACAAACTCAATGACTTGTACTATTATGATATCAGGTATGTCATCAACAGTATCATATATAACTAACATGTATTATCATTATAAGGTCCTCCAAGTGATGCTCCTACAGAACTGGGTTTTACAGCTCTCACAAACACTTCAGTCACTCTCTACTGGTCACCTCCTACTCTTCATCCTAACTGTATAGTTAACTTCACTGTTGAGATCAGGACAACCAGTGATAATATATTGATCAGTAGTCTTAGTACTGGTAGTAATATCACCAGTATTAATGTATCCACTGATCTCTCTCAGTCAGTAGAGTATCGATACAGAGTAGTAGGGTCTGATGTTATCAATAGATTAGGACCCTATAGTCAATATACTATGTTCGTTTTAGATGGTAAGAGTTAGATTATTCTAGTTCCCTTGAGGAGTGCTAGTTTTTAGTTCTACAGGCTGTACCACTAATCACTTATAATATCACAAAGAATACAGACAACTACACAATTGTTGTAATTTGGGAGGTATGTATTTCTGTTTATAATAACTGAGTCTAGTTTTTTATTTAGTCACCTCCTCTCTCCTCTCATCCTCCTCTCTTGTACTATAAAGTCTATCACAACATATCAGGTTCACTAACTGTTAATATAGCTACTGTTACTAACATTACATTGACTGGAGTACTAGCTGGATATACCTACACTATAACAGTGGTACCAGTTAATATACTAGGAGATGGATACCCTAATAAGACTATAGGTTATTTAAATATTATTATAAAGTATGTTATGTTTACTTCTCATACAGTTATCATTCCTAATGAGGAACCAATAATTACTAGTACTAGTATTGTAACAATATCATCTGAACATTGTAAGAGTGTTCAATATAACATACAAAATTAATTACATATCATTTGTATTAATAACACCAGTAAATGTATCTAGTCTCTTTTCTACAACTGTAAGTGATACATCAATTATTAGTAAGTGAAAAACATTTATTATCACTTACTTAATGATGAATATAGAAACTTTGGTCCCTTTGATGTCTTTATTACAAAGTGCAACTAAAACAAGCACAATATTTTTAAACTCAACAAGTGTGTCCTCAGAAATTATTATAATTTAAATATTACAATATAATGAAGTGTCTATATATATATACTCTATTTTTTGTATAGCAGTTTCTATCTATAGTCCTTCTAGTTCATCCCCTACAAGTAATTTAATCAATCTAATATAACATTGCTATTTCTTTTTGACAATAGCAGTAATCACTACTACAACATCATCAACATCTGCTGGAATATATTATGTTATTGGGACTGTTGGAGGTATTATTGTTTTCATACTAATTGCTGTAGTACTAGTTCTAGCTGGTTGTATAATGATTAGAAGACAAAATAAAAGTCAGGTGTTCCTATAATTACTTAACCCATTAATATTCTCCATATAGACAACAAAGCAAGTGGTAGTCCAGTAACTGTTTCTCTGAGGTAACATCAAATATACTAACATTCATTTTAATGATTATACTTTAGAAACATTAAAGACAATAACAGAGAAGAGGTAAGGTATTGTTACTTATATGTACATAGTTAATACCTGCATAAGTAAATGAACATTTATTGATACAAAAATGTGATTGATCATCATGACTCACTATTAGTTTATGTCAATCTAATTTGGAGTTACTCATCATTTCTTAAAATAATTTGGTCATTACTATAGTTATCTTCAGATCCCACCTATACTGAAGTAAACAAAAAACCACAGCCTCTATCTCTACAATATGATGAGGTCCCGCCTCCAGTGCCTCCTTATTTAGCTGATAATGACCAGCCAACTCCTGAAACACTGTTCCATTCTGAGGATAATCCTTCTGTACCCTCTTATAATGATGAACCTGTGATAGCTCAGTATTCTGAAGTCAAGCATATAGCACTTCATACAGCTGAAGGAAATTATTCTGTTTTGAAGAGAGAAGAGAGAGAAGTCAGTTAAATATAGGTACACAATCACATGACCATATTATAATTACAGAGCAGAGAGAATAATTCTCAGTTACAACAGACTGGTTTGTATTCAACTCTTAATAATGAAGTAAGATATAATACAGTCAACTATATCATAATAAGTTACATCATATTAGATAAACAAACCAATTGGAGCCAGAGCTGAGCCAAGAGGAGCTGGAGGTATAATATATGCTGAACTAGGCAATGTCCCTAAGAACAGACCAATGGTACCTCCTACATCAAATTTAGAGCATTCTGTTATCTACTCCGATATCAAAGCACCAACTGACCCTAATAAGGTATCTTGTGTGATATAACAATGTTGCCATAATCTTTTTTAATTGTCACTAACAGAGGCTCTCTACAAAAGGTATTATGATACAGGCTCAGTTAGGAGAAATGGAGCTACCTCCACCACGTCCTCCTAAACCTGGTCCCAAACCTGGTTCCCATGGCAGTGGAGGCCAGTCAACAACAGTAATTCCCTCTATACATCACCTGTAAAATGATCATAACTCACTGCTGACTTATACAATGTTAAATATGCCACTTTTTTAGTTCATTATATTATTATTTTATGTTGTTTTAGATGTCAATAGTTTTTAGCTTCTGTCAAACTAGTATCATTTGTTTATTAACTATAATATGTTAACTAGTATTTGTTTACATATGAACTTCATATGATCACTTTGTATCATTATAGCAGCTGTCAGTATTAATTATTAATCACTAGTCTTCTCAATATTCATTGTGAGTTTAGCTAATGTATGTTTGTTTAATATATTTACATCATCTGATGTATCATCTTTATATCAAAGGTAAACTTATTTTATCTCATAAACAAACACACAGTACTTTAGACCATATAAAGCATAGAACAGTATACAAAGTAACTTGTGTACTACTTAAAATTAGTGTTAATTGACTAATTATATATGTATGATTAGCATATGTAATAGTGGAAAGGTAAGTGGTAACTGACTGGGTATTTCATTTATTATTATTATCATAACATGTAACTGATAATGACAAAGTTAATTATAAATAGTTTTATCTTACCACAATATTATCAATGAAATATAATAACACAACAAACATGAAACTTACAATAAATCATCAAAGAAATTAACTAAAAATGGACCAGTTATTTATAAAACAAGTTAGTTAACAGGTTTTGAACTTTTAGTCACAAAATCTAATCAGACCATTTTCCAAAATACATACACATGTACTTGTACAAATATTAATTAAAAGAAGGGTAGCTTATAGAGGCAGTGACTAGATACAGCCTGCTGCCATCACAATAGACAAAGCCCACCCCACTGAGTCACACCAATGTTAACTTCACCAGATAATGATAAAAAGATGTCTTGTTTATTTTATTTATTTATTGACTAATATATCTTATTTTTCTGATGTATATAGTTTAATACTTTTACTACCCCTCTCCCAGACTGACTCTCTGTAATGTAACATCTATCCAATGGACCATATTGTATGTATTAAAAGCATGACTGAGTGAATTAAATAAAGGAGGGAAATCATAATAGTAAGTAGTTGTAATGGTGGTCTCGAAACTAGATATTCTCCTAGTGAAACTTCTGATTTCAAGACTGCTTTATAAAATTTATTAATTCATTTGAATTGCTAGGTATATTTATATATATTTCAGTTGTAAAGTAATCCACCAAATAAGAAATTTTATTTGAATGTTCTGGCTGTCAATGGCTATCTTCATCAGTAATATTACAAAAAGCATAGAGAAGCAGTCAATAAATAAAACTAAAATGAATAAACAAATAAAGATAAGAATGTACTTTAAAACATGAAGACAATATAAGGATGAATAGTTAAGCTATGTACTAGTACTGGATAATAGATTAGTATATATACTTGTACTACATAATACATAACAATATTACATACTGAGTTATATTAATGTATGAAGTATATGATATGTACTATCTATATATATTATGTAATACTTAGTTGGCAATTTATATTGATTGTGTATGTGTTTGTATATTATGAACTCATAATGAAATAAACATTGATGATGTTGTTACATATTTCAACTAATTACTTAATTGTAAACAGTATACCTTTTACAAACATTATTTGAACTACAATCAATACCACTTTTATTATACATGTTACATACATGGTATATAACATATAGCATTAGGTGTTGTTCATGGAACAATGTTAGTTTGAGATCCAACTAATCCAGGTGATACTTGATGTCTTAACAATAATATGTTGTAATAAAACAAGTCAGGTGTGTTGATGTAATAAATACAAACTCAATGACATTATGATATCAGGTATGTCACTAACAGTATCATATATAACTAATATGTACTATCATTATAAGGTCCTTCAGGGATACTCCTACAGGACTGGGATTTACAGCCTCTCACAAACACTTTAGTCACTCTCTACTGATCAACTCCTACTCTTCATTTTAACTGTATAGTCAATATACTGCCTTCATCCTCTCCTCTCATCCTCCTCTCTTGTACTATAAAGTCTATCACAAAATATCAAGTTCACTAACTGTTAATATAACTACTGTTACTAACATTACATTGACTGAAGTACTAGCTGGATATACCTACATTATAACAGTGGTACCAGTTAATATACTAGGAGATGGATACCCTAATAAGACTATAGGTTATTTAAATATTATAAAGTGTGTTATGTTTACTTCTCATACTGTTATCATTCATGATGAACCAATGATAATTAGTGTCAACATATTGTACCTGCTCTTTCAACAACTGTAGCAATATTTAAAAATCTTTTCATTATATAATGTTGAATATGTTAAGAATCCATCAGTCCTTTGATGTTTATTACTAGACTCCACTAATTCTACACATTCACTGCTCACTCTATATATGTAATTTGTTTTAAGCAATCATTACATTTATGACTCCATACATGCAATTATTAATTTGATTATTTCCACTTTCATAATGACAATATTATTATAATACTTTATTAGTCATTTTTTAATTTTTTTATTAGTCAGTAAAGTAAACTTTCATCTTCATATATATCAGTAGAAGAGCTCCCATCAAATTCCAACAATTGATTATAAACACATTCAATACAGGTACATCAAAGTCAAACTTGTATGTTGACGACCATTGTAGTTAACATTGAAGTCAATTTGAAGAACAACATAAGTATTTACAATGAGTAACACAATAGTTGAGTTATAATGTAAACTCAACCCACAAAACACACCACCTCTTTACATAAATAAGTCTAACAGGTATTATTGCCATGTATAAAACCATTGTATCATAACAATAATCTACCTATGCAGTCAAAATGAAAGAGTATGGTACAATATTGATTTGTCTTCTATTACCAGTCATAAGTGAGTTAATATATAATATTTGTTAGTATGGCTTTATAGTGAACATAGAAGCTTCAGTTACAAGAAATATGAAGAAGTATGCATGACTGGTTTACTTTCTCTTTTTTCTTATACGTAGGTAGCACAGAAGCTTCAGTTACAAGTCTAGACTGTAATCATGGAGTATGTCCACAGACACAAGGAGCACTCACTTGTACAATAACAGGAAGTGTAGCAGCTTGGCATTCTCCTCCATCAGATAAAAGTCCCATTGCTACAGTAAGTTCTGGACAAGTTAGTAATGTTGATAATACTGGGTTTATTGCTGCTTTTGTGAGCAATATTTCTGGACTAACAACTAATTTAAGTTTTACTGCCACTACTGATAAGAATGGAACACAAGTCAGGTGTGTTGATTTAATAGATACAAACTCAATGACGTGTACTATTATGATATCAGGTATGTCACTAACAGTATCATGTAACTAACATGTACTATCATTATAAGGTCTTCCAAGTGATGCTCCCACAGGACTAGAATTTACAGCTCTCACAAACACTTCAGTCACTCTTTACTGGTCACCTCCTACTCTTCATCCTAACTGTATAGTTAACTACACTGTTGAGATCAGGACAACCAGTGATAATATATTGATCAGTAGTCTTAGTACTGGTAATAATATCACCAGTATTAATGTATCTACTGGTCTCAATCAGTCAGTAGAATATCAATACAAAGTAGTAGGGTCTGATGTTATCAATAGATTAGGACCCTATAGTCAATATACTATGTTCACTTTAGATGGTAAGAGTTAGATTATTCTAGTTCCCTTGAGGAGTGCTATTTTTTAGTTCTACAGGCTGTACCACTAATCACTTATAATATCACAAAGAATACAGACAACTACACAATTGTTGTAATTTGGGATGTATGTATTTTTGTTTACAATAACTGAGTTTAGTATTTTCATTTAGTCACCTCCTCTCTCCTCTCATCCTCCTCTCTTGTACTATAAAGTCTATTACAATATATCAGGTTCACTAACTGTTAATATAACTATTGTTACTAACATTACATTGACTGGAGTACTAGCTGGATATACCTACATTATAACAGTGGTACCAGTTAATATACTAGGAGATGGATACCCCAATAAGACTATAGGTTATTTAAATATTATTATAAAGTATGTTATGTTTACTTCTCATACAGTTATCATTCCTGATGAGAAACCAATAATTACTAGTACTAGTATTGTAACAATATCATCTGAACATTGTAAGAGTGTTCAATATAACATACAAAATTAATTACATATCATTTGTATTAGTAACACCAGTAAATGTAACTAGTCTCTTTTCTACAACTGTAAGTGATACATCAATTATTAGTAAGTGCAAAACATTTATTATCACTTACTTAATGATGAGTATAGAAACTTTGGTCCCTTTGATGTCTTTATTACAAAGTGCAACTAAAACAAGTACAATATCTTTAAACTCAACAGGTATGTCCTTAGAAATTATTATAATTTAAGTATTACAATATAATGAAATGTCTATATATATACTCTATTTTTTGTATAGCAGTTTCTATCTATAGTCCTTCTAGTTCATCCCCTACAAGTAATTTAATCAATCTAATATAACATTGCTATTTCTATTTGACAATAGCAGTAATCACTACTACAACATCATCAACATCTGCTGGAATATATTATGTTATTGGGACTGTTGGAGGTATTATTGTTTTCATACTAATTGCTGTAGTACTAGTTCTAACTGGTTGTATAATGATTAGAAGACAAAATAAAAGTCAGGTGTTCCTATAATTACTTAATCCATTAATACTCTCAATATAGACAACAAAGCAAGTGGTAGTCCAGTAACTGTTTCTCTGAGGTCAGTTCAAATATACTAATATTCATCTTAATGATTTTACTTTAGAAGTATTAAAGACAATAACAGAGAAGGGGTAAGGTATTGTTACTTATATGTACATAGTTAATACCTGCATGAGTAAATAAATGAACATTTATTGATACAAAAATGTGATTGATCATCATGACTCATTATTAGTTTATGTTATCTAATTTGGAGTTACTCATCATTTCTTAAAATAATTTGGTCCTTACTATAGTTATCTTCAGACCCCACCTATGCTGAAGTAAACAATAAACCACAACCTCTATCTCTACAATATGATGAGGTCCCACCTCCAGTGCCTCCTTATTTAGCTGATAATGACCAGTCACCTCCTGAAACACTGTTCCATTCTGACGATAATCCTTCTGTACCCCATTATAATGATGAACCTGTGATAGGTCAGTATTCTGAAGTCAAGAGAGAGCATATGGCACTTCATACAGTTGAAGAAAATTATTCTGTTTTGAAGAGAGAAGAGAGAGAAGTCAGTTAAACATAGGTACACAATCACATGACCATATTATTGTAGAGCAGAGAGAATAATTCTCAGTTACAAAAGACTGGTTTGTATTCAACTCTAAATAATGAAGTAAGATATAATACAGTCAATTATATCATAATAACTTATATCATATTAGATAAACAAACCAATTGGAGGCAGAGCTGAGCCAAGAGGAGTTAGAAATATAATATATGCTGAACTAGTCAATGTCTCTAAGAACAGACCACTGGCACCTCCTACATCAAATTTAGAGCAGTCTGTTATCTACTCTGATATCAAAGCACCAACTGACCCTAATAAGGTATCTTGTGTGATATAACAACGTTGCCATAATCTTTTTTAATTGTCACTAACAGAGGCTCTCTACAAAAGGTATTATGATACAAGCTCAGTTAGGAGAAATGGAGTTACCTCCATCACGTCCTCCTAAACCTGGTCCCAAACCTATTTCCCATGGCAGTGGAGGCCAGTCAACAACAGTAATTCCCTCTATACATCACCTGTAAAATGATTATAACTCAATGCTGACTTATATAATGTTAAATATGTCACTTTTTTAGTTCATTATTTTATTTTATCATGTTTTAGATGTCAATAGTTTTTAGCTATTGTTAAACTAGTATCATTTATTTATTAACTATAATATGTTAACTAGTATTTGTTTACATATGAACTTCATATGATCACTTTATATCATTATAGCAGCTGTCAGTATTAATTATTAATCACTAGTCTTCTCAATACTCATTGTGACATATATATATATATATATATATATATATATTTAGCTAATGTATGTTTATTTAATGTATTTACATCATCTGATATATCACCCTTATATCAAAGGTAAACTTATTTTATCTCATAAACAAACACACAGTACTATAGACCACATAAAACATAGAACAATATACAAAGTCACTTGTGTACTACTTAAAATTAGTGTTAATTGACTGATGATACATGTATGATTAGCATATACAATAGTGGAAAGGTAAGTGGTAACTGACTGGGTATTTCACTTTATTATTATTGTCATAACATGAAACTGATAATGATAGAGTTAATAATAGATAGTTTTATCTTACCACAATATATTCAATGAAATATAATAACACAACAAACATGAAACTTACAAAAATCATCAAAGGAATTAACTAAAAATGGACCAGTTATTTATAAAACAAGCGAGTTAACACATAATACATAAAAATATTACATGCTGAGTTATATTAGTATATGAAGTATATGATATGTACTATCTATATATATTATGTAATACTTAGTTGGCAATATTTATTGATTGTGTATGTGTTTGTATATTATGAACTTATAATGAAATAAACATTGATGATGTTGTTACATATTTCAACTAATTACTTAATTGTAAACAGTATAACTTGTACAAACATTATTTGAACTACAATCAATACTACTTTTATTGCACATGTTACATACGTGGTATATACCATATAGTATTATGTGTTGTTCATGGAACAATGTTAGTTTGTGATCCAACTAATCTAGGCCATAATATGATGTCTTAACAATACTATGTTATAATAAAACAAGTCAGGTGTGTTGATGTAATAAATACAAACTCAATGACATTATGATATCAGGTATGTCACTAACAGTATCATATATAACTAACAATGTACTATCATTATAAGGTCCTTCAGGGATACTCCTACAGGACTGGGTTTTACAGCTCTCACAAACACTTCAGTCACTCTCTACTGGTCAATTCACCCTGGATGGCAAGAACTAAAATAAAATATTATAAATTCTATGAGCTATTCCATTAATCATTTATAATATTGCAAAGAATACAGTGAACTACAGGTACTTTTAGTACATCATGTGGGAATTAATGGTAGTAACAGATTATTCATTGTTTTCACAAACTGTAAGTAAACCGAACGCAATATTGTTTACAGTCAAACCTTTATTATGCATTGTTGACATTATATTGTGTAGTTCCAAAGATTCTTTATACATAGCATTGTATTTCTTATTACTAACAATGTCATTGGTATTATGTTTTACTAGTTCTACAAGCAGTATCACTACTGACTTATACCATTACTAACAACACAGAGGACTATACTATTTTTATTGTTTGGGAGGTATAATATTATTAACAATCACTTGATATTATTCTAATTTCATTTAGTCTCCTCCTCTCTCCTCTCGTCCTCCTTTCTTGGACTATAAAGTCTATCACAGCATATCAGGTTCACTAACTTTTAATATAACTACTGTTACTAACATTACATTGACTGGAGTACTAGCTGGATATACCTACATTATAACAGTGGTACCAGTTAATATACTAGGAGATGGATACCCTAATAAGACTATAGGTTATTTAAATATTATTATAAAATGTGTTATGTTTACTTCTCGCACAGTTATCATTAATGATGAACCAATGATAATTAGTGTCAATATATTATAGTATTATAGAATATCATAGAAAGACTACTTCAAGTCATTTATCTAAGTACAGATTTAGTTAAAATATATATTTTACATATTCACTGCTCACTCTATGTATGTAATTTGTTCAAGCAATCATTACATTTATGACTCAATAAACTACATGCAATTTATAATTTGATAATTTCTACTTTTGTAATGACCATATTTTTTAATTTTTAAATATTAGGCAGTTAAATGTAATTTTAATACAATTTTATCTTCCTATATATATCAGTAGAAGACCTCTTCTCTGAACACATTCAATACAGGTAGATCAAAGTCAAACTTGTATGCTGACAACCATTGTAGTTAACACAGAAGTCAATTTTAAGAACAACGTAAGTATTTACAATGAGTAATCTAATAGTTGAGTTATAATGTAGACTCAACCCACAAAACACACCACCTATTTACATAAATAAGTCTAACAGGTATCATTGCCATTCATAAATTCATTGTATCATAACTAAAATCTACCCATCCAGTCAAAATGAAAAAATATGGTACAATATTGATTTGTCTTTTATTACCAGTCATAAGTGAGTTAATATATAATATTTGTTATATAGCCTTAAAGTGAACGTAGAAGCTACAGTTACAAGTCTAGACTGTAATCATGGAGTATGTCCACAAACACAAGGAGCAGTCAATTGTACAATAACAGGAAGTGTAGCAGCTTGGTATTCTCCTCCATCAGATAGTAGTCCCATTGCTACAGTAACAACCTCTGGACTAGTTAGTAATCTTGGTAATACTGGATTTATAGCTACTCTTGTGAGTATTAACAATCCTGGACTAACAACTAATTTTAATTTTACTGCCACTACTGATAAGAATGGAACACAAGTCAAGTGTGTTGATGTAGTAGACACAAACTCAATGACTTGTGCTATTACGATATCAGGTATGTCACTAACAGTATCATATATAACTAACATGTACTATCATTATAAGGTCCTCCAAGTGATGTTCCTACAGGACTGAGTATTACAGCTCTCACAAACACTTCAGTCACTCTTTACTGGTCACCTCCTACTCTTCATCCTAACTGTATAGTTAACTACACTGTTGAGATCAGAACAACCACTGATAATATATTGATCAGTAGTCTTAGTACTGGTAGTAATATCACCAGTATTAATGTATCTACTGGTCTCTCTCAGTCAGTAGAGTATCAGTACAGAGTAGCAGGGTCTGATGCTGTTAAAAGATTAGGACCCTATAGTCAATATATTATGTTCACTTTGGATGGTAAGGGTTAGATTATTCTAGTTCTCATGAGGAGTGCTAATTTTAAGTTTTACAGGCTGTACCACTAATCACTTATATTATCACAAAGAATACAGACTACACTATTGTTGTGACTTGGGAGGTATGTGTTTCTGTTTACAATAACTGAGTTTAGTATTTTCACTTAGTCACCTCCTCTCTCCTCTCGTCCTCCTTTCTTGTACTTTAAAGTCTATCACAACATATCAAGTTCACTAACTGTTAACATAACTACTGTTACTAACATTACATTGACTGGAGTACTAGCTGGATATACCTACATTATAACAGTGGTACCAGTTAATATACTAGGAGATGGATACCCTAATAAGACTATAGGTTATTTAAATATTATTATAAAGTGTGTTATATTTATTTCTCATACAGTTATCATTCATGATGAGGAACCAATAATTACTAGTACTAGTATTGTAACAATATCATATGAACATTGTAAGAGTGTTCAATATAACATACAAAATTAATTACATATCATTTGTATTAGTAACACCAGTAAATGTAACTAGTTACTTTTCTACAACTGTAAATGATACATCAATTTTTAGTAAGTGCAAAATATTTATTATCACTTTTACTTAATGTTGAATATAGACACTTTGGTCCCTTTGATGTCTTTATTACAAAGTGCAACTAAAACAAGAACAATGTCTTTAAACTCAACAGGTATGTCCTTAGAAATTATTATAATTTAAGTATTACAATATAATGAAATGTCTATATATATACTCTATTTTTTGTATAGCAGTTTCTATCTATAATTCTTCAAGTTCATCTCCTACAAGTAATTTAATTAATCTAATATAACATTGCTATTTCTAATTGACAATAGCAGTAATCACTACCACAACATCATCAACATCTGCTGGAATATATTATATTATTGGGACTGTTGGAGGTATTATTGTTTTCATACTAATTGCTGTAGTACTAGTTCTAACTGGTTGTATAATGATTAGAAGACTAAATAAAAGTTAGGTGTTTCTCTAATTACTTAATTTATTAATACTCTCAATATAGGTAACAAAGCAAGTGGTACTCCAGTAACTGTTTCTCTGAGGTCAGTTCAAATATACTAATATTCATCTTAATGATTTTACTTTAGAAGTATTAAAGACAATAACAGTAAAGAGGTATGGTATTTTTACTTATATGTACATAGTTAATACCTGCAAAATATACAAACATTTATTGATACAAAAATGTGATTGATCATCATGACTCATTATTAGCTTATGTCAATCTAATTTGGAATTACTCATCATTTCTTAAAATAATTTGGTCATTACTATAGTTATCTTCAGACCCCACCTATGATGAAGTAAACAAGAAACCACAGCCTCTATCTCTACAATATGATGAGGTCCCACCTCCAGTGCCTCCTTATTTAGCTGATAATGACCAGCCACCTCCTGAAACACTCATCTATTCTGAGGATAATCTTTCTGTATACCCTCTTATAATGATGAACCTGTGATAGCTCAGTATTCTGAAGTCAAGAGAGAGCATATAGCACTTCATACAGCTGAAGGAAATTATTCTGTTTTGAAGAGAGAAGAGAGAAAAGTCAGTGAAATGTAGGTACACAATCACATGACCATATTATTATAGAGCAAAGAGAATAACTCTCAGTTACAACAGACTGGTTTGTATTCAACTCTAAATAATGAAGTAAGAGATAATACAGTCAACTATATCGTAATAACTTGCATCATATTAGATAAACAAACCAACTGGAGCTGGAGCTAAGCCAATAAAAGCTGGAGGTATAATATATGCTGAACTAGGCAATGCTCCTAAGAACAGACCATTGGCACCTCTTCCATCAAATTTAGAGCAGTCTGTTATCTACTCTGATATCAAGGCACCAACTGACCCTAATAAGGTATCTTGTGTGATATAACAATGTTGCCATAATCTTCTTTAATTGTCACTAACAGAGGCTCTCTACAAAAGGTATTATGATACAAGCTCAGTTAGGAGAAATGGAGTTACCTCCACCACCTCCTCCTAAACCTGGTCCCAAACCTGGTTCCCATGGCACTAGAGGCCAGTCAACAACAGTAATTTCCTCTATACATCACCTGTAAAATGATAACTCACTGCTGACTTATATAATGTTAAATATGTCACTTTTTTAGATCATTATTTTATTTTATCATGTTTTAAATGTCAATAGTTTTTAGCTATTGTTAAACTAGTATCATTTGTTTATTAACTATAATATGTTAACAAGCATTTGTTTACATATGAACTTCATATGATCACTTTGTATCATTATAGCAGCTGTCAGTATTAATTATTATTCACTAGTATTCTCAATATTCATTGTGATTTTAACTAATGCATGTTTGTTTAATATATTTACATCATCTGATATATCCTCCTTATATCAATGTAAACATATTTTATCTTCATAAACAAACACACAGTACTATAGACCATATAAAGCATAGAACAGTATACAAAGTAACTTGTGTACTACTTAAAATTAGTCTCAATTAACTCATGATACATGTATATTAGCATATGTAATAGTGGAAAGGTAAACGGTAACTGTCTGAGTATTTCATTTATTATTATTGTCATGACATGAAACTGATAATGATAAAGTTAATTATAAATAGTTTTATCTCACTACAATATTATCAATGAAATATAATAACACAATAAACATGAAACTTACAGAAAAGTGAATTTAAAAAAATTACGTTAACAGGTTTTGAACCTTTAGTCACAAAAAATATAATATATAATACATACACATGTACTTGTTCTAGTATACATCAGATCTAAACAACACCTACACATAGTTCATTATAACTTGTGATCAGTTCAGTTTACATCGACTATTATAACAAAAAATATAACTCATAGTATATAAACTAAGCCAAGGTATATATAATTACATATGTTATACGTACATACATACATACATACATACATATATCTAGATAAGTCTATCAGTATGTTGGACTAGTTACAATTGATATGACATATTTCATATTTTAAACATTTGGTATACTCTATGTTTGTGAAGAACTAAGGGTATTGTTATCCTATTGAAAGATAAGATGTCATAATTCATGATAGTCTCATGTTTTATTGGACACATGTTGTACAGATAGTCTTGCTGTAACACATGCTAGGTACTAGCATTAGTTATTATAATACAATTAAGGAAACATATCTGTAATAATAATAATAAGCTGCTTCCTTCTTTGACAGCATTTGTTTACTAAAAGACCAGTATATACATTTATATTACATATAGATAATACATAAGAGTCTGTATAATATGTATACTGTCTATAGGTATTAATGTAGTACTAAATTGGTATATACATGTATATGATATGTATTGTATCTATAATATGTGCTATATAGTACTAATTGATAATTTATATTAACATGTATGTGTTGTATATTATAAATTGATAATGAAATTAACATTGATGATATTGTTACATTTTTCAACTAATTATTTAATTGTAAACAGTGCATGTTGTACAAACATTACTTGAACTATAATCAATACTACTTTTATTTTACATGTTACATATAAAGTATGTGACTTATAGCATTAAGTGTTGTTCATGGAACAATGTTAGTTTAGGATCCAACTAATCCAGGCAATACTTGATGTCATAACAATAATATGTTAAGAGCTGAGCAAAGAGGAGTTAGAAATATAGTATATGCTGAACTGGGCAATGTTTCTAAGTACAGACCAATGACACCTCCTACATCAAATTCAGAGCAGTCTGTTATCTACTCTGATATCAAGGCACCAACAGAAGGCTAGCCTGTAGAAGCAGTAACTAGATAAGCCTGCTGCCACCACAACAGACAAAGCCTGCCCCACTGAATCACACCAATCTACTTTCACTAAATAATGATAAAAAGATGTGTTGTTTATTTTATTTATTTATTGACTAATATATCTTATTTTTCTGATGTATATAGTTTAATACTTTTACTACCTCTCTCCCAGACCGACTCTCTGTAATGTAACATGTATCCAATGGAGTATATTGTGTGCAATAAAAGCATGACTGAGAGAATTAAATAAAGAAGGGAAATCAGAACACGAGGGTAATTGTAATGGTGGTCTCTGAACCAGATATTCTCCTAATGAAACTTCTGATTTCAAGACTACTTTATTAAATTTATTAAAGTCATTTGAATTGCTAGGTATATTTATATATATTTCAGTTGTAAAGTAATCCACCAAATAAGAAATTTTATTTGAAAGTGATGGCTGTCAATGGCTATCTTCATTGGTAATATTATAAAAAGCATAGAGAGACAGTCAATAAATAAAACTAAAATGAATAAACAAATAAAGATAAGAATGTACTTTTAAACACGAGGACAATATGAGGATGAATAGTTAAGCTATATACTAGTACTGGATAAAAAGTTAATATTACTTGTACTACATAATACATAACAATATTACATACTCAGTTATATTAGTGTATGAAGTATATGATATGTACTATCTATATATATTATGTAATACTTAGTTGGCAATTTATATTGATTGTGTATGTGTTTGTATATTATGAACTCATAATGAAATAAACATATTTCAACTAATTACTTAATTGTAAACAGTATACCTTTTACAAACATTATTTGAACTATAATCAATACCACTTTTATGATACATGTTACATATAAAGTATATAGCTTATAGTATTAAGTGTTGTTCATGGAACAATGTTAGTTTGTGATCCAACTAATCCAAGCGATACTTGATGTCATAACAATAATATGTTATAATAAAAGAAAGTCAGGTGTGTTGATTTAATAGATACAAACTCAATGACTTGTACTATTATGATATCAGGTATGTCACTAACACTATCATATATAACTAATATGTACTGTGATTATAAGGTCCTTCAAGTGATGCTCCTTTAGGACTGGATTTTACAGCTCTCACAAACACTTCAGTCACTCTTTACTGGTCACCTCCTATTCTTCATTCTAACTGTATAGTCAATATACTGTCATCACACTGGATGGCAAGAACTAGAATAAAATATTATAAGTTCTACAAGCTATTACATTAATCACTTATAATATTACAAAGAAATAATAATTATTATAAAGAATACAGTGAACTACAGGTACTATTAGTACATCATGTGGAAATTAATGGTAGTAACAGATTATTCATTGTTTTCACAAACTGTAAGTGAACTGAACACAATATTGGTTACAGTCAAACCTTTATTATGCATTGTTGACATTATATTGTGTAGTTCCAAGAATTCTTTATACATAGCATTGTATTTCTTATTACTAACAATGTCATTGGTATTATACTAATTTAATATATTTATTCATTGACTTTGAAATGTGAATTTGTATTAAAAAACCAATTATTGACCAACAACACAAGCCATATCTGTAATTAAAGGAAAATATGGTTATGAATTTCAGGTCAGTAACATTGGTATATAAATGTACCTAGGTTTTCAACAACTGTAGTAATATTTAATAATTTTTATCATGATATAATGTTGAATATGTTAAGAATCCATCAGTCCTTTGATGTTTATTACTAGACTCCACTAATTCTACATATTCACTGTTCACTCTATATATGTAATTTATTCAAGCAATCATTACATTTATGACTCAATAAACTACATGCAATTCTTAATATGATAATTTCTACTTTCAAAATGACAGTATTTTTCAATTTTTTAAATATTAGTCAGTAAAGTGAAATTATAATACAATTTCATCTTCCTGTATACATCAGTAGAAGAGCTCTCATCTAAATTCCAATAATTGATTATAAACACATTCAATACAGATAGATCAATATATTATATATTGATCACTATCATTGTTAACATTGAAGTCAATTTAAAGAACAAAATAAGTATTTACAATGAGTAACCTAATACTTGAATTATAATGTAAACTCAACCCACAAAACACACCACCACTTTACATAAATAAGTATCATTGCCATGTATAAACCCATTGTATCATAACTATCCATGTAGTCAAAATGAAAAAGTATGGTACAATGTTGATTTGTCTTCTATTACCAGTAATAAGTGAGTTAATATATAATATTTGTTAGTATGACCTTATAGCAAATATAGATGCTTCAGTTACAAGTCTAGAATGTAATCATGGAGTATGTCCACAGACACAAGGAGCACTCACTTGTACAATAACAAAAAGTGTAGCAGCTTGGTATTCTCCTCCATCAGATAGTATTCCCATTGCTACAGTCACTTCTGGATTAGTTAGTAATGTTGATAATACTGGGTTTACTGTTGCTCTTGTGAGCAATATGTCTGGACTAACAACTAATTTAAGTTTTATTGCCACTACTGATAAGAATGGAACACAAGTCAGGTGTGTTGATGTAATAGATACAAACTCAATGACTTGTACTATTATTATATCAAGTATGTCACTAACAGTATCATATATAACTAACATGTACTATCATTATAAGGTCCTCCAAGTGATGTTCCTACAGGACTGGGTTTTACAGCTCTCACAAACACTTCAGTCATTCTCTACTGGTCACCTCCTACTCTTCATCCTAACTGTATAGTTAACTACACTGTTGAGATCAGGACAACCAGTGATAATATATTGATCAATAGTCTTAGTACTGGTAGTAATATCACCAGTATTAATGTATCTACTGGTCTCTCTCAGTCAGTAGAGTATCAGTACAAAGTAGTAGGGTCTGATGCTGTTAATAGATTAGGACCCTATAGTCAATATACTATGTTCACTTTGGATGGTAAGGGTTAGATTATTCTAGTTCTCATGAGGAATGCTAATTTTTAGTTCTACAGGCTGTACCACTAATTACTTATAATATCACAAAGAATACAGACAGCTACACTATTGTTATAATTTGGGAGGTGTGTATTTTTGTTTATAATAACTGAGTCTAGTTTTTTATTTAGTCTCCTCCACTCTCCACTCATCCTCCTCTCTTGTACTATAAAGTCTATCACAACATATCAGGTTCTCTAACTGTTAATATAACTACTGTTACTAACATTACATTGACTGGAGTACTAGCTGGATATATCTACATTATAACAGTTGTACCAGTTAATATACTAGGAGATGGATACCCTAATAAGACTATAGGTTATTTAAATATTATTATAAAATATGTTATGTTTACTTCTCATACAGTTATCATTCCTGATGAAGAACCAATAATTACTAGTACTAGTATTGTAACAATATCATCTGAACATTGTAAGAGTGTTCAATATAACATACAAAATTAATTACATATTATTTGTATTAGTAACACCAGTAAATGTACCTAGTCTCTTTTCTACAACTGTAAATGATACATCAATTATTAGTAAGTGCAAAATATTTATAATCACTCTTACTTAATGATGAATATAGAAACTTTGGTCCCTTTGATGTCTTTATTACAAAGTGCAAATAAAACAAGTACAATATCTTTAAACTCAACAGGTATGTCCTCAAAAATTATTATAATTTAAGTATTGCAATATAATAAAATGTCTATATATATACTCTATCTCTGTATAGCAGTTTCTAACTATAGTCCTTCTAGTTCATCTCCTACAAGTAATTTAATTAATCTAATATAACATTGCTATTTCTATTTGACAATAGCAGTAATCACTACTACAACATCATCAACATCTGCTGGAATATATTATGTTATTGGGACTGTTGGAGGTATTATTGTTTTCATACTAATTGCTGTAGTACTATTTCTAGCTGGTTGTATAATGATTAGAAGACAAAATAAAAGTCAGGTGTTCCTATAATTACTTAATCCTTTAATACTCTCAATATAGACAACAAAGCAAGTGGTAGTCCAGTAACTGTTTCTCTGAGGTCAGTTCAAATAAACTAATATTCATTTTAATGATTATATTTTAGAAACATTAAAGACAATAACAGAGAAGAGGTATGGTATTGTTACTTATATGTAGATAGTTAATACCTGCATGAGTAAATGAACATTTATTGATACAAAAATGTGATTGATCATCATGACTCATTATTAGTTTATGTTATCTAATTTGGAGTTACTCATCATTTCTTAAAATAATTTGGTCATTACTATAGTTATCTTCAGATCCCACCTATGATGAAGTAAACAAGAAACCACAACCTCTATCTCTACAATATGATGAAGTCCCACCTCCAGTGCCTCCTTATTTAGCTGATAATGACCAGCCACCTCCTGAACCACTGTTCCATTGTGAGGATAATCTTTCTGTATCCCCTTATAATGATGAACCTGTGATAGCTCAGTATTCTGAAGTCAAGAGAGAGCATATAGCACTTCATACAGCTGAAGGAAATTATTCTGTTTTGAAGAGAGAAGAGAGAGAAGTCAGTTAAATGTAGATACACAATCACATGACTATATTATTATAGAGCAGAGAGAATAACTCTCAGTTACAACAGACTGGTTTGTATTCAACTCTAAATAATGAAGTAATAGATAATACAGTCAACTATATTATAATAATTTACATTATATTAGTTAAAAAAACCAATTGGAGGCAGAGCTGAGCCAAGAGGAGTTAGAAATATAGTATATGCAGAACTGGGCAATGTCCCTAAGAACAGACCAATGGTACCTCCTACATCATATTTAGAGCATTCTGTTATCTACTCTGATATCAAAGCACCAACTGACGCTAATAAGGTATCTTGTGTGATATAACAATGTTCCCATAATCTTCTTTAATTGTCACTAACAGAGGCTTTCTACAAAAGGTATTATGATACAGGCTCAGTTAGGAGAAATGGAGCTACCTCCACCACGTCCTCCTAAACCTGGTCCCAAACCTGGTTTCCATGGCAGTGGAGGCCAGTCAACAACAGTAATTCCCTCTATACATCACCTGTAAAATGATTATAACTCACTGCTGAATTATACAATGTTAAATATGTCATTTTTTTAGTTCATTATTTTATTTTATTGTGTTTTAGATGTCAATAGTTTTTAGCCTTTGTCAAACTGATATCATTTGTTTATTAACTATAATATGTTAACTACTAGTTGTTTACATATGAACCTAATATGATCACTTTATATCATTATAGCAGCTGTCAGTATTAATTATTAATCACTAGTCTTCTCAATATTCATTGTGACATATATATATATATATATATATATATATATATATATATATATATGTATGTATGTATGTATGTATGTATGTATGTATGTATGTATGTATGTATGTATGTATGTATATATATATTTAGCTAACGTATGTTTATTTAATATATTTACATCATCTGATACATCATTCTTATATCAAAGGTAAACTTATTTTATCTCATAAACAAACACACAGTACTATAGACCATATAAAACATAGAACAGTATACAAAGTAACTTGTGTACTACTTAAAATTAGTGTTAATTGACTGATGATACATGTATGATTAGCATATACAATAGTGGAAAGGTAAGTGGTAACTGACTTGGTATTTTATTTATTATTATTGTCATAACATGAAACTAATAATGATAAAATTAATTATAAATAGTTTTATCTTACCACAATATATCAAATATCCACTGTACAAACATATAAGTAAGGCTGAATGACACTTATTAAGTTAAATAATTGGCCAAGGGACATAACAATTGACCACACCTCAACAGAAGAACAAAGCTAAACATGTAGAGACTCATAGCTGCAATCCAATGTCTTGTCTGCATATATTTAGAAAACAGCCATAGGTGATAATTTAAAAAGCCAATTATGACTGACTTTTTTAATGAAACCTGTGAAGTTATACATGTATGAAGTATGATGTTATATAGCAACTTGACTTTGAACAGTATTGCTAGTCATTTCTCAGTTTTTGTACCAGTGAATCACAAACATTTGGAACTGGTATATATATTCATAATTATGACTTGGTTCATATATTCTTAGTTTAAGACAGTCTTGTATTAATCCATTAGCATAGTATTACTCTTATGCTAGTGTGATAATAACTTATAATTAGCTATATATAAGAGATGTTATAACTGTATTATTACAATGTCATAAGCTCTTATATTAGATATACCATCTTATATTAGAGTTTTGTTGTCACGGTGCTGTGCGTCAGCAATTCTCATGATGGCCGCTACAAGCTTACTGATCTGGCCTATGTAGCACTGTATAGAACTATATAATGTAAACTCATTAGTCAGCTTTTAAGAATAACTAATCTTGAAAGCAGCAGAACAAATTGGCATTAATTTTTAAACATTTCAGGAAATATTAAACTAAATTTAACTAAAACACTCATCACAAACACTCATATATATATATATATATATATATATATATATACAGAAATATATATGCATAGGGTACATACAGCTGTATTTTCGTTTACATTTGGAAACTGTTAGGAAATGTCACTGTATATGGGCAAGACTTGTACACTGAAGACCACTTGCAGTGTACACATAGAATGCATACTTGCACAGGTCCAGTTCCACAAATGTGAGTACTTCTTGGAAATTAACAGTGGACAAAATTAGAAAGACTTGTCCACGGGTATATTTCTAGCTGTGACTCCCAATAATATCACTGATAATTAACTTAGTACTTTTACCCATTATGGCTAGCCTTCTATTCATTTCTTCTTCATTTCCTTGTATACTTATACATATCAAGTACATGATAGTCACATGCTCCATTAGGCACATGTTTACATTTAGAGATAGCTTATCTAAATTTCCGATAACATGTGTACACCTGGTGTACGTACATTAGCAATTATAATACAATTGGGAGTATTATAAAAATTAAAATAATACACTCTTATATCCATCTACCTCCTTTATTAATTCAATTCACAATCATACAACTCCTCAAGATGGAGAAGTACATGTTTACTTCAACATTGATTTGTATTTACGTTCTTGTTGTAGGTAAGTAAGTTGATGTTGTAATTATAAATAAGAATTAAGATTTACTACAGGTGACACAGAAGCATCAGTTACAAGTCTAGACTGTAATCATAGAGTATGTCCACACACACAAAGAGCACTCACTTGTACAATGACAGGAAGTGTAGCAGCTTGCTATTCTCTTCCATCAGATAGTAGTCCCATTGCTACAGTAAGTTCTGGATTAGTTAGTAATATTGATAATACTGGGTTTACTGCTGCTCTTGTGAGCAATATTTCTGAACTAACAAGTATTTAAGCTTTATTGCAACTACTGATAAGAATGGAACACAAGTCAGGTGTGTTGATGTAATAGATACAAACTCAATGACTTGTACTATTATGATATCAGGTATGTCACTAACAGTATCATATATAACTAACATGTACTATCATTATAAGGTCCTCCAAGTGATGCTCCTACAATACTGAGTTTACACCTCTCACAAACACTTCAGTCACTCTTTACAGGTCACCTCCTACTCTTTATCCTAACTGTATAGTTAACTACAGTGTTGAGATCAGGACAACCAGTGATAATATATTGATCAGTAGTCTTAGTACTGGTATTAATATCACCAGTATTAATGTATCTACCAATCTCCTTCAGTCAGTAGAGTATCAGTACAGAGTAGTAGGGTCTGATATTATCAATAGATTAGGACCCTATAGTCAATATACTGTGTTCTCTCTGGATGGTAAGAATGAAATAGTTTTAATACCTTATCTAATATTTCATTAGTTCTACAGACTGTACCACTAATCACTTATAATATCACAAAGAATACAAAAAACTACTCTATTGTTGTGATTTGGGAGGTGTGTATTTCTGTTTATAATAACTGAGTCTATTTTTTTTTGTTTAGTCACCTCCTCTCTCCTCTTGTCCTCCTCTCTTGCACTATAAAGTCTATCACAACATATCATAACTACTTTTACTAACATTACATTGACTGGAGTACTAGCTGGATATATCTACATTATAACATTGGTACCAGTTAATATACTAGAAGATGGATACCCTAATAAGACTATAGGTTATTTAAATATTATTATAAATTTTTTTTATGTTTACTTCTCATACAGTTATCATTCCTAAACAACCAATAATTACTAGTAATAATATTGTAACAATGTTGTAATAATGTCATTTAATGAAAGTAATCAATGTATTAATCAGTAAATGTACTTACTACTTTTCCTTATTATTGTAGTCATCAAAACAAGTGTTCTATTAAATTGTAGTAAGTACAAATATATAATATATGTACATAGTTTATGATATTTATAGAAACTGTAAGTTCATTGATGTCATTGTCAAACAACAAACATTATACTTAGCGGGTAATTTCTAAAACAAACATGTTACATTACTGAATTGTTTACTTAACAGTGAGTATACCAGTCAGTATGTTCCTCTCTTCTCTATTAACTGCTGTTATTACTACATTTATTGTCTATCTAATTATGAGAAAGAGGAGTTACAATAAAGACACTCCACCCACTACTACTACCCAATTAGGTCCAATATATGATGATGTTAAGTTACCAGAGACATCAGAACAGAAAGAGATCATTGAATTACAAGGAAATACTGCTTGTGGATATATTATAAGAGCATGTATTAACTTAACTTAACTTTAGTATACATTATTACTAATGTCAGTCAAGTTATGTGATGACGATCTCAACATTGTAGATAATTATAGCATATGATAAACTGACACACACACAATGTGCATAATTAGGTTAAATGAATCTCTCTTTAGTTTCAATATACTTACCATCCTAGGTCATTTAAATTAATAAAATTTAATTTTCATAAAATAGTATATATAACTTATATGTGTAACACTTAAAAATTGACACAATCATGTCCAAAAATGTCTATTTTATGATATAAAGTATGAAATTCTCTAATTAATATATCCATAAGCAGTATTTCCTTGTAATTCAATTATCTCTTTTTGTTCTGAGGTATCTGGTAACTTAACATCATCGTATATTGGACCTAATTGGGTAGTAGTAGTGGATGGAGTGTCTTTATTGTAGCTCCTCCTCCTCATAATGAGATAGACAATAAGTGTAGTAATAACAGCAGTTAATAGAGAAGAGAGGAACATACTGACTGGAATACTCACTGTTAAGTAAACAATTCAGTAATGTAACATGTTTGTTTTATATATTACCTGCTAAACATGATGTTTGTTGGTTTACAATAGCTGTAATGGGCAAGAGAATTATATAAACTTCAACTATTATTATAATGTACCTGGACAAGTTGAAGTAGTTACAGTTGAAGATACAGTCACTTTCAAAGTAGAAATCATTAAAGAACTTAAATAAATTGTATCTACAATGTAAAAAATATATAATGTTCAATGAGATTATGTATGACATACTGCTAGTTGAGTGTGAAGACATAGTGCTTGTTGAAGTTGACAAGGACATGAAAAGACATATACATTTAGTTGCTATATTCGATATATATATATATATATATATATATATATATATATCATTGAACCTACATTTACATATTTTGGATGAATCTCTTGTGATCATTACCTTTGTAGAATATGAACTATGTACATTTATCAATGATTTTGATACTATTATAGTTTATATAAGTAATATTATTTATTTATAAATAGTCTTACCATGATATTTAGATGATGATATGACAACATTATTACTAGTAATTATTGGTTTTTTAGGAATGATAACTGTATGAGAAGTAAAATAACAATCTTAATAATAATATTTAAATAACCTATAGTCTTATTAGGGTATCCATCTCCTAGTATATTAACTGGTACCACTATTATAATGTAGGTATATCCAGGTAGTACTCCAGTCAATGTAATGTTAGTAACAGTAGTTATATTAACAGTTAGAGAACCTGATATGTTGTGATAGACTTTGTAGTACAAGAGAGGAGGATAAGAGGAGAGAGGAGGTGACTAAATGAAACTAGAATAATATCAAGTGATTATTAATAATATTATACCTTCCAAGAAATAAAAATAGTGTAGTTCTCTGTGTTGTTTGTAATATTATAATTGATTAGTGGTACAGCCTGTAGAACTAGTAAAGCGTATTTATTACTTAATATAACATTAAAACTAATTAATTCATACCATCCAAAGTGAACATAGTATATTGACTATAGGGTCCTAAACTATTCTTAGCATCAGACCCTACTACTCTGTACTGATACTCTATTGACTGAGAGAGACCACTAGATACATTAATACTGGTGATATTACTACCAGTACTAAGACTATTGATCAATATGTTATCACTGGTTGTCCTGATCTCAACAGTGTAGTTAACTATACAGTTAGGATGAAGAGTAGGAGGTGACCAGTAGAGAATGACTGAAGTGTTTGTGAGAGCTGTAAATTCTAGTCGTGTAGGACCATCACTTGGAGGACCTTATAATGATAGTACATGTTAGTTATATATGATACTGTTAGTGACATACCTGATATTATAATAGTACAAGTCATTGAGTTTGTATCTATTAAATCAGCACACCTGACTTGTGTTCCATTCTTATCAGTAATGGCTGTAAAACTTAAATTAGTTGTTAGTCCAGAAGTATTGCTCACAAGAGCAGCAGTAAACCCAGTGTTATCAACATTACTAACTTGTCCAGAACTTACTGTAGCAATGGGATTACTATCTGATGGAGGAGAATACCAAGCTGCTACACTGCCTGTTATTGTACAAGTGAGTGCTCCTTGTGTCTGTGGACATACTCCATGATTACATTCTAGACTTGTAACTGAAGCTTCTATATAAACTATATATAATGATATTTATAGCATTGTACATTTTGTTCATAATAGCTTAAGATACATTTACCTATGACAAGGAAGAGAAGATAAATAACTGTTGCATCATACCTCTCCATTTTATCTGTGGGCGGTAATATACTACGTGTTAATAGGTTGAGTTTAGTATAACGTTCAAAATTGTATTATTAGTATAACTATATAAATAATGACAAAAATGTATGATATTGATATTGTTTATTTTCATTATATGAGGTATACATAACAACACAAATGTTTACTATATTTATGTAAATAAATATGTGTAATGTCAGTGAATTATTTAAGAAATAATTGTTTAATGAGCTGCATAGTGCATTGTTAGCAATATGTTTACAACAAATAATTAAAATATATTATCAAACCAATAAATGTGAATACATGTATAGACGAACTGATAAGAACATGTCATTGTTTTTGCATGGTATTGCAACTAAAAATTAATCTAATTTTTACAATATTATATAAATCACCATTTATCATAAGTACTGGACCAAGTCCAATGATATTAACAGCTGTGATATTAATATTGTAATATTGACCAGGAGTTAGTCCAGTAATAATAACACTGGTATTAGTAGTATTAATAACTGTATTGGTCAATGGATTTGTTACAATATAATATAGAATAGGAGGACAAGATATGTCAACTAGTATCTGTGAATAGGAGTGAGATATTTAGTTAGTACTATTATCTTAAATTACTTCCCAAATTAATTCAATATTAGTATTTGAAATTGAAAACAAAGTGACATTTGTAACTTGTAATGATGATACTTTAATAAAAGATAAGATTATATAACATAAACTTGTTTATTTTATCTTTCTATCCCAAGAAAAAAGAACTTGATAAAGAACGTGTCATTATTAATGGCATCATAACTATATAAGGAGTTTATCCTATTTCTGTACAATATTATATTAACTTACCATTATTTATAAGTACTGGATCAGGTCCAATGATATTAACAGCTGTGATATTAATATTGTAATATTGACCAGGAGTTAGTCCAGTAATAATAACACTGGTATTAGTAGTATTAATAACTGTATTGGTCAATGGATTTGTCACAATATAATATAGAATTGATCCTACTCTTAACCGAATATATTTAAATGTAGTTACATGACAACATTACACATTTTATTAATTGGCTCTTTACTCGAGGTTAGTTGATAATGTCACAATCTAATAGTACCATTCAAATAAGATAGATTATTATATTCGCTGCCTTTGGTAGATTGCCTCCTTCCTCCTATCAACTGCCACAGCTATTTATAATAGTGATGTACAATTGAAACTTAAATATGATATATACTACAATTATTATTTTGAAAAAAGAACTTTTTAAAATAAAACATTATTCCTTAAAAATCATGCTATAGAGTACATTATATGAAATTATCAAACACTAGTTATCTTTATTTATTGTCTCATAAACTGGAGGAGTATTAAGTGATGGTCGTTGTTTCACTGTACTATATGCTACATTCTCTGTTACTTCAATTGATGACTGATCATCTGATCTTTAATTATACCATAGGCTTCATTTTTTTCTGAGAAGAACTCTTTTATTACTGGACTAGTCTCACCTCTACTCTGTTAAGTACTGGACACTAGTAGGAGACACACATACAGTGGTAATAGTACAACTCACTACTATATAGTACTGACCTTTATATATCAAGATTACTACAATTGTTAAAATAACAATTATTATTACTACTAGTAAGATAACATTACTAATAATAATACCAGTAATAACTCCATTACTTAGTACTATGTAAATATAAGAGAAATAGTGAACAACAATTTATAGTAATATATGACATACCACTACTGGTCTATCTGTAGGGAAACTTGTTACAGTAGGTATAACAAGTACTGAAGGTTGTAGATGCGGGTCCTATAATCAACACATTAGATGATAAAACGTTGTATATACAGGTATGTAGGGATGATCTAGATTATCCATTGACATGATTGTAGTAATAACTATAAATTATCTCACCAAAATTGATCACTACTCTTTCATACTATGTATTGTTTCTTTCTATAACAATATTTTTGTCAAGTAATGTTTGTAAGCATTATATTAAAAACTTGATTAATTGTTTTAGTTGTAATGTATAAGGTATATCATAAAAACTAATCAGATCATCTTCCAAAATACACACACATCTACTTGTACTAGTAGACATTTACACTGTGTAGTTAGTATAGTTTACATTAACTATTATAACATAATATGATGTACCTCATTTTCTCCTATATCATATATACATACTATATATATTATTTATTCTTGCAAAACTGTAAATCCTACTGAAAATAGGAAGAGAGAGAGAGAGAGAGAGAGAGAGAGAGAGAGAGAGAGAGACTCAAACAATGACAGCATACAACAACAAGCATGATCCATTTGTTTATAGTATTAAATAATAGAAAGGTAGCCTATAGAGGCAGTGACTAGCTACAGCCTGCTGCTACTACAATAGCTAGTTACATCGAAGTTCCCTTCACTTGATAATGATTAAAAATGTGTTGCTTATTTTATTGATTGATTGATTGATTATTGCATTTTATTTTTCTGATGTATATTTAATTTTTTTACTACACCTCCCCCTCCTCCCAGAGTGTAACATGACCAGTAGAGCATATGGTTATCATGTGTGTGTGTGACCTTGTCTAGTAAAACATGGCTGAGTAGAATTAATAAAGGTGAGAATCAGAATGCAAGGGTATCTGTAATGGTGGTCTTGGAACCAAATATTCTCCCTTTAAAAACATCTGATTTCAAGACTATTGTATTGATTGTATTGAAGTCACTAGAATGGTTGGATATAATATTCATATATAAATAAGTTGTAAAGTGATTCACCAAACAAGAAATTTTAATTTTGAAAAGATTTGGCTGTTTATTAAGTGCCTTTGTCAGCAATATTGTACAAATCTACAGAGAGAGAGAGAGAGAGAATCAATAAATAAAAATAAATTGAATAAACAAATAAAGATAATAATGTACTTTTAAACACGATTACAGGATACTATTACAGGATAAAATGTTAGTAGAGCTACATGTACTTGTACTATATAATACATAACAATATTAGATACCTAGTTACATTAATGCATGAAGTATATGATATATACTAACTACTATGTAATACTTATAGTTGGTAATTTATATTGTGTATGTGTTTGTATATTATGAACTTATAATGAAATAAACATTGATGATGTTGTTACATATTTCAGCTAATTATTTATAGTAAACAGCATACCTTGTACAAATATTATTTGAACTATAATCAATACCACTTTTATTATACATATTATATATAAGATATATGACTTATAGCATTAAGTGTTGTTCATGGAAAAATGTTAGTTTGGGATCCAACTCGTATGATATTGTCATGACAACAATAAAGTTTCATAGATAAAACAGAAAAATACTGAACAATTTCTTCAATATACTAGATATATACTAAAAGATGGATACCCTAATGAGACTATAGATTATTTAAGTATTATTATAAAGTGTGTTATGTTTACTTCTCATACAGTTATCATTCCTAAACAAACAATAATCACTAGTACTAGTGTTGTCATATGATCATCCAAATATAATTCTTATATAAACTTATAATAGTGAGTTTTATGTGAGTTTTATGTGTGCTGCATAGACTAGTTATATTGTTATTTTACAGGTTTTAGTTGGATATCAGTCTAAGCCAAAAGTGTCAGAGCTTAGTAATTCTTTAAAAAGGCTTGGAAAAAGTATCAGTCGAGGCAAACGGCTATCTATTGCTAGATCAGTAATGGAGAATCCCACACTAAGGGAACACATTTTTAGTCTTGTTGCTATTGAACTAAAAAATGAGATGAAAATGTTAACATCCGATAAGCATTCATCAATTTTACAAATGAAAACAAAAGACTCATTGGAAAGATTCACATGGGAACGTGTGTGGTTAGAGATTGAAACCCATTGTCCAGCACTCACTACTATAATGAAAGAATGTTTACCTACTATAGTCTTAAAGAAAGACATGACTGTCCCATCACTCTGTGTGTGTGCTAGTATTTTACTTAAGCTACGAAATTCACGTATGAATGCAATACAAGGTGTAATCTCATTGCTCTTAAAAACTGGTCATGCTAATAAACAGGTAAATGGTATAATTATATAGTGAAATACATTGTGTAATATAGGTATTTCAACGTCTTCAAAAAGTTAACCTAACTCTTTCTTATCAATCAACGTTGCGTGTAATGGATATTATTGCAGAAGGATTCGATGAAACTGTTTGCACCTGGAAAGATTCACTTTTATCAAGAGTAGTACTTCCTCAAATACAGCAGGTCTGAACAATTAAAATTAGTATTACATATAACATCTGTATAAGTGTAATGTAAATATGAATTGATTTAATATTGTATATTTAATTGATTAGAAGTCTTCATTTCTTTTTGAAAAATCACCTTCAATTGCTTCATCTATTGACACACCTGTGTTTTCACCCCTAACATCAAGTGAAGTAGAATCATCTAGTGTCAAAAGTGTGTCAGATCCATGTGATCTACCAACTTCTTTATCTTCTCCGGTACAACCTGCTTCTTCAACACAGCAATTTCATCATATTGTCTCTCCTCATAGTGACATCTTCATATCCAGTAATTACGACTTTAAGTCTCATATATACATTTTTATGTTTCATTGCAGGCTTTCAAAATACATGGAATGGTTATGTAATAGCCACTGATAATTTAGATCGCAATGTCAGACCTAGACACCAAACTGTACAGGCCCAAACTGTTTCAATGCACTGGTCTAATGCAATTGCTGTGAAAGACAGGTGTGACTTCTCAGACCTGGCTGATGAAATGCCAACCCCTAATCTAAATTCCTGTGATGTAACACTATTGTTACCTACAGAAGATGATTGCCAGAAATTGATTGAAAACATAAGTGTTATAGTGGGAAGACTTCTAGTGAAATTTGTACCTGGTTTTTCCAAGTTTTCAGCTTTGACACAACCTCACATTTATCATAGACATTCATCTGAAATGTCAGCTCAATCACACGTGGTAAGTATACAATTTCTTTTTTAATACAACTAAGTGATGTACTCATGTCATTAAAGGTGCCTCTTGGTCTTACTCTGAAAAATCCTGCAAAAGTGGCTGACATGGTTGACATTTTAGATGAACTCCACCAGTATGTACCATCTTCATCTATCACAACCATTGAAGACATTCCAGGACAGGAGGAAGGTGAATCAATTCGCTTAGATTGCTTTCACAGAATTTTGTGTTATGGTGATCAACTAACTGTTGAGCGAATACGAGGTGCACAAGCAGTAAGATTAAATTCTGAAAATGGGATTATGCAATTAAGAGGATTTATTCCTGCTGTTACTGACTGGCATGCCAAAGTTAGCTTTTTGGGAGTAAGTTATTACAATAATAGTGTCTTATTCAGTACTACTCTTTTTTAGACTATATACAAACGTTTATATAAGGATGAGTCAATGGCTGAAGGAGCAACACTGTGTCAGCTGAAATGCCTTATTAATCGATCAAATGTTCCAGCAAAACCTAAACAAAATGTGCATGCCTCTGAAGAATTTTTTGAAACTGTTGTAATTGGTCACATCATTGCTGCTGCTCTAGACTACTTCAAAATGGATACAATAGAAGATAATCCTATATCTACACATTTCTCTCACCTAGAGCTTGACAAGGATAAGGAGTTTGCAAGGGAACTGTTTCATACAGCATTGGCTGATATGGTCAGTTCATACATCAATTTAACTGCCTTTAATAAAATGGAAGATGATGACAAAGATCAGGTTAGAGCTTATGCTAGAGAAGTATTGTCTCTTGGTGTTCTCCTTCTGGAATTCAATGATAGTGTTCATGAAGGAGACGGTGAACGATTGATGAGAGTGTGGAAATTTTTTATGTTGATATTTCGTTCTGTTGGTAAGACTAAGTATACACTTGAAGGCCTTATTCTTCTCATACAAGTAAACTTCTCACTACCTCCCAGATTAAGAGAACAGCTTCTATATTCCCGTTTTGTTAACACCAGAGGATCACCTGGTGCTAACATATCAATAGACCTACATGTAGAACATGTTAACAGAGTAGTTAAATCATCTGTTTATAGTCAGATGTCTAATTTGTCATCTACATCTGTAGTAAGAACTAGCAGATGCACTGGAACTCTTTTCAATGTGGTGGAACAATTTGATAGAATATCTGGGCTACATCGTGTAAGCAGTGCCCATTCCAAGGCTGAACTTGACAAAGACATTAATCGTATTGTTACACAACTACACAGCACCTCTAAAGTATTTCGATACTTTAATGGCAGACAGCATATACACTTTAAGTCAATTCGAGGAAGCATTATCAATTCAATTAAAGCAGACAAAGATAGATTCATTAAATGGATGAATGTTCATTTGAAAAACTCTCTTTCATAATGTTAATTTCTCATTTACTTATTAATAATATCTGTTGTTAGATAAAAAAATTAAAAGTTAGATTAATTTGCATGTAAAAGGAAGAAGTAATAGCATTTATTGAGCATCCACAGTCATTCATACATATATTACAACAGTAACATTGACAACAGACACTGACATTGCATCCTTCAAAGTCTGAAAACAACAATTGTCTTTTACAAATGGTAGTATCGGTACAATAATCAATCATTTCTTTGCTGATGACTCTATAGTCTCTGGGTGTATGATATAATAAAGCACAGCATAAATCATCATCACGTCCGGCCCTTCCAGTCTCTTAAATATAGCTTTCAAAATCATCTGATGGTCCCCAATGTATTATTTGTCGAATATCAGGTACGTCTAGACCCATACTAAAAGCAATCGTAGCAATGACGATTCTGAGATGACCAGTAGATAAACAGAAAGATTTAACAATGTTTTCTTTTACTTTCTCTTGAGTACAACTTGTATACATATCTACGATTCGATATTTAGAAAGAATTGAAGGTGCTCCAATAGGGTGAGTGAAGTTGTCTCCTAGGTGATCCTTAAACATGGAATAAAATTCAGAGCATTCTTCAAAGCGACGGCAAAATATTATCATTTTTGGAAAGTTTTTACCATACTCAACTAAACCACTTGACAACTTTTCCACCAATTCTTCCATTGAAACTTTATTTTTAACAATATATAAAACGTTTTTCTTAATTGGAGGGATATATACAAGTACTGGCTTACACATTCCTAGCATTCGATAGACTTTATCACGTGTACTCTTTGAAGCAGTTGCAGTCAAAGCCATGACATGTACAGTTGGTGGAACAAGGCTTCTAATTTCTCCAACTCTACGATATGTCTCTCTAAAAGTGTTTCCCCTAAAGAATTAACACCAATAATTATCAAGTTAATTTGACACCATATTACTCACCATTTTGGAACACAATGTGCTTCATCAATAGCAATACAAACAAGATTATCTGTGAAAACTCGACTTAGTAATACATCTCTTAACTGTCTGTTATTTAGTAATGACTCTGGGCTCATAAAAATTAACTGGCTGGTACCTTCCTTGATGCCTCGAACTCTTTCAATATCACAATGAGTTTCAGATATAAACTCAGCAGATATCCCAATCTCAATAAATTTTTTTTTCTGATCCATCATTAATGCAACTAGTGGTGATACACATAATACAATTGATAACCCTTTAACATTACGAATACGATCATAAACCTTTGGTAGAATGGAATAACATAGTGACTTCCCATATCCGGTTGGAAGGCAACAGAAAACATCATTCCCAGAAATAAATGCACTAATTACTTCTTTTTGTTTCTCTTTGAGAGTAAATCCAAATTCTTTGGCAACTTCATCGACAAGGTTTGCAGTAGACATATCTTAACACTTTCAAAGTTCACACATACTTCAATTTGATGATATTCATATTTCACACTACCTCTAATTGCATACCAACACCTGCGCCACATTCCTGACTGGGGACACAAAACTCAAGCCGTGTGACCAGACCTACTTTAAGCTTGCGTGTAGGTCTGGGGACGAGACTATCCATACATTTGAAACATATTAAAAGTTAGCTTAATTTTCTTTTTCAAAAAAATAATTGTAGATCTAATATATTATATTAGTTGTAAGTTTCAATGAAGATTCTGTTGCACTAATGATGGTGTAATGGCATTGTGAAGAGGATTAAAGACACACAACGTGTTTTATATAATGATATATTGTCTGGAGTTGTTCATACCTTCTCCTTAAATGTAACATGCAAATCAAGAAATGTGTTCTATTGTAGCAAATAAATGGAGCTAGTATTAGCAATAGCTGTGGCTATGAGAATAGGAAGAAGAGGAAAATCTGCCTGATGTTGTGAATATCTATCATGTTTGAATGGTACTGTTATGATTGTCACATACTAACTAACCTAGGTAAAGATATAATGTAGTAATTAATAAAATGTACAATGCTGTCTGTGTACCTGCAATTTAATATAATTGTTAATATATTATTAATTAAAATGTGATCAATTACATTGCTTATTGTGATAAACCTATTGATCAATATAGTTATTAATTAACCAATACAGTTATTAATCCTACTAATACCAGTGTTATTATTACTGGACTAACTCCTGGTCAATATTATAATATTAATACCATTGGACCATTGAATATATTGGTTAAGCACTTTAGTCCATTTCATATAATATTGTAAAGATATAGATTAATTTTTAGTTACAAATACCATAATACATAATAACAATGCCATGTTTTTTATCAGGTTAATACACATGTATTAATATTTATTGATTTTGATTTTACTTCCAACAATAACATAAAATATTGAGTTCAATTAAAAATACATATTATAACTATCCAAACTATTTATTTTAATTATACATACACAATTTATTGTTTAGGTGTAGTACTAACTGGACTCATTACGAATATATATTGAGTATTGTGACCTTGTTATTATATCAATGATGATATATCTTGTGTGACCACACATTTAATACTTACCATATCTTTTCACATTTGCTATGAAGAGAAAGAGCTACACCTCACATCATTATAAAGACATTTAAGTTACCAGAGAGAAAGGAAATATACTGGTTATACATATTACATGTGTTTTACATGTATTTAGTTGAATACGTAGCATAATACCGCCCACAGATAAAATGGAGAGATATGATGCAACAGTTATTTATCTTCTCTTCCTTGTCAGAGGTAAGTGTATCTTATGCTGTTATGAACAAAGTATACAATGCTATAAATATCATTATATATAGTTTATATAGAAGCTTCAGTTACAAGTCTAGACTGTAATCATGGAGTGTGTCCACAGACACAAGGAGCACTCACTTGTACAATAACAGGAAGTGTAGCAGCTTGGTATTCTCCTCCATCAGATAGTACTCCCATTGCTACAGTAAGTTCTGGACAAGTTAGTAATGTTGATAGTACAGGGTTTACTGCTGCTTTTGTGAGCAATACTTCTGGACTAACAACTAATTTAAGTTTTACTGCCACTATTGATAAGAATGGAACACAAGTCAGATGTGTTGATGTAATAGATACAAACTCAATGACTTGTACTATTATGATATCAGGTATGTCACTAACAGTATCATAAATAACTAACATGTACTATTATTGTAAGGTCCTCCAAGTTATGTTCCTATAGGACTGGGATTTACAGCTCTAACAAACACTTCAGTTACTCTCTACTGGTCACCTCCTACTCTTCATCCTAACTGTATAGTTAACTACACTGTTGAGATCAGGACAACCAGTGATAATATATTGATCAATAGTCTTAGTACTGGTAGTAATATCACCAGTATTAATGTATCTACTGGTCTCTCTCAGTCAGTAGAGTATCAATACAGAGTAGTAGGGTCTGATGCTATCAATAGATTAGGACCCTATAGTCAATATACTATGTTCACTTTGGATGGTATGAATTAATTAGTTTTAATATTATATTAAGTGATCTGCTTTATTAGTTCTAGAAGCTGTACCACTAATCACTTATGCAATTACAAACAACATAGACAGCTATAATATTTTAATTTTTTGGGAGGTATGTTATTTATAATTACTTGAAATGTTATTCAAGTTTCATTTAGTCTCCTCCTCTCTCTTCTCGTCCTCCTCTCTTGTACTACAAAGTCTATCACAACATATCAGGTTCACTAACTGCTAATATAACTACTGTTACTAACATTACATTGACTGGAGTACTAGCTGGATATACCTACATTATAACAGTGGTACCAGTTAATATACTAGAAGATGGATACCCTAATAAGACTATAGGTTATTTAAATATTATTATAAAGTGTGTTATGCTTATTTCTCATATAGTTATCATTCCTAATGAGGAATTAATAATAACTAGTACTAGAGTTGTCATATCCTCATCTAAATATCATGGTAAGACTATTTACATATAGGTAATATTACTTATATAAACTGTAATAGTATCAAAATCATTGATAATTATACATAGTTCATATTCTACAACAGTAATGATCACAAGTGATTCATACAGAATATGTAAGTGTAGGTGCAATGATATATATTTTTTATAATTAATATAGCGACTACACGTACATGTCCTTTCATATCCTTGTCAACTTCAACAAATACTATGTCTTCACAGTCAACTAGTAGTATGACATACATAATCTCATTGAACACTATCTTTTTTTTACATTGTAGATACAATTTATTTAAGTTCTTTAATGATTTCTACTTTTAAAGTGACTGTATCTTCAACTGTAACTACTTCAACTTGTCCAGGTACATTATAATAATAGTTGAAGTTTATATAATTCTCTTGCCCATTACAGCTATTGTAAACCAACAAACATCATGTTTAGCAGGTAATAAAACAAACATGTTACATTAATAAATTATTTACTTAACAGTGAGTATATGTATACCAGTCAGTATGTTCCTCTCTTCTCTATTAACTGCTGTTATTACTACACTTATTGTCTATCTCATTATGAGGAGGAGGAGCTACAATAAAGACACTCCACCCACTACTACTACCCAATTAGGTCCAATATATGATGATGTTAAGTTACCAGATACCTCAGAACAAAAAGTGATCATTGAATTACAAGGAAATACTGCTTATGGATATATTACTTAGAGAATTTCATACTTTATATCATAAAATAGACATTTTTGGACATGATTGTGTCAAGTTTTAAGTGTTACATGTATAAGTTATACATAATATTTGATGAAAATTAGATTTTATTAATTTAAATGACCTAGAATGCTAAGTATGTTGAGACTAAAGAGAGACTTGCAGTTATTATTACAATAAAAATGGAGATTAATAACTTCAGGTCAGTAAGATTGGTAAATGTACATAGTCCTTTCAACAAAAGCAGCAAGATTTAACAAATTATTTTATCTTATAATGTTGATTATGTTAAGAATCTATAAATCCTTTATACTAGACTCTACATCTTTATTGCTCAACATATATAATTTTGTAATTTATTCAAACAACACTCGCAGTTATTACTCAATAAACTTCATTCAATTTCTAGTTTGATTGTTTCCACTTTCAGAGTGAAAATATTTTAATGAGTAAATAATCTTTATTATTAGTCAGTAAAGTGGAAGTATAATGCAATGTTAATCCCCCTATATATTATTAGTAAAAGAATTCTCATCAAAGGTCCAGCAATTGATTTAAAACACACACAATACAAGCATGTCAAACTCAAATTTGTATATTGACCAATTAATCCTAATATAAACTCAACCCACATAACACACCACCTCCATGTATAAATAAGTCTAACAGGTATCATTGTCGTTCATAAATCCATTGTGTCATAATGATAGTCTACCTATCGAGTCAAAATGAAAAAGTATAGTACAATATTGATTTGTCTTCTCTTACCAGTCATAAGTGAGTCAATATATTATAACACAATATTTGTAATTTATTTCTTATGGTTTATATAGAAGCTTCAGTTATAAGTCTAGACTGTAATCATGGAGTATGTCCACAGACACAAGGAGCACTCACTTGTACAATGACAGGAAGTAGAACATATTGGTATTCTCTTCCATTTGCTACAGTAAGTTCTGGACAAATAAATAATAATAATACTGTGTTTACTGCTGGTCTTGTGAGTGTTAATAATCCTGGACTAACAACTAATTTAAGTTTTATTGCCACTACTGATAAGAATGGAACACAAGTCAGGTGTGTTGATGTAGTAGATACAAACTCAATGATTTGTTATGATGTTATGTATGTCGTTAACAATATCATATATAACTAACATGTACTATCAATATAAGGTCCTCCAAGTGATGCTCCTACAGGACTGGTTGTTACAGGTCACACAACCATTCAGTCATCTTTACTGGTCACCTCCTACTCTTCATCCTAACTGTATAGTTAACTACACTGTTGAGATCATGACAACCAGTGATAATATATTGATCAGTAATCTTAATACTAGTAGTAATGTCAGCTGGGTTTATCTACATTATAACAGTGGTACCAGTTAATATACTAGGAGATGGATACCCTAATAAGACTATAGGTTATTTAAATATTATTATAAAATATGTTATGTTTACTTCTCATACAGTTATCATTCCTGATGAGGAACCAATAATTACTAGTACTAGTATTGTAACAATATCATCTGAACATTGTAAAAGTGTTCAATATAACATACAAAATTAATTACATATCATTTGTATTAGTAACACCAGTAAATGTAACTAGTCTCTTTTCTACAACTGTAAGTGATACATCAATTATTAGTAAGTGTAAAACATTTATTATCACTTACTTAATGATGAATATAGAAACTTTGGTCCCTTTGATGTCTTTATTACAAAGTGCAACTAAAACAGGTACAATATCTTTAAACTCAACAGGTATGTCCTTAGAAATTATTATAATTTAAGTATTACAATATAATGAAATGTCTATTTCTATTTGACAATAGCAGTAATCTCTACCACAACATCAATAACATCTGCTGAAATGTATTATGTTATTGGGACTGTTGGAAGTATTATTGTTTTCATACTAATTGCTGTAGTACTAGTTCTAACTGGTTGTATAATGATTAGAAGACAAAATAAAAGTCAGGTGTTCCTATAATTACTTAATCCTTTAATACTCTCATTATAGACAACAAAGCAAGTGGTAGTCCAGTAACTGTTTCTCTGAGGTCAGTTCAAATATACTAATATTCATTTTAATGATTATACTTTAGAAGTATTAAAGACAATAACAGAGAAGAGGTAAGGTATTGTTACTTATATGTACATAGTTAATACCTGTATGAGTAAATAAATGAACATTTATTGATACAAAAGTTGGATTGATCATCATAACTCATTATTAGTTTATGTTATCTAATTTGGAATTACTCATCATTTCTTAAAATAATTTGGTCATTACTATAGTTATTTTCAGATCCCACCTATGATGAAGTAAACAAGAAACCACAGCCTCTATCTCTACAATATGATGAGGTCCCTCCTCCAGTGCCTCCTTATTTAGCTGATAATGACCAGCCAACTCCTGAAACACTGTTCCATTGTGAGGATAATCTTTCTGTACCCCATTATAATGATGAACCTGTGATAGGTCAGTATTCTGAAGTCAAGAGAGAGCATATAGCACTTCATACAGCTGAAGGAAATTATTCTGTTTTGAAGAGAGAAGAGAGAGAAGTCAGTTAAATGTAGGTACACAATCACATGACCATATTATTATAGAGCAGAGAGAATAACTCTCAGTTACAACAGACTGGTTTGTATTCAACTCTAAATAATGAAGTAAGAGATAATACAGTCAACTATATCATAATAACTTATATCATATTAGACAATCAAACCAATTAGAGCCAGAGCTGAGCCAAGAGGAGCTGGAGGTATAATATATGCTGAACTAGGCAATGTCCCTGAGAACAGACCAATGGTACCTCCTACATCAAATTTAGAGCATTCTGTTATCTACTCCGATATCAAAGCACCAACTGATCTTAATAAGGTATCTTGTGTGATATAACAATGTTGCCATAATCTTCTTTAATTGTCACTAACAGAGGCTCTCTACAAAAGGTATTATGATACAGGCTCAGTTAGGAGAAATGGAGTTACCTCCACCACATCCTCCTAAACCTGGTCCCAAACCTGGTTTCCATGGCAGTGGAGGCCAGTCAACAACAGTAATTCCCTCTATACATCACCTGTAAAATGATTATAACTCACTTCTGACTTATATAATGTTAAATATGTCACTTTTTAGTTCATTATTTTATTTTGTCATGTTTTATATATTAATAGTTTTTAGCTTTTGTCAAACTAGTATCATTTATTTATTAACTATAATATGTTAACTAGTATTTGTTTACATATGAACTTCATATGATCACTTTATATCATTATAGCAGCTGTCAGTATTAATTATTAATCGCTAGTATTCTCAATATTCGTTGTGACTTATATATATTTATATATATATATATATATATATATACATATATATTTAGCTAATGTATGTTTATTTAATATATTTACATCATCTGATGCATCATCCTTATTTCAAAGGTAAACTTATTTTATCTTCATAAACAAACACACAGTACTATAGACCACATAAAACATAGAACAGTATACAAAGTAACTTGTGTACTACTTCAAATTAGTGTTAATTGACTGATGATATATGTATGATTAGCATATGTAATAGTGGAAAGGTAAGTGGTAACTGACTGGGTATTTTATTCATTATTATTGTCATAACATGAAACTAATAATGATAAAGTTAATCATAAATAGTTTTATCTTACCACAATATATTCAATGAAATATAATAACACAGCAAACATGAAACTTACAACAATCATCAAAGGAATTAACTAAAAATGGACCAATTATTTATAAAACAAGCGAGTTAACAAGTTTTGAACTTTTAGTCACAAAAACTAATCAGACCATCTTCCAAAATACATACACTTGTACTTGTACAAATATTAATTAAAAGAAGGGTAGCTTATAGAGGCAGTGACTAGACACAGCCTGCTTCCACCACAATAGACAAAGCCCACCCCACTGAGTCACACCAATGTTACCTTCACCAGATAATGATAAAAAGATGTCTTGTTTATTTTATTTATTTATTGACTAATACATCTTATTTTTCTAATGTATATAGTTTAATACTTTTACTACCCCTCACCCAGACCGACTCTCTGTAATGTAACATCTATCCAATGGACCATATTGTATGCATTAAAAGCATGACTGAGTGAATTAAATAAAGGAGGGAAATCAGAATAGTAGGTAGTTGTAATGGTGGTCTTGAAACCAGATATTCTCCTAGTGAAACTTCTGATTTCAAGACTGCTTTATTAAATTTATTAAAGTCATTTGAATTGTTAGGTATATTCATATATATTTCAGTTGTAAAGTAATCCACCAAATAAGAAATTTTATTTGAAAGTTCTGGCTGTCATTGGCTATCTTCATCAGTAATATTATAAAAAGCACTGAGAGGCAGTCAATAAATAAAACTAAAATGAATAAATAAATAAAGATAAGAATGTACTTTTAAACATGAGGACAATATAAGGATAAATAGTTAAGCTATGTATTAGTATTGGACAAAAGGTTAATATTACTTGTACGACATAATATATAACAATATTACATACTGAGTTATATTAATGTATGAAGTATATGATATGTACTATCTATATATATTATGTAATACTTAGTTGGCAAAATTTATTGATTGTGTATATGTTTGTATATTATGAACTCATAATGAAATAAACATTGATGATGTTGTTACATATTTCAACTAATTACTTAATTGTAAACAGTGTACCTTCTACAAACATTATTTGAACTATAATCAATACCACTTTTATTATACATGTTACATATAAGGTATATAACATATAGTATTAGGTGTTGTTCATGGAACAATGTTACTTTGGGATCCAACTAATCCAGACAATACTTGATGTCTTAACAATAATATGTTGTAATTAAACAAGTCAGGTGTGTTGATGTAATAAATATAAAATCAATGACTTGTACTATTATGATATCAGGTATGTCACTAACAGTATCATATATAACTAACAATGTACTATCATTATAAGGTCCTTCAGGGATACTCCTACAGGACTGGGTTTTACAGATTCTCACAAACACTTTAGTCACTTTCTACTGATCAACTCCTACTCTTCATTCTAACTGCATAGTCAATATACTGTCATCACACTGGATGGCAAGAACTAGTATAAAATATTATAAGTTCTACAAGCTATTACATTAGTCACTTATAATATTACAAAGAAATAATAATTATTATAAAGAATGCAGTGAACTACAAGTACTATTAGTACATCATTTGGCAATTAATGGTAGTAACAGATTATTCATTGTTTTCACAAACTGTAAGTGAATTGAACACAATATTGTTCACAGTCAAGCCTTTAATATATAGCTTATAGCATTAAGTGTTGTTCATGGAACAATGTTAGTTTGTGATCCAACTAATCCAGGCGATACCTGATGTCTTAACAGTAATATGTTATAATAAAACAAGTCAGGTGTGTAGATGTAATAAATACAACTCAATGACTTGTACTATTATGATATCAGGTATGTCACTAACAGTATCATATATAACTAACATGTACTATCATTATAAGGTCATCCAAGTGATACTCATACAGGACTGTGTTTTACAGTTCTCACAAACACTTCAATCACTCTTTACTGGTCAACTACTACTCTTCATTTTAACTGTATAGTCAATATACTGTCTTCACCCTCTCCTCTTATCCTCCTCTCTTGTACTATAAAGTCTATCACAAAATATCAAGTTCACTAACTGTTAATATAACTACTGTTACTAACATTACATTGACTGAAGTACTAGCTGGATATATCTACATTATAACAGTGGTACCAGTTAATATACTAGGAGATGGATACCTTAATAAGACTATAGGTTATTTAAATATTATTATAAAGTGTGTTATGTTTACTTCTCATACAGTTATCATTCATGATGAACCAATGATAATTAGTGTCAACATATTATAGAATATCATATGGGTTTACTGCTGCTTTTGTGAGTAACAATTCTGGACTAACAACTAATTTAAGTTTTACTGCCACTACTAATAAGAATGGAACACAAGTCAGGTGTAGTGATGTAATAGATACAAACTCAATGACTTGTAATATTATGATATCAGGTATGTCACTAACAGTATCATATATAACTAACAATGTACTATCATTATAAGGTCCTTCAGGGATACTCCTACAGGACTGGGTTTTACAGCCTCTCACAAACACTTCAGTCACTCTCTATTGGTCAATTCACTCTGGATGGCAAGAACTAGAATAAAATATTATAAGTTCTACAAGCTATTCCATTAATCATTTATAATATTACAAAGAATACAGTGAACTACAGGTACTATTAGTACATCATGTGGGAATTAATGGTAGTAACAGATTATTCATTGTTTTCACAAACTGTAAGTGAACTGAACACAATATTGTTTACAGTCAAACCTTTATTATGCATTGTTGACATTATATTGTGTAGTTCTAAGAATTCTTTATACATAGCATTGTATTTCTTATTACTAACAATGTCATTGGTATTATACTAATTTAATATATTTATTCATTGACTTTGAAATGTGAATCTGTATTAAGAAACCAATTATTGACCAACAACACAAGCCATATTTGTAATTAAAGGAAAATATGGTTTTGAATTTCAGGTCAGTAATATTAGCAATACTATTACTAGCAGATGGTAAAGAATTACTAAGAATCAAATAGTTTTAATATATTAAGTAATATGTTTTACTAGTTCTACAAGCTGTACCATTAATTACTTATACTATTACAAACAACACAGAGGACTATACTATTTTTATTGTTGGGAGGTATAATATTATTAACAATCACTTGATATTATTCTAATTACATTTAGTCTCCTCCTCTTTCCTCTCGTCCTCCTCTCTTGTACTATAAAGTCTATCACAACATATCAGGTTCACTAACTGTTAATATAACTACTGTTACTAACATTACATTGACTGGAGTACTAGCTGGATATACCTACATTATAACAGTGGTACCAGTTAATATACTAGGAGATGGATACCCTAATAAGACTATAGGTTATTTAAATATTATTATAAAGTATGTTATGTTTTCTTCTCATATAGTTATCATTCATGATGAACCAATGATAATTAGTGTCAACATATTATAGTATTCTAGAATATCATAGAAAGACTACTTCAAGTCATTTATCTAAGTACAGATTTAGTTAATATATATATTTTTAAATGAATATAGTAACTATTTGTCCTTTCATGTTCTTGTCAACTCCAACTTTACTCTCATTTCAGTCAGTAATATTAATATATAATTAATATTACTGACTGAATAATATAATTAATATAATTAATAATATAATTAATATAATTAATATATAAATGTACCAACAACACAAGCCATATCTGTAATTAAAGGAAAATATGGTTATGAATTTCAGGTCAGTAATATTGGTATATAAATGTACCTAGGTTTTTCAACAACTGTAGCAATATTTAATAATTTTTTCATCATATAAAGTTGAATATGTTAAGAATCCATCAGTCCTTTGATGTTTATTACTAGACTCCACTAATTCTACATATTCACTGCTCACTCTATATATGTAATTTGTTTTAAGCAAACATTACATTTATGACTCCATACATGCAATTATTAATTTGATAATTTCTACTTTTGTAATGACCAAATTTTTTAATTTTTAAATATTAGGCAGTAAAGTAAATTTTAATACAATTTCATCTTCCTATATATATCAGTAGAAGACCTCTTGTCTAAACACATTCAATACAGGTAGATCAAAGTCAAACTTGTATGTTGACAACCATTGTAGTTAACACAGAAGTCAATTTTAAGAACAACATAATTTACAATGAGTAATCTAATACTTGAGTTATCATGTAGACTCAACCCACAAAACACACCACCTCTTTACATAAATAAGTCTAACAGGTATCATTTTCATTCATAAATCCATTGTATTATAACTAAAATCTACCCATCCAGTCAAAATGAAAAAGTATGGTACAATGTTGATTTGTCTTCTATTACCAGTCATAAGTGAGTTAATATATAATATTTGTTATACAGCCTTACAGTGAACATAGAAGCTTCAGTTACAAGTCTAGACTGTAATCATGGAGTATGTCCACAGACACAAGGAGCAGTCAATTGTACAATAGCCGGAAGTGTAGCAGCTTGGTATTCTCCTCCATCAGATAGTACTGCCATTGCTACAGTAAGTTCTGGAGAAGTTGTTAATAGTAAAACTGAGTTTACTGGTGCTCTTGTGAGTGTTAACAATCCTGGACTAACAACTAATTTAAGTTTTATTGCCACTACTGATAAGAATGGAACACAAGTCAAGTGTGTTGATACATTTGATATAAACTCAATGACTTGTACTATTATGATATCAGGTATGTCACTAACAGTATCATATATAACTAATATGTACTATCATTATAAGGTCCTCCAAGTGATGGTCCTACAGGATTGGGTTTTACAGCTCTCACAAACACTTCAGTCACTCTTTACTGGTCACCTCCTACTCTTCATCCTAATTGTATAGTTAACTACACTGTTGAGATCAGGACAACCAGTAATAATATATTGATCAGTAATCTTAGTACTGGTAGTAATATCACCAGTATTAATGTATCTACTGGTCTCAATCAGTCAGTAGAGTATCAATACAGAGTAGTAGGGTCTGATGCTGTTAATAGATTAGGACCCTATAGTCAATATACTATTTTCACTTTAGATGGTAAGAGTTAGATTATTATAGTTCTCGTGAGGAGTGCTAACTTTTAGTTCTACAGGCTGTACCACTAATTAGTTATAATATCACAAAGAATACAGACAACTACACAATTTTTGTAATTTGGGAGGTATGTATTTTTGTTTATAACAACTGAGTCTAGTTTTTTATTAGTCACTTCCTCTCTCCTCTCGTCCTCCTCTCTTGTACTATAAAGTCTATCACAACATATCAGGTTCACTAACTGTTAATATAACTACTGTTACTAACATTACATTGACTGGAATACTAGCTGGATATATCTACATTATAACAGTGGTACCAGTTAATATACTAGGAGATGGATACCCTAATAAGACTATAGGTTATTTAAATATTATTATAAAATATGTTATGTTTACTTCTCATACAGTTATCATTCCTGATGAGGAACCAATAATTACTAGTACTAGTATTGTAACAATATCATCTGAACATTGTAAGAGTATAACATATAAAATTAATTACATATCATTTGTATTAATAACACCAGTAAATGTACCTAGTCTCTTTTCTACAACTGTAAGTGATACATCAATTATTAGTAAGTGTGGAACATTTGTTATCACTTACTTAATGATGAATATAGAAACTTTGGTCCCTTTGATGTCTTTATTACAAAGTGCAACTAAAACAAGTACAATATCTTTAAACTCAACAGGTATGTCCTTAGAAATTATTATAATTTAAGTATTACAATATAATGAAATGTCTATATATATACTCTATTTTTTGTATAGCAGTTTCTATCTATAGCCTGTCAGGTTCATCTCCTACAAGTAATTTAATTAATCTAATATAACATTGCTATTTCTATTTGACAATAGCAGTAATCACTACCACAACATCATCAACATCTGCTGGAATATATTATGTTATTGGGACTGTTGGAGGTATTATTGTTTTCATACTAATTGCTGTAGTACTATTTCTAGCTGGTTGTATAATAATTAGAAGACAAAATAAAAGTCAGGTGTTCCTATAATTACTTAATCCATTAATGCTCTCCATATAGACAACAAAGCAAGTGGTTGTCCAGTAACTGTTTCTCTGAGGTCAGTTCAAATATACTAATATTCATTTTAATGATTATACTTTAGAAGTATTAAAGACAATAACAGAGAAGAAGTAAGGTATTGTTACTTATATGTACATAGTTAATACCTGCATGAGTAAATGAACATTTATTGATACAAAAATGTGATTGATCATCATGACTCATTATTAGTTTATGTCAATCTAATTTGGAGTTACTCATCATTTCTTAAAATAATTTGGTCCTTACTATAGTTATCTTCAGATCCCAACTATGCTGAAGTAGACAAGAATCCACAACTTTTATCTCTACAATATGATGAAGTCGCTCCTCCAGTGCCTCCTTATTTAGCTGATAATGACCATTTACCTTCTGAACCACTGCTTTATTCTGAGGATAATCCTTCTGTACCCCCTTATAATGAGGAACCTGTGATAGTTCAGTATTTTGAAGTCAAGAGAGAGCATATAGCACTTCATACAGCTGAAGGAAATTATTCTGTTTTGAAGAGAGAAGAGAGAGAAGTCAGTTAAATGTAGGTACACAATCACATGACTATATTATAATTACAGAACAGAGAGAATAATTCTCAGTTACAACAGACTGGTTTGTATTCAACTCTAAATAATGAAGTAAGATATAATACAGTCAATTATATCATAATAACTTATATCATATTAGATAAAAAAACCAATTGGAGCTAGAGCTGAGCCTAAAGGAGTTAGAAATATAATACATGCTGAACTAGGCAATGTCCCTAAGAACAGACCAATGGTACCTCAACAAAAGACAACAAACCTCATGTTTAACAGGTAATTAAACAAATGCGTTATATTACTGAATTGTTTACTTAACAGTGAGTATACCAGTCAGTATGTTCTTTTCTTCTCTATAAACTGCTGTTATTACTACACTTATTGTCTATCTCATTATGAGAAGGAGGAGCTACAATAAAGACACTCCACCCACTACTACTACCCAATTAGGTCCATTATATGATGATGTTAAGTTACCAGAGACCTCAGAACATAAAGAGATCATTGAATTACAAGGAAATACTGCTTATGGATATATTAATTAAAAATATTGTTAACTTTATTATACAAATTACTAAAGTCGGTTAAGTTATGTGATGACAATATGTTTAATTATTAAAAGACCCACTTAGAATCATATTAGTGTCAAAATAGATAATAGAGTTAATAATTCATTTATCTAACTTTATTATTTCTATCGTTGAACTAACAAGTTCACATCAATTTATTATTTAAAGTATATTCTGTTATATGATGCATATGTAAAATATTGTAAACACAACATGTTACATTAAGTGACTTAAAACTATGTGTACTAATTTCATTGTTATATACAATATGAGCTTCATTACAATCATATTAACAACTGTTACTGTTATCATTATTATCTGGTTGAAAATATTGCATTATTTTAATACTTTTAGTTAAGGATTGTTTACTTTTTAAAAAGTTGATGTTGACATGAGCATCATCTTTTTATCAAATATAAACTATTTTATCCTGATAACTAAACACACCCACATAGCAACAATCATTAATAGTCTTTATAATAATAATGATACAATAACAATAAACTATATTACATAATTTACAAACCATTATTATAAATATTACATGTTATCTAGACCTACATGTTGTATAAAGACTTATGTCATACAAGTTGATACTTAAAATAATTATAACATGTAGCCTGTTAAACTTACATTTACTATCATAACATATGTACTTCATTTCCTTTTTCATTTTCCTTCATTTATATACTAAACAATACTAGCAGATTCAATGTTCATAGCAAACAAGACATTGCTATAACACACCAATACATGCAAATAATTACAATATAAAACATCAAAGGGCATAGTTTACTAAGAATTTACACAAGACCTAACCAATCAAATATGACTTGGTGATATCAATCCTTTTAAGTGACACCATTTGATATCATTACATTATATATTAATTATTAATCACTAGTATTCTCAATATTCATTGTGACATGTGTGTGTGTGTGTGTATTTAGCTAATGTATGTTTATTTAATATATTTATATTATCTGATACATCGTCCTTATATCAAAGTAAACTTATTTTATCTCATAAACAAACACACATTACTATAGACCACATAAAACATAGAACAGTATACAAAGTAACTTGTGTACTACTTAAAATTAGTGTCAATTAACTCATGATAGCATATGTAATAGTTGAAAGGTAAGTGGTAACTGACTGGGTATTTCATTTATTATTATTGTCATAACATGAAACTGATAATGATAAAGTTAATTATAAATAGTTTTATCTTACCACAATATATCAATGAAATATAATAACACAACAAACATGAAACTTACAAAAATCATTAAAGGAATCAACTAAAAATGGACCAATTATTTATAAAACAAGTAAGTTAACAAGTTTTGGAATGTTTATCACAAAACTAATCAGACCATCTTACAAATACACACACATGTACTTGTACTAGTAGACATCTACATCTCAACAACACCCACACATAACTAAGTATTATATTATCATATAAGTTTAATATATCATCAAATTCTGGGATTTTTCCCACAAAAGCTGTATTCAGAGCATCTTCACAAGTAACATATAGATGTACTAAATGTATATAGCACTCAACAACACCCACACACAGAGTAATTATAACATGTGGTTTGTTCAGTTTACATTAACTATCATAACAAATGTACTTCATTTTCCTCCTATACATCATATATATTTGAGCACAATATAGAACAATTCTATCTCAATATGTATGTATCTCAATAGTGTTAGACTATTGACAATTAAAAAATTGACATGTACATTTCATAGTAAGCACTTCTAATTTGTTGAAACAATTGGCTAAATTACACTAAAGACCAGTATATGTACTTGTATTACATATAGATAATACATAATAGTACAGTTATATAAGTATATTTATTATTTATATGTATTATATAATACTTAATTGACAATTTATATTGTGTTTACATGTGACCTACTAATAATATAAACACTGCCAGTGTTGCATTTGTTACATATTTCAATTTAATGTAAACAACATATTTTGTACAAACATTAATTAAAATCATAATCAATATCACTTTTACTATTAAATCAATAAATGTTATAATATTATGATGACTTTATACAAAATTGAAATAAATGATTTGGTTAATATGAGATAGAAGAAGGAGAATTTTACAGTATTATTATATTAAAATTTTTCACACAACATTACAGCCTATGGTAAAAGTATAATATAATAATGTTGTAAAAGCTACTTTTTCTATTTCATGTTCATCAAATCATTATTTCAATTTGTACCTCTACTCACAAATATAGATAGACTGTTTTCATTGTGTGAAAAAATTTATTATTATATAAAAAGTTCCTTATTCTATATCTCATATTTACCAAACTATTGTTTCCTCTTTATTGGCATTGGTGGAGGATTGGCTGTCATTCAGTGAGTTTCTTGCATTTCACAAACAAGCTAATTACTTCAGCCATAACTATATATCATGTAGATATTAACATAATAATGACAACAAAATTCATAAACAATTATAGATCAGCTAACAACTAAAGAAATAACTCATGTATGTATTGTTATATCTTACTTGTGTAGATGATGTTGTCTAGTCATAAACAGAAAACAATATATGAGTATGCAACTAAGGTTGGCAACATAATAAAAATTGACAATCAATATCCCTCCAAGCAGTCTAAATAGATAATAGATTTTCATTATTTTTTTATTATTTAATCAAAAGATGAAGAATTCAACCATGCCTTTAATACTATGTTGTATCGTTCACCTTAGTCTCATTAAAAATTACCACACCCAACAAATATGAAGAAGTATGCAAGACTGGTTTACTTTCTCTTTTTTCTTATATGTAAGTTATCATTGAATTATTTTTCATACACACACGCTTACACATTGCAAAAAATCTGTATACCTACCTACAGGTAGCACAGAAGCTTCAGTTACAAGTCTAGAATGTAATAATGGAGTATGTCCACAGACACAAGGAGCACTCACTTGTACAATAACAGGAAGTGTAGCATCTTGGTATTTTCCTCCATCAGATAGTACTCCCATTGCTACAGTAACAATCTCTGGACAAGTTAGTAATGTTGGTAATGCTGGATTTACTGCTGCTCTTGTGAGCAGTACTTCTGGACTAACAACTAATTTAAGTTTTATTGCCACTACTGATAAGAATGGAACACAAGTCAGGTGTAGTGATGTAATAGATACAAACTCAATGACTTGTACTATTATGATATCAGGTATGTCACTAACAGTATCATATATAAGTAACATGTACTATCATTATAAGGTCCTCCAAGTGATGCTCCTACAAGACTGGGTTTTATAGCTCTCACAAACACTTCAGTCACTCTTTACTGGTCACCTCCTACTCTTTATCCTAATTGTATAGTTAACTACACTGTTGAGATCATGACAACCAGTGATAATATATTGATCAGTAGTCTTAATACTGGTAGTAATATCACCAGTATTAATGTATCTTCTGGTCTCTCTCAGTCAGTAGAGTATCAGTACAGAGTAGTAGGGTCTGATGCTATTAATAGATTAGGACTCTATACTCAATATACTGTGTTCACTCTGGATGGTATGAATTGAATAATTTTTATCTTAATTAATACTTTATTAGTTCTACAAGCTGTGCCACTAATCACTTATAACAATACAAAAAATATAGAAAACAACACTATTCTTATACAATGGGAGGTATAAATATATTATTTATGACTTGATATTATTCTAGTTTCATTTAGTCTCCTCCTCTCTCCTCTTGTCCTCCTCTCTTGTACTACAAAGTCTATCACAACATATCAGGTTCACTAACTGTTAATATAACTACTGTTACTAACATTACATTGATTGGAGTACTAGCTGGATATACCTACATCATAACAGTGGTACCAGTTAATATACTAGGAGATGGATACCCTAATAAGACTATAGGTTATTTAAATATTATTATAAAGTGTGTTACATTTACTTCTCATACAGTTATCATTCCTAAAGAACAAATAGTTTCAATATGTTTTAATAGTGAGAAAAATAAATAAAGGTATTAACTTTCATTAATGTTGTGTATTCCATTGTTAGTTTCACAAATAACATCAATAATGCGAAGTGGGTCTTTAACAACTTCAGGTAACATTAGGCTAATCAATGACTACAGTCATACTCCAAATTTATAATGACTTATGCTATTATTTGTCTTTAATATATAGCAAATAATATTATGTCATCAATTTCCACTACTAATACATTTATTTCAAGTGCTATCACCAGTATTGTTCCATCTGCCACTATAACATCAACCACATTGACAACTACATCAATAATTCTATTGTCAGGTAAATCCATTAATAACTCTGCTATTAAAATTAAATATATAATTATGTATGCAGATGAACTGACAGTTACACTTTTATCAGGTAACTAACTTTACAAGATATAATTATGAACTTTATATTATAGTTGCTATACCAGTCAGTATGTTCCTCTCTTCTCTATTAACTGCTGTTATTACTACACTTATTGTCTATCTCATTATGAGAAGGAGGAGCTACAATAAAAACACTCCACCCACTACTACTACCCAATTAGGTCCAATATATGATGATGTTAAGTTACCAGAGACATCAGAACAGAAAGAGATCATTGAATTACAAGGAAATACTGCTTATGGATATATTCATCATTAGTTTTAATAGACTTATAGACTAGTTATTGTTTTACTTTAATCTCACTATGTTTACCCTAAATATAGATAATAATTAAAATGTTGCAATGTTATAGATTATTATCATGTTAATGAAAAACATGTTATTTATTAGGATAACAAACAACAGCATCATAATGATTTTAAAGATATTATATAAGTATTGGCAAGATTACAATGCTTTAAAATAACAGTACAAAATTCTAGACATCACATGCCATTATTCTTTTAACTATAAGAAAATTCATACGTATCAACTTCTAAATTTAATTTTGCCCATATATGGCAAAACACACAATTACTAATAATAGTTCTTGTACAGCGTGCAATTATCAAAATGTGTATTTACTATATTTACTTAAAATTACATAAAATTATTATTTCTTTTTTCTTAAACAATCCCAAAGTAATCATATTGGCTTTGCAACATCATCTATTAATAAACAAGATTTAATAAAGATATAAACTATATGGTGACGTACCTCTTAAATTATTTGTGTTCATGTTGATATTTGCAAATACACACACTCAATATGATCACTAGCACTAGAAGTAAAACTATTACCAGGACCAAGATTACCACAGTTACCACAAAAATTATAATACCTATTAGAAAGAATACAGTTGAATAAAAATGTAATGTCAATGTTAAAAGGTCTTAGTTAATTTTATTGGTTCTAATAGAGGAAACATCTAAACTGAGACTGGTGAATTAGCAGAGGCTATGGCAAACCTTCCAGTTGTATACCAATTGTCATAATGCTTCAGGTAAGTAATTATATTATTAGTATATTATTCAAAGCTTCTGATAGTCATATATACTTCATGCCATAGTCCATAATAGCAATGGATGTAACAAAAAGTAAATCATGCATTTTTCTGTTTTGATCAAACTAAAAGTTATACTCAGTTATTGTGTATGTATGTCATATGTATGTTGGCTAGAACAATATTTGGTTATCAAAACAATTCATATCCACAATAAAATAACCATGATAAGAAAAGGGAGACAACAAGTCCCTTGAGGAAATATTAACTGACTTAGCAATTATAACTTGTGTATGTAGTACTTGTGTTAAAGCAAATTTAATCAGTTAGGGTGTGTATTGGTAGCAGTTTTTGTCAAATCATGAGAAAACATTATATACTAACCATTTTTTGAAAAATCTTGACAATCGGATGACTTATTAGGTAAACGACTTGGAGTTGGAATTGGACTTGGACAACTTGATGGAGATGGAACTAAGTTAACCACTGAAACAAATCAATAGTATTAATATAATTATTATTATTTCAATGTCTAAGTCTTACAGAAAAATGATGATGTCTGACAGGTTGGTCCTCTTGTTTCTAAGAAATCAATTGGAGTAATGGTCACATTATAAAGAGTTCCATCAGCCGGAATAGCAGTAATAGAAACAAAAGTCATGTTAGTAATACCCTCAGATACATTTGCAAAAGGTGGATTTAACTTGTAATGATAAATTACAGCACAGTCTGAAGCAGACCAGGTCACATTTATATTAACTGTATTTGTGTTATCATCATTAATAAGTACATTGTTCAATAAAGCAGACTCACAGGAATCAGGTTCAGCTAGAAGAGAACAAGACTAAATTGTAAAAAATCATCTTAAAATTAATGAAATTAGTAGAAGCTATGGTGTCTCGGTAGCGTGTAAGATAAGTCATTTCTTCTCGTGAATAATGTTCAGACATACTTTTAAATAATACAACAAAATATGCATGACAGTTTATGTTAAACAATAGAGACCTTGCACTGAGCCAATTATTTTAGTCATGGGACACCCACATCAGCCATATTGGAAGGCACCATTATAGGGACAAACTATGCCAAGATAGTGTTAATAGCTTTTTTAGAAAATGAGTACATTTTAATAAAGTATGTTACACATCTCAAGATGCTGTTTAATATAATATAACAAATAGTTTTAATTCAACTTTGATAACTCCAAAAATTGTAAAAGAATAAGATACTATTTTGTCAGTATTTCCCTTCAAAAAAGGTTGCCATGTCCATAAAATGCATAGCTCATGATTTGACGTTTTTAATATCATGTACAAAGCCTCTATTTGATAGATTGACTTGTATCAGACAATACAGGTTATTAAAATTTTAAATTACTCCTAGCAAATAATAGTCACTTATACTAACTGTCACATGCTGTACGTCATGCCCAATTCAAAGTGCTCTCAGTAAAAGTACTAATACCATTGCTACAGCATTCCATTGCTACAGTAACAATCTCTGGACAAGTTGATAATATTGATAAAACTGGCTTTACTGCTGCTCTTGTGAGCAATACTTCTGGACTAACAACTAATTTAAGTTTTATTGCCACTACTGATAAGAATGAAACACAAGTCAGGTGTAGTGATGTAATAGATACAAACTCAATGACTTGTACTATTATGGTATCAGGTATGTCACTAACAGTATCATATATAAGTAACATGTACTATCATTATAAGGTCCTCCAAGTGATGCTTCTACAGGACTGGGTTTTACAGCTCTCACAAACACTTCAGTCACTCTTTACTGGTCACCTCCTACTCTTCATCCTAACTGTATAGTTAACTACACTGTTGAGATCATGACTACCACTGATAATATATTCATCAGTAGTCTTAGTACTGGTAGTAATATCACCAGTATTAATGTATCTTCTGGTCTCTCTCAGTCAGTAGAGTATCAATACAGAGTAGTAGGGTCTGATGATGTTAATAGATTAGGACCCTATAGTCAATATCGTATGTTCACTTTAGATGATAAGACTTTAGATGACAAAGTGCAACTAAAACAAGTACAATAACTTTAAACTCAACATGTATGTCCTTAGAAATTATTATAATTTAAGTATTACAATATAATGAAATGTCTATATATATACCTCTATTTTTGTATAGCAGTTTCTATCTATAGTCCTTCAAGTTCATCTCCTACAAGTAATTTAATGAATCTAATATAACATTGCTATTTCTATTTGACAATAGCAGTAATCACTACCACAACATCATCAACATCTGCTGGAATATATTATCTTATTGGGACTGTTGGAAGTATTATTGTTTTCATACTAATTGCTGTAGTACTGTTTCTAACTGGTTGTATAATGATTAGAAGACAAAATAAAAGTCAGGTGTTCCTATAATTATTTATATAATCCTTTAAAACTCTCAATATAGACAACAAAGCAAGTGGTCGTTCAGTAATTATTTCTCTGAGGTCAGTTCAAATATACTAATATTCATTTTAATGATTAAACTTTAGAAGTATTAAAGATAATAACAGAGAAGAGGTAAGGTATTGTTACTTATATGTACATAGTTAATACCTGCATGAGTAAATAAATGAACATTTATTGATACAAAAATGTGATTAATCATCATGACTCATTATTGGTTTATGTCAATCTAATTTGGAGTTACTCATCATTTCTTAAAATAATTTGGTTATTACTATAGTTATCTTTAGACCCCACCTATGATGAAGTAAACAATAAACCACAACCTCTATCTCTACAGATTGATGAGGTCCCTCCTCCAGTGCCTCCTTATTTAGCTGATAATGACCAGTCACCTCCTGAAACACTGTTACATTCTGAGGATAATCCTTCTGTACCCTCTTATAATGATGAACCTGTGATAGCTCAGTATTCTGAAGTCAAGAGAGAGCATATAGCACTTCATACAGCTGAAGGAAATTATTCTGTTTTGAAGAGAGAAGAGAGAGAAGTCAGTTAAATGTAGGTACACAATCACATGACCATATTATTATAGAGCAGAGAGAATAACCCTCAGTTACAAGAGACTGGTTTGTATTCAACTCTAAATAATGAAGTAAGAGATAATACAGTCAACTATATCATAATAACTTACATCATATTAGATAAACAAACCAATTAGAGCCAATGCTGAGTCAAAAGGAACTGGAGGTATAATATATGCTGAACTAGGCAATGTCCCTAAGAACAGACCAATGGCACCTCCTAAATCAAATTTAGAACATTCTGTTATCTACTCTGATATCAAGGTACCAACTGACCCTAATACAGTATCTTATATGATATAACAATGTTGCCATAATCTTCTTTAATTGTCACTAACAGAGGCTCTCTACAAAAAGTATTATAATACAGGCTCAGTTAGGAGAAATGGAGCTACCTCCACCATGTCCTCCTAAACCTGGTCCTAAGCCTAATTTCCATGGCAGTGGAGACCAGTCAACAACAGTAATTCCCTCTATACATCACCTGTAAAATGATTATAACTCACTGCTGACTTATATAATGTTAAATATGTCACTTTCTTAGTTCATTATTTTATTTTATCATGTTTTAGATGTCAATAGTTTTTAGCTATATTAAACTAGTATCATTTGTTTATTAACTATAATATGTTAAGTAGTATTTGTTTACATATGAACTTCATATGATCACTTTATATCATTATAGCAGCTGTCAGTATTAATTATTATTCACTAGTATTCTCAATATTTATTGTGATTTCAGCTAATGTATGTTTATTTAATATATTTACATCATCTGATATATCATCCTTATATCAAAGGTAAACTTATTTTATCTTCATAAACAAACACACAGTACTATAGACCATATAAACCATAGAACAGTATAATATATAATGATAAAGTTAATTATAAATAGCTTTATCTTACCACAATATTATCAATGAAATATAATAACACAATAAACATGAAACTTACAGAAAAGTGAATTTAAAAAAGTAAGTTAACAGGTTTTAAACCTTTAGTCACAAAAAATCTATCACTATCTAAAATCTATTACTCTCCGTAATGTAACATGTATCCAATGGACCATATTGTGTGCATTAAAAGCATGACTGAGTGAATTAAATTAAGGAGGGAAATCAGAACACGAGGGTAATTGTAATGGTGGTCTCAGAACCAGATATTCTCCTAGTGAAACGTCTGATTTCAAGACTGCTTTATTAAATTTATTAAAGTCATTTGAATTGCTGGGTATATTTATATATATTTCAGTTGTAAAGTAATCTACCAATAAGAAATTTTATTTGAAAATGGTGGCTGTCAATGGCTATCTTCATCAGTAATATTATAAATAGCATAGAGAGGCAGTCAATAAATACAACTAAAATGAATAAACAAATAAAGATAAGAATGTACTTTAAAACATGATGAGGACAATATGAGGATGAATAATTAAGCTATATACTAGTACTGGATAAAAAGTTAATATTACTTGTACTACATAATACATAACAATATTACATACTGAGTTATATTAATATATGAAGTATATGATATGTACTATCTATATATATTATGTAATACTTAGTTGGCAATTTATATCGATTGTGTATGTGTTTGTATATTATGAACTCATAATGAAATAAACATATTTCAACTAATTACTTAATTGTAAACAGTATACCTTGTACAAATATTATTTGAACTATAATCAATACCACTTTTATTATACATGTTACATACATGGTATATAGCTTATAGCATTAGGTGTTGTTCATGGAACAATGTTAGTTTGTGATCCAACTAATCCAGGTGATACTTGATGTCTTAACAAAAATATGCTGTAATAAAACAAGTCAGGTGTGTTGATGTAATAGATACAAACTCAATGACTTGTACTATTATGATATCAGGTATGTCACTAACAGTATCATACATAACTAACATGTACTATCATTATAAGGTCCTCCAAGTGATACTCCTACAGGACTGGGTTTACAGCCTCTCAAAAACACTTTAGTCACTCTCTACTGATCAACTACTATATTCATTTTAACTTTATAGTCAATATACTGTCATCACTCTCCCCTCTCATCCTCCTCTCTTGTACTTAAAGTCTATCACAAATATCAAGTTCACTACCTGTTAATATAACTACTGTTACTAACATTACATTGACTGGAGCACTAGCTGGATATATCTACATTATAACAGTGGTACCAGTTAATATACTAGGAGATGGATACCCTAATAAGACTATAGGTTATTTAAATATTATTATAAAGTATGTTATGTTTACTTCTCATACAGGTATCATTCATGATGAACCAATGATAATTAGTGTCAACATATTATAGAATATCATAGAAAGACTATTTCAAGTGATTTATCTAGAATAAGTAAGTACAGATTTAGTTAATATATATTTTTAAATGAATATAGTAATTGCGTGTCCTTTCATGTTCTTATCAACTCTAACTTTACTCTAATTTCAGGTCAGTAATATTATTATATAGATGTACCTGCTCTTTCAACAACTGTAGCAATATTTAATAATTTTTTCATCATATAATGTTGAATATGTTAAGAATCCATCAATCCTTTGATGTTTATTTCTAGACTCCACTAATTCTACATATTCACTGTTCACTCTATATATGTAATTTGTTTTAAGCAATCATTACATTTATGACTCCATACATGCAATTATTAATTTGATTATTTCCACTTTCATAATGACAGTATTATTATAATACTATATTAGTCATTTTTTAATTTTTTTATTAGTCAATAAAATAAACTTTCATCTTCATATATATCAGTAGAAGAGCTCTCATCAAATTCCAACAATTGATAATAAATGCATTCAATACAGGTACATCAAAGTCAAACTTGTATGTTGACAACTATTGTAGTTAACATTGAAGTCAATTTGAAGAACAGCATAAGTATTTACAATGATTAACACAATAGTTGAGTTATAATATAAACTCAACCCACAAAACACACCACCTCTTTACATAAATAAGTCTAACAGGTATTATTGCCATGTATAAAACCATTGTATCATAATAATAATCTACCTATGCAGTCAAAATGAAAGAGTATGATACAATATTGATTTGTCTTCTATTACCAGTTATAAGTGAGTTAATATATAATATTTGTTAGTATGGCTTTTTAGTGAACATAGAAGCTTCAGTTATAAGAAATATGAAGAAGTATACATGACTGGTTTACTTTCTCTTTTTTATACGTAGGTAGCACAGAAGCTTCAGTTACAAGTCTAGACTGTAATCATGGAGTATGTCCACAGACACAAGGAGCACTCACTTGTACAATAAATGGCAGTGTAGTAGCTTGGTATACGCCTCCATCAGATAGTAGTCCCATTGCTACAGTAAGTTCTGGACAAGTTAGTAATGTTGATAATACTGGGTTTTGTGCTGCTCTTGTGAGCAATACTTCTGAACTAACAACTAATTTAAGTTTTACTGCCACTACTGATAAGAATGGAACACAAGTCAGGTGTAGTGATGTAATAGATACAAACTCAATGACTTGTACTCTTATGATATCAGGTATGTCACTAACAGTATCATAATATATAACTATGATGTACTATCATTATAAGGTCCTCCAAGTGATGCTCCTACAACACTGGGTTTTACAGCTCTCACAAACACATCAGTTACTCTCTACTGGTCACCTACTCTTCATCCTAACTGTATAGTTAACTATACTGTTGAGATCAGAACAACCAGTGATAATATCTTGATCAGTAGTCTTAGTACTGGTAGTAATATCACCAGTATTAATGTGTCTACTGGTCTCAATCAGTCAGTAGAGTATCAATACAGAATAGTAGGGTCTGATGCTGTTAATAGATTAGGACCCTATAGTCAATATACTATGTTCACTTTAGATGGTAAGAGTTAGATTATTCTAGTTCCCTTGAGGAGTGCTAATTTTTAGTTCTACAGGCTGTACCACTAATTACTTATAATATCACAAAGAATACAGACAACTACACTATTGTTATAATTTGGGAGGCATGTATTTCTGTTTATAATAACTGAGTCTAGTTTTTATTTAGTCTCGTCCACTCTCCACTCATCCTCCTCTCTTGTACTACAAAGTCTATCACAATATATCAGGTTCACTAACTGTTAATATAACTACTGTTACTAACATTACATTGACTGGAGTACTAGCTGGATATACCTACATTATAACAGTGGTACCAGTTAATATACTAGGAGATGGATACCCTAATAAGACTATAGGTTATTTCAATATTATTATAAAGTGTGTTATATTTACTTCTCATACAGTTATCATTCCTAAAATACCAATAATTACTAGTACTAGTATTGTAACAATATCATCTGAACATTGTAAGAGTGTAACATACAAAATTAATTACATATCATTTGTATTAATAACACCACTAAATGCACCTAGTCTCTTTTCTACAACTTTAATTGATACATCAATTATTAGTAAGTGCAAAACATTTATAATCACTTACTTAATGATGAATATAGAAACTTTGGTCCCTTTGATGTCTTTATTACAAAGTGCAACTAAAACAAGTACAATATCTTTAAACTCAACAAGTATGTCCTTAGAAATTATTATAATTTAAGTATTACAATATAATAAAATGTCTATATATATATTCTATTTTTTGTATAGCAGTTTCTATTTATAGCCTGTCAGGTTCATCTCCTACAAGTAATTTAATCAATCTAATATAACATTCCTATTTCTATTTGACAATAGCAGTAATCACTACCACAACATCATCAACATCTGCTGGAATATATTATGTTATTGGGACTGTTGGAGGTATTATTGTTTTCATACTAATTGCTGTAGTACTATTTGTAACTGGTTTTATAATGATTAGAAGACAAAATAAAAGTCAGGTGTTCCTATAATTACTTAATCCGTTAATACTCTCAATATAGACAAGAAAGCAAGTGGTAGTCCAGTAACTGTTTCTCTGAGGTAAGCTCATATATACTAATATTCATCTTAATGATTAAACTTTAGAAACATTAAAGACAATAACTGAGAAGAGGTATGATGTTATTATTTATATGTACATAGTTAATACCTGCATTAGTAAATGAACATTTATTGATACAAAAATGTGATTGATTATCATAACTCATTATTAGTTTATGTTATCTAATTTGGAGTTACTCATCATTTCTTAAAATAATTTGGTCTTTACTATAGTTATCTTAAGACCCCACCTATGATGAAGTAAACAAGAAACCACAATCTCTATCTCTACAATATGTTGAGATCCCTCCTCCAGTGCCTCCTTATTTAGCTGATAATGACCAGCCACCTCCGAAACCACTGTTCCATTTTGAGGATAATCCTTCTGTACCCCCTTATAATGATGAACCTGTGATAGTTCAGTATTCTGAAGTCAAGAGAGAGCATATAGCACTTCATACAGCTGAAGGAAATTATTCTGTTTTGAAGAGAGAAGTGAGAGAAGTCAGTACATAGGTACACAATCACATGACCATATTATTGTAGAGCAGAGAGAATAATTCTCAGTTACAAAAGACTGGTTTGTATTTAACTCTAAATAATGAAGTAAGAGATAATACAGTCAACTATATTATAATAACTTACATTATATTAGTTAAAAAAACCAATCGGAGCCAGAGCTGAGCCAAGAGGAGTTAGAAATATAATATATGCAGAACTGGGCAATGTTCCTAAGAACAGACCAATGGCACCTCCTACATCAAATTTAGAGCAGTCTGTTATTTACTCTGATATCAAAGCACCAACTGACTCTAATAAGGTATCTTATGTGATATAACAATGTTGCCATAATCTTCTTTAATTGTCACTAACAGAGGCTTTCTACAAAAGGTATTATGATACAGGCTCAGTTAGGAGAAATGGAGCTACCTCCACCACGTCCTCCTAAACCTGGTCCCAAACCCGGTTTCCATGGCAGTGGAGGCCAGTCAACAACAGTAATTCCCTCTATACATCACCTGTAAAATGATTATAACTCACTACTGACTTATACAATGTTAAATATGTCACTTTTTTAGTTCATTATTTTATTTTATCATGTTTTAGATGTCAATAGTTTTTAGCTATTGTTAAACTAGTATCATTTGTTTATTAACTATAATATGTTAACTAGTATTTGTTTACATATGAACTTAATATGATCACTTTGTATCATTATAGCAGCTGTCGGTATTAATTATTAATCACTAGTCTTCTCAGTATTCATTGTGAGATATATATATACGTATATGTATATATATATATATATATATATATATATATATATATTATGTATGTATGTATGTATATATATATATATTTAGCTAATGTATGTTTATTTAATATATTTACATCATCTGATACATCATCCTTATATCAAAGGTAAACTTATTTTATCTTCATAAACAAACACACAGTACTATAGACTATATAAAACATAGAACAATATACAAATTAACTTTGTACTACTTTAAATTAGTGTTAATTGACTGATGATACATGTATGATTAGCATATACAATAGTGGAAATGTAAATGGTAACTGACTGGGTATTTCATTTATTATTATTGTCATAACATGAAACTGATAATGATAAAGTTAATTATAAATAGTTTTATCTTACCACAATATTATCAATGAAATATAATAACACAACAAACATAAAACTTGCAAAAATCATCAAAGGAATTAACTAAAAATTAACCAGGTATTTATAAATCAAGGGAGAAAATACTGTAAAATTAATTCCATCTACCAGTTAATATACTAGGAGATGGATACTCTAATGACACTATAAGTTATTTAAATATTATTGTAAAGTGTGTTATGTTTACTTCTCATACAATTATTATTCTTAAAGAATCAATAATTATTAGTGTTGTCACATTATAATCTAAATCTTACAGTAAGATTACTTATAAATAAGTAACATTATTTATATAAAATTATAATCAAAATCATCGATAACTGTGGATAGTTCATATTCTACAACAGTAATGATCACAAGTGATTCACTTAACAATAGTAAATACAAGTTATATGATTGTGCAAATTTTGGTAATAAATATAGCAACTGTTTGTCCTTTCAAGTCCTTGTCAACTCCAACAAGCACTATGTCTTCACACTCAACTAGCAGTATGTCATATATATTCTCATTGAACACTATCTATTTCTTTACATTACAGATACAATTTATTTAAGTTCTTTATATGATTTCAGTGACTGTATCTTCAATGGTAACTATTTCAACCTGTCCAAGTACATTATTAATAACATTATATAAATTAAGGTTATGTTTTTCATTATAAGTAATGAAAATCAACAAACCTCGTGTTTATCAGATAATTAATAAAACAAACATGTCCTTCTTCAACCATGCTACTATGACATAATTAGGTCCGATATATGATGATGTGAAGTTACCAGAGACCTCTGAACAGAACTAGATCATTGAATTACAAGGAAATACTGCTTATGGATATATTAATTAAGAACATGTGTTAACTTTATTATATATAATTACTAAACTTAGTCAAGTTATATGACAGCAATATGTTTAATGTCTTGTTATGAAGAGTGAAAATACTAACTTAGAAAACAATCGTAAAGAATCATATTGGTGACAAAATAATTATGCTACATCTACTGATACCAAATAATGCTATGAACACTTTATTAATAATAATATAAGGTATAGTGTTCATTGTACTCTAGATAATAGATAATTATATTACTCCTTTATTTCTATCATTGAACTAACAAGTTCAAAGTATATTTGTTATATGATACACATTTAAAAATATTATAAAGCAATATGTTACATTGTGCGACTTAAACTAAATGTACCAATTTATCATTAAAATACTAATATCATTTACTTAGAAAATAATCATTAATAGTCTTTATAATAATAATGATACAATAACAATAAACTATATTACATAATTTACAAACCATTGTTATAAATATTACATGTTATCTAGACCCACATGTCGTATATAGACTTTATGTAATACAAGTTCATACTTTACATCCACACATAGAGTGATTATAACATGTGGTCTGTTAAGTTTACATGAACTATCATAACATATGTACTTCATTTCCTTTTTCATTTTCCTTCATTTATTGGATATAGGGGTTCAGCAGGAAGTTATACATTGCTTTGTTATGAAATAAGTATCATTTTCTAAAATTTTTTATATATACTTCATTAATTAGTTCTACAAGCTGTATCACTAATCAATTACAACATTACAAATAATACAGTATTGACAATGCTGAACTAACAACTAATTTAAGTTTTACTGCCACTACTGATAAGACTAGAACACAAGTCACCTCCATATAATTATATATTTCGAACTCCAGGAGGAGTTAAAAATATAGTATATGCTGATTTGGGAAACATCCCTAGGAACAGACCAATGGCACCTCCTACATCAAATTTAGAGCAGTCTGTTATCTACTCTGATATCAAAGCACCAACTGACCCTAATAAGGTATCTTATGTGATATAACAACGCTTCCATAATCTTCTTTAATTGTCACTAACAGAGGCTTTCTATAAAATGTATTATGATACAAGCTCAGTTAGGAGAAATGGAGTTACCTCCACCATGAACTTCATATGATCACTTTATATCATTATAGAAGCTGTCAGTATTAATTATTAATCATTAGTATTCTCTTTGTGACATGTGTGTGTGCGTATAAATATATATATATATATATACATATATATATCTTTAGTTAATGTATGTTTATTTACATCATCTGATACAGCCTCCTTTTGTCAAAATGTAAACTTATTTTATCTTTATAAACAAACACACAGTACTGTAGACGACATAAAGCATAAAACAGTATATAAATTAACTTGTGTACTAATTCAAATTAGTGTCAATTGACTGATGATATGAGTATGAATAACATATGTAATAATGGAAAGGTAAGTAGAATGAACATGAAACTTACAAAAATCATCAAAGGAATTAACTGAAAATGGACCAGTTATTTATAAAACAAGTGAATTAACAGATTTTGAACTTTTAATCACAAAAAATATAATATATAATACATACACATGTACTTGTACTAGTATACATTAGATCTAAACATAACCATACATAGTTCATGTGATCAGTTCAGATTACATTGACTAACATAACACAAATACAATACATAGTATATAAACTAAGCTATATATATAATTACATATGTTATACATACATACATACATGTATCTAGATAAGTCTATCAGTATGTTGGACTAGTTACAATTAATATGACATATTTCATATTTTAAACATTTGGTATACTCTATGTTTGTGAAGAACTAAGGGTATTGTTATCCTATTGAAAGATAAGATGTCATAATTTATGATAGTCTCATGTTCTATTGGACACATGTTGTACTGATAGTCTTGATGTGACACATGCTAGGTACTACCATTAGTTATTATAATACAATTAAGGAAATGTATCTGTAATAATAGTAAGCTGCTTCCTTGTTTGACAACATCTGTTTACTAAAAGATCAGTATATACATTTATATTACATATAGATAATACATAACAGTCTGTATGATATGATGTATACTGTCTATAGGTATTAATGTAGTACTAAATTGGTATATACATGTATATGATACGTATTGTATCTATTATATGTGCTATATAGTATTAATTGATAATTTATATTAACATGTATGTGTTGTATACTATAAATTGATAATGAAATAAACATTGATGATGTTGTTACATATTTCAACTAATTACTTAATTATAAACAGTGTACCTTGTACGAAGATTACTTGAACTACAATCAATACCACTTTTATTATACATGTTATATATAAGGTATAGAGCTTATAGCATTAGGTGTTGTTCATGGAACAATGTTAGTTTGTGATCCAACTAATCCAGGTGATAATTGATACTAGGTGGGTATACCTACATTATAACAGTGGTACCAGTTAATATACTAGGAGATGGATACCCTAATAAGACTATAGGTTATTTAAATATTATTATAAAGTATGTTATGTTTACTTCTCATACAGTTATCATTCATGATGAACCAATGATAATTAGTGTCAACATATTATAGAATATCATAGAAAGACTATTTCAAGTGATTTATCTAGAATAAGTAAGTACAGATTTAGTTATATATATATTTTAAATGAATATAGTAATTACGTGTTCTTTCATGTTCTTGTCAACTCCAACTTTACTCTCATTTCAGTCAGTAATGTTATTACATAAATGTATCTGCTCTTTCAACAACTGTAACAATATTTAATAATTTTTTCATCATATAATGTTGAATATGTTAAGAATCCATCAGTCCTTTGATGTTTATTACTAGACTCCACTAATTCTACATATTCAATGCTCACTCTATATATGTGATTTGTTTTAAGCAATCTTTACATTTATGACTCCATACATGCAATTATTAATTTGATTATTTCCACTTTCATAATGACAGTATTATTATAATACTTTATTAGTCATTTTTTAATTTTTTAATTAATCAGTAAAGTAAACTTTCATCTTCATATATATCAGTAGAAGAGCTCCCATCAAATTCCAACAATTGATAATAAACGCATTCAATACAGGTACATCAAAGTCAAACTTGTATGTTGACAACTATTGTAATTAACATTGAAGTCAATTTTAAGAACAACATAAGTGTTTCAATAAGTAATACAATAGTTGAGTTATAATGTAAACTCAACCCACAAAACACACCACCTCTTTACATAAATATGTCTAACAGGTATTATTGCCATGTATAAGACCATTGTATCATAACGATAATCTACCTATGCAGTCAAAATGAAAGAGTATGATACAATATTGATTTGTCTTCTATTACCAGTCATAAGTGAGTTAATATATAATATTTGCTAGTATGGCTTTATAGTAAACAGAAGCTTCAGTTACAAGAAATATGAAGAAGTGCATGACTGGTTTACTTTCTTTTTTTTCTTATACGGAGATAGCACAGAAGCTTCAATTACAAGTCTAGACTGTAATCATGGAGTATGTCCACAGACACAAGGAGCAATCACTTGTACAATAACAGGAAGTGTAGCAGCTTGGTATTCTCCTCCATTAGATAGTAGTCCCATTGCTACAGTAAGTTCTGGACAAGTTAGTAATGTTGATAATACTGGGTTTACTGCTGCTCTTGTGAGCAATACTTCTGGACTAACAACTAATTTAAGTTTTACTGCCACTACTGATAAGAATGGAACACAAGTCAGATGTGTTGATGTAATAGATACAAACTCAATGACTTGTACTATTATGATATCAGGTATGTCACTAACAGTATCATATATAACTAACATGTACTATCATTATAAGGTCCTCCAAGTGATACTACTACAGGACTGGGTTTCACAGCTCTCACAAACACTTCAGTCACTCTTTACTGGTCACCTCCTATTCTTAATCCTAACTGTATAGTTAACTATACTGTTGACATTAGGACTACAAGTGATAATATATTGATCAGTAGTCTTAGTACTGGTAGTAATATCACCAGTATTAATGTATCTACTGGTCTCAATCAGTCAGTAGAGTATCAATACAGAGTAGTAGGGTCTGATGCTGTTAATAGATTAGGACCCTATAGTCAATATACTATGTTCACTTTAGATGGTAAGAGTTAGATTATTCTAGTTCCCTTGAGGAGTGCTAATTTTTAGTTCTACAGGCTGTACAACTAATTAGTTATAATATCACAAAGAATACAGACAACTACACTATTGTTATAATTTGGGAGGTATGTATTTCTGTTTATAATAACTGAGTCTAGTTTTTTATTTAGTCTCCTCAACTCTCCACTCATCCTCCTTTCTTGTACTATAAAGTCTATCACAACATATCAGGTTCACTAACTGTTAATATAACTACTGTTACTAACATTACATTGACTGGAGTACTAGCTGGATATACCTACATTATAACAGTGGTACCAGTTAATATACTAGGAGATGGATACCCTAATAAGGCTATAGGTTATTTAAATATTATTATAAAGTGTGTTATGTTTACTTCTCATACAGTTATCATTCCTGATGAGGAACCAATAATTACTAGTACTAGTATTGTAACAATATTATCTGAACATTGTAAGAGTGTAACATACAAAATTAACTACATATTATTTGTATTAGTAACACCAGTAAATGGAACTAGTCTCTTTTCTACAACTGTAAGTGATACATCAATTATTAGTAAGTGAAAAACATTTACTATCACTTACTTAATGATGAGTATAGAAACTTTGGTCCCTTTGATGTCTTTATTACAAAGTGCAACTAAAACAAGTACAATATCTTTAAACTCAACAGGTATGTCCTTAGAAATTATTATAATTTAAGTATTACAATATAATGAAATGTCTATATATATACTCTATTTTTTGTATAGCAGTTTCTATCTATAGCCTGTCAGGTTCATCTCCTACAAGTAATTTAATCAATCTAATATAACATTGATATTTCTATTTGATAATAGCAGTAATCACTACCACACCATCATCAACATCTGCTGGAATATATTATGCTATTGGGACTGTTGGAGGTATTATTGTTTTCATACTAATTGCTGTAGTACTAGTTCTAGCTGGTTGTATAATGATTAGAAAACAAAATAAAAGTCAGGTGTTCCTATAATTACTTAATCCATTAATACTCTCTATATAGACAACAAACCAAGTGGTAGTCCAGTAACTGTTTCTCTGAGGTAAGGTCATATATACTAATATTCATCTTAATGATTAAACTTTAGAAACATTAAAGACAATAACAGAGAAGAGGTATGATGTTATTATTTATATGTAGATAGTTAATACTTGCATGAGTAAATGAACATATATTGATAGAAAAATGTGATTGATCATCATGAGTCACTATATTATCACGACTCATTATTAATTTATGTCAATCTAATTTGGAGTTACTCATCATTTCTTAAAATAATTTGGTCATTACTATAGTTATCTTCAGACCCCACCTATGATGAAGTAAATAAGAAACCACAGCCTCTATCTCTACAATATGATGAGGTCCCACCTCCAGTGCCTCCTTATTTAGCTGATAATGACCAGCCACCTCCTGAACCACTGTTCCATTCTGAGGATAATCTTTCTGTACCCCCTTATAATGATGATCCTGTGGTAGTTCAGTATTCTGAAGTCAAGAGAGAGCATATAGCACTTCATACAGCTGAAGGAAATTATTCTGTTTTGAAGAGAGAAGAGAGAGAAGTCAGTTAAATGTAGGTACACAATCACATGACTATATTATTATTACAGAGCAGAGAAAATAATTCTCAGTTACAACAGACTGGTTTGTATTCAACTCTAAATAATGAAGTAAGAGATAATACAGTCAACTATATTATACTAACTTACATTATATTAGTTAAAAAAACCAATTGGAGCCATAGCTGAGCCAAGAGGAGCTGGAGGTATAATATATGCTGAACTAGGCAATATCCCTAAGAACAGACCAATGGCACCTCCTACATCAAATTTAGAGCAGTCTGTTATCTACTCTGATATCAAAGCACAAACTGACTCTAATAAGGTATCTTATGTGATATAACAATGTTGCCATAATCTTCTTTAATTGTCACTAACAGAGGCTCTCTACAAAAGGTATTATGATACAGGCTCAGTTAGGAGAAATGGAGCTACCTACACCACGTCCTCCTAAACCTGGTCCCAAACCAGGTTTTCATGGCAGTGGAGGCCAGTCAACAACAGTAATTCCCTCTATACATCACCTGTAAAATGATTATAACTCACTGCTGACTTATACAATGCTAAATATGTCACATTTTTGGTTCATTATTTTATTTTATCATGTTTTAGATGTCAATAGTTTTTAGCTATTGTTAAACTAGTATCATTTGTTTATTAACTATAATATGTTAACTAGTATTTGTTTACATATGAACTTCATATGATCACTTTGTATCATTATAGCAGCTGTCAGTATAATTATTATTCACTAGTATTCTCAATATTCATTGTGATTTTAGCTAATGTATGTTTGTTTAATATATTTACATCATCTGATACATCATCTTTTTATCAAAGGTAAACTTATTTTATCTTCATAAACAAACACACATTACTATAGACCACATATAGCATAGAACAGTATACAAAGTAACTTGTGTACTACTTCAAATTAGTGTTAATTGACTTATGATACATGTATGATTAGCATATGTAATAGTGGAAGGTAAATGGTAATTGATTAGGTATTCCATTTATTATTATTGTCATGACATGAAACTGATAATGATAAAGTTAATTATAAATAGTTTTATCTTACCACAATATTATCAATGAAATATAATAACACAATAAACATGAAACTTACAGAAAAGTGAATTTAAAAAAGTAAGTTAACAGGTTTTGAACCTTTAGTCACAAAAAATCTAATATATAATACACACACATGTACTTGTTCTAGTATACATCAGATCTAAACAACACTCACACATAATTCATTATAACATGTGATCAGTTCAGATTACATTGACTAACATAACACAAATACAATACATAGTATATAAACTAAGCTATATATATAATTACATATATTATACATACATACATACATATATCTAGACATGTCTATCAGTACATTGGACTAGTTACAATTAATATGACATATTTCATATTTTAAACATTTGGTATACTCTATGTTTGTGAAGAACTAAGGGTATTGTTATCCTATTGAAAGATAAGATGTCATAATTCGTGATAGTCTCATGCTTTATTGGACACATGTTGTACTGATAGTCTTGATGTAACACATGCTATGTACTAGCATTAGTTATTATATTACAATTAAGGAAACATATCTGTAATAATAGTAAGCTGCTTCCTTGTTTGACAACATCTGTTTACTAAAAGACCAGTATATACATTTATATTACATATAGATAATACATAACAGTCTATATGATATGTATACTGTCTATAGGTATTAATATAGTACTAAATTGGTGTATACATGTATATGATATGTATTGTATCTATAATATGTGCTATATAGTACTAATTGATAATTTATATTAACATGTATGTGTTGTATATTACAAATTAATAATGAAATAAACATTGATGATATTGTTACATATTTCAACTAATTACTTAATTGTAAACAGTACATGTTGTACAAACATTATTTGAAGTATAATCAATACTACTTTTATTATACATGTTACATACATGGTATATAGCTTATAGCATTAAGTGTTGTTCATGGAACAATGTTAGTTTGTGATCCGGCTAATCCAGGTAATACTTGATGTCATAACAATAATACGTTAAGAGCTGACCAAAGAGGAGTTAGAAATATAGTATATGATGAATTAGACAATGTCCCTAAGAACAGACCAATGACACCTTCAACATCAAATTTAGAGCAGTCTGTTATCTACTCTAATATCAAGGCACCAACAAAAGGCTAGCCTGTAGAAGCAGTAACTAGATAAGCCTGCTGCCACCACAATAGACAAAGCCCGTCTCACTGAGTCACACCAATCTACTTTTACTTAATAATGATAAAAAGATGTGTTGTTTATTTTATTTATTTATTGACTAATACATCTTATTTTTCTGATGTATATAGTTTAATACTTTTACTACCCCTCTCCCAGACCAACTCTCTGTAATGTAACATGTATCCAATGGAGGATATTTTGTGCATTAAAAGCATGACTGAGTGAATTAAATAAAGGAGGGAAATCAGAACACGAGGGTAATTGTAATGGTGGTCTCTGAACCAGATATTCTCCTAGTGAAACTTCTGATTTCAAGACTGCTTTATTAAATTTATTAAAGTCATTTAAATTGCTAGGTATATTCATATATATTTCACTTGTAAAGTAATCCACCAAATAAGAAATTTTATTTGAAAGTGGTGGCTGTCAATGGCTATCTTCATTGGTAATATTATAAAAAGTATAGAGAGACAGTCAATAAATAAAACTAAAATGAATAAACAAAAAGATAAGAATGTACTTTTAAACACGAGGACTATATGAGGATGAATAGTTAAGCTATATACTAGTACTGGATAAAAAGTTAATATTACTTGTACTACATAATACATAACAATATTACATACTGAGTTATATTAATGTATGAAGTATATGATATGTACTATCTATATATATATTATGTAATACTTAGTTGGCAATTTATATTGATTGTGTATGTGTTTGTATATTATGAACTCATAATGAAATAAACATATTTCAACTAATTACTTAATTGTAAACTGTATACCTTTTACAAACATTATTTGAACTATAATCAATACTACATTTATTATACATGTTATATATAAAGTATATAGCTTATAGCATTAAGTGTTGTTCATGGAACAATGTTAGTTTGTGATCCAACTAATCCAGGCGATACTTGATGTCTTAACAATAATATGTTATAATAAAACAACTCAGGTGTGTTGATGTAATAGATACAACTTCAATGACTTGTAATATTATGATATCAGGTATGTCACTAACAGTATCATATATAACTAACAATGTACTATCATTATAAGGTCCTCCAAGTGATGCTCCTACAGGACTGGATTTTACAGCTCTCACAAACACTTCAGTCACTCTTTACTGGTCATCTACCCTTCATTTTAACTGTATAGTCAATATATTGTCATCACACTGGGTGGAAAGAACTAGAATAAAATAATATAAGTTCTACAAGCTATTCCATTAATCATTTATAATATTAAAAAGAATACAGTGAACTACAGGTACTATTAGTAGATCATGTGGGAATTAATGGTAGTAACAGATTATTCGTTGTTTTCACAAACTGTAAGTAAACTGAACACAATATTGTTTACAGTTAAACCTTTATTATGCATTGTTGACATTATATTGTGTATTTCCAAGAATTCTTTATACATAGCATTGTATTTCTTATTACTAACAATGTCATTGGTATTATACTAATTTAATATATTTATTCATTGACTTTGAAATGTGAATTTGTATTAAGAAACCAATTATTGACCAACAACACAAGCCATATCTGTAATTAAAGGAAAATATGGTTATGAATTTCAGGTCAGTAATATTAGCAATACTAATACTAGCAGATGGTAAGAAATTACTAAGAATCAAATAGTTTTAATATCTTAAGTAATATATTTTACTAGTTCTACAAGCAGTAGCACTACTGACTTATACCATTACTAACAACACAGAGGACTATACTATTTTTATTGTTTGGGAGGTATAATATTATTAACAATCACTTGATATTATTCTAATTTCATTTAGTCTCCTCCTCTTTCCTCTCATCCTCCTCTCTTGGAATATAAAGTCTATCACAACATATCAGGTTCACTAACTGTTAATATAACTACTGTTACTAACATTACATTAACTGGAGTACTAGCTGGATATACCTACATTATAACAGTGGTACCAGTTAATATACTAGGAGATGGATACCCTAATAAGACTATAGGTTATTTAAATATTATTATAAAGAATGTTATATTTACTTCTCATACAGTTATCATTCCTAAACAACCAATAATCACTAGTGTTGTAATAACATAATTTAATGAAAGTAATCAATGTATTATTTATTAGTAAATGTACTTACTACTTTCCCTATTATTGTAGTCATTACAACAAGTGTTGTATTAAATAGTAGTAAGTATAAATATCTATTAATGTATATAGTTTGTGATATTTATAGAAACTACAAGTTCATTGATGTTATTGTCAATTCCAACAAGTATTACATCTTTTTACTTAACTGGTAGGACCTTAAAACTCATTTGAATAAATGATTACTTATCTATTTCATAGACACTTACTTGAGTTCTTCAGTCATTCAAATTCCTACAGTCACTATAACATCAACTGTTTGTACATGTCCAAGTAATTTATAGTCAAATGTGTAAGTGTACAATTATATTTCCATTATAGTTAATGAAAGACAACAAACATCGTGTTTATCAAGTAATAAAACAAACATGTTACATTACTGAATTATTTATTTAACAGTGAGTATACCAGTCAGTATGTTCCTCTCTTCTCTATTAACTGCTGTTATTACTACACTTATTGTCCATCTCATTATGAGAAGGAGGAGCTACAATAAAGACACTCCACCCACTACTACTACCCCATTAGGTCCAATATATGATGATGTTAAGTTACCATAGACCTCAGAACAGAAAGAGATCATTGAATTACAAGGAAATACTGCTTATGGATATATTAATTAAGAGCATGTATTACATAACTTTATTATACATAATTACTAAACTCAGTCAAGTTATGTGATGGCAGTATGCAGTAATAAATAGTGAAAATACTAATTTAGAAAACTATTATAAAGAATCATATTGGTGACAAAATAATTATACTACATCTACTGATAAATAATGATATGAATACTTTATGAATAATATTATAAGGTGAAGTGTTCATTGTACTCTAGATAATAGATAATTATATTACTCCTTTATTTCTATCATTGAACTAACAAAATATTATAAAGCAATATGTTACATTGTGTGACTAAAACTTATATGTACTAATTTATCATTAAAACACTAATATCAGATATTTAAGAAATTTAATTATTACTAGTTATATATATTATAAACAATCATTTTAGTTTGCATTGTTATCATTTGTTATCAATATTATTTGGTCAACACACATTGTATATTGTTTTTAATCTTTACTTATATTAATGATTGTTTATTTTAGAAAAATGATGCTGACATGAACATCGTCCTTTATGAAATATAATCCTGATAAATAATACACCAATATATTAATTAAGTAATAACAATAACATATATTACATTAAAATATAATCCATATTAATATGGCATGCTATATAAACCACATGTTATATATTATATACTATACTCCAATATAAGTTATTACTTAAAACTAGTACTTATATTTTCAATGATGTGATTGTATTATTACATAATGTATTAATTAACACTCATCATAACATGGTGAGTGTTACATTACTTAATTTGTTACAGCTAGTAATTGTCTCGATTATTTACTTCTAAAATGTTATTGAAACTATGAAAATTATTAAAAAAGGAAAGGTTGATTATCCTTATGATAATGAGATCACCAATGAATTAAAAAATACAACTAAATAATATAATACTAAATAAATTTAAACAAATGGTAATATCTCATTAAATTTTACAACTCTTGTAATGAATTATACAATTTGCTTTCATCTTTGTACATATGCATGTACATGTATATATAGACCTCAACAACACCCACACAGAGTATTTATAACTTGTGGTCCATTCAGTTTACATTAACCATCATAACATATGTACTTCATTTCCTTTATTACCAACAAAATATAATATACAGTAGATAAACAAGGAAAGGTGACTTTACAATATTACTAGTAGATCTCAATGTATGTGTGTGTGTCTGTTACATGTTAAACTAGTAACACTTAATATGACATATTTCGTGTTCACTTCATAGCTATTTATCTTGTCAATCTAATTCTTTTATGTACAAAATTACTAACTTACTGCGTGTATATTAATCATCATAAAGTATGACAACATCAACATTATAGGTGACATTTACATTAGGAAGTGTCTATTTGTCCAGCAGGAAGTGATGATTGCTGTGTATAGTTAATGTTAAGAATTGTTAACAATAAATAAATTTAAACAAATGGTTAATATATCACCATTTTTACACATTTTGAAATTTATTTTCACTTTTCCAAGTATGTACACATACATTATATATAGTATTCAACAACACCCACACAGAGTAATTATAACATGTGGTCTGTTCAGTTTACATTAACTATCATAACATATGTACTTCATTTCCTTTATAACCAACAAAATATAATATACAGTGTATAAAACAAGGAAAGATAACTTTATAGTATTACTAGTACATCTTGATGTGTGTATGTGTGTATCAGTTACATGTTAAACTAGTAACAGTTATATATTTCAACTTCACTTTATCTTGTCAATCTAATTATTTTATATACAAATTAGTAAAATACTGCATGTATATTAATTATCATCAAGTATGACAACATTAATATTATAGATGACATTGATATTAGGAAGTGCCTATAGGTCCAGCAATAAGTGATACATTCTTGTGTATAGTTAATGTTAAGGAAGAGAGTATAGGTCTGGTAAGAAGTGATAAATTGCTGTGTAATGTGGTAATATCTTCTAAAAAAACTATGCATACTTCATTGACTAGTTCTACAAGCTGCATCTAAAATTAATTATAAAAAATAATAATACAGAGAACTTAACCATTGTTGTGATTTGGAAAGAGTTTATTTAGTAATATAATTATGTTTCTAAATAGACATTACACTAATAATATATAAACTCAACCCACAAAGACATCTTCATCAATTATTCTATTCATTATATTACTATGTCATAAGCTAATAATTCATTTAGCCTACCAATGCAGTTAAAATAGATAAGTGTTGTGCAACATATTTAATTTCTCTTCTCTTACTTATCATAAGTGAGTTAATATATTATAACACAATATTTGTAGTTTATTTCTTATAGTTACAAGTATAAACTGTAATTATGGAGTATGTCTCAGACACAAGGACCAGTCATTTGTACAATAAATGGCAGTTTGCAAAATGGATATGTCCTCCATCAAGTAATAGTGCTATTGCTACAGTAACTTCTAGACTAGTTAGTAATGTTGATAATACTGGGTTTACTGCTGCTATTGTGAGGGTTAATAATCCTGGACTAAACACTAATTTAAGTTTTACTGCCACTACTGATAAGAATGGAACACATGTCAAGTGTAGTGATTTTATGGATATAAGCTCAATGACTTGTACTATTATGATATCAGGTATGTCACTAACAGTATCATATATAACTAACATGTACTATCATTATAAGGTCCTCCAAGTGATGTTCCTACAGGACTGGGTTTTACAGCTCTCACAAACACTTCAGTCACTCTTTACTGGTCACCTCCTACTCTTCATCCTAACTGTATAGTTAACTACTCTGTTGAGATCAGGACAACCAGTGATAATATATTGAGTAATAGTCTTAGTATTGATAGTAATATCACCAGTATTAATGTATCTACTGGTTTCTCTCAGTCAGTAGAGTATCAGTACAGAGTAATAGAGTCTGATGCTATCAATAGATTAGTTTCAATATTATCTAAACATTGTAAGAGTGGAAATACTCAATGTATTATATATATTTAATTATTCTAATATAACATTGCTATTTCTATTTGACAATAGCAGTAGTCAATGCTGCAACATACAACATGATGATGTCCCTCCTCCAGTGTCTCCTTACTCATCTAATAATGACCAGTCATTTCAAATACCTCTGTTTCATGTAGGAGATGAACCTGCTATATTAACCTATAATGGATCTGTGACTGCACAATACTCTGAAGTCAAGAGAGAGCACATGACACCTTGTGTACCACCTCATACTAGTACAACAGCAGAAGGAGACTATTCCATCTTAACTTATCTCAATAATGAGACGATCAATTAATTAAAAAACATAATGTAATAAAATAGGATGATGAAAACAAACTTTAAATAAATCATTATTATCACATGTCATGATATATCAATGTTGCTAAAGTTACCATTCTCTTCTTTGTTATTAATTAAGAAAGGCTATCTATAAGAGGTGCTATGATGCAGTTTGAGTTAGGAGACTTGGAGACATCAAAGGAATTAACTAGACCATTTACTTATATAACAAGTGAATTAACAGGTTTTGGAATGCTTATCACAAAACTAATCAGATCATCTTACAAATACACACACATGTACTTGTACTAGTCTCAACAACACCGACACATAACTCAATAATTACTGGTTAGTTTAGTTTACATTAACTATTATAACATAATATGATGTATTTCATTTCCTTTTATATCATATATATACTCCATATCTTATTTATCCTTGCAAAAATGTAAATCCTACTGAGAAATAAGAAGAGAAAGAGAGAGAGAGAGAGAGAGAGAGAGAGAGAGAGAGAGAGAGAGAGAGAGAGAGACTCATGAACTGACAATATACGTTGACAAGCACAGTATATTTGTTTATAATACTAATTAATAGAAGGATAGCCTGTAGAAATAGTGATTAGCTACACTCTGCTGCTACCACAATAGTTAGATTAAATTTTCCTTCACCTGATAATGATTAAAAAATGTGTTGTTTATTTTATTCATTTATTTATTTATTGATTGATTATTGCATTTTATTTTTCTGATGTATATTTTATATTTTTACTACACCTCTTTCTCCTCCCAGACTGTAACATGACCAGTAGAGCATATAGTTATCATGTGTGTGTGACCTTGTCTAGTAAAAACATGGCTGAGTACAATTAATAAAGGTGAGATCAAAATGCAAGGGCATCTGTAATGGTGGTCTTGGAACCAAATATTCTCCCTTTAAAAACATCTGATTTCAAGACTATTGTATTGAATATATTGAAGTCACTTGAATGGCTGGATATAATATGCATATATAAATAAGTTGTAAAGTAAGTCACCAAACAAGAAATTTTAATTTTGAAAAGATTTAGCTGTTTATCAAGTGCCTTTATCAGCAATGCAATACAAATCTAGAGCACTATTGTCGTCATATCATCATCTAAAAAATAGTAAGTAAGTACAGATTCAGTGATCATACATATTTTCATACATATTATGTGTGTATCATACTGAACTGACCTTCAACTAATCTAAAAGCAGTCAAAAAGTTATCCAGTTTAAGAATTCCAGGTTTTCCCTCTCTATAAAAACTTAGACAAATTATTGTAATATCTTCCTCCATGTTTGTTAAAACAGGAATATCATAAACATGTCATATACTGGTATATATATATATATATATATACATACATATATATATATATATATATATATATATATATATATATATATATATAATATTACATTATATATAGTGTTATTTTCTTGAAAGGCTCATTGCAACACAACTATATAATGATGTAATTTGCTCAAACAATATTCACATTACTCCATAAACTTCATTCAATTCTGAATTTGATTATTTCCACTTTCACAGCGAAAGTATTTAATGTATAAATGATCTTTATCATTAGTCAGTGAAAGTATAATGCAATATCTATCTTCCTATCTATTAGTAAAAGAATTATCATCTGAATCCAATTAATTGATTTAAAACAGCCAATACAAGTAGGTCAAACTAAAATTTGTATATTGACCAATTAATGTTAATATAAATTCAACCCACAAAACACACCACTTCCAAGCATAAAAAAGTTTATCAGGTATCATTGTCATTTATAAACACCATGGAGTCGTAACAATAATCTACCCATCCAGTCAAAATGAAAAGCATTATATTTGTTTTCTATTCCAGTCATAAGTGAGTTAATATATTATAATGCAATATTTGTAGTTTATTTTTTATAGTGAACATAGAAGCTTCAGTTACAAGTCTAGACTGTAATCATGGAGTATGTCCACAGACACAAGGAGTACTCACTTGTACAATAACAGGAAGTGTAGCAGCTTGGTATTCTCCTCCACGAGATAGTACTCCCATTGCTACAGTAAGTTCTGGACTAGTTGGTAATGTTGATAATACTGGGTTTACTGCTGCTCTTGTGAGCAATACTTCTGGACTAACAACTAATTTAAGTTTTACTGCCACTACTGATAAGAATGGAACACAAGTCAGGTGTGTTGATTTAATAGATACAAAACTCAAGTACTTGTACTATTATGATATCAGGTATGTCACTAGCAGTATCGTATATAACTAACATGTACCATCATTATAAGGTCCTCCAAGTGATGTTCCTACAGGACTAGGTTTTACAGCTCTCACAAACACTTCAGTCACTCTTTACTGGTCATCTCCTACTCTTCATCCTAACTGTATAGTTAACTACACTGTTGAGATCAGGACAACAAGTGATAATGTATTGATCAGTAGTCTTAGTACTGGTAGTATTATCACCAGTATTAATGTATCTACTGCTCTTTCTCAGTCAGTGAAGTATCAGTACAGAGTAGTTGGGTCTGATGTTATCAATAGATTAGGACCCTATGGTCAATATACTATGTTCACTCTGGATGATATAAATTATTAGTTTTAATATTTCATTAGGTAATTTCATTTTCTAGTTCCACGAGCTGTGCCAATAATCAACTATAATAATACTAACAATACAGAGGACTTTACTATTTTTATTTTTTGGTAGGTATAACATTACATATATATTCATTTGATAATATTCTAATTTCATTTAATCGACTCCTCTCTCCTCTCATCCTCCTCTCTTGTACTACAAAATCTATCACAACATATCAGGTTCACTAACTGTTAATATAACTACTGTTACTAACATTACATTGACTGCAGCACTAGCTGGATATACCTACATTATAACAGTGGTACCAGTTAATATACTAGGATATGGATACCCTAATAAGACTATAGGTTATTTAAATACTATTATAAAGTGTATTATGCTTACTTCTCATACAGTTATTAGTCCTAAAGAACCAATAATAACTAATACAATTTCTATTTTTGTAATCATATCATCTGAACATTGTAAGTATTGACATGTACAATATAATATATAATAGAAATTACATATTATTTAGGATTAATAACTCCAGTAAATGTGTCTAGTCCCTTTCCTACAACTGTGGTCATTACATGTGATACATCAACTATTAGTAAGTATAAAATGTTTATTATTACTCTTAGGTCATGATGAATATAGAAACTTTGGGTCCTTTGATGTCTTTATTACAACATACAACTACAACAAGAACAATTTGTTTAAATGTCCTTAAAATTATTATAATTTAATTATTACAACATAACGACATTTAAATTTTGTTTTTTGTATAGCAGTTTCTATTTACAGTCCTTAAAGTTCATTTCCTACAAGTACTTTTAATTATTCTAATATAACATTGCTATTTGTATTTTTGACAACAGCAGTAATCGCTACTACAACATCATCATCAACATTTACTGGAATATATTATGTTATTGGGATTGTTGGAGGTATTATTGTTTTCATACTAATTGCTGTAGTACTAGTTCTAACTGGTTGTATAATGATTAAAGGAAAGAAAAGTCAGGTTTTCTTATAATTTTTAATGCTTTAAAACTCTAAACGTAGACAACAAACCAAGTGATAGCCAATTAACTTTTTCTCTAAGGTAACCTCATATATACTAATATTTATTTAAATAATTATGCTTTAGTAGTATCAAAGACAATAACAGAGAGGAGGATTAGTATTGTCACTTTAATTGTGAAATGAATATACTAATATTTTCTGTAGTAGTACATGTTAGTGACAAGCCTGATATCATAACACCAAACACCAAACTTCATCCTTACTCTCATTTACAAAAACCTCAACTTCTTCCCTCATCTCCTGTAAATCAACTTCCTCCCAAATCTGTCACTCCTCAGCAACCTTTTTCTCTTAACCAATTTGTCCGTCATCCTCCGCATCTCCAGGACTTAATGAACAATCTAGCTTCTCTGTTGCTAACTCTATTTAGTCCATCTCTCTCTCCTTCAAATCCAGCTCATTAAATATCTTACACTTCAATACCAGAAGTCTCCTACCTAAATTAGATGATCTTGTTCTTATATGTTCTTCCTCCTCACCTGATATTGTTTGCATTTCTGAGTCCTGGTTGTCTTCTGACATTTCCGACAATGAGATCTCTGTACCTAACTATCACTGTGTTTGTAGAGACCATTCCCACCATGGTGGTGGAATAGCTGTTTGTATTAAATCTTCACTTTCATTCAAAGTAATCCCATCCCCCTTGAATCTTGAACTCATTCTTCTCTCAGTCACTATTTCTAAGTGGTACCAGTTAATATAGTAGGAGATGGATACCCTAATAAGACTATAGGTTACTTAAATATTATTATAAAATGTGTTATGTTTACTTCTCATACAGTTATCACTAATGATGAGAAACCAATAATAACTAGTACTATAGTTGTCATATTGTCATCTAAATATCATGGTAAGACTATTTACATATAGGTAATAATACTTATATAAACTATAATAGTATCAAAATCAATGATAAATATACATAGTTCATATTCTACAACATTAATGATCACAAGTAATTCATCCAGAATACGTAAGTATAGGTTCAATGATATATATATATATATATTGAATATAGCAACTACATGTACATGTCCTTTCATGTCCTTGTCAACTTCAACAAGTACTATGTCTTCACACTCAACTAGCAGTATGTTGTAGAAAACCTCAATGAACAGTGATCTATTTCTTTACATTGCAAATACAATTTATTTAAGTTATGTAATGATTTCTACTTTGAAAGTGATTGTATCTTCAACTGTAATTACTTCAACTTGTCCAAATACATCATAATAATAATAGAATTAGTTTAGACAATTATCTTGCCATTACAGCTAATTTAAACCAACAAACATCATATTTAGCAGGTAATATATAAAGCAAACATGTTACATTATTGAATTATTTACTTAATAGTGAGTATACCAGTCAGTATGTTCCTTTCTTTTCTATTAACTGCTGTTATTACTACACTTATTGTCTATCTCATTATGAGAAGGAGGAGCTACAATAAAGACACTCCACCCACTATTACTACCCAATTAGGTCCGATATATGATGATATTAAGTTACCAGAGATCTCACAACATAAAGGGATCATTGAATATACAAGAAAAGTCTGCTTATGGATATATTAATTAAAGAATTTCATACTTTATATCATAAAATAAACATTTTTGGACATGATTGTATCAATTTTTAAGTGTTACATGTACATGTTAAATACACTATTTGATGAAGTTTAGATTTTATTAACCTAGGATTGTAAGCATGTTGTAGTTTATTTCATATAGTAAACATAGAAGCTACAGTTAATTACCAGTGTAGACTGTAATCATGTGGAGTATGCTCACAGACACAAGGAGCACTCATTTGTACAATAACAGGGAGATTTACAGCTTGGTATTCTCTTCCATCAGATGATAGTCCCAATGCTACAGTAAGTTCTGGACTAGTTGGTAATGTTGATAATACTGGGTTTACTGCTGCTCTTGTGAGCAAAACTTCTGGTCTAACAACTATTTTAAGTTTTATTGCCACTACTAATAAGAATGGAACACAAGTCAGGTGTGTTGATTTAATAGATATAAACTCAAGTACTTGGTACTATTATGATATCAGGTATGTCACTAACAGTATCATATATAACTAACATGTACTATCATTATAAGGTCCTCCAAATGATGCTCCTACAGGACTAGGTTTTACAGCTCTCACAAACACTTCAGTCACTCTCTATTGGTCATCTCCTACTCTTCATCCTAACTGTATAGTTAACTACACTGTTGAGATCAGGACAACAAGTGATAATATATTGATCAGTAGTCTTAGTACTGGTAGTAATATCACCAGTATTAATGTATCTACTGCTCTTTCTCAATCAGTGAAGTATCAGTACAGAGTAGTTGGGTCTGATGTTATCAATAGATTAGTACCCTATAGTCAATATACTATGTTCACTCTGGATGATATAAATTATTAGTTTTAATATTTCATTAGGTAATTTGATTTACTAGTTCCACGAGCTGTGCCAATAATCAACTATAATAATACTAACAATACAGAGGACTTTACTATTTTTTTTGGTAGGTATAACATTATATATATTCATTTGATAATATTCTAATTTCATTTAATCGACTCCTCTCTCCTCTCATCCTCCTCTCTTGTACTACAAAATCTATCACAACATATCAGGTTCACTAACTGTTAATATAACTACTGTTACTAACATTACATTGACTGGAGTACTAGCTGGATATACCTACATTATAACAGTGGTACCAGTTAATATACTAGGATATGGATACCCTAATAAGACTATAAGTTATTTAAATACTATTATAAAGTGTGTTATGATTACTTCTCATACAGTTATTAGTCCTAAAGAACCAATAATAACTAATACAATTTCTATTTTTGTAATCATATCATCTGAACATTGTAAGTATTGACATGCACAATATAATATATAATAGAAATTACATATTATTTAGGATTAATAACACCAGTAAATGTGTGTAGTCCCTTTCTTACAACTGTGGTCATTACAAGTGATACATCAACTATTAGTAAGTATAAAATGTTTATTATTACTCTTAGGTCATGATGAATATAGAAACTTTGGGTCCTTTGATGTCTTTATTACAACATACAACTACAACAAGAACAATTTGTTTAAATGTCCTTAAAATTATTATAATTTAATTATTACAACATAACGACATTTAAATTTTTTTTTTGTATAGCAGTTTCTATTTACAGTCCTTAAAGTTCATTTCCTACAGGTACTTTTAATTATTCTAAAATAACATTGCTATTTGTATTTTTGACAACAGCAGCATCATCATCACAACAACATCATCAACATCAGCTGTAATATATCATAATATTGGGACTGTTGGAGGTATTATTGTTTTCATACTAATTGCTGTAGTACTAGTTCTAACTGGTTGTATAATGATTAAAAGAAAGAAAAGTCAGGTTTTCTTATAATTTTTAATGCTTAAAAACTCTAAACGTAGACAACAAACCAAGTGATAGCCAATTAACTTTTTCTCTAAGGTAACCTCATATATACTAATATTTATTTAAATAATTATACTTTAGTAGTATCAAAGACAATAACAGAGAGGAGGATTAGTATTGTCACTTTAATTGTGAAATGAATATACTAATATTTTCTGTAGTAGTACATGTTAGTGACATAATATATAATATATTATGATATCAGGCTTGTCACTAACATGTACCATATAGTACAAGTCATTGAGTCATTCAAGTTAAATCCACCTTACACATGTTACAAATGAAAATATTTCAAATACTTGCAGTATCACTGATGTACATAGCAATTAATATATATTAATATCCTTTTACTGAGAGCACTTTGAACTGGGTATGACATACTGCATGTGACAATTCATATGAGTGACTATATTACTTGGTAGAAGTAATTTAAAATTTTAATAACCTGTATTGCATGATGTAAGAGATAGAGGCTTTGTGCATAACACTATTAAAAATATCAAATCATACACTTTTTTGTACATTATCTGGACATGACAACCATCTTTGAAGGCAAATACCTAAAAATAGTACTCAAAAGTTATTCTGTCAGTATTTTTGGAATCATTAAAGCTGTTAGCTAATTATTAAATATACATTAAACAGTACCTGGAGATGTGTAACATACCGGTACTCAAACTTATAGTACTAAAAGTAGTTTTCCAGAAAAAAAGCTGCAAACATTATCTTGACATAGTTTGCCAAGGTTTCTTTCTAACATGGCTAATGTAGGTGTGCCATCACGAAATAACCGATTCATTGCTCAGTACAAGATCTCTAAAATATTAATATTATATCCTAGACCCTAAACTCTAAAAGTGTAGTAACATACATGACAAAAATACAGCTAATGGAATTTATATCACTAGATATTGTATTAAATGCTAAGTTAGCCGGGAACGCTCTAATTGATAGACTTTTATTTTTAGATTTTAAAAATGAAAATAATAATTATTATGTGGGCGTACACAATGATATTAATATTATAACTATTATAACCCACGTAGGTGGGTTATTCAAGAGACTTTCGACATAGAGTTGGAGTAAACTCGAGGTGGGTCCGGCGTTAGCTTGACGGTGGCACCTTAGAGATGTATCTACTTTCTGTTCTACTGTTGACTGTCGGTAAGTCTTAAATCATCATTGGTATTATTTTTTTATTTTCTATGCTACTGTTAGGCTTCTGTGAAGGGGTTGTAAAAGATCTTAGTGTGCTACGCAATGGACATTATGTGTCTTGCCCAAACGAGCTCTGTCCAGCCTCAGAACAAGTATTCAGATGTACAATTGATGGTCAAGTGCTACAATGGCGATCTTTCTTCAATGATACAAGTATAGGACAAAGTCTACATCCATTTTCTACTGGCAATTCTGTTAATTCTAATGTGACACAAGGAAATTTTACATTCATTCTAACTAACAATACAATACCAACTGTTACATCCATTGCTATTGTGAACTATGGTATTTCTCGTTCTATTGGTAGTGACACATTGAGGTGTACTGATGTACTTGCTGTATCCAGTTTGGAATGTTCCTTAATTCAAAAAGGTTACTCAATAATGTAGAGTATAATTATTATACTGATGATACTAGTTTTATCTGACAATTATTCTACCCTGGTATGCACAAGGTCCAGGTAGTCCTAAGATTATTTTTGACAATTGTCATACATCTTTTTTTTTCTTATATTATTTAAAAGTATGTCTGAACTTATCTCACATACTACTGAGACACCATAACTTCAGCTGGATTTTATTAACTTTAGGATGATTTTTTACAATTTAATCTTGTTCTCTTCTAGCTAAATCTGATTCCTGTGAGTCTGCTTTATTGAGCAATGTACTTATTAATGAAGATAATGCAAGTGCAGTCAATATACATGTGACCTGGTCTACTTCAGACTGTGCTGTAATGTATCATTACAAATTAAATCCACCATATGCAAATGCGTCTAATGGTACTACCACAGAAAATTTCACCTCTATTATTGGTATTCCAGCTGATGGAACTCTTTATAATGTGATCATAACTCCAATTGATTTTTTGGGAACAAGAGGACCAACTTGTCAGACATCATCATTTTTCTGTAAGAATTAATCATTGAAATGATAATGATTATATTAATACTATCGATTTGTTTCAGTGTTAGTTCCATCTCCATTAAGTTGTCCAAGTCCAATTCCAAGTCCAATGATAGGTAATAAAAAACAACTAACCTCATGTTTATCAGGTAACAAAGCAAACATGTTACATTACTAAATTGTTTACTTAACAGTGAGTATACCAGTCAGTATGTTCCTCTCTTCTCTATTAACTGCTGTTATTACTACATTTATTGTCTATCTCATTATGAGAAGGAGGAGCTACAATAAAGACACTCCATCCACTACTACTACCCAATTACGTCCCATATATGATGATGTTAAGTTACCAGATACTTCAAAACAGAAAGAGATCATTGAATTACAAGGAAATACTGCTTATAGATATACTAATTAGTTAATTGCGTGCTTTATATCACAAAATAGGGTGTTTTTGGACATTGTTGTGTCAATTTTTAAATGTTACATATAGCAGTGCTATGTCAGGATGGCCTGGATTGTCCATTGAAATATATTTGCTTAAAACAATAAATATCTCATTCAAAAACTGATCATATCGTTCAATTCTTTAGAGCATTTTTTTCTATGATAATCACTTTGTTATAACTTAGTTACAGATTAAGACAGTTTCTAAGCTTCGTAGACATAAATGGTCAAGTACTGAATTTGTTCTTGTAATTTAGTGAGCTCTGTCAATATTGTCACTTGTAATAAAATAAGTATTATTTAATTTTCCATACCAATTTTCTTTGGTCTTCCTCTAGTTACTACTCCTGCATAATCTGTTATATAATATAATTTTTTCAAAGAATAAAATTAAGGCATATATCGATCGATATATATATATATATATATATATATGTCTAGAGTGCTGGTGTCATAAGAAGTATGACATCCCATAATTTTGGTATCCCTGTGTAACATATCTGATATATTGCACTTTCATTTAATATTTCCTAAAGATATTCAGTGTCCCTAATAGTACGCCTTAGGAAAAATTGGGTAACACTTATATAATATATATGTAACAAATACATCAATTATGAAAACGTTATTATGAATAACACAACTAATTAAATGAAATTATAATGCATTATCTTGAATTTTTCTGACATTCTCTACAGAACCAATACTTAGTTTTTGGTACTGCCTTCAACCCAATGCACTTCAAGTGAAACCAAATCAATCAAAACTCACAAACTATGGTGGCCCAGAAGGACAATCCGTTGACAAGTACATCAAAAATTCAGGGCGGATACGACAAATAATCTGACGATTATTATAATAATTTGTGCCCAGGCTGGGTTAGTAGGCGGTATGTCAATATGGCCATTTCAAGGAACAGCATAGTCTCTGGCTTAATGTATGTAAAACATACTAATAGATGACCATTTCTCAGCACATGTTATTTGTGTGGGAACTCCTACAATCTGTATCTGGCCATACAATGGTTATTGCACCCATAATAGCCAGGATTGAAGGTTACTTTCCTCCTGAAATCCTAACTGGCAAAACATCACCACTTTATGATGTATTTGGCTATTGAGTAGTAATGTCCTTAATAGTGATGATGTCAATTCTAAAAAATAGCTTTTGTCATATTCTATGAGAGTTCCAATACTCTTTAAATTCCTATCTCCTCAACTGATTCCAGATAAAAATGAGCTATGACTTTGGATTATGATTTGTAGGTTAGAGATGTAAGTTCATGTAACCATAAGATTTTACAAGAAAAACTAATAGAGTAAACAATACAAAATCATAATTATTCTCATTTTTCATATATGTGCCCATCAATGCATCCATGAATGGCTAATCCATATATAATTTGTCGTACCCATCCATATGCCAGACATAGTTAGGTCCCTTTGATGAAAGTCCAAGTACAATTAACATTATTAGTATACTAATAAACAAATATCATACTTTGTTACAATAAACTCTTCATTTGAACCTTCTCTTTTTTTGAGCCATCACCACTTCTTGAAGAACTTTCATCACTGTATTCCTATAAATATGTAATTATAATTACCAAAATAAAATGAACATACCTTCTAACAATGTAGCCATATCTGTCTCATAAAAGTTTACAAACATCTCTATATCCTCTCAGCCTATCTGAAGTTTCCAGAATTTTTCTGAGCAATGCCTTTGTAACATAATTGGAGTCAGGTAAACGTTGTTTCAAATGTAACCTTTTCAATGTTAGTTTCAACCAACTTAAGCTAAGTAGGATATGGTTAAATATATCATCACAAATAATGATACATTGTAATACAAAGTAATGTGATTACCAACTCCTCACACCATGAACTTCCCTCACTCTTGTTAAAATTTCTTTATAACTCCTCCAAGAGTAAAACATAGTCCTTATAATATCTACAATTACACTAAAATTATGACGATCAAATTTAAACTGGCTACCATCTAATTCATCCATTTTTTTAATAAGTAACCACGCTACTATTAAAAGCAAAACCAAGGAGTTAAATTTGTTTAGGAAATACTCTCGTATCCTGGCGTTACATACCGTAGTCTTCTAACATGGGCTTGAAAATGGCTGTATCCATCCGTATTTATTCCTCGTATCCGGGTGGAAATTCAGACAGAAAATCCACGTATCCGCCCGGATGCGACGAATCCAGGTATGTCACTAACATCCTCCTCTCATTACATTGACTGGAGTACTAGCTGGATATACCTACATTATAACAGTGGTACCAGGTAATATACTAGGAGATGGATACCCTAATAAGACTATAGGTTATTTAAATATTATTATAAAGTGTGTTATGCTTACTTTTCATACAGTTACCATTCCTAAACAACCAATAATCACTAGTGTTGTAATAACATTATTTAATGAAAGTAATCAATAGTAAATGTACTTACTACTTTCCCTATTATTGTAGTCATTACAACAAGTGTTGTATTAAATAGTAGTTAGTATAAATATCTATTAATGTATATAGTTTATGATATCTATAGAAACTACAAGTTTATTGATGTTACTGTCAATTCCAACAAGTATTACATCTTTTTACTTAACTGGTAGGTCCTTAAAACCCATTTGAATAAATAATTACTTATCTATTTACAGACACTTACTTTAGTTCTTCAGTCATTCAAATTCCTACAGTTAATGTAACATCAACTGTTTTTTTCGTGTACAAGTTATAGTCAAAAGTGTAAGTGTACAATCATATTCAATTATAGCTAATGAAAGACAACAAACATCATGTTTAGCAAGTAATTTATAAAACAAATATATTACATTACTGAATTGTTTATTTAACAGTGAGTATACCAGTTAGTATGTTCCTCTCTTCTCTATTAACTGCTTTTATTACTACACTTATTGTCTATCTCATTATGAGGAGAAGGAGCTACAATAAAGATACTCCACCCACTACTACTACCCAATTAGGTCCGATATATGATGATGTTAAGTTACCAGAGACCTCAGTACCAAAAGAGATCATTGAATTACAAGGAAATACTGCTTATGGATATATTAATTAAAAACATGTGTTAACTTTATTATACATAATTACTAAAGTCAGTCAAGTTATGTGATGACAGTATGCTTAATGTTTTGTTATGAAGAGTGAAAATATTCACTTAGAAAGTTTTTATGACAATACATAAGGCAATGTCCCTGAGAACAGACCAATGGCACCTCCTACATCAAATTTAGAGTAGTCTGTTATCTACTCTGATATTAAAGCACCAACTGACCCTAATAAGGTATCTTATGTGATATAACAATGTTGCCATAATCTTCTTTAATTGTCACTAACAGAGGCTCTCTACAAAAGGTGTTATGATACAAGCTCAGTTAGGAGAAATGGAGTTACCTCCATCATGAACATCATATGATATCTTTAGTTAATGTATGTTTATTTAAAATATTTACATCATCTGATACATCCTCTTTATGTCAAAATGTAAACTTATTTTATCTTTATAAACAAACACACAGTACTGTAGACAACATAAAGCATAGAACAGTATATAAATTAACTTGTGTATTAATTCAAATTAGTGTCAATTGACTGTTGATATGAGTATGAATAGCATATGTAATAATGGAAAGGTAAGTAGAATGAACATGAAACTTACAACAATCATCAAAGGAATTAACTGAAAATGGACAAGTTATTTATAAAACAAGTGAATTAACAGATTTTGAACTTTTAATCACAAAAATATAATATATAATACATACACATGTACTTGTACTAGTATACATTATATCTAAACAATACCCAAACATAGTTCATGTGATCAGTTCAGATTACATTGACTAACATAACACAAATACAATACATAGTATATAAACTAAACTATATATATAATTACATATGTTATACATATATACATACATATATCTAGATAAGTCTATCAGTACGTTGGACTAGTTACAATTAATATGACATATTTCATATTTTAAACATTTGGTATACTCTATGTTTGTAAAGAACTAAGGGTATTGTTATCCTATTGAAAGATAAGATGTCATAATTCATGATAGTCTCATGCTCTATTGGACACATGTTGTACTGATAGTCTTGCTGTAACACATGCTAGGTACTAGCATTAGTTATTATAATACAATTAAGGAAATGTATCTGTAATAATAGTAAGCTGCTTCCTTCTTTGAAACATCTGTTTACTAAAAGACCAGTATATACATTTATATTACATATAGATAATACATAACAGTCTGTATGATATGTATACTGTCTATAGGTATTAATGTAGTACTAAATTGGTATATACATGTATATGATATGTATTGTATCTATAATGTATGCTATATAGTACTAATTGATAATTTATATTAACATGTACGTGTTGTGTATTATAAATTGATAATAAAATAAACATTGATGATGTTGTTACATATTTCAACTAATTACTTAGTGTAAACAGTACAAACATTACTTGAAGTATAATCAATACCACTTTTAATATACATGTGATATATATAGCTTATAGCATTAGGTGTTGTTCATGGAACAATGGTAGTTTAGAATCCAACTAATCCAGGCAATACTCGATGTCTTAACAATAATATATTGTAATGGAAAACAAATAAATAATCATGGACTAAAAAATAATTTATGTTTTACTGTCAGGTGTGTTGATGTAATAGATACAAACTCAATGACTTGTACTATTATAATATCAGGTATGGCCTTAACAGTATCATATATAACTAACATGTACTATCATTATAAGGTCCTCCAAGTGATGTTCCTACAGGACTGGGTTTTACAGCCTCTCACAAACACTTTAGTCACTCTCTACTGGTCAACACCTACTCTTCATTCTAACTGTATAGTTAATATACTGTCTTCACACTGGATGGCAAGAACTAAAATAAAATAATTTAAGTTCTACAAGCTATTCCACTAATCACTTATAATATTACAAAAAAAAGTGAACTGCACTATTGTTGGGAGTTGGGATTGTTTACAATAGCTGAGTCTACATTTCATTTAGTTATCTCCTTTCTTGTACTATAAAATCTATCACAGCATATCAGATTCACTAACTGTTAATATAACTACTGTTACTAACATTACATTGACTGGAATACTAGCTGGATATACATACGTTATAACAGTGGTATCAGTTAATATACTAGGAGATGGATACCCTAATAAGACTATAGGTTATTTAAATATTATTATAAAGTGTGTTATGTTTACTTCTGATACAGTTATCATTCATGATGAACCAATGATAATTAGTATCAACATATTATAGAATATCGTAGAAAGACTATTTCAAGTGATTTATCTAGAATAAGTAAGTACAGATTTAGTTAATATATATTTTTAAATGAATATAGTAATTGCGTGTCCTTTCATGTTCTTGTCAACTCCAACTTTACTCTAATTTCAAGTCAGTGATATTAATATATAAATGTACCTAGCTCTTTCAACAACTGTAGCAATATTTAATAATTTTTTCATTATATAATGTTGAATATGTTAAGAATCCATCAGTCCTTTGATATTTATTACTAGACTCCACTAATTCTACATATTCACTCTATATATGTAATTTGTTTTAAGCAATCATTACATTTATGACTCCATACATGCAATTATTAATTTGATTATTTCCACTTTCATAAATGACAGTATTATTGTAATACTTTATTAGTCATTTTTTAATTTTTTTTATTAGTCAGTAAAGTAAAATTATAATACAATTTCATCTTCCTATATATCAGTAGAAGAGCTCTCATCAAATTCCAACAATTGATTATAAACACATTCAATACAGGTACATCAAAGTCAAACTTGTATGTTGACAACCATTGTAGTTAACATTGAAGTCAATTTGAAGAACAGCATAAGTATTTACAATATTTAACACAATAGTTGAGTTATAATGTAAACTCAACCCACAAAACACACCACCTCTTTACATAAATAAGTCTAACAGGTATTATTGCCATGTATAAAACCATTGTATCATAACTATAATCTATCCATGTAGTCAAAATGAAAAAGTATGGTACAATTTTGATTTGTCTTCTATTACCAGTCATAAGTGAGTTAATATATAATATTTGTCAGTATGACTTTATAGTAAACATAGAAGCTTCAGTTACAAGACTAGAATGTAATCATGGAGTATGTCTACAGACACAAGGAGCACTCACTTGTAAAATAAATGGCAGTGTAGCAGCTTGGTATTCTCCTCCATCAGATAGTACTCCCATTGCTACAGTCTTTTCTGGATTAGTTAGTAATGTTGATAATACTGGGTTTACTGCTGCTCTTGTGAGCAATACTTCTGGACTAACAACTAATTTAAGTTTTATTGCCACTACTGATAAGAATGGAACACAAGTCAGGTGTGTTGATGTGATAGATACAAATTCAATGACTTGTACTATTATAATATCAGGTATGTCATTAACAGTATCATATATAAGTAACATGTACTATCATTATAAGGTCCTCCAAGTGATGCTCCTACAGGACTGGGTTTTACAGCTCTTACAAACATTTCAGTCACTCTTTACTGGTCACCTCTTACTCTTCATCCTAACTGTATAGTTAACTACACTGTTGAGATCAGGACAACCAGTGATAATATATTGATCAGTAATCTTAGTACTGGTAGTAATATTACCAGTATTAATGTATCTACTGGTCTCTCTCAGTCAGTAGAGTATCAATACAGAGTAGTAGGGTCTGATGCCGTTAATAGATTAGGACCCTATAGTCAATATACTATGTTCACTTTAGATGGTAAGAGTTAGATTATTCTAGTTCCCTTGAGGAGTGCTAATTTTTAGTTCTACAAGCTGTACCACTAATCACTTATAATATCATAAAGAATACAGAAAACTATACTATTGTTGTGATTTGGGAGGTATGTATTTCTGTTTATAATAACTGAGTCTAGTTTTTATTTAGTCTCCTCCTCTCTCCACTCATCCTCCTCTCTTGTATTACAAAGTCTATCATAACATATCAGGTTCACTAACTATTAATATAACTACTGTTACTAACATTACATTGACTGGAGTACTAGCTGGATATACCTACATTATAACAGTAGTACCAGTTAATGTACTAGGAGATGGATACCCTAATAAGACTATAGGTTATTTAAATATAATTATTATAAAGTATGTTATGTTTACTTCTCATACAGTTATCATTCATGTTGAGGAACCAATAATAACTAGTACTAGTATTGTAACAATATCATCTGAACATTGTAAGAGTGTAACATACAAAATTAATTACATATCATTTGTATTAGTAACACCAGTAAATGTAACTAGTCTCTTTTCTACAACTGTAAGTGATACATCAATTATTAGTAAGTGAAAAACATTTATTATCACTTACTTAATGATGAATATAGAAACTTTGGTCCCTTTGATGTCTTTATTACAAAGTGCAACTAAAACAAGCACAATATCTTTAAACTCAACAGGTATCTCCTTAGAAATTATTATAATTTAAGTATTACAATATAATGAAATGTCTATTTCTATTTGACAATAGCAGTAATCACTACCACAACATCATCAACATCTGCTGGAATATATTATGCTATTGGGACTGTTGGAAGTATTATTGTTTTCATACTAATTGCTGTAGTACTATTTCTAGCTGGTTGTATAATGATTAGAAGACAAAATAAAAGTCAGGTGTTCCTATAATTATTTATATAATCCTTTAATACTCTCCATATAGACAACAAAGTAAGTGGTAGTCCAGTAACTGTTTCTCTGAGGTCAGTTCAAATATACTAATATTTATTTTAATGATTTTACTTTAGAAGTATTAAAGACAATAACAGAGAAGAGGTAAGGTATTGTTACTTATATGTAGATAGTTAATACCTGCATGAGTAAATGAACATTTATTGATACAAAAATGTGATTGATCATCATGACTCATTATTAGTTTATGTTATCTAATTTGGAGTTACTCATCATCTCTTACAATAATTTGGTCCTTTCTATAGTTATCTTCAGACCCCACCTATGATGAAGTAAATAAGAAACCACAGCCTCTATCTACAATATGATGAGGTCCCACCTCCAGTGCCTCCTTATTTAGCTGATAATGACCAGCCACCTCCGAAACCACTGTTCCATTCTGAGGATAATCCTTCTGTACCCTCTTACAATGATGAACATAGGCGGCTGCAGGCCCGGGCATACACGGGCAATGACCGGGTTGACTTGACCAAGCAATTCTAAATAATACCCTGAACAGATGTTATTACATCATAATTTACATAATAATAAGTGTTTGTTATTACAATATTAGTACCCTCAAAGTTATTATGGCTAAACGTCAGGCTTCCTTACTCTCTTTTATTAACAACACCACACTGACTACTAAGAGGTTGAGGATAACAGATTCCCAAGAGGAAGATACTGATAGTAAGAATAACTTGTACAAACAAGCCTGGAGCATGTTGCATGTTGCATGATCAAGATTCAAGCACAGCATGCACTGATGCACAGGAGCACAAGGTCACTGTCACACAGTATGAAAAATCATACAGTACATCTTCCATGTCTAAAATTGCAGTGATTTTATGACTTCATTTTAGTTTATCTACCCCTGTAGTTGAACACATTGAGAGAGGATCATCAAATGAAGTTGCTACAGTACTTGATGCACTTCCTTCTACTAGTCTTTCCAGGGATATAGCAAAGAATAAAAGTGACAGACCAGTTCAGCCTGAAGGCATTACCTTTCCTTCTAAGATGTATGGGACAGTTAAAAGGTCCTTCCAATCAAGCTGGTATCAGATATTTCCATGGATCGAGTATTCAGTAGAGAGAGATTGCGTATTCTGTTTTTCTTGCTGTTTTTTTGGAGTTAATGCTGATAGATGTCTAACGTACAGTGGTTTCTGTGATTGGAAACACGCAGGAACATCTCTGTAACTTGGCTCTACTGCACATCGAAAGAGATGTGTCTAGCAAACTTTGGGACATTCTTGACGAACTAGTTTTAAAGTTTTCACAGACTCATAAAAACAGTAGCTCCTTTCACATTAATAATATTAATAAATAAACTTAACCACACCCCAATGTGGACCACACCCCTTTTTCTGCCCGGGTGGAGTTGCAGTTCTGCAGCCGCCTATGATGATGAACCTGTGATAGCTCAGTATTCTGAAGTCAAGCATATAGCACTTCATACAGCTGAAGGAAATTATTCTGTTTTGAAGAGAGAAGAGAGAGAAGTCAGTTAAACATAGGTACACAATCACATGACTATATTATTATAGAGCAGAGAGAATAATTCTCAGTTACAACAGACTGGTTTGTATTCAACTCTAAATAATGAAGTAAGATATAATACAGTCAACTATATCATAACAACTTATATCATATTAGACAATCAAACCAATTGGAGCCAGAGCTGAGCCAAGAGGAGTTAGAAATATAATATATGTTGAACTAGGCAATGTCCCTAAGAACAGACCAATGGTACCTCCTACATCAAATTTAGAGCAGTCTGTTATCTACTCTGATATCAAAGCACCAACTGACATTAATAAGGTATTTTATATAATATAACAATGTTGCCATCATCTTCTTTAATTGTCACTAACAGAGACTCTCTACAAAAGGTATTATGATACAGGCTCAGTTAGGAGAAATGGAGCTACCTCCATCACGTCCTCCTAAACCTGGTCCCAAACCTATATCCCATGGCAGTGGAGGCCAGTCAACAACAGTAATTCCCTCTATACATCACCTGTAAAATGATTATAACTCACTGCTGACTTATATATTGTTAAATATGCCACCTTTTAGTTCATTATTTTATTTTGTCATGTTTTATATATTAATAGTTTTTAGCTTTTGTCAAACTAGTATAATTTATTTATTAACTATAATATGTTAACTAGTATTTGTTTACATATCAACTTCATATGATCACTTTGTATGATTATAGCAGCTGTCAGTATTAATTATTAATCACTAGTTTCTCAATATTCATTGTGACATATATATATATATATATATATATATATATATATATATATATTTAGCTAATGTATGTTTATTTAATATATTTACATCATCTGATGCATCATCCTTATATCAAAGGTAAACTTATTTTATCTCATAAACAAACACACAGTACTATAGACCACATAAAACATAGAACAGTACACGAAGTAACTTGTGTACTACTTAAAATTAGTGTTAATTGACTAATGATATATGTATGATTAGCATATACAATAGTGGTAAGGTAAGTGGTAACTGACTGGGTATTTCATTTATTATTATTGTCATAACATGAAACTGATAATGATAAAGTTAATTATAAATAGTTTTATTTTACCACAATATTATCAATGAAATATAATAACACAACAAACATGAAACTTACAAAAATCATCAAAGGAATTAACTAAAAATGGACCAGTTATTTATAAAACAAGCGAGTTAACAAGTTTTGAACTTTTAGTCACAAAATCTAATCAGACCATCTTCCATAATACATACACATGTACTTGTATAAATATTAATTAAAAGAAGGGTAGCTTATAGAAGCAGTGACTAGATATAGCCTGCTGCCACCACAATAGACAAAGCCCACCCCACTGAGTCACACCAATGTTAACTTCACCAGATAATGATAAAAAGATGTCTTGTTTATTTTATTTATTTATTGACTAATATATCTTATTTTTCTAATGTATATAGTTTAATACTTTTACTACCACTCACCCAGACCAACTCTCTGTAATGAAACAGCTATCCAATGGACCATATTGTATGCATTAAAAGCATGACTGAGTGAATTAAATAAAGGAGGGAAATCAGAATAGTAGGTAGTTGTAATGGTGGTCTTGAAACCAGATATTCTCCTAGTGAAACTTCTGATTTCAAGACTGCTTTATTATATTAAAGTCATTTGAATTGCTAGGTATATTCATATATATTTCAGTTGTAAAGTAATCCACCAAATAAGAAATTTTATTTGAATGTTCTGGCTGTCATTGGCTATCTTCATCAGTAATATTACAAAAAGCATAGAGAGACAGTCAATAAATAAACCTAAAAAGAATAAACAACTAAGATAAGAATGTACTTTAAAACATGAGGACAATATAAGGATGAATAGTTAAGCTATGTATTAGTATTGGACAAAAGGTTAATATTACTTGTACTACATAATATATAACAATATAACATACTGAGTTATATTAATGTATGAAGTATATGATATGTACTAACTATATATATTATGTAATACTTAGTTGGCAATATTTATCAATTGTGTATGTGTTTGTATATTATGAACTCATAATGAAATAAACATAGATGATGTTGTTACATATTTCAACTAATTATTTATAGTAAACAGTATACCTTGTACAAACATTATTTGAACTATAATCAATACCACTTTTATTATACATGTTACATACATGGTATATAACATATAGTATTAGGTGTTGTTCATGGAACAATGTTAGTTTGTGATCCAACTATTCCAGGCGATACTTGATGTCATAACAATAATATGTTATAATAAAACAAGTCAGGTGTGTTGGTGTAATAGATACAACTTCAACGACTTGTACTATTATAAAATCAGGTATGTCACTAACAGTATCATATATAACTAACAATGTACTATCATTATAAGGTCCTTCAGGGATACTCCTACAGGACTGGGTTTACAGCCTCTCACAAACACTTCAGTCACTCTCTACTGGTCAATTCACCCTGGATGGCAAGAACTAGAATAAAAAATTATAAGTTCTACAAGCTAATCCATTAATCATTTACAATATTACAAAGAATACAGTGAACTACAGGTACTATTAGTACATCATGTGGGAATTAATGGTAGTAACAGATTATTCGTTGTTTTCACAAACTGCAAGTAAACCGAACACAATATTGTTTACAGTCAAACCTTTATTATGCATTGTTGACATTATATTGTGTAGTTCCAAGAATTCTTTATACATAGCATTGTATTTGTTATTACTAACAATGTCATTGGTAATATACTAATTTAATATATTTATTCATTGACTTTGAAATGTGAATTTGTATCAAGAAACCAATTATTGACCAACAACACAAGCCATATCTGTAATTAAAGGAAAATATGGTTATGAATTTCAGGTCAGTAATATTAGCAATACTAATACTAGCAGATGGTAAGAAATTACTAAGAATCAAATAGTTTTAATATCTTAAGTAATATGTTTTATTAGTTCTACAAGCAGTAGCACTACTGACTTATACCATTACTAACAACACAGAGGACTATACTATTTTTATTGTTTGGGAAGTATAATATTATTAACAATCACTTGATATTATTCTAGTTTCATTTAGTCTCCTCCTCTTTCCTCTCGTCCTCCTCTCTTGTACTATAAAGTCTATCACAACATATCAGATTCACTAACTGTTAATATAACTACTGTTACTAACATTACATTGACTGGAGTACTAGCTAGATATACTTACATTATAACAGTGGTACCAGTTAATATACTAGAAGATGGATACCCTAATAAGACTATCGGTTATTTAAATATTATTATAAAGTGTGTTATGTTTTCTTTTCATACAGTTATCATTCATGATGAATGAATGATAATTAGTGTCAACATATTATAGTATTATAGAATATCATAGAAAGACTACTTCAAGTCATTTATCTAAGTACAGATTTAGTTAATATATATATTTTTAAATGAATATAGTAACTATTTGTCCTTTCATGTTCTTGTCAACTCCAACTTTACTCTCATTTCAGTCAGTAATATTAATATATAAATGTACCTAGCTCTTTCAACAACTGTAGTTTTAATAATTTTTTCATCGTATAATGTTGAGTGTGTTAAGAATCCATCAGTCCTTTGATGTTTATTACTAGACTCCACTAATTCTACATATTCACTGCTTACTCTATATATGTAATTTGTTTTAAGCAATCATTACATTTATGACTCCATACATGCAATTATTAATTTGATAATTTCTACTTTTGTAATGACCAAATTTTTTTAATTTTTAAATATTAGTCAGTAAAGTGAAATTATAATCATCTTCCTATATATACCAATAGAAGACCTCTCATCTAAACACATTCAACACAGGTATATCAAAGTCAAACTTGTATGTTGACAACCATTGTAGTTAACACAGAAGTCAATTTTAAGAACAACGTAAGTATTTACAATGAGTAATCTAATAGTTGAGTTATAATGTAGACTCAACCCACAAAACACACCACCTCTTTACATAAATAAGTCTAACAGGTATCATTGCCATTCATAAATCCATTGTATCATAACTAAAATCTACCCATCCAGTCAAAATGAAAAAGTATGGTACAATATTGATTGGTCTTCTATTACCAGTCATAAGTGAGTTAATATATAATATTTGTTATTTTGCCTTATAGTGAACATAGAAGCTACAGTTACAAGTCTAGACTGTAATCATGGAGTATGTCCACAGACACAAGGAGCAGTCAATTGTACAATAACAGGAGGTCAAGCAGCTTGGTATTCTCCTCCATCAGATAGTACTGCCATTGCTACAGTAAGTTCTGGAGAAGTTGTTAATAGTAACATTGAGTTTACTGCTGCTCTTGTGAGTGTTAACAATCCTGGAATAACAACTAATTTAAGTTTTATTGCCACTACTGATAAGAATGGAACACAAGTCAGATGTGCTGATTTAATAGATACAAACTCAATGACTTGTACTATTATAATATCAGGTATGTCACTAACGGTATCATATATAACTAACATGTACTATCATAATAAGGTCCTCCAAGTGATGTTCCTACAACACTGGGTTTTACAGCTCTTACAAACATTTCAGTCACTCTCTACTGGTCATATCCTATTCTTCATCCTAACTGAACATTGTAAGAGTATAACATATAAAATTAATTACATATCATTTGTATTAATAACACCAGTAAATGTACCTAGTCTCTTTTCTACAACTGTAAGTGATACATCAATTATTAGTAAGTGTGGAACATTTGTTATCACTTACTTAATGATGAATATAGAAACTTTGGTCCCTTTGATGTCTTTATTACAAAGTGCAACTAAAACAAGTACAATATCTTTAAACTCAACAGGTATGTCCTTAGAAATTATTATAATTTAAGTATTACAATATAATGAAATGTCTATATATATACTCTATTTTTTGTATAGCAGTTTCTATCTATAGCCTGTCAGGTTCATCTCCTACAAGTAATTTAATTAATCTAATATAACATTGCTATTTCTATTTGACAATAGCAGTAATCACTACCACAACATCATCAACATCTGCTGGAATATATTATGTTATTGGGACTGTTGGAGGTATTATTGTTTTCATACTAATTGCTGTAGTACTATTTCTAGCTGGTTGTATAATAATTAGAAGACAAAATAAAAGTCAGGTGTTCCTATAATTACTTAATCCATTAATGCTCTCCATATAGACAACAAAGCAAGTGGTTGTCCAGTAACTGTTTCTCTGAGGTCAGTTCAAATATACTAATATTCATTTTAATGATTATACTTTAGAAGTATTAAAGACAATAACAGAGAAGAAGTAAGGTATTGTTACTTATATGTACATAGTTAATACCTGCATGAGTAAATGAACATTTATTGATACAAAAATGTGATTGATCATCATGACTCATTATTAGTTTATGTCAATCTAATTTGGAGTTACTCATCATTTCTTAAAATAATTTGGTCCTTACTATAGTTATCTTCAGATCCCAACTATGCTGAAGTAAACAAGAATCCACAACTTTTATCTCTACAATATGATGAAGTCGCTCCTCCAGTGCCTCCTTATTTAGCTGATAATGACCATTTACCTTCTGAACCACTGCTTTATTCTGAGGATAATCCTTCTGTACCCCCTTATAATGAGGAACCTGTGATAGTTCAGTATTTTGAAGTCAAGAGAGAGCATATAGCACTTCATACAGCTGAAGGAAATTATTCTGTTTTGAAGAGAGAAGAGAGAGAAGTCAGTTAAATGTAGGTACACAATCACATGACTATATTATAATTACAGAGCAGAGAGAATAATTCTCAGTTACAACAGACTGGTTTGTATTCAACTCTAAATAATGAAGTAAGATATAATACAGTCAATTATATCATAATAACTTATATCATATTAGATAAAAAAACCAATTGGAGCTAGAGCTGAGCCTAAAGGAGTTAGAAATATAATACATGCTGAACTAGGCAATGTCCCTAAGAACAGACCAATGGTACCTCAACAAAAGACAACAAACCTCATGTTTAGCAGGTAATTAAACAAATGCGTTATATTACTGAATTGTTTACTTAACAGTGAGTATACCAGTCAGTATGTTCTTTTCTTCTCTATAAACTGCTGTTATTACTACACTTATTGTCTATCTCATTATGAGAAGGAGGAGCTACAATAAAGACACTCCACCCACTACTACTACCCAATTAGGTCCATTATATGATGATGTTAAGTTACCAGAGACCTCAGAACATAAAGAGATCATTGAATTACAAGGAAATACTGCTTATGGATATATTAATTAAAAATATTGTTAACTTTATTATACAAATTACTAAAGTCGGTTAAGTTATGTGATGACAATATGTTTAATTATTAAAAGACTCACTTAGAATCATATTAGTGTCAAAATAGATAATAGAGTTAATAATTCATTTATCTAACTTTATTATTTCTATCGTTGAACTAACAAGTTCACATCAATTTATTATTTAAAGTATATTCTGTTATATGATGCATATGTAAAATATTGTAAACACAACATGTTACATTAAGTGACTTAAAACTATGTGTACTAATTTCATTGTTATATACAATATGAGCTTCATTACAATCATATTAACAACTGTTACTCTTATCATTATTATCTGGTTGAAAATATTGCATTATTTTAATACTTTTAGTTAAGGATTGTTTACTTTTTAAAAAAGTTGATGTTGACATGAGCATCATCTTTTTATCAAATATAAACTATTTTATCCTGATAACTAAACACACCCACATAGCAACAATCATTAATAGTCTTTATAATAATAATGATACAATAACAATAAACTATATTACATAATTTACAAACCATTATTATAAATATTACATGTTATCTAGACCTACATGTTGTATAAAGACTTATGTCATACAAGTTGATACTTAAAATAATTATAACATGTAGCCTGTTAAACTTACATTTACTATCATAACATATGTACTTCATTTCCTTTTTCATTTTCCTTCATTTATATACTAAACAATACTAGCAGATTCAATGTTCATAGCAAACAAGACATTGCTATAACACACCAATACATGCAAATAATTACAATATAAAACATCAAAGGGCATAGTTTACTAAGAATTTACACAAGACCTAACCAATCAAATATGACTTGGTGATATCAATCCTTTTAAGTGACACCATTTGATATCATTACATTATATATTAATTATTAATCACTAGTATTCTCAATATTCATTGTGACATGTGTGTGTGTGTGTGTATTTAGCTAATGTATGTTTATTTAATATATTTATATTATCTGATACATCGTCCTTATATCAAAGTAAACTTATTTTATCTCATAAACAAACACATTTACTATAGACCACATAAAACATAGAACAGTATACAAAGTAACTTGTGTACTACTTAAAATTAGTGTCAATTAACTCATGATAGCATATGTAATAGTTGAAAGGTAAGTGGTAACTGACTGGGTATTTCATTTATTATTATTGTCATAACATGAAACTGATAATGATAAAGTTAATTATAAATAGTTTTATCTTACCACAATATATCAATGAAATATAATAACACAACAAACATGAAACTTACAAAAATCATTAAAGGAATCAACTAAAAATGGACCAATTATTTATAAAACAAGTGAGTTAACAAGTTTTGGAATGTTTATCACAAAACTAATCAGACCATCTTACAAATACACACACATGTACTTGTACTAGTAGACATCTACATCTCAACAACACCCACACATAACTAAGTATTATATTATCATATAAGTTTAATATATCATCAAATTCTGGGATTTTTCCCACAAAAGCTGTATTCAGAGCATCTTCACAAGTAACATATAGATGTACTAAATGTATATAGCACTCAACAACACCCACACACATATAGAGTAATTATAACATGTGGTTTGTTCAGTTTACATTAACTATCATAACAAATGTACTCCATTTTCCTCCTATACATCATATATATTTGAGCACAATATAGAACAATTCTATCTCAATATGTATGTATCTCAATAGTGTTAGACTATTGACAATTAAAAAATTGACATGTACATTTCATAGTAAGCACTTCTAATTTGTTGAAACAATTGGCTAAATTACACTAAAGACCAGTATATGTACTTGTATTACATATAGATAATACATAATAGTACAGTTATATAAGTATATTTATTATTTATATGTATTATATAATACTTAATTGACAATTTATATTGTGTTTACATGTGACCTACTAATAATATAAACACTGCCAGTGTTGCATTTGTTACATATTTCAATTTAATGTAAACAACATATTTTGTACAAACATTAATTAAAATCATAATCAATATCACTTTTACTATTAAATCAATAAATGTTATAATATTATGATGACTTTATACAAAATTGAAATAAATGATTTGGTTAATATGAGATAGAAGAAGGAGAATTTTACAGTATTATTATATTAAAATTTTTCACACAACATTACAGCCTATGGTAAAAGTATAATATAATAATGTTGTAAAAGCTACTTTTTCTATTTCATGTTCATCAAATCATTATTTCAATTTGTACCTCTACTCACAAATATAGATAGACTGTTTTCATTGTGTGAAAAAATTTATTATTATATAAAAAGTTCCTTATTCTATATCTCATATTTACCAAACTATTGTTTCCTCTTTATTGGCATTGGTGGAGGATTGGCTGTCATTCAGTGAGTTTCTTGCATTTCACAAACAAGCTAATTACTTCAGCCATAACTATATATCATGTAGATATTAACATAATAATGACAACAAAATTCATAAACAATTATAGATCAGCTAACAACTAAAGAAATAACTCATGTATGTATTGTTATATCTTACTTGTGTAGATGATGTTGTCTAGTCATAAACAGAAAACAATATATGAGTATGCAACTAAGGTTGGCAACATAATAAAAATTGACAATCAATATCCCTCCAAGCAGTCTAAATAGATAATAGATTTTCATTATTTTTTTATTATTTAATCAAAAGATGAAGAATTCAACCATGCCTTTAATACTATGTTGTATCGTTCACCTTAGTCTCATTAAAAATTACCACACCCAACAAATATGAAGAAGTATGCAAGACTGGTTTACTTTCTCTTTTTTCTTATATGTAAGTTATCATTGAATTATTTTTCATACACACACGCTTACACATTGCAAAAAATCTGTATACCTACCTACAGGTAGCACAGAAGCTTCAGTTACAAGTCTAGAATGTAATAATGGAGTATGTCCACAGACACAAGGAGCACTCACTTGTACAATAACAGGAAGTGTAGCATCTTGGTATTCTCCTCCATCAGATAGTACTCCCATTGCTACAGTAACAATCTCTGGACAAGTTAGTAATGTTGGTAATGCTGGATTTACTGCTGCTCTTGTGAGCAGTACTTCTGGACTAACAACTAATTTAAGTTTTATTGCCACTACTGATAAGAATGGAACACAAGTCAGGTGTAGTGATGTAATAGATACAAACTCAATGACTTGTACTATTATGATATCAGGTATGTCACTAACAGTATCATATATAACTAACATGTACTATCATTATAAGGTCCTCCAAGTGATGCTCCTACAAGACTGGGTTTTATAGCTCTCACAAACACTTCAGTCACTCTTTACTGGTCACCTCCTACTCTTTATCCTAACTGTATAGTTAACTACACTGTTGAGATCAGGACAACCAGTGATAATATATTGATCAGTAGTCTTAATACTGGTAGTAATATCACCAGTATTAATGTATCTTCTGGTCTCTCTCAGTCAGTAGAGTATCAGTACAGAGTAGTAGGGTCTGATGCTATTAATAGATTAGGACTCTATACTCAATATACTGTGTTCACTCTGGATGGTATGAATTGAATAATTTTTATCTTAATTAATACTTTATTAGTTCTACAAGCTGTGCCACTAATCACTTATAACAATACAAAAAATATAGAAAACAACACTATTCTTATACAATGGGAGGTATAAATATATTATTTATGACTTGATATTATTCTAGTTTCATTTAGTCTCCTCCTCTCTCCTCTTGTCCTCCTCTCTTGTACTACAAAGTCTATCACAACATATCAGGTTCACTAACTGTTAATATAACTACTGTTACTAACATTACATTGACTGGAGTACTAGCTGGATATACCTACATCATAACAGTGGTACCAGTTAATATACTAGGAGATGGATACCCTAATAAGACTATAGGTTATTTAAATATTATTATAAAGTGTGTTACATTTACTTCTCATACAGTTATCATTCCTAAAGAACCAATAGTTTCAATATGTTTTAATAGTGAGAAAAATAAATAAAGGTATCAACTTTCATTAATGTTGTGTATTCCATTGTTAGTTTCACAAATAACATCAATAATTGGAAGTGGGTCTTTAACAACTTCAGGTAACATTAGGCTAATCAATGACTACAGTCATACTCCAAATTTATAATGACTTATGCTATTATTTGTCTTTAATATATAGCAAATAATATTATGTCATCAATTTCCACTACTAATACATTTATTTCAAGTGCTATCACCAGTATTGTTCCATCTGCCACTATAACATCAACCACATTGACAACTACATCAATAATTCTATTGTCAGGTAAATCCATTAATAACTCTGCTATTAAAATTAAATATATAATTATGTATGCAGATGAACTGACAGTTACACTTTTATCAGGTAACTAACTTTACAAGATATAATTATGAACTTTATATTATAGTTGCTATACCAGTCAGTATGTTCCTCTCTTCTCTATTAACTGCTGTTATTACTACACTTATTGTCTATCTCATTATGAGAAGGAGGAGCTACAATGAAAACACTCCACCCACTACTACTACCCAATTAGGTCCAATATATGATGATGTTAAGTTACCAGAGACATCAGAACAGAAAGAGATCATTGAATTACAAGGAAATACTGCTTATGGATATATTCGTCATTAGTTTTAATAGACTTATAGACTAGTTATTGTTTTACTTTAATCTCACTATGTTTACCCTAAATATAGATAATAATTAAAATGTTGCAATGTTATAGATTATTATCATGTTAATGAAAAACATGTTATTTATTAGGATAACAAACAACAGCATCATAATGATTTTAAAGATATTATATAAGTATTGGCAAGATTACAATGCTTTAAAATAACAGTACAAAATTCTAGACATCACATGCCATTATTCTTTTAACTATAAGAAAATTCATACGTATCAACTTCTAAATTTAATTTTGCCCATATATGGCAAAACACACAATTACTAATAATAGTTCTTGTACAGCGTGCAATTATCAAAATGTGTATTTACTATATTTACTTAAAATTACATAAAATTATTATTTCTTTTTTCTTAAACAATCCCAAAGTAATCATATTGGCTTTGCAACATCATCTATTAATAAACAAGATTTAATAAAGATATAAACTATATGGTGACGTACCTCTTAAATTATTTGTGTTCATGTTGATATTTGCAAATACACACACTCAATATGATCACTAGCACTAGAAGTAAAACTATTACCAGGACCAAGATTACCACAGTTACCACAAAAATTATAATACCTATTAGAAAGAATACAGTTGAATAAAAATGTAATGTCAATGTTAAAAGGTCTTAGTTAATTTTATTGGTTCTAATAGAGGAAACATCTAAACTGAGACTGGTGAATTAGCAGAGGCTATGGCATACCTTCCAGTTGTATACCAATTGTCATAATGCTTCAGGTAAGTAATTATATTATTAGTATATTATTCAAAGCTTCTGATAGTCATATATACTTCATGCCATAGTCCATAATAGCAATGGATGTAACAAAAAGTAAATCATGCATTTTTCTGTTTTGATCAAACTAAAAGTTATACTCAGTTATTGTGTATGTATGTCATATGTATGTTGGCTAGAACAATATTTGGTTATCAAAACAATTCATATCCACAATAAAATAACCATGATAAGAAAAGGGAGACAACAAGTCCCTTGAGGAAATATTAACTGACTTAGCAATTATAACTTGTGTATGTAGTACTTGTGTTAAAGCAAATTTAATCAGTTAGGGTGTGTATTGGTAGCAGTTTTTGTCAAATAATGAGAAAACATTATATACTAACCAGTTGTTTGAAAATATGGACAATCTTGTGACATATTAGGTGAACAACTTGGAGTTGAAATTGGACTTGGACAACTTGATGGAGATGGAACTAAGTTAACCACTGAAACAAATCAATAGTATTAATATAATTATTATTATTTTAATGTCTAAGTCTTACAGAAAAATGATGATGTCTGACAGGTTGGTCCTCTTGTTCCTAAGAAATCAATTGGAGTAATGGTCACATTATAAAGAGTTCCATCAGCTGGAATAGCAGTAATAGAAACAAAAGTCATGTTAGTAATACCCTCAGATACATTTGCAAAAGGTGGATTTAACTTGTAATGATAAATTACAGCACAGTCTGAAGCAGACCAGGTCACATTTATATTAACTGCACTTGGATTATCATCATTAATAAGTACATCATTCAATAAAGCAGGGTCACAGGAATCAGGTTGAGCTAGAAGAGAACAAGATTAAATTGTAAAAAATCATCTTAAAATTAATGAAATTAGTAGAAGCTATGGTGTCTCGGTAGCGTGTAAGATAAGTCATTTCTTCTCGTGAATAATGTTCAGACATACTTTTAAATAATACAACAAAATATGCATGACAGTTTATGTTAAACAATAGAGACCTTGCACTGAGCCAATTATTTTAGTCATGGGACACCCACATCAGCCATATTGGAAGGCACCATTATAGGGACAAACTATGCCAAGATAGTGTTAATAGCTTTTTTAGAAAATGAGTACATTTTAATAAAGTATGTTACACATCTCAAGATGCTGTTTAATATAATATAACAAATAGTTTTAATTCAACTTTGATAACTCCAAAAATTGTAAAAGAATAAGATACTATTTTGTCAGTATTTCCCTTTAAAAAAGGTTGCCATGTCCATAAAATGCATAGCTCATGATTTGACGTTTTTAATATCATGTACAAAGCCTCTATTTGATAGATTGACTTGTATCAGACAATACAGGTTATTAAAATTTTAAATTACTCCTAGCAAATAATAGTCACTTATACTAACTGTCACATGCTGTACGTCATGCCCAATTCAAAGTGCTCTCAGTAAAAGTACTAATACCATTGCTACAGCATTCCATTGCTACAGTAACAATCTCTGGACAAGTTGATAATATTGATAAAACTGGCTTTACTGCTGCTCTTGTGAGCAATACTTCTGGACTAACAACTAATTTAAGTTTTATTGCCACTACTGATAAGAATGAAACACAAGTCAGGTGTAGTGATGTAATAGATACAAACTCAATGACTTGTACTATTATGGTATCAGGTATGTCACTAACAGTATCATATATAAGTAACATGTACTATCATTATAAGGTCCTCCAAGTGATGCTTCTACAGGACTGGGTTTTACAGCTCTCACAAACACTTCAGTCACTCTTTACTGGTCACCTCCTACTCTTCATCCTAACTGTATAGTTAACTACACTGTTGAGATCATGACTACCACTGATAATATATTCATCAGTAGTCTTAGTACTGGTAGTAATATCACCAGTATTAATGTATCTTCTGGTCTCTCTCAGTCAGTAGAGTATCAATACAGAGTAGTAGGGTCTGATGATGGTAATAGATTAGGACCCTATAGTCAATATCGTATGTTCACTTTAGATGATAAGACTTTAGATGACAAAGTGCAACTAAAACAAGTACAATAACTTTAAACTTAACATGTATGTCCTTAGAAATTATTATAATTTAAGTATTACAATATAATGAAATGTCTATATATATACCTCTATTTTTGTATAGCAGTTTCTATCTATAGTCCTTCAAGTTCATCTCCTACAAGTAATTTAATGAATCTAATATAACATTGCTATTTCTATTTGACAATAGCAGTAATCACTACCACAACATCATCAACATCTGCTGGAATATATTATCTTATTGGGACTGTTGGAAGTATTATTGTTTTCATACTAATTGCTGTAGTACTGTTTCTAACTGGTTGTATAATGATTAGAAGACAAAATAAAAGTCAGGTGTTCCTATAATTACTTAATCCCTTAATACTCTCTATATAGACAACAAAGCAAGTAGTACTCCAGTAACTGTTTTTCTGAGGTCAGTTCAAATATACTAACATTCATCTTAATGATTATACTTTAGAAGTATTAAAGACAATAACAGAGAAGAGGTAAGGTATTGTTACTTATATGTACATAGTTAATACCTGCATGAGTAAATAAATGAACATTTATTGATACAAAAATGTGATTAATCATCATGACTCATTATTGGTTTATGTCAATCTAATTTGGAGTTACTCATCATTTCTTAAAATAATTTGGTTATTACTATAGTTATCTTTAGACCCCACCTATGATGAAGTAAACAATAAACCACAACCTCTATCTCTACAGATTGATGAGGTCCCTCCTCCAGTGCCTCCTTATTTAGCTGATAATGACCAGTCACCTCCTGAAACACTGTTCTATTCTGAGGATAATCCTTCTGTACCCTCTTATAATGATGAACCTGTGATAGCTCAGTATTCTGAAGTCAAGAGAGAGCATATAGCACTTCATACAGCTGAAGGAAATTATTCTGTTTTGAAGAGAGAAGAGAGAGAAGTCAGTTAAATGTAGGTACACAATCACATGACCATATTATTATAGAGCAGAGAGAATAACCCTCAGTTACAAGAGACTGGTTTGTATTCAACTCTAAATAATGAAGTAAGAGATAATACAGTCAACTATATCATAATAACTTGCATCATATTAGATAAACAAACCAATTAGAGCCAATGCTGAGTCAAAAGGAACTGGAGGTATAATATATGCTGAACTAGGCAATGTCCCTAAGAACAGACCAATGGCACCTCCTAAATCAAATTTAGAACATTCTGTTATCTACTCTGATATCAAGGTACCAACTGACCCTAATACAGTATCTTATATGATATAACAATGTTGCCATAATCTTCTTTAATTGTCACTAACAGAGGCTCTCTACAAAAAGTATTATAATACAGGCTCAGTTAGGAGAAATGGAGCTACCTCCACCATGTCCTCCTAAACCTGGTCCTAAGCCTAATTTCCATGGCAGTGGAGGCCAGTCAACAACAGTAATTCCCTCTATACATCACCTGTAAAATGATTATAACTCACTGCTGACTTATATAATGTTAAATATGTCACTTTCTTAGTTCATTATTTTATTTTATCATGTTTTCGATGTCAATAGTTTTTAGCTATATTAAACTAGTATCATTTGTTTATTAACTATAATATGTTAAGTAGTATTTGTTTACATATGAACTTCATATGATCACTTTATATCATTATAGCAGCTGTCAGTATTAATTATTATTCACTAGTATTCTCAATATTTATTGTGATTTCAGCTAATGTATGTTTATTTAATATATTTACATCATCTGATATATCATCCTTATATCAAAGGTAAACTTATTTTATCTTCATAAACAAACACACAGTACTATAGACCATATAAACCATAGAACAGTATAATATATAATAATAAAGTTAATTATAAATAGCTTTATCTTACCACAATATTATCAATGAAATATAATAACACAATAAACATGAAACTTACAGAAAAGTGAATTTAAAAAAGTAAGTTAACAGGTTTTAAACCTTTAGTCACAAAAAATCTATCACTATCTAAAATCTATTACTCTCCGTAATGTAACATGTATCCAATGGACCATATTGTGTGCATTAAAAGCATGACTGAGTGAATTAAATTAAGGAGGGAAATCAGAACACGAGGGTAATTGTAATGGTGGTCTCAGAACCAGATATTCTCCTAGTGAAACGTCTGATTTCAAGACTGCTTTATTAAATTTATTAAAGTCATTTGAATTGCTGGGTATATTTATATATATTTCAGTTGTAAAGTAATCTACCAATAAGAAATTTTATTTGAAAATGGTGGCTGTCAATGGCTATCTTCATCAGTAATATTATAAAAAGCATAGAGAGGCAGTCAATAAATACAACTAAAATGAATAAACAAATAAAGATAAGAATGTACTTTAAAACATGATGAGGACAATATGAGGATGAATAATTAAGCTATATACTAGTACTGGATAAAAAGTTAATATTACTTGTACTACATAATACATAACAATATTACATACTGAGTTATATTAATATATGAAGTATATGATATGTACTATCTATATATATTATGTAATACTTAGTTGGCAATTTATATTGATTGTGTATGTGTTTGTATATTATGAACTCATAATGAAATAAACATATTTCAACTAATTACTTATTGTAAACAGTATACCTTGTACAAACATTACTTGAACTATAATCAATACCACTTTTATTATACATGTTACATACATGGTATATAACATATAGTATTAGGTGTTGTTCATGGAATAATGTTAGTTTGTGATCCAACTATTCCAGGTGATACTTGATGTCTTAACAAAAATATGCTGTAATAAAACAAGTCAGGTGTGTTGATGTAATAGATACAAACTCAATGACTTGTACTATTATGATATCAGGTATGTCACTAACAGTATCATACATAACTAACATGTACTATCATTATAAGGTCCTCCAAGTGATACTCCTACAGGACTGGGTTTACAGCCTCTCAAAAACACTTTAGTCACTCTCTACTGATCAACTACTATATTCATTTTAACTTTATAGTCAATATACTGTCATCACTCTCCCCTCTCATCCTCCTCTCTTGTACTTAAAGTCTATCACAAATATCAAGTTCACTACCTGTTAATATAACTACTGTTACTAACATTACATTGACTGGAGCACTAGCTGGATATATCTACATTATAACAGTGGTACCAGTTAATATACTAGGAGATGGATACCCTAATAAGACTATAGGTTATTTAAATATTATTATAAAGTATGTTATGTTTACTTCTCATACAGGTATCATTCATGATGAACCAATGATAATTAGTGTCAACATATTATAGAATATCATAGAAAGACTATTTCAAGTGATTTATCTAGAATAAGTAAGTACAGATTTAGTTAATATATATTTTTAAATGAATATAGTAATTGCGTGTCCTTTCATGTTCTTATCAACTCTAACTTTACTCTAATTTCAGGTCAGTAATATTATTATATAGATGTACCTGCTCTTTCAACAACTGTAGCAATATTTAATAATTTTTTCATCATATAATGTTGAATATGTTAAGAATCCATCAATCCTTTGATGTTTATTTCTAGACTCCACTAATTCTACATATTCACTGCTCACTCTATATATGTAATTTGTTTTAAGCAATCATTACATTTATGACTCCATACATGCAATTATTAATTTGATTATTTCCACTTTCATAATGACAGTATTATTATAATACTATATTAGTCATTTTTTAATTTTTTTATTAGTCAATAAAATAAACTTTCATCTTCATATATATCAGTAGAAGAGCTCTCATCAAATTCCAACAATTGATAATAAATGCATTCAATACAGGTACATCAAAGTCAAACTTGTATGTTGACAACTATTGTAGTTAACATTGAAGTCAATTTGAAGAACAGCATAAGTATTTACAATGATTAACACAATAGTTGAGTTATAATATAAACTCAACCCACAAAACACACCACCTCTTTACATAAATAAGTCTAACAGGTATTATTGCCATGTATAAAACCATTGTATCATAATAATAATCTACCTATGCAGTCAAAATGAAAGAGTATGATACAATATTGATTTGTCTTCTATTACCAGTTATAAGTGAGTTAATATATAATATTTGTTAGTATGGCTTTTTAGTGAACATAGAAGCTTCAGTTATAAGAAATATGAAGAAGTATACATGACTGGTTTACTTTCTCTTTTTTATACGTAGGTAGCACAGAAGCTTCAGTTACAAGTCTAGACTGTAATCATGGAGTATGTCCACAGACACAAGGAGCACTCACTTGTACAATAAATGGCAGTGTAGTAGCTTGGTATACGCCTCCATCAGATAGTAGTCCCATTGCTACAGTAAGTTCTGGACAAGTTAGTAATGTTGATAATACTGGGTTTTGTGCTGCTCTTGTGAGCAATACTTCTGAACTAACAACTAATTTAAGTTTTACTGCCACTACTGATAAGAATGGAACACAAGTCAGGTGTAGTGATGTAATAGATACAAACTCAATGACTTGTACTCTTATGATATCAGGTATGTCACTAACAGTATCATAATATATAACTATGATGTACTATCATTATAAGGTCCTCCAAGTGATGCTCCTACAACACTGGGTTTTACAGCTCTCACAAACACATCAGTTACTCTCTACTGGTCACCTACTCTTCATCCTAACTGTATAGTTAACTATACTGTTGAGATCAGAACAACCAGTGATAATATCTTGATCAGTAGTCTTAGTACTGGTAGTAATATCACCAGTATTAATGTGTCTACTGGTCTCAATCAGTCAGTAGAGTATCAATACAGAATAGTAGGGTCTGATGCTGTTAATAGATTAGGACCCTATAGTCAATATACTATGTTTACTTTAGATGGTAAGAGTTAGATTATTCTAGTTCCCTTGAGGAGTGCTAATTTTTAGTTCTACAGGCTGTACCACTAATTACTTATAATATCACAAAGAATACAGACAACTACACTATTGTTATAATTTGGGAGGCATGTATTTCTGTTTATAATAACTGAGTCTAGTTTTTATTTAGTCTCGTCCACTCTCCACTCATCCTCCTCTCTTGTACTACAAAGTCTATCACAATATATCAGGTTCACTAACTGTTAATATAACTACTGTTACTAACATTACATTGACTGGAGTACTAGCTGGATATACCTACATTATAACAGTGGTACCAGTTAATATACTAGGAGATGGATACCCTAATAAGACTATAGGTTATTTCAATATTATTATAAAGTGTGTTATATTTACTTCTCATACAGTTATCATTCCTAAAATACCAATAATTACTAGTACTAGTATTGTAACAATATCATCTGAACATTGTAAGAGTGTAACATACAAAATTAATTACATATCATTTGTATTAATAACACCACTAAATGCACCTAGTCTCTTTTCTACAACTTTAATTGATACATCAATTATTAGTAAGTGAAAAACATTTATTATCACTTACTTAATGATGAATATAGAAACTTTGGTCCCTTTGATGTCTTTATTACAAAGTGCAACTAAAACAAGTACAATATCTTTAAACTCAACAAGTATGTCCTTAGAAATTATTATAATTTAAGTATTACAATATAATAAAATGTCTATATATATATTCTATTTTTTGTATAGCAGTTTCTATTTATAGCCTGTCAGGTTCATCTCCTACAAGTAATTTAATCAATCTAATATAACATTCCTATTTCTATTTGACAATAGCAGTAATCACTACCACAACATCATCAACATCTGCTGGAATATATTATGTTATTGGGACTGTTGGAGGTATTATTGTTTTCATACTAATTGCTGTAGTACTATTTGTAACTGGTTTTATAATGATTAGAAGACAAAATAAAAGTCAGGTGTTCCTATAATTACTTAATCCGTTAATACTCTCAATATAGACAAGAAAGCAAGTGGTAGTCCAGTAACTGTTTCTCTGAGGTAAGCTCATATATACTAATATTCATCTTAATGATTAAACTTTAGAAACATTAAAGACAATAACAGAGAAGAGGTATGATGTTATTATTTATATGTACATAGTTAATACCTGCATTAGTAAATGAACATTTATTGATACAAAAATGTGATTGATTATCATAACTCATTATTAGTTTATGTTATCTAATTTGGAGTTACTCATCATTTCTTAAAATAATTTGGTCTTTACTATAGTTATCTTCAGACCCCACCTATGATGAAGTAAACAAGAAACCACAATCTCTATCTCTACAATATGTTGAGATCCCTCCTCCAGTGCCTCCTTATTTAGCTGATAATGACCAGCCACCTCCGAAACCACTGTTCCATTTTGAGGATAATCCTTCTGTACCCCCTTATAATGATGAACCTGTGATAGTTCAGTATTCTGAAGTCAAGAGAGAGCATATAGCACTTCATACAGCTGAAGGAAATTATTCTGTTTTGAAGAGAGAAGTGAGAGAAGTCAGTACATAGGTACACAATCACATGACCATATTATTGTAGAGCAGAGAGAATAATTCTCAGTTACAAAAGACTGGTTTGTATTCAACTCTAAATAATGAAGTAAGAGATAATACAGTCAACTATATTATAATAACTTACATTATATTAGTTAAAAAAACCAATCGGAGCCAGAGCTGAGCCAAGAGGAGTTAGAAATATAATATATGCAGAACTGGGCAATGTTCCTAAGAACAGACCAATGGCACCTCCTACATCACATTTAGAGCAGTCTGTTATCTACTCTGATATCAAGGTACCAACTGACCCTAATACAGTATCTTATATGATATAACAATGTTGCCATAATCTTCTTTAATTGTCACTAACAGAGGCTCTCTACAAAAGGTATTATAATACAGGCTCAGTTAGGAGAAATGGAGCTACCTCCACCATGTCCTCCTAAACCTGGTCCTAAGCCTAATTTCCATGGCAGTGGAGGCCAGTCAACAACAGTAATTCCCTCTATACATCACCTGTAAAATGATTATAACTCACTGCTGAATTATACAATGTTAAATATGTCACTTTTTTAGTTCATTATTTTATTTTATTGTGTTTTAGATGTCAATAGTTTTTAGCCTTTGTCAAACTAGTATCATTTGTTTATTAACTATAATATGTTAACTACTAGTTGTTTACATATGAACTTAATATGATCACTTTATATCATTATAGCAGCTGTCAGTATTAATCATTAATCACTAGTCTTCTCAATATTCATTGTGAGATATATATATATATATATATATATATGTATGTATGTATGTATGTATGTATGTATGTATATATATATTTAGCTAACGTATGTTTATTTAATATATTTACATTATCTGATACATCATCCTTATATCAAAGGTAAACTTATTTTATCTCATAAACAAACACACATTACTGTAGACCACAAAAAGCATAGAACAGTATACAAAGTCACTTGTGTACTACTTAAAATTAGTGTTAATTGACAGATGATACATGTATTATTAGCATATACAATAGTGGAAAGGTAAGTGGTAACAGACTGAGTATTTTATTTATTATTATTGTCATAACATGAAACTGATAATGATAAAGTTAATTATAAATAGTTTTATCTTACCACAATATATTCAATGAAATATAATAACACAACAAACATAAAACTTGCAAAAATTATCAAAGGAAATAACTAGAAATGGATCAGTTATTAATTAACAGAAAAAACTGACAGCAACCACAGTGAGCATTGTCTATTTGTCTGTAGTATTAATTAACAGCTAGCCTATAGAGGCAGTGACTAGATACAGCCTTCTGCCACCACAACAGACAAAGCCCACCCCACTGAGTCACACCAATGTTACCTTCACCAGATAATGATAAAATGATGTGTGTTTATTTTATTTATTTATTGACTAATACATCTTATATATATTATGTAATACTTAGTTGGCAATTTATATTGATTGTGTATGTGTTTGTATATTATGAACTCATAATGAAATAAACATTGATGATGTTGTTGTTACATATTTCAACTAATTATTTATAGTAAACAGTATACTTTGTACAAATATTATTTGAACTACAATCAATATCACTTTTATTATACATATTATAAGTGTTGTATTAAATAGTAGTTAGTATAAATATCTATTAATGTATATAGTTTATGATATCTATAGAAACTACAAGTTTATTGATGTTACTGTCAATTCCAACAAGTATTACCAGAGACCTCAGTACCAAAAGAGATCATTGAATTACAAGGAAATACTGCTTATGGATATATTAATTAAGAACATGTGTTAACTTTATTATACAAAATTACTAAAGTCAGTCAAGTTATGTGATGACAGTATGCTTAATGTTTTGTTATGAAGAGTGAAAATATTCACTTAGAAAGTTATTATGACAATACACAAGGCAATGTCCCTGAGAACAGACCAATGGCGCCTCCTACATCAAATTTAGAGCAGTCTGTTATCTACTTTGATATTAAAGCACCAACTGACCCTAATAAGGTATCTTATGTGATATAACAATGTTGCTATCATCTTCTTTTATTGTCACTAACAGAGGCTCTCTACAAAAGGTGTTATGATACAGGCTCAGTTAGGAGAAATGGAGTTACCTCCACCATGAACTTCATATGATCACTTTATATCATTATAGCAGCTGTCAGTATTAATTATTAATCATAAGTATTCTCTTTGTGACATGTGTGTGTGTGTGCATATATATATATATATATATATATGTATATATATACATACATATATATATCTTTAGTTAATGTATGCTTATTTAAAATATTTACATCATCTGATACATCCTCCTTATATCGAAATGTAAACTTATTTTATCTTTATAAACAAACACACAGTACTGTAGACGGCATAAAACATAGAACAGTATATAAATTAACTTGTGTACTAATTCAAATTAGTGTCAATTGACTGATGATATGAGTATGAATAACATATGTAATAATGGAAAGGTAAATAGAATGAACATGAAACTTACAAAAATCATCAAAAGAATTAACTGAAAATGGACCAGTTATTTATAAAACAAGTGAATTAACAGATTTTGAACTTTTAATTACAAAAAATATAATATATAATACATACACATGTACTTGTACTAGTATACATTAGATCTAAACAATACCCACACATAGTTCATTAACATGTGATCAGTTCAGATTACATTGACTAACATAACACAAATACAATACATAGTATATAAACTAAACTATATATATATAATTACATATGTTATACATACATACATACATACATATATCTAGATAAGTCTATCAGTACGTTGGACTAGTTACAATTAATATGACATATTTCATGTTTAAACATTTGGTATACTCTATGTTTATAAAGAACTAAGGGTATTGTTATCCTATTGAAAGATAAGATGTCATAATTCATGATAGTCTCATGTTCTATTGGACACATGTTATACTGATAGTCTTGCTGTAACACATGCTAGATACTAGCATTAGTTATTATATTACAATTAAGGAAATGTATCTGTAATAATAGTAAGCTGCTTCCTTCTTTCACAACATCTGTTTACTAAAAGACCAGTATATACATTTATATTACATATAGATAATACATAACAGTCTGTATAATATGTATAGTGTCTATAGGTATTAATGTAGTACTAAATTGGTATATACATGTATATGATATGTATTGTATCTATAATATGTGCTATATAGTACTAATTGATAATTTATATTAACATGTATGTGTTGTATATTATAAATTGATAATGAAATAAACATTGATGATGTTGTTACATATTTCAAATAATTACTTATTGTAAACAGTGCATGTTGTACAAACATTACTTGAAGTATAATCAATACCACTTTTATTATACATGTTATATATATAGCTTATAGCATTAGGTGTTGTTCATGGAACAATGTTAGTTTGTAATCCAACTAATCCAGGTGATACTTGATGTCTTAACAATAATATGTTGTAATGGAAAACAATATCATAAAAAATATCAGGTTCACTAACTGTTAATATAACTACTGTTACTAACATTACATTGACTGGAGTACTAGCTGGATATATCTACATTATAACAATGGCACCAGTTAATATACTAGGAGATGGATACCCTAATAAGACTATAGGTTATTTAAATATTATTATAAAGTATGTTATGTTTACTTCTCATACAGTTATCATTCATGATGAACCAATGATAATTAGTGTCAACATATTATAGAATATCATAGAAAAACTATTTCAAGTGATTTATCTAGAATAAGTAAGTACAGATTTAGTTAATATATATTTTAAAATGAATATAGTAATTGCATGTGCTTTCATGTTCTTGTCAACTCCAACTTTACTCTAATTTCAAGTCAGTGATATTAATATATAAATGTACCTGCTCTTTCAACAACTGTAGCAATATTTAATAATTTTTTCATTATATAATGTTGAATATGTTAAGAATCCATCATTCCTTTTATGTTTATTACTAGACTCCACTAATTCAACATATTCACTGTTCACTCTATATATGTGATTTGTTTTAAGCAATCATTACATTTATCACTCAATAAACTACATGCAATTCTTAATTTGATAATTTCCACTTTTGTAATGACCATATTTTTTAATTTTTAAATATTAGGCAGTAAAGTGAATTTTAATACAATTTCATCTTCCTATATATATCAGTAGAAGACCTCTCATCTAAACACATTCAATACAGGTAGATCAAAGTCAAACTTGTATGTTGACAACCATTGTAGTTAACACAGAAGTCAATTTTAAGAACAACGTAAGTATTTACAATGAGTAATCTAATAGTTGAGTTATAATGTAGACTCAACCCACAAAACACACCACCTCTTTACATAAATAAGTCTAACAGGTAGCATTGTCATTCATAAATCCATTGTATCATAACTAAAATATACCCATCCAGTAAAAATGAAAAAGTATGGTACAATGTTGACTTGTCTTTTATTACCAGTCATAAGTGAGTTAATATATAATATTTGTTAGTATGGCCTTACAGTGAACATAGAAGCTTCAGTTACAAGTCTAGACTGTAAACATGGAGTATGTCCACAGATACAAGGAGTACTCACTTGTACAATAGCAAAAGGTCAAGCAGCTTGGTATTCTCCTCCATCAGATAGTACTCCCATTGCTACAGTAAGTTCTGGAGAAGTTGTTAATAGTAAAACTGAGTTTACTGCTGCTCTTGTGAGTGTTAACAATCCTGGACTAACAACTAATTTAAGTTTTATTGCCACTACTGATAAGAATGGAACACAAGTAAGGTGTGTTAATACATTAACTACAAACTCAAGTACTTGTACTATTATGATATCAGGTATGTCACTAATAGTATCATATATAACTAACATGTACTATCATTATAAGGTCCTCCAAGTGATGTTCCTACAGGACTGGGTTTTACAGCTCTCACAAACACTTCAGTCACTCTTTACTGGTCACCTCCTACTCTTCATCCTAACTGTATAGTTAACTACACTGTTGAGATCAGGACAACCAGTGATAATATATTGATCAGTAGTATTAGTACTGGTAGTAATATCACCAGTATTAATGTATCTACTGGTCTCAATCAGTCAGTAGAGTATCGGTACAGAGTAGTAGGGTCTGATGCTATTAATAGATTAGGACCCTATAGTCAATATACTATGTTTACTTTAGATGGTAAGAGTTAGATTATTCTAGTTCCCTTGAGGAGTGCTAATTTTTAGTTCTACAGGCTGTACCACTAATCACTTATAATATCACAAAGAATACAGACAACTACACAATTGTTGTAATTTGGGAGGTATGTATTTTTGTTTATAATAACTGAGTCTATTATTTTTATTTAGTCACCTCCACTCTCCTTTCATCCTCCTCTCTTGTACTATAAAGTCTATCACAACATATCAAGTTCATTAACTGTTAATATAACTACTGTTACTAACATTACATTGATTGGAGTACTAGCTGGATATACCTACATTATAACAGTGGTACCAGTTAATATACTAGGAGATGGATACCCTAATAAGACTATAGGTTATTTAAATATTATTATAAAGTATGTTATGTTTATTTCTCATACAGTTATCATTCCTAAACAACCAATTACTAGTACTAGTATTGTAACAATATCATCTGAATATTGTAAGAGTGTAACATACAATATAACATACAAAATTAATTACATATCATTTGTATTAGTAACACCAGTAAATGTAACTAGTCTTTTTTCTACAACTGTAAGTGATACATCAATTATTAGTAAGTGCAAAACATTTATTATCACTTACTTAATGATGAGTATAGAAACTTTGGTCCCTTTGATGTCTTTATTACAAAGTGCAACTAAAACAAGTACAATATCTTTAAACTCAACAGGTATGTCCTTAGAAATTATTATAATTTAAATATTACAATATAATGAAATGTCTATATATATACTCTATTTTTGTATAGCAGTTTCTATCTATAGCCTCTCAAGTTCATCTCCTACAAGTAATTTAATTAATCTAATATAACATTGCTATTTTTGTTTGACAATACCAGTAATTACTACTACAACATCAACAACATCTGCTGGAATATATTATGTTATTGGGACTGTTGGAGGTATTATTGTTTTCATACTAATTGCTGTAGTACTAGTTCTAACTGGTTGTATAATGATTAGAGGACAAAATAAAGGTCAGGTGTTCCTATAATTACTTAATCCTTTAATACTCTCAATATAGACAACAAACCAAGTGGTAGTCCATTAACTGTTTCTCTGAGGTCAGTTCAAATATACTAATATTCATTTTAATGATTAAACTTTAGAAACATTAAAGACAATAACAGAGAAGAGGTATGGTATTGTTACTTATATGTACATAGTTAATACCTGCATAAGTAAATGAACATTTATTGATACAAAAATGTGATTGATCATCATGACTCACTATTAGTTTATGTTGGAGTTACTCATCATTTCTTAAAATAATTTGGTCATTACTATAGTTATCTTCAGATTCCACCAATGATGAAGTAAACAAGAAACCACAATCTCTATCTCTACAATATGATGAGGTCCCACCTCCAGTGCCTCCTTATTTAGCTGATAATGACCAGCCAACTCCTGAAACACTGTTCCATTCTGAGGATAATCCTTCTGTACCCTCTTATAATGATGAACCTGTGATATCTCAGTATTCTGAAGTCAAGAGAGAGCATATAGCACTTCATACAGCTGAAGGAAATTATTCTGTTTTGAAGAGAGAAGAGAGAGAAGTCAGTTAAACATAGGTACACAATCACATGACCATATTATTGTAGAGCAGAGAGAATAATTCTCAGTTACAAAAGACTGGTTTGTATTCAACTCTAAATAATGAAGTAAGAGATAATACAGTCAACTATATTATAATAACTTACATTATATTAGTTAAAAAAACCAATTGGAGCCAGAGCTGAGCCAAGAGGAGTTAGTAATATAGTATATGCAGAACTGGGCAATGTTCCTAAGAACAGACCAATGGCACCTCCTACATCAAATTTAGAGCAGTCTGTTATCTACTCTGATATCAAAGCACCAACTGACCCTAATAAGGTATCTTATGTGATATAACAATGTTGCCATAATCTCCTTTAATTGTCACTAACAGAGGCTCTCTACAAAAGGTATTATGATACAGGCTCAGTTAGGAGAAATGGAGCTACCTCCACCACGTCCTCCTAAACCTGGTCCCAAACCTGGTTTCCATGGCAGTGGAGGCCAGTCAACAACAGTAATTCCCTCTATACATCACCTGTAAAATGATTATAACTCACTGCTGACTTATACTATGTTAAATATGTCACTTTTTTAGTTCATTATTTTATTTTATCATGTTTTAGATGTCAATAGTTTTTAGCTATTGTTAAACTAGTATCATTTATTTATTAACTATAATATGTTAGCTAGTAGTTGTTTACATATGAACATCATATGATCACTTTGTATCATTATAGCAGCTGTCAGTATTAATTATTAATCACTAGTATTCTCAATATTCATTGTGACATATATATATATATGTATGTATGTATGTATGTATGTATATATGTATGTATGTATGTATGTATATATATATATATTTAGCTAATGTATGTTTATTTAATATATTTACATTATCTGATACATCATCTTTATATCAAAGGTAAACTTATTTTATCTTCATAAACAAACACACAGTACTATAGACCATATAAAGCATAGAACAGTATACAAAGTAACTTGTGTACTACTTCAAATTAGTGTTAATTGACTGATGATACATGTATGATTAGCATATGTAATAGTGGAAGGTAAATAGTAACTGACTGGGTATTTCATTTTATTATTATTGTCATAACAAGAAACTGATAATGATAAAATTAATTATAAATAGTTTTATCTTACCAGAATATATCAAAAAAACATAATAACACAACAAACATAAAACTTGCAAAAATTATCAAAGGAATTAACTAGAAATGGATCAGTTATTAATTAACAGAAAAAACTGACAGCAACCACAGTGAACATTTGTCTGTAGTATTAATTAACAGCCAGCCTATAGAGGCAGTGACTAGATACAGCCTTCTGCCACCACAACAGACAAAGCCCACCCCACTGAGTCACACCAATGTTACCTTCACCAGATAATGATAAAAAGATGTGTTGTATGAATATATTATCACTGGTTGTCCAGATCTCAACATTGTAGATAATTATAGCATATGATAAACTGACACACACATAATGTGCATAATTAGGTTAAATGAATCTCTCTTTAGTTTCAATATACTTACCATCCTAGGTCATTTAAATTAATAAAATTTAATTTTTATAAAATAGTATATATAACTTATATGTGTAACACTTAAAAATTGACACAATCATGTCCAAAAATGTCTATTTTATGATATAAAGTATGAAATTCTCTAAGTAATATATCCATAAGCAGTATTTCCTTGTAATTCAATGATCTTTTTTTGTTCTGAGGTATCTGGTAATTTAACATCATCATATATTGGACCTAATTGGGTAGTAGTAGTGGGTGGAGTGTCTTTATTGTAGCTCCTCCTCCTCATAATGAGATAGACAATAAATGTAGTAATAACAGCAGTTAATAGAGAAGAGAGGAACATACTGACTGATACACTCACTGTTAAGTAAACAATTCAGAAATGTAACATGTTTTATATATTACCTGCTAAATATGATGTTTGTTGGTTTACAATAGCTGTAATGGGCAAGAGAATTATATAAACTTCAACTATTATTATAATGTACCTGGACAAGTTGAAGTAGTTACAGTTGAAGATACAGTCGCTCTCAAAGTAGAAATCATTAAAGAATTTAAATAAATTGTATCTACAATGTAAAAAAATATATAATGTTCAATGAGATTATGTATGACATACTGCTAGTTGACTGTGAAGACACAGTACTTGTTGAAGTTGACAAGGACATGAAAGGACATGTACATGTAGTTGCTATATTCAATATATATGTTTTAGTTGCACTTTGTAATAAAGACATCAAAGGGACCAAAGTGTCTATAATCATCATTAAGTAAGTGATTATAAATGTTTTTCACTTACTAATAATTGATGTATCACTTACAGTTGTAAAAAAGAGACTAGGTACATTTACTGGTGTTACTAATACAAATGATATGTAATTAATTTTGTATGTTACACTCTTACAATGTTCAGATGATATTGTTACAATACTAGTACTAGTAATTATTGGTTGTTTAGGAATGATAACTGTATGAGAAGTAAACATAACATACTTTCTAATAATATTTAAATAACCTATAGTCTTATTAGGGTATCCATCTCCTAGTACATTAACTGGTACCACTGTTATAATGTATGTATATCCAGCTAGTACTCCAGTCAATGTAATGTTAGTAACAGTAGTTATATTAACTGTTATTGAACATGATATGTTGTGATAGACTTTGTAGTACAAGAGAGGAGGACGAGAGGAGAGAGGAGGTGACTAAATAAAACTAGAATATTATCAAGTGATTATTAATAATATTATACCTTCCAAGAAATAAAAATAGTGTAGTTCTCTGCGTTGTTTGTAATATTATAATTGATTAATGGTACAGCCTGTAGAACTAGTAAACCATATTTATTACTTAATATAATATTAAAACTAATTAATTCATACCATCCAAAGTGAACATAGTATATTGACTATAGGGTCCTAATCTATTGATAACATCAGACCCTACTACTCTGTACTGATACTCTACTGACTGAGAGAGACCAGAAGATATATTAATACTGGTGATATTACTACCAGTACTAAGACTACTGATCAATATATTATCACTGGTTGTCCTGATCTCAACAGTGTAGTTAACTATACAGTTAGGATGAAGAGTAGGAGGTGACCAGTAAAGAGTGACTGAAGTGTTTGTGAGAGCTGTAAATTCTAGTCCTGTAGGAGCATCACTTGGAGGACCTTTAAATGATAGTACATCTTAGTTATATATGATACTGCTAGTGACATACCTGATATCATAATAGTACAAGTGATTGAGTTTGTATTTATTAAATCATTACACCTGACTTGTGTTCCATTTTTATCAGTAGTAGCAATAAAACTTAAATTAGTTGTTAGTCCAGAAGTATTGCTCACAAGAGCAGCAGTAAACCCAGTATTATCAACATTACTAACTTGTTCAGAACTTACTGTAGCAATGGGACTACTATCTGATGGAGGAGAATACCAAGCTGCTACACTTCCTGTTATTGTACAAGTGAGTGCTCCTTGTGTCTGTGGACATACTCCATGATTACAGTCTAGACTTGTAACTGAAGCTTCTATATAAACTATATATAATGATATTTATAGCATCATACATTTTGTTCATAACAGCATAAGATACACCTACCTCTGACAAGGAAGAGAAGATAAATAACTGTTGTATCATACCTCACCATTTTATCTGTGGGCGGTATTATGCTACGTGTTAATAGGTTGAGTTTAGTATAAGGCTTAAAATTGTATTACTAGTATAACTATATGTTTCTATAATGACAACAATGTATAATATTGATATTGTTTATTTTCATTATATGAGGTATACATAGCAACACAAATGTTTACTATATTTATGTAAATAAATATGTGTAATGTCAGTGAATTATTTAAGGAACAATTGTTTAATGAGCTGCATAGGACATTGTTAGCAATATGTTTACAAAAAATAATTAAAATATATTATCAAACCAATAAATGTGAATACATGTATAGATGAACTGATAAGAACATGTCATTGTTTTTGCATGGTATTGCAACTAAAAATTAATCTAATTTTTACAATAATATATAAATCACCATTTATCATAAGTACTGGACCAAGTCCAATGATATTAACAGCTGTGATATAAATATTGTAATATTGACCAGGAGTTAGTCCAGTAATAATAACACTGGTATTAGTAGTATTAATAACTGTATTGGTCAATGGATTTGTCACAATATAATATAGAATAGGAGGACAAGATACGTCAACTAGTGTCTGTAAATAGGAATGAGATATTTAGTTAGTACTATTGTCTTAATTTACTTCCCAAATTAGTTCAATATTAGTATTTGAAATTGAAAACAAAGTGACACTTGTAACTTGTAATGATGATACTTTAATAAAAGATAAGATTATATAACATAAACTTGTTTATTTTATCTTACCATCCCAAGAAAAAAGAACTTGATAAAGAACGTGTCACTATTAATGGCATCATAACTATATAAGGAGTTTATCCTATATCAGTACAATATTATATTAACTTACCATTATTTATAAGTAGTGGACCAGGTCTAATGATATTAACAGTTGTGATATTAATAATGTAATATTGACCAGGAGTTAGTCCAGTAATAATAACACTGGTATTAGTAGTATTAATAACTGTATTGGTCAATGGATTTGTCACAATATAATATAGAATTGATCCTACTCTTAACAGAATATATTTAAATGTAGGTACATGACAACATTACACATTTTATTAATTGGCTCTTTACTTGAGGTTAGTTGATAATGTCACAATCTAATAGTACCATTCAAATATGATAGATTATTATATTCACTGCCTTTGGTAGATTGCCCTCTTCCTCCTATCAACTGCCACAGCTATTTATAATAGTGATGTACAATTGAAACTTAAATATGATATATACTACAATTATTATTTTGAAAAAAGAACTTTTTAAAATAAAACATAATTCCTTAAAAAATCATGCTATAGAGTACATTATATAAAACTATCAAACACTAGTTATCTTTATTTATTGTCTCATGAACTGGTGGAGTATTAAGTGATGGTTGTTGTTCCATTGTACTATATGTTACATTCTCTGTTACTTCAATTGGTGACTGATCATCTGATCCTTTAATTATACTATAGGTTTCATTTTTTTTCTAAGAAAAACTCTTTTATCACTGGACTAGTCTCACCTCTACTCTGTTTAGTACTGGACACTAGTAGGACACACAAACATACAGTGGTAATAGTACAACTCACTACTATATAGTACTGATCTTTATATATCAAGATTACTACAATAGTTAAAATAACAATTATTATTAGTACTAGTAAGATACAATACTAATAATAATAACAACCAGCAATAACTCCATCACTTAGTACTAGATGTAAGAGAAATAGTGAACAACAATTTATAGTAATATATAACATACCACTACTGGTCTATCTGTAGGGAGACTTGTTACAGTAGGTATAACAAGTACTGAAGGTTGTAGATGCGGGTCCTATAATCAAAATATTAGGCAGATGATAAACACTGTATATACAGGTATGTAGGGATGGTCTACATTATCCATTGACATGATTGTAGTAATAACTAGAAATTATCTCACCAAAACTGATCACTACTCTTTTATACTATGTATTGTTTCTTTCTATAACAATATCTTTGTCAAGTAATGTTTGTAAGCACTGCATTAAAAACTTGATTAATTGATTTAGTTGTAAAATTAAAGTAGTTGTATATCATAAAAACTAATCAGACCATCTTCCAAATACACACACATGTACTTGTACTAGTAGACATTTACATCTCAACAACACCCACACATAACTCAATAATTACACTACGTGGTTCATATAGTTTACATTAACTATTATAACATTATATGATGTACCTCATTTTCTCCTATATCATATATACATACTATATATATTATTTATTGTTGCAAAACTGTAAATATGACTGAAAAATAAGAAGAGAGAGAGAGAGACTCAAACAATGACAGCATACAACAACAAGCATGATACATTTGTTTATAGTATTAAATAATAGAAAGGTAGCCTATAGAGCCAGCGACTAGCTACAGCCTGCTGCTTCTACAACAGGTGAGGCCCATCCCATTGAGTCAAATCAATGTTTCCTTCACCTGATAATGATATAAAGATGTGTTGTTATTTTATTTATACATTTATTGACTATTGCATTTTATTTTTCTGATGTGTATATTTTAAAATTTGCTACTACCCCTCCTCCCAGACTGTAACATGTAAGATGTAACCAGTGGACACTATGGGTATCATATGCATGACATGTCCAGTAAAACATAGCTGAGAGGAATTGATAAAGTAAGGAATCAAACTACAAGGGTAGCTATAATAGTAATATTGGAATCAAATATTTTCCTAGCGTTTCAAGACAACTATATTAAATGTATTGAAGTCATTTGAATGGCTGAGTATATACATATTATATATTCAAGTTGTAAAGTAATTAATCAAGCAAGAAATTTTTTTTGAAAAGATGTGGTTACTACTTTTATTATACATATTACATATAAAGTATAGAGCTTATAGCATTAAGTGTTGTTCATGGAACAATGTTAGTTTAGGATCCAACTCATCTAGTTTATACATGCTGTCATAACAATAATATGTTATCATAGATAATGAAACTAAACAGTAAATAATGAATTTTCTAAAGAGAAATGATACAAACCTTAATGAAATAACCAAGGACAGCCTGTAGATATAGTTATTAGCTACAGCCTGCTGCTACCACAATAGTCACATAAGCGTTTCCTTGATTAAAAATATGTGTTGTTTATTTTATTGATTGATTGATTATCGCATTTTATTTTTCTGATGTATATTTTTATATTTTTACTACACCTCCCCCTCCTCCCAGACTGTAACATGACCAATAGAGCATATGGTTATCATGTGTGTGTGACCTTGTCTAGTAAAAACATGGCTGAGTAGAATTAATAAAGGTGAGAATCAGAATGCAAGGGTATCTGTAATGGTGGTCTTGGAACCAAATATTCCCCCTTTAAAAACATCTGATTTCAAGACTACTGTATTGAATGTATTGAAGTCACTTGAATGGCTGGGTATAATATACATGTATAAATAAGTTGTAAAGTAACTCACTAAACAAGAAATTTTAATTTTGAAAAGATTTGGCTGTTTTATCAGGTGCCTTTGTCAGCAATATTGTGCAAATCTACAGAGAGAGAGAGTCCATAAATAAAAAGGAATTGAATAAACAAATAAAGATAAGAATATACTTTTAAACATGAGGACAATATGAGGATGAATAGGTTAAGCTATATACTAGTACTGGACAAAAGATTAATAGTACTTGTACTACATAAACAAAGAAGAAAAATAATAATGTGCTTTTAAACATGAGAACAATATGAATAGTTGTACTAGACAAAAGATTATATTCTGTTATTGGGGCTATTGGAGGTATTACTGTTTTAATAGTAATTGTTGTAGTACTAGTTCTAACTGTTTATATAATGATTAGAAGACAAAATAAAAGTCAGACTTTCTTATAATTTTTAATGCTTTAAAACTCTCAATATAGATAACAAACCAAGTGGTAGTCCATTAACTGTTTCTCTGAGGTAAGCTCATATATACTAATATTAATTTTAATGAACATACTTTAGAAATATCAAAGAAATAACAAAGAGGAGGTATAGTATTGTTACTTAAAAGCATGTTAATAGCTAATGAAATAACTGAACATTTATTCATATAACAGTAGGATTGATCATAATGGACGCACTATTAGTTTAAGTCAATCAAATTTCAGGAATTAGTCATCATTTCTTAAAACAATTCAAACTTTTATTATTCCGTTATAGTTATCATCAGAGTCCACCTATGCTGAAGTAAACAAAAAACAACAACATCTATCTCTACAATATGATGAAGTTTTTCCTCCAGTGCCTCCGTTCTCAACTGATAATGAACAACCACATCCTATACCTCTATTCCATAGATCTTGTTATAACCTGTGACAGCTCAATACTCTGAAGTCAAGAGAGAACACATGACACCTCATTGTACCACCTCATACTAGTACAATAGTAGAAGGAGACTACTCCATCTTAAAGAGAGAGGAGAGAGAGGTAAATCAGTGAACTATTAATAGACTATCAAAGTTAATTTATAAAATACCTTTATAAAGAGAGGAGAAATCCTGCAACAACAGATTGCAAAAGACATTGGTTTGTATTCAACTCTAAATAATAAAGTAAGACATAATTAATTCAGTCCATGATAAATATATTAGATAAACAAACTAACTGGAGCTGGAGCTGAGCCAAAAGGAGCTGGAGGTATAATATATGCTGAACTAGGCAATGCTCCTAATAACTGACCAATGGCACCTCCTACATCAAATTTAGAGCAGTCTGTTATCTACTCTGATATCAAGGTGTCAACTGATCCCAATAAGATAACACATATCATGATATATCATTGTTGCTATAGGTACCATTCTCTTCTTTGTCATTAACAGAGGCTCTCTACAAGAGGTGCTAAGATACAGGCTCACTTAGGAGAAATGGAGATTCCTCCATCACATCCTCCTAAACTTGGTCCTGAACCAGGTTCCCAAGGCAATAGAGGACAATCAATCTTCTCCATAAATAACCTCTAACATTAACTTGCTTCTAACATGTATAAATGTCAAATGTAGCTAGATAGTTGGTTATTCTATTCTGTCATGTTTATAAATTAATAGCATGATTTCCACTGTAATTTCTTTATTAAATATAAAATGTTAACTAGTATTTATATACATATGAACTTCATATGATCATTTTTTGTATCATTAAAGCAGCTGTCAGTATCAATCATAGGCAAGTATTAATCATTAGTACCCTCATTAATGTGTATGTAGGTATGTAATATATATATATATATATATATATGATCTTCATATGATCATTTTGTATCATTATATCAGCTGTCAATATCAATCATTAGTAAGTATTAATCATTAGTACCCTCAATAACATTGTAATACACACACACACACACACACACACACACACACACACACACACACACACACACACACACACATACTCACACACATACATATTTAGCTAATGTATGTTTATTTAATATATTTATATCATCTGATACATCATCCTTATATCAAAGATAAAATTATTTATCTTCATAAACAAACAAACACATAGCAACCAAACTTTGTGATGATGTAATAACTTAACTGCAGACCACATAAAGTATAGACAATATACAAAGTACTTTGTCTCCAAATTAATTACTATCTATTTGGATTGATTGATGATATGTGTGTGAAAGGTTACTGGTAACTGACTGATCTTGTATTTCTATTTAACTCCAGTAATGTCTTTGAGATAAACATTGTCATGACATGAAACTGATTATGATAATGACAAAGTTGATTATAATAAGCTTGAACTTATTTCAATAATGAGATTATTAATTAGAAATGATAAACACAAACTTTCAATAAATCATCAAAGGAATTAACTGGATCAGTTACTTATATAACAAGTAAATTAACATATTTTTGAAATATTTTATCACAAAACTAATCAGACCATCTTCCATAAACATATACAAATACTTGTACTAGTAGACATCTACATCTCAACAACACATTCAGTAATTATAACATATGGTCTGTTCTGTTTGAATTAACTATGTTCTTCTTATACTAGTAAACATTAGATCTCACATCACCCACACATAACTGTCATACTGTATTTAACATGATATATTATAATTAAACTAAATAAACATACTATAATACTAGCACTATAAATAATATTGCCATTAAGTGTTTAGACAATATTATAGATTGCTATAGTCATTGATAGTTTAATGATTAAAGCACATCCATTACAGCTGCCCTCAAGTGTATTCCCTTCTTTATTGTTCCATTCAGTCATGTATTCACTACACCTATCATACTCATGATAACCACATACTGGACATATACTAAACTGGTATGTACTAGTATTAGTGATAATAATATAATCATATTTACTGATCAACTATGACAATAAGACTGCTTTGCTAAATTACCCTAAGACCAGTATATGTACTTGTATTACATATAGATAATACATAATAATACAGTTATATAAGTATATGTATTATTTATATGTATTAGATAGTACTTATATTATGTTTACATATGACCTAATAATAACACAAACACTGTCACATTAGTCCACTGGTTCCTCCCGTCCTCCCAGACTGTAGCATGTAACATGTGACCAGTACAGCATATAGGTATCATGTGTGTGTGAAATGTCTGGGTGCATGTATAAATGTATGTTTGAGTTGTAAAGTAGTTAACCAAACAAGAATTTAAAACAATTTGGCTACTTGTCAAGTGCCTTTGTCAGTGATATTTTACAAATGGACAGAAAAGCAATCATTAAAGTAAAATCAAGTGAAATAAACAATATAGAATAAAAAATGACTTTTAAACATGAGGACAATATGAGGATGAATAGTTAAGCTATATACTATTACAGGATAAAATGTTAGTAGAGCTATATGTGTACTTGTACTATATAATACATAACAATACTAAATACCTAGTTACATTAATGCATGAAGTATATGATATGTACTAACTATTATGTAATACTTAGTTGGCAATTTATAATGATTGTGTATGTGTTTGTATATTATGAACTTATAATAAATAAATATTGATGATGTTGTTAAATATTTCAACTAATTATTTAATTGTAAACAGTACATGTTGTACAAACATTATTTGAACTATAATCAATACTACTTTTATTATACATGTTACATATAAAGTATATGACTTATAGCATTAAGTGTTGTTCATGGAACAATGTTAGTTTGGGATCCAACTAATACCAGCAGGATAGATGAGTGGTAACTTACTGGCTGGGTATTTATATCCAATTCTAATAATGTTCTTGAGATAAACATTTCATGACATGAAACTGATAATGGCAAGGTTAATTATAGCTTAATGACCAACAAAATGAAAAACAAAACATAATGATGAATATATAAACATTTAAATTTTATATTTCAATGAATGACTTAATTTAGAATGAACCAGTTAATCAAATAAGTTTAATGTGTCATCAAATTTTGTGATTTCTCTCACAAAAGCTATATTCAAAGCATCTTCACAAGTAACATATAGATGTACTACATGTATTGAACTCAGCAACACCCACACACAGAGTAATTATAACTTGTGGTCTGCTCAATTTATCATAACAAATGTACTTCATTATCTCCTACATCATATATATTTGAGCACAATATAGAACAGTTCTATTTTAATAAGTATGAACAAGATTGTTTTGTATAGTATTCTAAGAAAATTTATAATGTGTAGCTAATTTAAATATTTGTTTCTCTTTAGTCTCCAATAGTTATATATGTTAACAACTCTATTTTCTATTAGAATAAAACAAATGAACACATATAAAGTGATATCATCAGATATAGTGGATGTTTGGTATGGTCTAGGTTAACAAACTACTAAGGATATTGTTATGTATACTGATGTGTTTATAATATCTGGAAGGATGACAGTTCAAAACTTCTCTTTAACCCAATATTGTTTCCTTCACATATACTAACTTAATTTTATTAGCTTATCCTCTTATCAGATATATCATGAAAATTTGACAATGAGTCATACTGTCATACTGTAATAACAGTATTTAACATTTTATACTACTATGTTGATTATACCATATAATATTAAGTGTTGTTCATTAAACAATGTTAGTTTATTTGTTATTGTTATAATGATAAGTTTTCACAAATAATGATACAAAACTGAAATAATTAATGAACAGTGTTCGTAGTATGTCTTATATAAAAAGAGTAAATTAAATGATACAAACATTAACATAAATATATATCTAATGAACACAAAAGTACATAAGTACATAAATGCATACCAAGACATATTCTATTCCACATATTTTATTCCAATACTATTTCAACAGAACCTTAAGTAGTACATTATGACATATATGATAATATAAATTATCATCTGATATCAAGGCAGCTATGATGGTCCTGCAAGACAATAGACATTAATATTTAATAACATAGTAATAATAATAAATGTACTCTTTAAATTGAAAACCATCTATTAATTGTGATAAAGAAAAAGAATCTATCTATATTTGTGAGAAGAGGTACAAAATTGAAATAAATGATTTGGTTAATATGAGATAGAAGAAGATACATTATTATATTAAAGTTTTTCCACAACATTACAGCCTATTATAAAAGTATAATATAATAATATTGTAAAAGCTACTCTTTCTATCTATGTTCACCAAGTCATTATTTCAACTTTGTATCACTACTCATAAATATAGATAGACTCTTTTGTTATGTGAAAAAAAATTATAATTATTATATAAAAAGCATTTTTTCTATTTCATGTTTACCAAGCTATTATTTTCTTTACATTATCATTTGTGGAATATTGGCTGCCATTCAGTATTTTTTTGAATAGATACTACTATAATTTTAGGTAAAAAATCATTTAGTCATGTAAATATGTAATGAAAAGTTAAAGTTAGTAACCTCAATATAAATGTAGTTGACTGGTGATTGTTAGTTTAACACAAACATTATATATGGTTGATAATATAAAATTGCATTTCACAAACAAGCTAATTACTTCAGCTATAACTATATATCATGTAGATATTAACATATATCAAAGATCAAAAATGATTATAGATCAGCTAACAACTAAACAAATAACTCATGTATGTATTATTACTTGTCCAGATGATGATGTTTTCTAATCATAAACAGAAAATACTACATGAGTATGCAACATGGTTGGCAACATAATTAAATATAAGCACTCAATATTCCTCCAAAAAGTCTAAATAGAATTTTTCTAAATTTTGATTATTTTAAATGTTTAATCAAAAGATGCAGAATTCAAACCCTTAAATACTATGTTGTATCATTCACCTCAGTCTCATTAAAAATTTAACCAAACAATCACCACAAACAAATAAATATGATGGAGTATGCAAGACTGGCTTACTTTCTCTTTTATCTTATATGTAAGTTATCATTCACATACACATTGCAATAAATCTGTATACCTACCTACAGGTAGCATAGAAACTTCAGTTACAAGTCTAGACTGTAATCATGGAGTATGTCCACAGACAAAAGGAGCAGTAAATTGTACAATAACAGGCAATGTAGGAGCTTGGTATTCTCCTCTATCAGATAGTAGTCCCATTGCTATAGTAAGTTCTGGACAAGTTAGTAATGTTGATAATACTGGGTTTATTGCTTCTCTTGTGAGCAATACTTCTGGTCTAACAACTAATTTAAGTTTTACTGCCACTACTGATAAGAATGGAACACAAGTCAGGTGTGCTGATTTAATAGATACAAACTCAATGACTTGTACTATTATGATATCAGGTATGTCACTAACAGTATCATATAACTAACATGTACTATCATTATAAAGTCCTCAAAGTGATGTTCCTACAGGACTAGAATTTACAGCTCTCACAAACACTTCAGTCACTCTCTACTGGTCACCTCCTATTCTTCATCCTAACTGTATAGTTAACTACACTGTTGAGATCAGGACAACCAGTGATAATATATTGATCAGTAGTCTTAGTACTGGTAGTAATATCACCAGTATTAATGTATCTACTGGTCTCTCTCAGTCAGTAGAGTATCAATACAGAGTAGTAGGGTCTGATGTTATCAATAGATTAGGACTCTATAGTCAATATACTGTTCACTCTGGATGGTAAAAATGAAAGAGTTTTAATACCTCAATTAATATTTCATTAGTTCTACAAGCAGTACCACTAATCATTCATAATATTACTAAGAACTCAGAGAAATACACTATTGTTGTGATTTGGGAGGTATATATTATGTTTTACAATAACTGAGTCTATTTTTTAATTTAGTCTCCTCCTCTCTCCTCTCGTCCTCCTCTCTTGTACTATAAAGTCTATCACAACATATCAGGTTCACTAACTGTTAATATAACTACTGTTACTAACATTACATTGACTGGAGTACTAGCTGGATATACCTACATTATAACAGTGGTACCAGTTAATATACTAGGATATGGATACCCTAATAAGACTATAGGTTATTTAAATATTATTATAAAGTATGTTATGTTTACTTCTAATACAGTTGTCATTCCTAAACAACCAATAATCACTAATGTTGTAACAATTTCATTTAATGAATGTATTATTTATTAGTAAATGTACTTACTACTTTCCCTATTATTGTAGTCATTACAACAAGTGTTGTATTAAATAGTGTTAAGTATAAATATCTATTAATGTATATAGTTTATGATATCTATAGAAAATATAATTTCAATGATGTTACTGTCAATTCTAACAAGTATTACATCTTTTTACTTAACTGGTAGGTCCTTAAAAACCCATTTGAATAAATAATTATTTTTTTAACAGACACTTACTTGAGTAATCCAACATGTACAAACAGTTAATGTAACATCAACTGTTTGTACATGTACAAGTAAGTTATAGTCAAAAGTAACTGTACAATTATATTCAATTATAGCTAATGAAAAACAACAAACCTCATTTTTTGTAAGGTAATAAAACAAACATGTTATATTACTGAATTGTTTACTTAACAATGAGTATATCAGTCAGTATGTCCCTCTCTTCTCTATTAACTGCTGTTTATGAGGAGAAGGAGCTACAAAAAAGATACTCCACCCACTACTACTACCCAATTAGGTCCAATATATGATGATGTTAAGTTACCAGAGACCTCACAACAGAAAGAGATCATTGAATTAAAGGAAATACTGCTTATGGATATATTAATTAAGAACGTGTGTTAAACTTTATTATACATAATTACTAAACTCAGTCAAGTTATAGGATAACAATACACTTGATGTTTCATTATAAAAAGACTCACTTAGAAAAGAATTGTAGTAGTGTCAAAATAGATAATAGAGTTAATAACTAATTAATTTTATTCTATTATTTCTATTATTAAGCTAACAAGTTCACATCAATTTATTATCTAAAGTATATTCTGTTATATGATACACATTACACATGTAAAAGTATTGTAAATACAAGATGTTACATTGTGTGACTAAAAACTATGTGTACTAATGTCATTGTTATATACAATATGAACTTACTACAATCATATTTAACAGCTGTTAATGTTATCATTATTATCTGGTTGAAAACATTGCATTATTTTAATATCTTTAGGTAAGGATTGTTTACTTTTAAAAAAATTGATGTTGACATGAGCATCAAATTTTATCAAATATAAGCTCTTTTATCCTGATAACTAAACACACCCACATAACAACAATCAGTAATAATAATACAATAACAATAAACTATATTACATAATTTACAAACCATTATTATAAATATTACATGTTATCTAGACCCACATGTTGTATATAGACTTTATGTAATACAAGTTCATACTTTACACCAACACATAGAGTAATTATAACATGTGGTCTGTTAAGTTTACATCAACTATCATAACATATGTACTTCATTTCCTTTTTCATTTTCCTTCATTTATTGGATATAGGGGTTCAGCAGGAAGTTATACATTGCTTTGTTATGAAATAAGTATCATTTTCTAAAAATTTATATATATACTTCATTGATTAGTTCAACAGGCTGTATCACTAATCAATATTACAAAGAATACAGTATTGACAATGCTGAACTAACAACTAATTTAAGTTTTACTGCCACTACTGAGAAGACTAGAACACAAGTCACCTCCATATAATTATATATTTCTAACTCCAGGAGGAGTTAGAAATATAGTATATGTTGATTTGGGAAACATCCCTAGGAACAGACCAATGTCACCTCTTACATCAAATTTAGAGCAGTCTGTTATCTACTCTGATATCAAAGCACCAACTGACCCTAAAGGTATCTTATGTGATATAACAACATTGCCATAATCTTCTTTAATTGTCACTAACAGAGGCTCTCTACAAAAAGTGTTATGATACAGGCTCAGTTAGGAGAAATGCAGTTCCCTCCACCATGAACTTTATATGATCACTTTATATCATTATAGCAGCTGTCAGTATTAATTATTAATCATTAGTATTCTCTTTGTGACATGTGTGTGTGTGTGTGTGTGTGTGTATAAATATATGTGTATATATATATATATATATATATATCTTTAGTTAATGTATGTTTATTTAAAATATTTACATCATCTGATACATTCTCCTATGTCAAAATGTAAACTTATTTTATCTTTATAAACAAACACACAGTACTGTAGACAACATAAAGCATAGAACAGTATATAAATTAACTTGTGTACTAATTTAAATTAGTGTCAATTGACTGATGATATGAGTATGAATAACATATGTAATAATGGAAAGGTAAGTAGAATGAACATGAAACTTACAACAATCATCAAAGGAATTAACTGAAAATGGACCAGTTATTTATAAAACAAGTGAATTAACAGATTTTGAACTTTTAATCACAAAAAATATAATATATAATACATACATATGTACTTGTACTAGTATACATTAGATCTAAGCAATACCCACACTTAGTTCATGTGAACAGATTACATTGACTAACATAACACAAATACAATACATAGTATATAAACTAAACTATATATATAATTACATATGTTATACATGCATACATACATATATCTAGATAAGTCTATCAGTACGTTGGACTAGTTACAATTATTATGACATATTTCATATTTTAAACATTTGGTATACTCTATGTTTGTGAAGAACTAAGGGTATTGATATCCTATTGAAAGATAAGATGTCATAATTCATGATAGTCTCATGTTCTATTGGACACATGTTGTACTGATAGTCTTGCTGTAACACATGCTAGGTACTACCATTAGTTATTATAATACAATTAAGGAAACATATCTGTAATAATAGTAAGCTGCTTCCTTGTTTGACAACATCTGTTTACTAAAAGACCAGTATATACATTTATATTACATATAGATAATACATAACAGTCTGTATAATATGTATACTGTCTATAGGTATTAATGTAGTACTAAATTGGTATATACATGTATATGATATGTATTGTATCTATTATATGTGCTATATAGTACTAATTGATAATTTATATTAACATGTATGTGTTATATATTATAAATTGATAATGAAATAAACATTGGTGATGTTGTTACATATTTCAACTAATTACTTAGTGTAAACAGTACAAACATTACTTGAAGTATAATCAATACCACTTTTATTATACATGTTATATATAGCTTATAGCATTAGGTGTTGTTCATGGAACAATGGTAGTTTAGAATCCAACTAATCCAGGCAATACTCGATTACTGCCACTACTGATAAGAACAGAACACAAGTCAGGTGTATTGATGTAATAGATACAAACTCAAGTACTTGTACTATTATGATATCAGATATGTCACTAACAGTATCATATATAACTAACATGTACTATCATTATAAGGTCCTCCAAGTGATGCTCCTACAAGACTAGAATTTACAGCTCTCACAAACACTTCAGTCACTCTCTACTTGTCAACTCCTACTCTTCATTCTAACTACATAGTCAATATACTGTCTTCACACTGGATGGCAAAAACTAAAATAAAATATTATAAGTTCTACAAGCTATTCCACTAATCATTTATAATATTACAAAGAATACAGTGAACTGCACTATTGTTGGGAGTTGGGATTGTTTACAATAGCTGAGTCTAGTATTTTCATTTAGTCACCTCCTTTCTAGTACTACAAAATCTATCACAGCATATCAGATTCACTAACTGTTAATATAACTACTGTTACTAACATTACATTGACTGAAGTACTAGCTGGATATACCTACATTATAACAGTGGTACCAGTTAATATACTAGGAGATGGATACCCTAATAAGACTATAGGTTATTTAAATATTATTAGAAAGTATGTTATGTTTACTTCTCATACAGTTATCATTCGTGATGAACCAATGATAATTAGTGTCAACATATTATAGAATATCATAGAAAGACTATTTCAAGTGATTTATTTAGAATAAATAAGTACAGATTTAGTTAACATATATTTTTATATGAATATAGTAATTGCGTGTCCTTTCATGTTCTTGTCAACTCCAACTTTACTCTAATTTCAGGTCAGTAATATTAATATATAAATGTACCTAGCTCTTTCAACAACTGTAGCAATTTTTAATAATTTTTTCATTATATAATGTTGAATATGTTAAGAATCCATCAGTCCTTTGATGTTTATTACTAGACTCCACTAATTCTACATATTCACTCTATATATGTAATTTGTTTTAAGCAATCATTACATTTATGACTCCATACATGTAATTATTAATTTGATTATTTCCACTTTCATAATGACAGTATTATTATAATACTTTATTAGTCATTTTTTAATTTTTTTATTAGTCAGTAAAGTAAAATTATAATACAATTTCATTTTCATATATATCAGTAGAAGAGCTCTCATCTAAATTCCAACAATTGATTATAAATGCATTCAATACAGGTACATCAAAGTCAAACTTGTATGTTGACAACTATTGTAGTTAACATTGAAGTCAATTTGAAGAACAGCATAAGTATTTACAATGAGTAACACAATAGTTGAGTTATAAAGTAAACTCAACCCACAAAACACACCACCTCTTTACATAAATAAGTCTAACAGGTATTATTGCCATTCATAAATCCATTGTATCATAGCTAAAATCTACTCATCCAGTCAAAATGAAAAAGTATGGTACAATGTTGATTTGTCTTTTAATACCAGTCATAAGTGAGTTAATATATAATATTTGCTAGTATGGCTTTATAGTGAACATAGAAGCTTCAGTTACAAGAAATATGAAAAAGTATGCATGACTGGTTTACTTTCTCTTTTTATACGTAGGTAGCACAGAAGCTTCAGTTACAAGTATAGACTGCAATCATGGAGTATGTCCACAGACACAAGGAGCACTCACTTGTACAATAACAGGCAGTGCAGCAGCTTGGTATTCTCCTCCATCAGATAGTACTCCCATTGCTATAGTAGCAATCTCTGGACATGTTAGTAATGTTGATAATACTGGGATTATTGCTACTCTTGTGAGCAATACTTCTGGTCTAACACTAATTTAAGTTTTACTACCACTACTGATAAGAATGGAACACAAGTCAGGTGTGCTGATTTAATAGATACAAACTCAATGACTTGTACTATTATGATATCAGGTATGTCACTAACAGTATCATATATAACTAACATGTACTATCATTATAAGGTCCTCCAAGTGATGCTCCTACAAGACTAGAATTTACAAACACTTCAATCACTCTTTACTGGTCACCTCCTACTCTTCATCCTAACTGTATAGTTAACTACACTGTTGAGATCAGGACAACCAGTGATAATATATCAATCAGTAATCTTAGTACTGGTAGTAATATCACCAGTATTAATGTATTTACTGGACTCTCTCAGTCAGTAGAGTATCAATACAGAGTAGTAGGATCTGATGCTGTTAATAGATTAGGACCCTATAGTCAATATACTATTTTCACTTTAGATGGTAAGAGTTAGATTATTCTAGTTCCCTTGAGGAGTGCTAATTTTTAGTTCTACAGGCTGTACCACTAATCACTTATAATATCACAAAGAATACAGACAACTACACTATTGTTATAATTTGGGAGGTATGTATTTTTGTTTACAATAACTGACTCTAGTATTTTCATTTAGTTACCTCCTCTCTCCTTTCATCCTCCTCTCTTGTACTATAAAATCTATCACAACATATCAAGTTCACTAATTGTTAATATAACTACTGTTACTAACATTACATTGACTAGAGTACTAGCTGGATATACCTACATTATAACAGTGGTACCAGTTAATATACTAGGAGATGGATATCCTTATAAGACTATAGGTTATTTAAATATTATTATAAAGTATGTTATGTTCACTTCTCATACAGTTATCATTCCTGATGAGGAACCAATAATTACTGGTACTAGTGTTGTAACAATATCATCTGAACATTGTAAGAGTGTTCAATATAACATACAAAATTAATTACATATCATTTGTATTAGTAACACCAGTAAATGTATCTGGTCTCTTTTCTACAACTGTAAGTGATACATCAATTATTAGTAAGTGTAAAACATTTATTATCACTTACTTAATAATGAATATAGACACTTTGGTCCCTTTGATGTCTTTATTACAAAGTGCAACTAAAACAAGTACAATAACTTTAAACTCAACAAGTAGGTCCTTAGAAATTATTATAATTTAAGTATTACAATACAATGAAATGTCTAATATATACACTCTATTTTTTGTATAGCAGTTTCTATCTATAGCCTGTCAGGTTCATCTCCTACAAGTTATTTAATTAATCTAATATAACATTGCTATTTCTATTTGACAATAGCAGTAATCACTACCACAACATCATCAACATCTGCTGGAATATATTATGTTATTGGGACTGTTGGAGGTATTATTGTTTTCATACTAATTGCTGTAGTACTAGTTCTAGCTGGTTGTATAATGATTAGAAGACAAAATAAAAGTCAGGTATTCCTATAAATTACTTAATCCATTAATACTCTCAATATAGGCAACAAAGCAAGTGGTAGTCCAGTAACTGTTTCTCTGAGGTCAGTTCAAATATACTAATATTCATTCATCTTAATGATTATATTTTAGAAGTATTAAAGACAATAACAGAGAAGAGGTAAGGTATTGTTACTTATATGTACATAGTTAATACCTGCATGAGTAAATAAATGAACATTTATTGATACAAAAATGTGATTGATCATCATAACTCATTATTAGTTTATGTTATCTAATTTGGAATTACTCATCATTTCTTAAAATAATTTGGTCATTACTATAGTTATCTTCAGACCCCACCTATGATAAAGTAAACAAGAAACCACAACCTCTATCTCTACAATATGATGAAGTCCCTCCTCCAGTGCCTCCTTATTTAGCTGATAATGACCAGCCACCTCCTGAACCACTGTTCTATTGTGAGGATAATCCTTCTGTACCCTCTTATAATGAGGAACCTGTGATAACTCAGTATTCTAAAGTCAAGCATATAGCACTTCATACAGCTGAAGGAAATTATTCTGTTTTGAAGAGAGAAGAGAGAGAAGTCAGTTAAACATAGGTACACAATCACATGACCATATTATTATAGAGCAGAGAGAATAACTCTCAGTTACAACAGACTGGTTTGTATTCAACTCTAAATAATGAAGTAAGATATAATACAGTCAACTATATCATAATAACTTACATCATATTAGATAAACATACCAGATGGAGCCAGAGCTGAGCCAAGAGGAGCTGGAGGCATAATATATGCTGATCTAGGCAATGTTCCTAAGAACAGACCATTGGTACCTCCTCCATCAAATTTAGAGCAGTCTGTTATCTACTCTGATATTAATCACTAGTATTCTCAATATTCATTGTGGCATATATATATATATATATATTTAGCTAATGTATGTTTATCTAATATATTTACATCATCTGATGTATCATCCTTATATCAAAGGTAAACTTATTTTATCTTCATAAACAAACACACAGTACTATGACTATATAAAACAAACAACAGGTTTTGAACTTTTAGTCACAAAAACTAATCAGACCATCTTCCAAAATACATACACATATACTTGTACAAATATTAATTAAAAGAAGGGTAGCTTATAGAGGCAGTGACTAGATACAGCCTTCTGCCACCACAATAGACAAAGCCCACCCCACTGAGTCACACCAATGTTACCTTCACCAGATAATGATAAAAAGATGTCTTGTTTATTTTATTTATTTATTGACTAATACATCTTATTTTTCTGATGTATATAGTTTAATACTTTTACTACCCCTCACCCAGACCGACTCTCTGTAATGTAACATCTATCCAATGGACCATATTGTATGCATTAAAAGCATGACTGAGTGAATTAAATAAAGGAGGGAAATCAGAATAGTAGGTAGTTGTAATGGTGGTCTTGAAACCAGATATTCTCCTAGTGAAACTTCTGATTTCAAGACTGCTTTATTTAATTTATTGAAGTCATTTAAATTGCTAGGTATATTCATATATATTTCAGTTGTAACGTAATCCACCAAATAAGAAATTTTATTTGAAAGTTCTGGCTGTCATTGGCTATCTTCATCAGTAATATTACAAAAAGCATAGAGAGGCAGTCAATAAATAAAACTAAAATGAATAAACAAATAAAGATAAGAATGTACTTTAAAACATGATGAGGACAATATAAGGATGAATAGTTAAGCTATATACTAGTACTGGATAAAAGATTAGTACATATACTTGTACTACATAATATGTAACAATATTACATACTGAGTTATATTAATGTATGAAGTATATGATATGTACTATCTATATATATTATGTAATACTTAGTTGGCAATTTATATTGATTATGTATGTGTTTGTATATTATGAACTCATAATGAAATAAACATATTTCAACTAATTACTTAATTGTAAACAGTATACCTTTTACAAACATTATTTGAACTACAATCAATACAACTTTTATTGTACATGTTACATATAAAATATATAGCTTATAGCATTAAGTGTTGTTCATGGAACAATGTTAGTTTGTGATCCAACTAATCCAGGCGATACCTGATGTCTTAACAATAATATGTTATAATAAAACAAGTCAGGTGTGTTGATGTAATAAATACAACTCAATGACTTGTACTATTATGATATCAGGTATGTCACTAACAGTATCATATATAACTAACATGTACTATCATTATAAGGTCATCCAAGTGATACTCATACAGGACTGTGTTTTACAGTTCTCACAAACACTTCAGTCACTCTTTACTGGTCAACTACTACTCTTCATTTTAACTGTATAGTCAATATACTGTCTTCACCCTCTCCTCTTATCCTCCTCTCTTGTACTATAAAGTCTATCACAAAATATCAAGTTCACTAACTGTTAATATAACTACTGTTACTAACATTACATTGACTGAAGTACTAGCTGGATATACCTACATTATAATAGTGGTAACAGTTAATATACTAGGAGATGGATACCCTAATAAGACTATAGGTTATTTAAATATTATTATAAAGTGTGTTATGTTTACTTCTCATACAGTTATCATTCATGATGAACCAATGATAATTAGTGTCAACATATTATAGAATATCATATGGGTTTACTGCTGCTTTTGTGAGTAACAATTCTGGACTAACAACTAATTTAAGTTTTACTGCCACTACTAATAAGAATGGAACACAAGTCAGGTGTAGTGATGTAATAGATACAAACTCAATGACTTGTAATATTATGATATCAGGTATGTCACTAACAGTATCATATATAACTAACAATGTACTATCATTATAAGGTCCTTCAGGGATACTCCTACAGAACTGGGTTTTACAGCTATCACAAACACTTCAGTCACTCTCTACTGGTCAATTCACACTGGATGGCAAGAACTAGAATAAAATATTATAAGTTCTACAAGCTATTCCATTAATCATTTATAATATTACAAAGAATACAGTGAACTACAGGTACTATTAGTACATCATGTGGGAATTAATGGTAGTAACAGATTATTCATTGTTTTCACAAACTGTAAGTGAACTGAACACAATATTGTTTACAGTCAAACCTTTATTATGCATTGTTGACATTATATTGTGTAGTTCTAAGAATTCTTTATACATAGCATTGTATTTCTTATTACTAACAATGTCATTGGTATTATACTAATTTAATATATTTATTCATTGACTTTGAAATGTGAATCTGTATTAAAAAACCAATTATTGACCAACAACACAAGCCATATCTGTAATTAAAGGAAAATATGGTTTTGAATTTCAGGTCAGTAATATTAGCAATACTATTACTAGCAGATGGTAAAGAATTACTAAGAATCAAATAGTTTTAATATATTAAGTAATATGTTTTACTAGTTCTACAAGCTGTACCATTAATTACTTATACTATTACAAACAACACAGAGGACTATACTATTTTTATTGTTGGGAGGTATAATATTATTAACAATCACTTGATATTATTCTAATTACATTTAGTCTCCTCCTCTTTCCTCTCGTCCTCCTCTCTTGTACTATAAAGTCTATCACAACATATCAGGTTCACTAACTGTTAATATAACTACTGTTACTAACATTACATTGACTGGAGTACTAGCTGGATATACCTACATTATAACAGTGGTACCAGTTAATATACTAGGAGATGGATACCCTAATAAGACTATAGGTTATTTAAATATTATTATAAAGTATGTTATGTTTTCTTCTCATATAGTTATCATTCATGATGAACCAATGATAATTAGTGTCAACATATTATAGTATTCTAGAATATCATAGAAAGACTACTTCAAGTCATTTATCTAAGTACAGATTTAGTTAATATATATATTTTTAAATGAATATAGTAACTATTTGTCCTTTCATGTTCTTGTCAACTCCAACTTTACTCTCATTTCAGTCAGTAATATTAATATATAATTAATATTACTGACTGAATAATATAATTAATATAATTAATAATATAATTAATATAATTAATATATAAATGTACCAACAACACAAGCCATATCTGTAATTAAAGGAAAATATGGTTATGAATTTCAGGTCAGTAATATTGGTATATAAATGTACCTAGGTTTTTCAACAACTGTAGCAATATTTAATAATTTTTTCATCATATAATGTTGAATATGTTAAGAATCTATCAGTCCTTTGATGTTTATTACTAGACTCCACTAATTCTACATATTCACTGCTCACTCTATATATCTAATTTGTTTTAAGCAAACATTACATTTATGACTCCATACATGCAATTATTAATTTGATAATTTCTACTTTTGTAATGACCAAATTTTTTAATTTTTAAATATTAGGCAGTAAAGTAAATTTTAATACAATTTCATCTTCCTATATATATCAGTAGAAGACCTCTTGTCTAAACACATTCAATACAGGTAGATCAAAGTCAAACTTGTATGTTGACACAGAAGTCAATTTTAAGAACAACATAAGTATTTACAATGAGTAATCTAATAGTTGAGTTATAATGTAGACTCAACCCACAAAACACACCACCTCTTTACATAAATAAGTCTAACAGGTATCATTGCCATACATAAATCCATTGTATCATAACTATAATCTACCCATCCAGTCAAAATGAAAAAGTATGGTACAATATTGATTTGTCTTCTATTACCAGTCATAAGTGAGTTAATATATAATATTTGTTATATAGCCTTACAGTGAACATAGAAGCTTCAGTTACAAGTCTAGACTGTAATCATGGAGTATGTCCACAGACACAAGGAGCAGTCAATTGTACAATAGCCGGAAGTGTAGCAGCTTGGTATTCTCCTCCATCAGATAGTACTGCCATTGCTACAGTAAGTTCTGGAGAAGTTGTTAATAGTAAAACTGAGTTTACTGGTGCTCTTGTGAGTGTTAACAATCCTGGACTAACAACTAATTTAAGTTTTATTGCCACTACTGATAAGAATGGAACACAAGTCAAGTGTGTTGATACATTTGATATAAACTCAATGACTTGTACTATTATGATATCAGGTATGTCACTAACAGTATCATATATAACTAATATGTACTATCATTATAAGGTCCTCCAAGTGATGGTCCTACAGGATTGGGTTTTACAGCTCTCACAAACACTTCAGTCACTCTTTACTGGTCACCTCCTACTCTTCATCCTAATTGTATAGTTAACTATACTGTTGAGATCAGGACAACCAGTAATAATATATTGATCAGTAATCTTAGTACTGGTAGTAATATCACCAGTATTAATGTATCTACTGGTCTCAATCAGTCAGTAGAGTATCAATACAGAGTAGTAGGGTCTGATGCTGTTAATAGATTAGGACCCTATAGTCAATATACTATTTTCACTTTAGATGGTAAGAGTTAGATTATTATAGTTCTCGTGAGGAGTGCTAACTTTTAGTTCTACAGGCTGTACCACTAATCACTTATAATATCACAAAGAATACAGACAACTACACAATTTTTGTAATTTGGGAGGTATGTATTTTTGTTTATAACAACTGAGTCTAGTTTTTTATTAGTCACTTCCTCTCTCCTCTCGTCCTCCTCTCTTGTACTATAAAGTCTATCACAACATATCAGGTTCACTAACTGTTAATATAACTACTGTTACTAACATTACATTGACTGGAATACTAGCTGGATATATCTACATTATAACAGTGGTACCAGTTAATATACTAGGAGATGGATACCCTAATAAGACTATAGGTTATTTAAATATTATTATAAAATATGTTATGTTTACTTCTCATACAGTTATCATTCCTGATGAGGAACCAATAATTACTAGTACTAGTATTGTAACAATATCATCTGAACATTGTAAGAGTGTAACATACAAAATTAATTATATATCATTTGTATTAATAACACCAGTAAATGTATCTGGTCTTTTTTCTACAACTGTAAGTGATACATCAATTATTAGTAAGTGTAAAACATTTACTATCACTTACTTAATGATGAGTATAGAAACTTTGGTCCCTTTGATGTCTTTATTACAAAGTGCAACTAAAACAAGTACAATATCTTTAAACTCAACAGGTATGTCTTTAGAAATTATTATAATTTAAGTATTACAATATAATGAAATGTCTATATATATACTCTATTTTTTGTATAGCAGTTTCTAACTATAGTCCTTCTAGGTCATCTCCTACAAGTAATTTAATTAATCTAATATAACATTGCTATTTCTATTTGACAATAGCAGTAATCACTACCACAACATCATCAACATCTGCTGGAATATATTATGTTATTGGGACTGTTGGAGGTATTATTGTTTTCATACTAATTGCTGTAGTACTAGTTCTAACTGGTTGTATAATGATTAGAAGACAAAATAAAAGTCAGGTGTTTCTATAATTACTTAATCCATTAATACTCTCAATATAGACAACAAAGCAAGTGGTAGTCCAGTAACTGTTTCTCTGAGGTCAGTTCAAATATACTAATATTCATCTTAATGATTATATTTTAGAAGTATTAAAGACAATAACAGAGAAGAGGTAAGGTATTGTTACTTATATGTACATAGTTAATACCTGCATGAGTAAACAAATGAACATTTATTGATACAAAAATGTGATTGATCATCGTGACTCATTATTAGTTTATGTTATCTAATTTGGAATTACTCATCATTTCTTAAAATAATTTGGTCATTACTATAGTTATCTTCAGATTCCACCAATGATGAAGTAAACAAGAAACCACAACCTCTATCTCTACAATATGATGAGGTCCCTCCTCCAGTGCCTCCTTATTTAGCTGATAATGAGCAGCCACCTCCTGAAACACTGTTCCATTGTGAGGATAATCCTTCTGTATCCCTTTATAATGATGAACCTGTGATAACTCAGTATTCTGAAGTCAAGAGAGAGCATATAGCACTTCATACAGCTGAAGGAAATTATTCTGTTTTGAAGAGAGAAGAGAGAGAAGTCAGTTAAATGTAGGTACACAATCACATGACCATATTATAATTACAGAGCAGAGAGAATAATTCTCAGTTACAAGAGACTGGTTTGTATTCAACTCTAAATAATGAAGTAAGATATAATACAGTCAACTATATCATAATAACTTACATCATATTAGATAAACATACCAGGTGGAGCCAGAGCTGAGCCAAGAGGAACTGGAGGTATAATATATGCTGATCTAGGCAATGTCCCTAGGAACAGACCAATGGCACCTCCTCCATCAAATTTAGAGCAGTCTGTTATCTACTCTGATATCAAAGCACCAACTGACCCTAATAAGGTATCTTGTGTGATATAACAATGTTGCCATAATCTTCTTTAATTGTCACTAACAGAGGCTTTCTACAAAAGGTATTATGATACAAGCTCAGTTAGGAGAAATGGAGCTACCTCCACCACGTCCTCCTAAACCTGGTCCCAAATCTGGTTCCCATGGCAGTGGAGGCCAGTCAACAACAGTAATTCCCTCTATACATCACCTGTAAAATGATTATAACTCACTGCTGACTTATATAATGTTAAATATGCCACTTTTTTAGTTCATTATTTTATTTTATCATGTTTTAGATGTCAATAGTTTTTAGCTATTGTTAAACTAGTATCATTTGTTTATTAACTATTATATGTTAACTAGTAGTTGTTTACATATAAACTTCATATGATCACTTTGTATCATTATAGCAGCTGTCAGTATTAATTATTAATCACTAGTCTTCTCAATATTTATTGTGAGATATATATATATATATATATATATATATATATATATGTATGTATGTATGTATGTATGTATGTATGTATGTATGTATGTATGTATGTATGTATGTATGTATGTATGTATATATTTAGCTAACGTATGTTTATTTAATATATTTACATCATCTGATACATCATCCTTATATCAAAAGTAAACTTATTTTATCTCATAAACAAACACACATTACTGTAGACCACAAAAAGCATAGAACAGTATACAAAGTAACTTGTGTACTACTTAAAATCAGTGTTAATTGACAGATGATACATGTATGATTAGCATATACAATAGTTGAAATGCAAGTGGTAACTGACTGGGTATTTCATTTTATTATTATTGTCATAACATGAAACTGATAATGATAAAGTTAATTATAAATAGTTTTATCTTACCACAATATTATCAATGAAATATAATAACACAACAAACATGAAACTTGCAAAAATTATCAAAGGAATTAACTAGAAATGGATCAGTTATTAATTAACAGAAAAATTAATTAACAGCTAGCCTATAGAGGCAGTGACTAGATACAGCCTTCTGCCACCACAACAGACAAAGTCCACCCCACTGAGTCACACCAATGTTACCTTCACCAGATAATGATAAACGATGTGTTGTTTATTTTATTTATTTATTGACTGATACATCTTATATATATTATGTAATACTTAGTTGTCAATTTATATTGATTGTGTATGTGTTTGTATATTATGAAATTATAATGAAATAAACATTGATGATGTTGTTACATACTTCAACTAATTATTTATAGTAAACAGTATACCTTGTACAAATATTATTTGAACTACAATCAATATCACTTTTATTATACATATTATAAGTGTTGTATTAAATAGTAGTTAGTATAAATATCTATTAATGTATATAGTTTATGATATCTATAGAAACTACAAGTTTATTGATGTTACTGTCAATTCCAACAAGTATTACATCTTTTTACTTAACTGGTAGGACCTTAAAACCCATTTGAATAAATAATTACTTATCTATTTACAGACACTTACTTTAGTTCTTCAGTCATTCAAATTCCTACAGTTAATGTAACATCAACTGTTTTTTTCATGTACAAGTTATAGTCAAAGTGTAAGTGTACAATCATATTCAATTATAGCTAATGAAAGACAACAAACGTCATGTTTAGCAAGTAATTTATAAAACAAATATATTACATTACTGAATTGTATACTTAACAGTGAGTATACCAGTTAGTATGTTCCTCTCTTCTCTATTAACTGCTGTTATTACTACACTTATTGTCTATCTCATTATGAGAAGGAGGAGCTACAATAAAGACACTCCACCCATTACTACTACCCAATTAGGTCCGATATATGATGATGTTAAGTTACCAGAGACCTCAGTACCAAAAGAGATCATTGAATTACAAGGAAATACTGCTTATGGATATATTAATTAAAAACATGTGTTAACTTTATTATACATAATTACTAAAGTCAGTCAAGTTATGTGATGACAGTATGCTTAATGTTTTGTTATGAAGAGTGAAAATATTCACTTAGAAAGTTATTATGACAATACACAAGGCAATGTCCCTGAGAACAGACCAATGGCACCTCCTACATCAAATTTAGAGTAGTCTGTTATCTACTCTGATATTAAAGCACCAACTGACCCTAATAAGGTATCTTATGTGATAGAACAATGTTGCCATAATCTTCTTTAATTGTCACTAACAGAGGCTCTCTACAAAAGGTGTTATGATACAGGCTCATTTAGGAGAAATGGAGTTACCTCCACCATGAACATCATATGATATCTTTAGTTAATGTATGTTTATTTAAAATATTTACATCATCTGATACATCCTCCTTATGTCAAAATGTAAACTTATTTTATCTTTATAAGCAAACACACAGTACTGTAGACAACATAAAGCATAGAACAGTATATAAATTAACTTGTGTACTAATTCAAATTAGTGTCAATTGACTGATGATATGAGTATGAATAGCATATGTAATAATGGAAAGGTAAGTAGAATGAACATAAAACTTACAACAATCATCAAAGGAATTAACTGAAAATGGACCAGTTATTTATAAAACAAGTGAATTAACAGATTTTGAACTTTTAATCACAAAAAATATAATATATAATACATACACATGTACTTGTACTAGTATACATTAGATCTAAACAATACCCAAACATAGTTCATGTGATCAGTTCAGATTACATTGACTAACATAACACAAATACAATACATAGTATATAAACTAAACTATATATATAATTACATATGTTATACATGCATACATACATATATCTAGATAAGTCTATCAGTATGTTGGACTAGTTACAATTATTATGACATATTTCATATTTTAAACATTTGGTATACTCTATGTTTGTAAAGAACTAAGGGTATTGTTATCCTATTGAAAGATAAGATGTCATAATTCATGATAGTCTCATGTTCTATTGGACACATGTTGTACTGATAATCTTGCTGTAACACATGCTAGGTACTACCATTAGTTATTATAATACAATTAAGGAAATGCATCTGTAATAATAGAAAGCTGCTTCCTTGTTTGACAACATCTGTTTACTAAAAGACCAGTATATACATTTATATTACATATAGATAATACATAACAGTCTGTATAATATGTATACTGTCTATAGGTATTAATGTAGTACTAAATTGGTATATATATGTATATGATATGTACTGTATCTATATATATATGTATATGATATGTATGTGCTATATAGTACTAATTGATAATTTATATTAACATGTACGTGTTGTGTATTATAAATTGATAATAAAATAAACATTGATGATGTTGTTACATATTTCAACTAATTACTTAGTGTAAACAGTACAAACATTACTTGAAGTATAATCAATACCACTTTTATTATACAAGTTATATATATAGCTTATAGCATTAGGTGTTGTTCATGGAACAATGTTAGCTTAGAATCCAACTAATCCAGGCAATACTTGATGTCTTAACAATAATATATTGTAATGGAAAACAAATCAATAATCATGGACTAAAAAATATATTACTGCCACTACTGATAAGAATGAAACACAAGTCAAGTGTGTTGATGTAATAGATACAAACTCAATGACCTGTGTACTATTATAATATCAGGTATGGCCTTAACAGTATCATATATAACTAACATGTACTATCATTATAAGGTCCTCCAAGTGATGTTCCTACAGGACTGGGTTTACAGCCTCTCACAAACACTTTAGTCACTCTCTACTGGTCAACTCCTACTCTTCATTCTAACTGTATAGTTAATATACTGTCTTCACACTGGATGGCAAGAACTAAAATAAAATAATTTAAGTTCTACAAGCTATTCCACTAATCACTTATAATATTACAAAAAAAGTGAACTGCACTATTGTTGTGAGTTGGGATTGTTTACAATAACTGAGTCTACATTTCATTTAGTTATCTCCTTTCTTGTACTATAAAATCTATCACAGCATATCAGGTTCACTAACTGTTAATATAACTACTGTTACTAACATTACATTGACTGGAGTACTAGCTGGATATACATACGTTATAACAGTGGTATCAGTTAATATACTAAGAGATGGATACCCTAATAATACTATAGGTTATTTAAATATTATTATAAAGTATGTTATGTTTATTTCTCATACAGTTATCTTTCATGATGAATTAATGATAATAAGTGTAAACATATTATAGAATATCATAGAAAGACTATTTCAAGTGATTTATTTAGAATAAGTAAGTACAGATTTAGTTAATATATATTTTTATATGAATATAGTAATTGCGTGTCCTTTCATGATCTTGTCAACTCCAACTTTACTCTAATTTCAAGTCAGTAATATTAATATATTAATGTACCTAGCTCTTTCAACAACTGTAGCAATTTTTAATAATTTTTTCATCATATAATGTTGAATATGTTAAGAATCCATCAGTCCTTTGATGTTTATTACTAGACTTCACTAATTCTACATATTCACTCTATATATGTAATTTGTTTTAAGCAATCATTACATTTATGACTCCATAAACTACAATTCTTAATATGATTATTTCCACTTTCATAATGACATTATTTTTATAATTTTTAAATATTAGTCAGTAAAGTGAAATTATAATACATTTTCATGTTCCTATATATATCAGTAGAAGAGCTCTCATCAAATTCCAACAATTGATTATAAACACATTCAATACAGGTACATCAAAGTCAAACTTGTATGTTGACAACCATTGTAGTTAACATTGTAGTCAATTTTAAGAACGATATAAAAATTTACAATAAGTAACCTAATAGTTGAGTTATAATGTAAACTCAACCCACAAAACACACCACCACTTTACATAAATAAGTCTAACAGGTATCTTTACCATGTATAAAACCATTGTATCATAACTATAATCTACTAATGTAGTCAAAATGAAAAAGTATGCTACAATATTGATTTGTCTTCTATTACCAGTCATAAGTGAGTTAATATATAATATTTGTCAGTATGACTTTATAGTGAACATAGAAGCTTCAGTTACAAAACTAGATTGTAATCATGGAGTATGTCCACATACACAAGGAGTTCTCACTTGTACAATAACAGGCAATATAGCAGCTTGGTATTCTCCTCCATCAGATAGTACTCCCATTGCTACAGTCACTTCTGAATTAGTTACTAATATTGATAATACTGGGTTTACTGCTGCTCTTGTGAGCAATACTTCTGGACTAACAACTAATTTAAGATTTACTGCCACTACTGATAAGAATGGAACACAAGTCAGGTGTCTTGATGTAACAGATACAAACTCAATGACTTGTACTATTATGATATCAGGTATGTCACTAACAGTATCATATATAACTAACATGTACTATCATTAGAAGGTCCTCCAAGTGATGCTCCTACAGGGCTGGGTTTTATAGCTCTCACAAACACTTCAGTCACTCTTTACTGGTCACCTCCTACTCTTCATCCTAACTGTATAGTTAACTACACTGTTGAGATCAGAACAACCAGTGATTATATATTGATCAGTAATCTTAGTACTAGTAGTAATATCACCAGTATTAATGTATCTACTGGTCTCAATCAGTCAGTAGAGTATCAATACAGAGTAGTAGGGTCTGATGCTATTAATAGATTAGGACCCTATAGTCAATATACTATGTTCACTTTAGATGGTAAGAGTTAGATTTTTCTAGTTCCCTTGAGGAGTGCTAATTTTTAGTTCTACAGGCTGTACCACTAATCACTTATAATATCACAAAAAATACAGACAACTACACTATTGTTATAATTTGGGAGGTATGTGTTTCTGTTTATAATAACTGAGTCTAGTTTTTTATTTAGTTTCCTCCACTCTCCACTCATCCTCCTCTCTTGTACTATAAAGTCTATCACAACATATCAGGTTCACTAACTGTTAATATAACTACTGTTACTAACATTACATTGACTGGAGTACTAGCTGGATATACCTACATTATAACAGTGGTACCAGTTAATATACTAGGAGATGGATACCTTAATAAAACTATAGGTTATTTAAATATTATTATAAAATGTGTTATATTTACTTCTCATACAGTTATCATTCCTGATGAGGAACCAATAATTACTAGTACTAGTATTGTAACAACATCATCTGAACATTGTAAGAGTGTTCAATATAACATACAAAATTAATTACATATCATTTGTATTAATAACACCAGTAAATGTACCTAGTCTCTTTTCTACAACTGTAAGTGATACACCAATTATTAGTAAGTGCAAAACATTTATTATCACTTACTTAATGATGAGTATAGACACTTTGGTCCCTTTGATGTCTTTATTACAAAGTGCAACTAAAACAAGTACAATATCTTTAAACTCAACAGGTAATCCTCAAACATTATTGTAATTTAAGTATTACATTATAATGAAATGTCTATATATATACTCTATTTTTTGTATAGCAGTTTCTATCTATAGCCTGTCAGGTTCATCTCCTACAAGTAATTTAATTAATCTAATATAACATTGCTATTTCTATTTGACAATAGCAGTAATCACTACTACAACATCATCAACATCTGCTGGAATATATTATGTTATTGGGACTGTTGGAGGTATTATTGTTTTCATACTAATTACTGTAGTACTAGTTCTAACTGGTTGTATAATGATTAGAAGACAAAATAAAAGTTAGGTGTTCCTATAATTATTTAATCCTTTAATACTCTCAATATAGACAACAAAGCAAGTGGTAGTCAAGTAACTGTTTCTCTGAGGTCAGTTCAAATATACTAATATTTATTTTAATGATTATACTTTAGAAGTATTAAAGACAATAACAGAGAAGGGGTAAGGTATTGATACTTATATGTACATAGTTAATACCTGCATGAGTAAATAAATGAACATTTATTGATACAAAAGTGGGATTGATCATCATAACTCATTATTAGTTTATGTTATCTAATTTGGAATTACTCATCATTTCTTAAAATAATTTGGTCATTACTATAGTTATCTTCAGACCCCACCTATGATAAAGTAAACAAGAAACCACAACCTCTATCTCTACAATATGATGAGGTCCCTCCTCCAGTGCCTCCTTATTTAGCTGATAATGACCAGCCACCTCCTGAACTACTGTTCCATTGTGAGGATAATCGTTCTGTACCCTCTTATAATGAGGAACCTGTGATAACTCAGTATTCTGAAGTCAAGAGAGAGCATATAGCACTTCATACAGCTGAAGGAAATTATTCTGTTTTGAAGAGAGAAGAGAGAAAAGTCAGTTAAATGTAGGTACACAATCACATGACTATATTATTTTAGAGCAGAGAGAATAACTCTCAGTTACAACAGACTGGTTTGTATTCAACTCTAAATAATGAAGTAAGAAATAATACAGTAACTATATCATAATAACTTATATCATATTAGATAAACATACCAGGTGGAGCCAGAGTTGAGCCAAGAGGAGCTGGAGGTATAATATATGCTGATCTAGACAATGTTCCTAAGAACAGACCAATGGTACCTCCTGCATTAAATTTAGAGCATTCTGTTATCTACTCTGATATCAAAGCACCAACTGACCCTAATAAGGTATCTTATGTGATATAATGATGTTGCCATAATCTTCTTTAATTTGTCACTAACAGAGGCTCTCTACAAAAGGTGTTATGATACAGGCTCAGTTAGAAGAACTGGAGTTACCACCACCACGTCCTCCTAAACCTGGTCCCAAACCTGGCTCCCATGGTAGTGGAGGCCAGACAACAACAGTAATTCCCTCCATACATCACCTGTAAAATGATCATAACTCACTGCTGACTTATATAATGTTAAATATGTCACTTTTTTAGTTCATTATTTAATTTTGTCATGTTTTACATATTAATCTGATGCATCATCCTTATATCAAAGGTAAACTTATTTTATCTCATAAACAAACACACAGTACTATAGACCATATAAAGCATAGAACAATATAGTAACTTGTGTACTACTTAAAATTAGTGTTAATTGACTGATGATATGAGTATGGTTAGCATATGTAAGGCAAGTCGTAATTGTCTGGGTATTTCATTTATTATTAGTGTCATAACATGAAACTGATAATGATAAAGTTAATTATAAATAGTTTTATCTTACCAGAATATATTCAATGAAATATAATAACACAACAAACACGAAACTTACAAAAATCATCAAAGGAATTAACTAAAAATGGACCAGTTATTAATAAAACAAACGAGTTAACAGGTTTTGAACTTTTAGTCACAAAATCTAATCAGACCATCTTCCAAAATACATACACATGTACTTGTACAAATATTAATTAAAAGAAGGGTAGCTTATAGAGGCAGTGACTAGATATAGCCTGCTGCCACCACAATAGACAAAGCCGACCCCACTGAGTCACACCAATGTTACCTTCACCAGATAATGATAAAAAGATGTCTTGTTTATTTTATTTATTTATTGACTAATACATCTTATTTTTCTAATGTATATAGTTTAATACTTTTACTACCCCTCTCCCAGACCAACTCTCTGTAATGTAACATCTATCCAATGGACCATATTGTATGCATTTAAAACATAACTGGGTTAATTAAATAAAGGAGAGAAATCAGAATAGTAGGTAGTTGTAATGGTGGTCTCGGAACCAGATATTCTCCTAATGAAACTTCTGATTTCGAGACTGCTTTATTAAATTTATTAAAGTCATTTGAATTGCTAGGTATATTCATATATATTTTAGTTGTAAAGTAATCCACCAAATAAGAAATTTTATTTGAAAGTTCTGGCTGTCATTGGCTATCTTCATCAGTAATATTACAAAAAGCATAGAGAGACAGTCAATAAATAAAACTAAAATGAATAAACAAATAAAGATAAGAATGTACTTTAAAACATGGGGACAATATAAGGATGAATAGTTAAGCTATATACTAGTACTGGATAAAAGGTTAATAGTACTTGTACTACATAATACATAACAATACTACATACTGAGTTATATCAGTGTATGGAGTATATGATATGTACTATCTATATATATTATGTAATACTTAGTTGGCAATTTATATTGATTGTGTATGTGTTTGTATATTATGAACTCATAATGAAATAAACATTGATGATGTTGTTACATATTTCAACTAATTACTTAATTGTAAACAGTATACCTTGTACAAACATTATTTGAACTACAATCAATACCACTTTTATTATACGTGTTACATACATGGTACATAACATATAGTATTATGTGTTGTTCATGGAACAATGTTAGTTTGTGATCCAACTAATCTAGGCGATAATAAGATGTCTTAACAATAATATATTGTAATAAATAACCATGTTATAATAAAACAAGTCAGGTGTGTTGATGTAATAAATACAACTTCAATGACTTGTACTATTATGATATCAGGTATGTCACTAACAGTATCATATATAACTAACATGTACTATCATTATAAGGTCCTTCAGGGATACTCCTACAGGACTGGGTTTACAGCTCTCACAAACACTTCAGTCACTCTCTACTGATCAACTCCTACTCTTCATTTTAACTGTATAGTCAATATAGTGTCTTCACCCTCTCCACTCACCCACCTCTCTTGTATTACAAAGTCTATCACAACATATCAGGTTCACTAACTGTTAATATAACTACTGTTACTAACATTACATTGACTAGAATACTAGCTGGATATATCTACATTATAACAGTGGTACCAGTTAATATACTAGAAGATGGATACCCTAATAAGACTATAGGTTATTTAAATATTATTATAAAGTGTGTTATGTTTACTTCTCATACAGTTATCATTCCTAAACAACCAATATATACTAGTACTAGTATTGTAACAACATCATCTGAACATTGTAAGAGTGTAACATACAAAATTAATTACATATTATTTGTATTAGTAACACCAGTAAATGTAACTAGTCTCTTTTCTACAAATGTAAGTGATACATCAATTATTAGTAAGTGCAAAACATTTATTATCACTTACTTAATGATGAATATAGACACTTTGGTCCCTTTGATGTTTTTATTACAAAGTGCAACTAAAACAAGTACAATATCTTTAAACTCAACAGGTATGCTCTTAGAAATTATTATAATTTAAGTATTACAATATAATGAAATGTCTATATATATACTCTATTTTTTGTATAGCAGTATCTATCTATAGTCTGTCAGGTTCATCTCCTACAAGTAATTTAATTAATCTAATATAACATTGCTATTTCTATTTGACAATAGCAGTAATTACTACTACAACAACATCAACATCTGCTGGAATATATTATGTTATTGGGACTGTTGGAGGTATTATTGTTTTCATACTAATTGCTGTAGTACTAGTTCTAGCTGGTTGTATAATAATTAGAAGACAAAATAAAAGTCAGGTGTTCCTAAAATTACTTAATCCTTTAATACTCTCAATATAGACAACAAACCAAATGGTAGTCCAGTAACTGTTTCTCTGAGGTAAGCTCATATATACTAATATTCATTTTAATGATTATTCCTTAGAAACATTAAAGACAATAACAGAGAAGAGGTATGATGTTATTATTTATATGTAGATAGTTTATACCTGCATAAGTAAATGAACATTTATTGATACAAAATATGTGATTGATCATCATGACTCATTATTAGTTTATGTTATCTAATTTGGAGTTACTCATCATTTCTTAAAATAATTTGGTCTTTACTATAGTTATCTTCAGACCCCACCTATGATGAAGTAAACAAGAAACCACAACCTCTATCTCTACAATATGACGAGGTCCCTCCTCCAGTGCCTCCTTATTTAGCTGATAATGACCAGCCACCTCCTGAACCACTGTTCCATTCTGAGGATAATCCTTCTGTACCCCATTACAATGATGAACCTGTGATAACTCAGTATTCTGAAGTCAAGAGAGAGCATATAGCACTTCATACAGCTGAAGGAAATTATTCTGTTTTGAAGAGAGAAGAGAGAGAAGTCAGTTAAACATAGGTACATTATTTAATTTTAGTTCATTATTTAATTTTGTCATGTTTTATATATTAATAGTTTTTAGCTTTTGTCAAACTAGTATCATGTATTTATTAACTATAATATGTTAACTAGTATTTGTTTACATATGAACTTCATATGATCACTTTATATCATTATAGCAGCTGTCAGTATTAATTATTATCACTAGTCTTCTCAATATTCATTGTGACATATATATATATATATATATATATATATATATATATATATATATATATATATATATATATATATATATTTAGCTAATGTATGTTTATTTAATATATTTACATTATCTGATACATCATCCTTATATCAAAGGTAAACTTATTTTATCTTCATAAACAAACACACACAGTACTATAGACCACATATAGCATAGAACAGTATACAAAGTAACTTGTGTACTACTTCAAATTAGTGTTAATTGACAGATGATACATGTATGATTAGCATATACAATAGTTGAAATGTAAGTGGTAACTGACTGGGTATTTTATTTATTATTATTGTCATAACATGAAACTGATAATGATAAAGTTAATTATAAATAGTTTTATCTTACCACAATATTATCAATGGAATATAATAACACTTAATACTTTTACTACCCCTCACCCAGACCAACTCTCTGTAATGTAACATCTATCCAATGGACCATATTGTATGCATTAAAAGCATGACTGAGTGAATTAAATAAAGGAGGGAAATCAGAATAGTAGGTAGTTGTAATGGTGGTCTCTAAACCAGATATTCTCCTAGTGAAACGTCTGATTTCAAGACTGCTTTATTAAATTTATTAAAGTCATTTGAATTGCTGGGTATACTTATATATATTTCAGTTGTAAGTTCTGGCTGTCAATGGCTATCTTCATCAGTAATATTATAAAAAAACATAGAGAGGCAGTCAATAAATAAAATTAAAATGAATAAACAAATAAAGATAAGAATGTACTTTAAAACATGATGAGGACTATATAAGGATGAATAGTTAAGCTATATACTAGATAGTATTGGATAAAGGATTAGTACATATACTTGTACTACATAATACATAACACTAATACATACTGAGTTATATTAGTGTATGAAGTATATGATATGTACTATCTATATATATTATGTAATACTTAGTTGGCAATTTATATTGAGTGTGTATGTGTTTGTATATTATGAACTCATAATGAAATAAACATTGATGATGTTGTTACATATTTCAACTAATTGTAAACTGTATACCTTGTACAAACATTACTTGAACTACAATCAATACCACTTTTATTATACATGTTACATATATGGTATATAACATATAGCATTAGGTGTTGTTCATGGAACAATGTTAGTTTGTGATCCAACTAATCCAGGCAATACTTGATGTCTTAACAATAATATATTGTAATAAAACAAGTCAGGTGTGTTGATGTAATAAATACAACTTCAATGACTTGTACTATTATGATATCAGGTATGTCACTAACAGTATCATATATAACTAACATGTACTATCATTATAAGGTCCTTCAGGGATACTCCTACAGGACTGGGTTTACAGCCTCTCACAAGCACTTTAGTCACTCTCTATTGATCAACTCCTACTCTTCATTTTAACTGTATAGACTGTCTTTACCCTCTCTTCTCGTCCTCTTCTCTTGTACTACAAAGTCTATCACAACATATCAGGTTCACTAACTGTTAATATAACTACTGTTACTAACATTACATTGACTGGAGTACTAGCTGGATATATCTACATTATAACAGTGGTACCAGTTAACATACTAGAAGATGGATACCCTAATAAGACTATAGGTTATTTAAATATTATTATAAAGTGTGTTATGTTTACTTCTCATACAGTTATCATTCATGATTAATCAATGATAATTAGTGTCAACATATTATAGAATATCATAGAAAGACTATTTCAAGTGATTTATCTAGAATAAGTAAGTACAGATTTAGTTAATATATATTTTAAATGAATATAGTAATTGCGTGTCCTTTCATGTTCTTGTCAACTCCAACTTTACTCTAATTTCAAGTCAGTAATATTAATATATAAATGTACCTAGCTCTTTCAACAACTGTAGCAATATTTAATAATTGTTTCATCATATAATGTTGAATATGTTAAGAATCTATCAGTCCTTTGATGTTTATTACTAGACTCCGCTAATTCTACATATTCACTGTTCACTCTATATATGTAATTTGTTTTAAGCAATCATTACATTTATGACTCCATACATGCAATTATTAATTTAATTATTTCCACTCTCATAATGACAATATTATTATAATACTTTATTAGTCATTTTTTAATTTTTTTATTAGTCAGTAAAGTAAACTTTCATCTTCATATATATCAGTAAAAGAGCTCTCATCAAATTCCAACAATTGATTATAAACGCATTCAATACAGGTACATCAAAGTCAAACTTGTATGTTGACAACCATTGTAGTTAACACAGAAGTCAATTTTAAGAACAGAATGAGTATTTACAATGAGTAACACAATAGTTGAGTTATAATGTAAACTCAACCCACAAAACACACCACCTCTTTACATAAATAAGTCTAACAGGTATTATTGCCATGTATAAAACCATTGTATCATAACAATAATCTACCTATGCAGTCAAAATGAAAGAGTATGGTACAATACTGATTTGTCTTCTATTACCAGTCATAAGTGAGTTAATATATAATATTTGTTAGTATGACCTTACAGTGAACATAGAAGCTTCAGTTACAAGTCTAGACTGTAATCATGGAGTATGTCCACATACACAAGGAGCACTCACTTGTACAATAACAGGAAGTGTAGCAGCTTGGTATAGTCCTCCATCAGATAGTAGTCCCATTGCTACAGTAAGTTCTGGACAAGTTAGTAATGTTGATAATTCTGGGTTTACTGCTGCTCTTGTGAGCAATACTTCTGAACTAACAACTAATTTAAGTTTTACTGCCACTACTGATAAGAATGGAACAAAAGTCAGGTGTGCTGATTTAATAGATACAAACTCAATGACTTGTACTATTGTGATATCAGGTATGTCACTAACAGTATCATAATATATAACTAACATTTACTATCATTATAAGGTCCTTCAAGTGATGCTCCTACAGGACTGAGTTTTACAGCTCTCACAAACACTTCAGTCACTCTCTACTGGTCACCTCCTACTCTTTATCCTAACTGTATAGTTAACTACACTGTTGAGATCAAGACAACCAGTGATAATACATTGATCAGTAGTCTTAGTACTGGTAGTAATATCACCAGTATTAATGTATCTACTGGTCTCAATCAGTCAGTAGAGTATCAATACAGAGTAGTAGGGTCTGATGCTATTAATAGATTAGGACCCTATAGTCAATACACTAAATTCACTTTAGATGGTAAGAGTTAGATTATTCTAGTTCCCTTGAGGAGTGCTAATTTTTAGTTCTACAGGCTGTACCATTAATTACTTATAATATCACAAAGAATACAGACAACTACACAATTGTTGTAATGTGGGAGGTATGTATTTCTGTTTATAATAACTGAGTCTAGTTTTTATTTAGTCATCTCCTCTTTCCTCTCATTCTCCTCTCTTGTACTACAAAGTCTATCACAATATATCAGGTTCACTAACTGTTAATATAACTACTGTTACTTATATTACATTGACTGGAGTATTAGCTGGATATACGTACATTATAACAGTGGTACCAGTTAATATACTAGGAGATGGATACCCTAATAAGACTATAGGTTATTTAAATATTATTATAAAGTATGTTATGTTTACTTTTCTCATACAGTTATTATTCCTAAACAACCAATAATTACTAGTACTAGTATTGTAACAATATCATCTGAACATTGTAAGAGTGTAACATACAAAATTAATTACATATCATTTGTATTAGTAACACCAGTAAATGTAACTAGTCTCTTTTCTACAACTGTAAGTGATACATCAATTATTAGTAAGTGCAAAATATTTATAATCACTTTAACTTAATGATGAATATAGAAACTTTGGTCCCTTTGATGTCTTTATTACAAAGTGCAACTAAAACAGGTACAATATCTTTAAACTCAACAGGTATGTCCTCAGAAATTATTATATTTTAAGTATTACAATATAATAAACTGTCTATATATATATACTCTATTTTTGTATAGCAGTTTCTATCTATAGCCTGTCAGGTTCATCTCCTACAAGTAATTTAATTAATCTAATATAACATTGCTATTTCTATTTGACAATAGCAGTAATCACTACAACAACATCATCAACATCTGCTGGAATATATTATGTTATTGGGACTGTTGGAGGTATTATTGTTTTCATACTAATTGCTGTAGTACTAGTTCTAACTGGTTGTATAATGATTAGAAGACTAAATAAAAGTCAGGTGTTCCTATAATTACTTAATCCTTTAATACTCTCAATATAGACAACAAACCAAATGGTAGTCCAGTAACTGTTTCTCTGAGGTCAGTTCAAATATACTAATATTTATTTTAATGATTATACTTTAGAAGCATTAAAGACAATAACAGAGAAGAGGTAAGGTATTGTTACTTATATGTACATAGTTAATACCTGCATGAGTAAATAAATGAACATTTATTGATACAAAAGTTGGATTGATCATCATGACTCATTATTAGTTTATGTTATCTAATTTGGAGTTACTCATCATTTCTTAAAATAATTTGGTCATTACTATAGTTATCTTCAGACCCCACCTATGATGAAGTAAACAAGAAACCACAACCTCTATCTCTACAATATGATGAGGTCCCTCCTCCAGTGCCTCCTTATTTAGCTGATAATGACCAGCCACCTCCTGAACCACTGTTCCATTCTGAGGATAATCCTTCTGTACCCTCTTACAATGATGAACTTGTGATAACTCAGTATTCTGAAGTCAAGAGAGAGCATATAGCACTTCATACAGCTGAAGGAAATTATTCTGTTTTGAAGAGAGAAGAGAGAGAAGTCAGTTAAATGTAGGTACACAATCACATGACCATATTATTGTAGAGCAGAGAGAATAATTCTCAGTTATAACAGACTGGTTTGTATTCAACTCTAAATAATGAAGTATGAAATAAAACAGTCAATTATATCATAATAACTTACATCATATTAGATAAACAAACCAATTGGAGGCAGAGCTGAGCCAAGAGGAGCTGGAGGTATAATATATGCTGAACTAGGCAATGTCCCTAAGAACAGACCAATGGTACCTCCTCCATCTAATTTAGAGTATTCTGTTATCTACTCTGATATCAAAGCACCAACTAACCCTAATAAGGTATCTTGTGTGATATAACAATGTTGCCATAATCTTCTTCAATTGTCACTAACAGAGGCTCTCTACAAAAGGTATTATGATACAGGCTCAGTTAGGAGAAATGGAGTTACCTCCATCACGTCCTCCTAAACCTGGTCCAAACCCTGGTTTCCATGGCAGTGGAGGCCAGTCAACAACAGTAATTCCCTCTATACATCACCTGTAAAAATGATCATAACTCACTTCTGACTTATATAATGTTAAATATGTCACATTTTAGTTCATTATTTAATTTTGTCATATTTTATATATTAATAGTTTTTAGCTTTTGTCAAACTAGTATCATTTATTTATTAACTATAATATGTTAACTAGTATTTGTTTACATATGAACTTCATATGATCACTTTGTATCATTATAGCAGCTGTCAGTATTAATTATTAATCACTAGTCTTCTCAATATTTATTGTGACATGTATATATATATATATATATATATATTTAGCTAATGTATGTTTATTTAATATCCTTACATCATCTGATGCATCATCCTTATTTCAAAGGTAAACTTATTTTATCTCATAAATAAACACACATTACTATAGACCACATAAAACATAGAACAGTATACAAAGTAACTTGTGTACTACTTCAAATTAGTGTTAATTGACTGATGATATATGTATGATTAGCATATGTAATAGTTGAAAGGTAAGTAAGTGGTAACTGACTAGGTATTTCATTTATTATTATTGTCATAACATAAAACTAATAATGATAAAGTTAATTATAAATAGTTTTATCTTACCACAATATTATCAATGAAGTATAATAACACAACAAACATAAAACTTACAAAAATCATCAAAGGAATTAACTAAAAATGGACCAGTTATTTATAAAACAAACGAGTTAACAAGTTTTGAACTTTTAGTCACAAAAACTAATCAGACCATCTTCCAAAATACATACACATGTACTTGTACAAATATCAATTAAAAGAAGGGTAGCTTATAGAGGCAGTGACTAGATACAGCCTTCTGCCACCACAACAGACAAAGCCCACCCCACTGAGTCACACCAAAGTTACCTTCACCAGATAATGATAAAAAGATGTCTTGTTTATTTTATTTATTTATTGACTAATACATCTTATTTTTCTAATGTATATAGTTTAATACTTTTACTACCCCTCTCCCAGACTGACTCTCTGTAATGTAACATCTATCCAATGGGCCATATTGTATGCATTAAAAGCATGACTGAGTGAATTAAATAAAGGAGGGAAATCAGAATAGTAGGTAGTTGTAATGGTGGTCTTGAAACCAGATATTCTCCTAGTGAAACTTCTGATTTCAAGACTGCTTTTTTTAATTTATTAAAGTCATTTGAGTTTCTAGGTATATTCATATATATTTTAGTTGTAAAGTAATCCACCAAATAAGAAATTTTATTTGAAAATTCTGGCTGTCATTGGCTATCTTCATCAGTAATATTACAAAAAGCATAGAGAGGCAGTCAATAAATAAAATTAAAATGAATAAACAAATAAAGATAAGAATGTACTTTAAAACATGATGAGGACAATATAAGGATGAATAGTTAAGCTATATACTAGTACTGGATAAAAGATTAGTACATATACTTGTACTACATAATATGTAACAATATTACATACTGAGTTATATTAATGTATGAATATTGTACAAACAATATTTAAACTATAGTTAATACTACTTTTATTATACATGTTATATATAAGGTATATAGCTTATAGCATTAGGTGTTATTCATGGAACAATGTTAGTTTGTGATCCAACTAATCCAGGCGATACTTGATGTCTTAACAATAATATGTTATAATAAAACAATTCAGGTGTGTTGATGTAATAGATACAACTTCAATGACTTGTAATATTATGATATCAGGTATGTCACTAACAGTATCATATATAACTAACATGTACTATCATTATAAGGTCCTTCAGGGATACTCCTACAGGACTGGGTTTTATAGCTCTCACAAACACTTCAGTCACTCTTTACTGGTCACCTCCTACTATTCATTCTAACTGTATAGTTAACTAGACTGTTGATATCAGAACAACCAATGATATTATATTGATCAGTAATCTTAGTACTGGTAGTAATATCACCAGTATTAATGTATCTTCTGGTCTCTCTCAGTCAGTAGAGTATCAATACAGAGTAGTAGGGTCTGATGCTGTTAATAGATTAGGACCCTACAGTCAATATACTATGTTCACTTTAGATGGTAAGAATTAGATTATACTAGTTTCCTTGAGGAGTGCTAATTTTAAGTTCTACAGGCTGTACCACTAATCACTTATAATATCACAAAGAATACAGACAACTACACTATTGTTATAATTTGGGAGGTATGTATTTCTGTTTATAATAACTGAGTCTAGTTTTCTATATAGTCACCTCCACTCTCCACTCGTCCTCCTCTCTTGTACTATAAAGTCTATCATAACATATCAGGTTCACTAACTGTTAATATAACTACTGTTACTAACATTACATTGACTGGAATACTAGCTGGATATATCTACATTATAACAGTGGTACCAGTTAATATACTAGGAGATGGATACCCTAATAAAACTATAGGTTATTTAAATATTATTATAAAGTGTGTTATATTTACTTCTCATACAGTTATCATTCCTGATGAGGAACCAATAATTACTAGGACTAGTATTGTAACAATATCATCTGAACATTGTAAGAGTGTAACATACAAAATTAATTACATATTATTTGTATTAGTAACACCAGTAAATGTAACTAGTCTCTTTTCTACAACTGTAAGTGATACATCAATTATTAGTAAGTGCAAAACATTTACTATCACTTACTTAATGATGAGTATAGAAACTTTGGTCCCTTTGATGTCTTTATTACAAAGTGCAACTAAAACAAGTACAATATCTTTAAACTCAACAGGTATGTCCTTAGAAAATATTATAATTTAAGTATTACAATATAATGAAATGTCTATATATATATACTCTATTTTTGTATAGCAGTTTCTATCTATAGCCTGTCAGGTTCATCTCCTACAAGTAATTTAATTAATCTAATATAACATTGCTATTTCTATTTGACAATAGCAGTTATCACTACCACAACATCATCAACATCTGAACAAAATGTAGGATGCTATAAATATCATTATATATAGTTTATATAGAAGTTTCAGTTACAAGTCTTGAATGTAATCATGGAGTATGTCCACAGACACAAGGAGCACTCACTTGTACAATAACAGGAAGTGTAGCAGCTTGGTATTCTCCTTCATCAGTTAGTACTCCCATTGCTACAGTAAGTTCTGGACAAGTTAGTAATGTTGATAATACTGGGTTTACTGCTGCTCTTGTGAGCAATACTTCTGGACTAACAACTATTTTAAGTTTTACTGCCACTACTAATAATAATGGAACACAAGTCAGGTGTGCTGATTTAATAGATACAAACTCAATGACTTGTACTATTATGATCTCAGGTATGTCACTAACAGTATCATATATAACTAACATGTACTATCGTTATAAGGTCCTCCAAGTGATGTTCCTACTGGACTGTGTTTTACAGCTCTTACAAACACTTCAATTACTCTCTACTTTTACAGTTTACAGTTTTACAGATTTACAGTTATCTCAAACACTTCAGTCACTCTCTACTGGTCACCTCCTACTCTTCATCCTAACTGTATAGTTAACTACACTGTTGAGATCAGGACAACCAGTGATAATATATTGATCAATAGTCTTAGTACTGGTAGTAATATCACCAGTATTAATGTATCTACTGGTCTCAATCAGTCAGTAGAGTATTAATACAGAGTAGTAGGGTCTGATGCTATCAATAGATTAGGACCCTATAGTCAATATACTATGTTCACTTTGGATGGTATGAATTAATTAGTTTTAATATTATATTAAGTGATCTGCTTTATTAGTTCTAGAAGCTGTACCACTAATCACTTATGCAATTACAAACAACATAGACAGCTATAATATTTTTATTTTTTGGGAGGTATGTTATTTATAATTACTTGAAATGTTATTCTAGTTTCATTTAGTCTCCTCCTCTCTCTTCTCGTCCTCCTCTCTTGTACTACAAAGTCTATCACAACATATCAGGTTCACTAACTGCTAATATAACTACTGTTACTAACATTACATTGACTGGAGTACTAGCTGGATATACCTACATTATAACAGTGGTACCAGTTAATATACTAGAAGATGGATACCCTAATAAGACTATAGGTTATTTAAATATTATTATAAAGTGTGTTATGTTTACTTCTCATATAGTTATCATTCCTAATGAGGAATTAATAATAACTAGTACTAGAGTTGTCATATCCTCATCTAAATATCACGGTAAGACTATTTACATATAGGTAATATTACTTATATAAACTGTAATAGTATCAAAATCATTGATAATTATACATAGTTCATATTCTACAACAATAATGATCACAAGTGATTCATACAGAATATGTAAGTGTAGGTTCAATGATATATATTTTTTATAATTAATATAGCAACTACACATACATGTCCTTTCATATCCTTGTCAACTTTAACAAATACTATGTCTTCACAGTCAACTAGCAGTATGACATACATAATCTCATTGAACACTATCTTTTTTACATTGTAGATACAATTTATTTAAGTTCCTTAATGATTTCTACTTTGAAAGTGACTGTATCTTCAACTGTAACTACTTCAACTTGTCCATTTACATTATAATAATAGTTGAAGTTTATATAATTATCTTGCCCATTACAGCTATTGTAAACCAACAAACATCATGTTTAGCAGGTAATTTATAAAACAAACATGTTACATTAATAAATTATTTACTTAACAGTGAGTATACCAGTCAGTATGTTCCTCTCTTTTCTATTAACTGCTGTTATTACTACACTTATTGTCTATCTCATTATGAGGAGGAGGAGCTACAATAAAGACACTCCACCCATTACTACTACCCAATTAGGTCCAATATATGATGATGTTAAGTTACCAGAGACCTCAGAACAGAAAGAGATCATTGAATTAGAAGGAAATACTGCTTATGGATATATTACTTAGAGAATTTCATACTTTATATCATAAAATAGACATTTTTGGACATGATTGTGTCAAGTTTTAAGTGTTACACATATAAGTTATACATAATATTTGATGAAAATTAGATTTTATTAATTTAAATGACCCAAGATGGTAAGTGTGTTGAGACTAAAGAGAGACTTGCAGTTATTATTACAATAAAAATGGAGATGAATAACTTCAGGTCAGTAAGATTATTAAATGTACATAGTCCTTTCAACAAAAGCAGCAAGATTTAACAAATTATTTTATCTTATAATGTTGATTATGTTAAGAATCTATAAATCCTTTATACTAGACTCTACATCTTTATTGCTCAACATATATAATTTTGTAATTTGTTCAAACAACACTTGTAGTTATTACTCAATAAACTTCATTCAATTTCTAGTTTGATTGTTTCCACTTTCAGAGTGAAAGTATTTTAATGAGTAAATAATCTTTATTATTAGTCAGTAAAGTGGAAGTATAATGCAATGTTAATCCTCCTATATATTATTAGTAAAAGAATTCTCATCAAAGGTCCAACAATTGATTTAAAACACACACAATACAAGCATGTTAAACTCAAATTTGTATATTGACCAATTAATCCTAATATAAACTCAACCCACATAACACACCACCTCCAAATATAAATAAGTCTAACAGGTATCATTGTCGTTCATAAATCCATTGTGTCATAATGATAGTCTACCTATCAAGTCAAAATGAAAAAGTATAGTACAATATTGATTTGTCTTCTCTTACCAGTCATAAGTGAGTCAATATATTATAACACAATATTTGTAATTTATTTCTTATGGTTTATATAGAAGCTTCAGTTATAAGTCTAGACTGTAATCATGGAGTATGTCCACGGACACAAGGAGCACTCACTTGTACAATAACAGGAAGTAGAGCATATTGGTATTCTCTTCCATTTGCTACAGTAAGTTCTGGACAAATAAGTAATGATAATACTGGGTTTACTGCTGCTCTTGTGAGTGTTAATAATCCTGGACTAACAACTTAATTTAAGTTTTACTGCCACTACTGATAAGAATGGAACACAAGTCAGGTGTGTTGATGCATATATGTCATAATGTACTACTTAAGGTTCTGTTGAAATAGTATTGGAATAAAATATGTGGAATAGAATACGTCTTGGTATGCGTTTATGTACTTATGTACTTTTGTGTTCATTAGATATATATTTATGTTAATGTTTGTATCATTTAATTTACTCTTTTTTATATAAGACATACTAGGAACACTGTTCATTAATTATTTCAGTTTTGTATCATTATTTGTGAAAACATATCATTATAACAACAACAAATAAACTAACATTGTTTAATGAACAACACTTAATATTATAAGGTATAGTCTTCATAGTAGTATAATATTTATTGATTTAATAGTAAAAATGATATTGATTAAAATTTAATTAATGTTTAAACAAATATATTGTTTACATTAAATTGAAATATGTAACAACATTGGCAGTGTTTTAATTTTATTATTAGGTCACATGTAAACATAATATAAATTGTCAATTAAGTATTATCTAATACATATAAATAGTACATATGCTTAGATAACTGTATTATTGTGTATTATCTATATGTAATACAAATACATATACTGGTCTCTAGGGTAATTTAGCAAAGCAGTCTTATTGTCATAGTTGATCAGTAAATATGATCACTGTTATTATAGTATAGATATCCTTAATTATATTATTATCACTAATACTAGTACATACCAGTTTAGTATGTGTCCAGTATGTGGTTATCGTAAGTATGATAGGTTTAGTGAATACATGACTGAATGGAACAATAAAGAAGGGAATACACTTTAGGGCAGCTGTAATAGTGTACTTTAATATGAAGGAACAATATTGGGTTATATATTAAAGGAAAGCTTTGAACTGTCATCCTTCCAGATATTATAAACACATCAGTATACATAACAATATCCTTAGTAGTTTGTTAACCTAGACCATACCAAACATCCACAATATCTGATGATATCACTTTATATGTGTTCATTTGTTTTATTCTAATAGAAAATAGAGTTGTTAACATATATAACTATTGGAGACTAAAGAGAAACAAATATTTAAATTAGCTACACATCATAAATTTTCTTAAAATACTATACAAAACAATCTTGTTCATACTTATTAAAATAGAACTGTTCTATATTGTGCTCAAATATATATGATGTAGGAGATAATGAAGTACATTTGTTATGATAAACTGAGCAGACCACAAGTTATAATTACTCTGTGTGTGGGTGCTGTTGGATCTATACATGTAGTACATCTATATGTTACTTGTGAAGATGCTTTGAATATAGCTTTTGTGAGAGAAATCACAAAACTTGATGACACATTAAAATTATTTGATTAACTGGTTCATTCTAAATTAAGTCATTCATTGAAATATAAAATTTAAATGTTTATATATTCATCATTATGTTTTGTTTTTCATTTTGTTGGTCATTAAGCTATAATTAACCTTGCCATTACCAGTTTCATGTCATGAAATGTTTATCTCAAGAACATTATTAGAATTGGATATAAATACCCAGCCCAGTAAGTTACAATTCATCTATCCTGCTGGTATTAGTTGGATCCCAAACTAACATTGTTCCATGAACAACACTTAATGCTATAAGCTATATACTTTATATGTAACATGTATAATAAAAGTGGTATTGATTATAGTTCAAATAATATTTGTACAAAGTATGCTTAAAAGTCATTTTTATTCTTCCTTGTTAATTTCACTTGATTTTTATTTAATGATTGGTTTTCTGTGCATTTGTAAAATATCACTGACAAAGGCACTTGACAAGTAGCCAAATTGTTTTAAATTCTTGTTTGGTTAACTACTTTACAACTCAAACATACATGTACACATGCACCCAGACATTTCACACACACATAATACCCATATGCTGTACTGATCACATGTTACATGCTACAGTCTGGGAGGACAGGAGGAACCAGTGGACTAATGTGGCAGTGTTTATGTTATTATTAGGTCATATGTAAACATAATATAAGTACTATCTAATACATATAAATAATACATATGCTTAGATAACTGCATTATTGCGTATTATCTGTATGTAATACAAGTACATATACTGGTCTTTAGGGTAATTTAGCAAACCAGTCTTATTGTCATAGATTATTAGTTTAACACAAACATTATATATGGTTGATAATATAAAATTGTATTTCTCAAACAAGCTAACTACTTCAACCATAACTATATATCATGTAGATATTAATATATATCAAAGATCAAAAATGATTATAGATCAGCTAACAACTAAACAAATAACTCATGTATGTATTATTACTTGTCTAGATGATGATGTTTTCTAATCATAATGTATAAAAAATACATGATTATGCAACATATTTAACATAATTAAATTTAAGCAATAGATGATGTAGATGATGATGTTGTCTAGTAATATATGAGTATGCAACATGGTTGACCAATAATTAAATATAAGCAATCAATATTTGTTCAAGAAGTCTAAATAGATAATAGATTTTTTTTTAAATTTCATTATTTTTAAAAATTTAATCTAAAGATGCAGAATTCAAACATGTCTAAAATATTATCATCACTCAGTGATGCTAATATTTTAGGGATGTTAAATAAGTTGTATGATTCACCTCAGTCTTATTAAAAATTTAACCAAACAATTACCACACCCAACAAATATGAAGAAGTATGTAAGACTGGTTTACTTTCTTTTTTATCTTATACGTAAGTTATCATTAAATTATTTTTCATACACATTGCAATAAATCTGTATACCCACATATAGGTAGCACAGAAGCTTCAGTTACAAGTCTAGAATGTAATCATGGAGTATGTCCACAGACACAAGGAGCACTCACTTGTACAATAACCGGAAGTGTAGCAGCTTGGTATTCTCCTCCATCAGATAGTACTGCCATTGCTACAGTAAGTTCTGGAGAAGTTGTTAATAGTAAAACTGAGTTTACTGGTGCTCTTGTGAGTGTTAACAATCCTGGACTAACAACTAATTTAAGTTTTATTGCCACTACTGATAAGAATGGAACACAAGTCAAGTGTGTTGATACATTTGATATAAACTCAATGACTTGTACTATTATGATATCAGGTATGTCACTAACAGTATCATATATAACTAATATGTACTATCATTATAAGGTCCTCCAAGTGATGATCCTACAGGATTGGGTTTTACAGCTCTCACAAACACTTCAGTCACTCTTTACTGGTCACCTCCTACTCTTCATCCTAACTGTATAGTTAACTACACTGTTGAGATCAGGACAACCAGTGATAATATATTGATCAGTAGTCTTAGTACTGGTAGTAATATCACCAGTATTAATGTATCTACTGGTCTCTCTCACTCAGTAGAGTATCAGTACAGAGTAGTAGGGTCTGATACTATCAATAGATTAGGACCCTATAGTCAATATACTGTGTTCACTCTGGATGGTATGAATTGAATAATTTTTATCCATTAATGAATATTTCATTAGTTCTACAGGCTGTATCACTAATCACTTATAATATCACAAAGAATACAGAGAACTACACTATTGTTGTGATTTGGGAGGTGTATATTATTGTTTATAATAACTGAGTCTAGTTTTTTCATTTAGTCTCCTCCACTCTCCTCTCGTCCTCCTCTCTTGTACTATAAAGTCTATCACAACATATCAGGTTCACTAACTGTTAATATAAGTACTGTTACTAACATTACATTGACTGGAGTACTAGCTGGATATACCTACATTATAACAGTGGTACCAATTAATATACTAGGATATGGATACCCTAATAAGACTATAGGTTATTTAAATTTACACTTTTATCAGGTAACTAACTTTACAAGATATAATTATGAACTTTATATTATAGTTGCTATACCAGTCAGTATGTTCCTCTCTTCTCTATTAACTGCTGTTATTACTACACTTATTGTCTATCTCATTATGAGAAGGAGGAGCTACAATAAAAACACTCCACCCACTACTACTACCCAATTAGGTCCAATATATGATGATGTTAAGTTACCAGAGACATCAGAACAGAAAGAGATCATTGAATTACAAGGAAATACTGCTTATGGATATATTCGTCATTAGTTTTAATAGACTTATAGACTAGTTATTGTTTTACTTTAATCTCACTATGTTTACCCTAAATATAGATAATAATTAAAATGTTGCAATGTTATAGATTATTATCATGTTAATGAAAAACATGTTATTTATTAGGACAGCAAACAACAGCATCATAATGATTTTAAAGATATTATATAAGTTTTGGCAAGATTACAGTGCTTTAAAATAACAGTACAAATCCTAGACATCACATGCCATTATTCTTTTAACTATAAGAAAATTCATATGTATCAACTTCTAAATTTAATTTTGCCCATATATGGCAAAACACACAATTACTAATAATAGTTCTTGTACAGTGTGCAATTATCAAAATGTGTATTTACTATATTTACTTAAAATTACATAAAATTATTATTTCTTTTTTCTTAAACAATCCCAAAGTAATCATATTGGCTTTGCAACATCATCTATTAATAAACAAGATTTAATAAAGATATAAACTATATGGTGACGTACCTCTTAAATTGTCTTCATGTTGATATTTGCAAATACATCCAATCAATATGATCACTAGCACTAGAAGTAAAACTATTACCAGGGCCAAGATTACCACAGTTACCCCAAAAATTATAATACCTATTAGAAAGAATACAGTTGAATAAAAATGTAATGTCAATGTTAAAAGGTCTTAGTTAATTTTATTGGTTCTAATAGAGGAAACATCTAAACTGAGACTGGTGAATTAGCAGAGGCTATGGCATACCTTCCAGTTGTATACCGATTGTCATAATGCTTGAGGTAAGTAATTATATTATTAGTATATTATTCAAAGCTTCTGATAGTCATATATACTTCATGCCATAGTCCACAATAGCAATGGATGTAACAAAAAGTAAATCATGCATTTTTCTGTTTTGATCAAACTAAAAGTTATACTCAGTTATTGTGTATGTATGTCATATGTATGTTGGCTAGAACAATATTTGGTTATCAAAACAATTCATATCCACAATAAAATAACCATGATAAGAAAAGGGAGACAACAAGTCCCTTGAGGAAATATTAACTGACTTAGCAATTATAACTTGTGTATGTAGTACTTGTGTTAAAGCAAATTTAATCAGTTAGGGTGTGTATTGGTAGCAGTTTTTGTCAAATTTGAGAAAACATCATATACTAACCAGTTGTTTGAAAATATGGACAATCTTGTGACATATTAGGTGAACAACTTGGAGTTGAAATTGGACTTGGACAACTTGATGGAGATGGAACTAAGTTAACCACTGAAACAAATCAATAGTATTAATATAATTATTATTATTTCAATGTCTAAGTCTTACAGAAAAATGATGATGATGTCTGACAGGTTGGTCCTCTTGTTCCTAAGAAATCAATTGGAGTAATGGTCACATTATAAAGAGTTCCATCAGCCGGAACACCAGTAATAGAAACAAAAGTCATGTTAGTAGTGTCCTCAGATACATATGCAATAGGTGGATTTAACTTGTAATGATAAATTACAGCACAGTCTGAAGCAGACCAGGTCACATTTCTATTAACTGTACTTGTGTTACTATTAATTAGAAAATATAATATAATAACATAACATGATAAACACAAACTTTCAATAAATCATCAAAGAAATTAACTGGATCAGTTACTTATATAACTAGTGAATTAACATATTTTTGAAATATATATCATAAAAACTAATCAGACCATCTTCCAAAAATATATACATGTATAGTAGACATCTACATCTCAACAACACCCACACATAACTCAATAATTACACTATGTAGTTGGTTTAAATTACATTACTATGTTCTTCTTATACTAGTAAACATTAGATCTCACACCACCCACACATATCAAAATAATTTCACTATGAGTATTATATTATCAAATAAGTTTAATATATCATCAAATACTGGGATTTCTCCCACAAAAGCTATATTCAAAGCATCTTCACAAGTAACATATAGATGTACTACATGTATTAAGTCAACAACACCCACACACAGAGTAATTATAACATGTGGTTTGTTCAGTTTACATTAACTATCATAACAAATGTACTTCATTTCCTCCTATACATCATATATATTTGAGCACAATATAGAACAATTCTATCTCAATATGTATATTAATAGTGTTAGACTATTGACAATTAAAAATTTGACATGTACATTTCATAGTAAGCACTTCTAATTTGTTGAAACAATTGGCTAAATTACACTAAAGACCAGTATATGTACTTGTATTACATATAGATAATACATAATAATACAGTTATATAAGTATGTGTATTATTTATATGTATTAGATAGTACTTAATTGACAATTTATATTGTGTTTACATGTGACCTACTAATAATATAAACACTGCCAATGTTGTTACATATTTCAATTGGATGTAAACAACATATTTTTTACAAACATTAATTAAATCATAATCAATATCACTTTTACTATTAAATCAATAAATGTTATAATATTATGATGACTATACCTTATAATATTAAGTGTTGTTCATTAAACAATGTTAGTTTATAACCTTAACATAAATATATACCTAATGAACACAAAGTACATAAGTACATGAACATATATCAAGACTTATTCTATTCTACATATTTTATTTCAATACTACTTCAACAGAACCTTAAGTAGTACATTATGACATATATGATAATATAAATAATCATCTGATATCAAGGCAGCTATGATGGTCCTGCAAGACAATAGACATTAATATTTAATAATATAGTAATAATAATGAATGTACTAATTAAATTTAAAGCCATCTAGTAATTGTGATAAGGAAAAAGAGTCTATCTATATTTGTGAGAAGAGGTACAAAATTGAAATAAATGATTTGGTGAATATGAGATAGAAGAAGGAGCATTTTACAGTATTATTATATTAAAATTTTTTACACAACATTACAGCCTATGGAAAAAGTATCATATAATAATGTTGTAAAAGCTACTTTTTCTATCTATGTTCACCGAGTCATTATTTCAACTTTATACCTCTACTCACAAATATAGATAGACTGTTTGCATTGTGTGAAAAAATTTATTATTATATAAAAAGTTCCTTATTCTATATCTCATATTTACCAAACTATTGTTTCCTCTTTATTGGCATTGGTGGAGGATTGGCTGTCATTCAGTGAGTTTCTTGCATTTCACAAACAAGCTAATTACTTCAGCCATAACTATATATCATGTAGATATTAACATAATAATGACAACAAAATTCATAAACAATTATAGATCAGCTAACAACTAAAGATATAACTCATGTATGTATTATTATATCTTACTTGTGTAGATGATGTTGTCTAGTCATAAACAGAAAACAATATACGAGTATGCAACTAAGGTTGGTAACATAATTAAAATTGACAATCAATATTCCTCCAAGAAGTCTAAATAGATAATAGATTTTCATTATTTTTTTTATTATTTAATCAAAAGATGAAGAATTCAACCATGCCTTTAATACTATGTTGTATCGTTCACCTTAGTCTCATTAAAAATTACCACACCCAACAAATATGAAGAAGTATGCAAGATTGGTTTACTTTCTCTTTTTTCTTATATGTATCTTAGTACTGATAGTAATATCACCAGTATTAATGTATCTACTGGTCTCTCTCAGTCAGTAGAGTATCAATACAGAGTAGTAGGGTCTGATACTATCAATAGATTAGGACCCTATAGTCAATATACTGTGTTCACTCTGGATGGTAAGAATGAAATAGTTTTAATACGTCATTTAATATTTTATTAGTTCTAAAAGCAGTACCAATAATCATTCATAATATTACAAAGAACACAGAGAACTACACTATTGTTGTGATTTGGGAGGTGTATATTATTGTTTATAATAACTGAGTAATAATGATTATGCAACATATTTAACATTATTAAATTTAACCAATAGATGATGTAGATGATGATGTTGTCTAGTAATATATGAGTATGCAACATGGTTGACCAATAATTAAATATAAGCAATCAATATTCCTCCAAAAAGTCTAAATAGATAATAGATTTTTTTTAAATTTTATTATTTTTTTAATATTTAATCAAAAGATGCAGAATTCAAACATGTCTAAAATATTATCATCACTCAGTGATGCTAATATTTTAGGGATGTTAAATAAGTTGTATGATTCACCTCAGTCTTATTAAAAATTTAACCAAACAATTACCACACCCAACAAATATGAAGAAGTATGCAAGACTGGTTTACTTTCTCTTTTATCTTATATGTAAGTTATCATCAAATTATTTTTCATATACATTGCAAACAATCTGTATACCTACCTATAGGTAGCACAGAAGCTTCAGTTACAAGTCTAGACTGTAATCATGGAGTATGTCCACAGACACAAGGAGCACTCACTTGTACAATAACAGGAAGTGCAGCAGCTTGGTATTCTCCTCCATCAGATAGTACTCCCATTGCTATAGTCACTTCTGGATTAGTTAGTAATGTTGATAATACTGGGTTTACTGCTGCTCTTGTGGGCAATACTTCTGGACTAACAACTAATTTAAGTTTTATTGCCACTACTGATAAGAATGGAACACAAGTCAGGTGTAGTGATGTAATAGATACAAACTCAATGACTTGTACTATTATGATATCAGGTATGTCACTAACAGTATCATATATAACTAACATGTACTATCATAATAAGGTCCTCCAAGTGATGTTCCTACAGGACTAGGTTTTACAGCTCTCACAAACACTTCAGTTACTCTCTACTGGTCACCTCCTACTCTTTATCCTAACTGTATAGTTAACTACACTGTTGAGATCAGGACAACCAGTGATAATATATTGATCAGTAGTCTTAGTACTGGTAGTAATATTACCAGTATTAATGTATCTACTGGTCTCTATCAGTCAGTAGAGTATCAGTACAGAGTAGTAGGGTCTGATGCTATTAATAGATTAGGACCCTATAGTCAATATACTGTGTTCACTCTGGATGGTATGAATTGAATAATTTTTATCTTAATTAATACTTTATTAGTTCTACAAGCTGTGCCACTAATTACTTATAACAATACAAAAAATATAGAAAACGACTCTATTCTTATACAATGGGAGGTATAAATATATTATTTATGACTTGATATTATTCTAGTTTCATTTAGTCTTCTCTTCTCTCCTCTCGTCCTCCTCTCTTGTACTACAAAGTCTATCACAATATATCAGGTTCACTAACTGTTAATATAACTATTGTTACTAACATTACATTGACTGGAGTACTAGCTGGATATACCTACATTATAACAGTGGTACCAGTTAATATACTGGGAGATGGATACCCTAATAAGACTATAGGTTATTTAAATATTATTATAAAGTGTGTTACATTTACTTCTCATACAGTTATCATTCCTAAAGAACAAATAGTTTCAATATGTTTTAATAGTGAGAAAAATAAATAAAGGTATTAACTTTCATTAATTTTGTGTATTCCTTTGTTAGTTTCACAAATAACATCAATAATTGGAAGTGGGTCTTTAACAACTTCAGGTAATATTAGGCTAATCAATGACTACAGTCATACTCCAATGGCTAATTTATAATGACTTATGCTATTATTTGTCTTTAATATATAGCAAATAATATTATGTCATCAATTTACACTACTAATACATTCGTTTCGAGTGCTATCACCCGTATTGTTCCATCTGCCACTATAACATCAACCACATTGATAACTACATCAATAATTCTATTGTCAGGTAAATCCATTAATAACTCTGCTATTAAAATTAAATATATAATTATATATGCAGATGAACTAACAGTTACACTTTTATCAGGTAACTAACTTTACAAGATATAATTATGAACTTTATATTATAGTTGCTATACCAGTCAGTATGTTCCTCTCTTCTCTATTAACTGCTGTTATTACTACACTTATTGTCTATCTCATTATGAGGAGGAGGAGCTACAATAAAGACACTCCACCCACTACTACTACCCAATTAGGTCCAATATATGATGTTAAGTTACCAGAGACATCAGAACAGAAAGAGATCATTGAATTACAAGGAAATACTGCTTATGGTTATATTCAGCATTAGTTTTAATAGACTTATAGACTAGTTATTGTTTTACTTTAATCTCACCATGTTTACCCTAAATATAGATAATAATTAAAATGTTGCAATGTTATAGATTATTATCATGTTAATGAAAAACATGTTATTTATTAGGACAACAAACAACAGCATCATAATGATTTTAAAGATATTATATAAGTATTGGCAAGATTACAATGCTTTAAAATAACAGTACAAAATTCTAGACATCACATGCCACTATTCTTTTAACTATAAGAAAATTCATACGTATCAACTTCTAAATTTAATTTTGCCCATATATGGCAAAACACACAATTACTAATAATAGTTCTTGTACAGTGTGCAATTATCAAAATGTGTATTTACTATATTTACTTAAAATTACATAAAATTATTATTTCTTTTTTCTTAAACAATCCCAAAGTAATCATATTGGCTTTGCAACATCATCTATTAATAAACAAGATTTAATAAAGATATAAACTATATGGTGACGTACCTCTTAAATTGTCTTCATGTTGATATTTGCAAATACACACAATCGATATGATCACTAGCACTAGAAGTAAAACTATTACCAGGGCCAAGATTACCACAGTTACCACAAAAATTATAATACCTATTAGAAAGAATACAGTTGAATAAAAATGTAATGTCAATGTTAAAAGGTCTTAGTTAATTTTATTGGTTCTAATAGAGGAAACATCTAAACTGAGACTGGTGAATTAGCAGAGGCTATGGCATACCTTCCAGTTGTATACCGATTGTCATAATGCTTGAGGTAAGTAATTATATTATTAGTATATTATTCAAAGCTTCTGATAGTCATATACACTTCATGCCATAGTCCACAATAGCAATGGATGTAACAAAAAGTAAATCATGCATTTTTCTGTTTTGATCAAACTAAAAGTTATACTCAGTTATTGTGTATGTATGTCATATGTATGTCATATGTATGTTGGCTAGAACAATATTTGGTTATCAAAACAATTCATATGCACAATAAAATAATCATGATAAGAAAAAGGAGACAACAAGTCCTTTGAGGAAATATTAACTGACAGTAGTGCCCTCAGATACATTTGCAAAAGGTGGATTTAACTTGTAATGATAATTTATAGCACAGTCTGAAGCAGACCAGGTCACATTTATATTAACTGTACTTGTGTTATCATCATTAATAAGTACATCATTCAATAAAGCAGACTCACAGGAATCAGGTTCATCTAGAAGAGAACAAGATTAAATTGTAAAAAAATCATCTTAAAATTAATGAAATTAATGAGATTATTAATTAGAAAATATAATATAATAACATAACATGATAAACACAAACTTTCAATAAATCACCAAAGGAATTAACTGGATCAGTTACTTATATAACAAGTGAATTAACATATTTTTGAAATATTTTATCACAAAACTAATCAGACCATCTTCCAAAAATATATACATATACTTGTACTAGTAGACATCTATATCTCAACAACACCCACACATAACTCAATAATTACACTATGTAGTTGGTTTAAATTACATTAACTATGTTCTTCTTATACTAGTAAACATTAGATCTCACACCACCCACACATAACAAAATAATTTCACTATGAGTATTATATTATCAAATAAGTTTAATATATCATCAAATTCTGGGATTTTTCCCACAAAAGCTATATTCAGCATCTTCACAAGTAACATATATATGTACTACATGTATTGAGTCAACAACACCCCCACACAGAGTAATTATAACATGTGGTTTGTTCAGTTTACATTAACTATCATAACAAATGTACTTCATTTCCTCCTATACATCATATATATTTGAGCACAATATAGAACAATTCTATCTCAATATGTATATTAATAGTGTTAGACTATTGACAATTAAAAATTTGACATGTACATTTCATAGTAAGCACTTCTAATTTGTTGAAACAATTGGCTAAATTACACTAAAGACCAGTATATGTACTTGTATTACATATAGATAATACATAATAATACAGTTATATAAGTATATGTATTATTTATATGTATTAGATAGTACTTAATTGACAATTTATATTGTGTTTACACATGACCTACTAATAATATTAAAACACTGCCAATGTTGTTACATATTTCAATTGGATGTAAACAACATATTTTTTACAAACATTAATTAAATCATAATCAATATCACTTTTACTATTAAATCAATAAATGTTATAATATTATGATGACTATACCATATAATATTAAGTGTTGTTCATTAAACAATGTTAGTTTATAACCTTAACATAAATATATACCTAATGAACACAAAAGTACATAAGTACATAAAGGCATACCAAGACGTATTCTATTCTACATATTTTATTCCAATACTATTTCAACAGAACCTTAAGTAGAACATTATGACATATATGATAATATAAATAATCATCTGATATCAAGGCAGCTATGGTGACCCTGCAAGACAATAGACATTAATATTTAATAATATAGTAATATTAATGAATGTACTAATTAAATTTAAAGCCATCTAGTAATTGTGATAAGGAAAAAGAGTCTATCTATATTTGTGAGAAGAGGTACAAAATTGAAATAAATGATTTGGTGAATATGAGATAGAAGAAGGAGCATTTTACATTATTATTATATTAAAATTTTTTACACAACATTACAGCCTATGGTAAAAGTATAATATAATAATGTTGTAAAAGCTACTTTTTCTATCTATGTTCACCGAGTCATTATTTCAACTTTATACCTCTACTCACAAATATAGATAGACTGTTTGCATTGTGTGAAAAAATTTATTATTATATAAAAAGTTCCTTATTCTATATCTCATATTTACCAAACTATTGTTTCCTCTTTATTGGCATTGGTGGAGGATTGGCTGTCATTCAGTGAGTTTCTTGCATTTCACAAACAAGCTAATTACTTCAGCCATAACTATATATCATGTAGATATTAACATAATAATGACAACAAAATTCATAAACAATTATAGATCAGCTAACAACTAAAGATATAACTCATGTATGTATTATTATATCTTACTTGTGTAGATGATGTTGTCTAGTCATAAACAGAAAACAATATACGAGTATGCAACTAAGGTTGGCAACATAATTAAAATTGACAATCAATATTCCTCCAAGAAGTCTAAATAGATAATAGATTTTCATTATTTTTTTTATTATTTAATCAAAAGATGAAGAATTCAACCATGCCTTTAATACTATGTTGTATCGTTCACCTTAGTCTCATTAAAAATTACCACACCCAACAAATATGAAGAAGTATGCAAGACTGGTTTACTTTCTCTTTTTTCTTATATGTAAGTTAGTACTGATAGTAATATCACCAGTATTAATGTATCTACTGGTCTCTCTCAGTCAGTAAAGTATCAATACAGAGTAGTAGGGTCTGATACTATCAATAGATTAGGACCCTATAGTCAATATACTGTGTTCACTCTGGATGGTAAGAATGAAATAGTTTTATACTCTGTCCGAGTTGAGTTGAGCTACCCAGACATGTAAATAACTTTGCCGTTTTACGTGCTATCTGCATGAAACTTGCACCAATCAATTCAGCTTGCAAATGCGCTATTTATATATAAAATTTGGCTCTCTAGTGCTACGAGAAAGTGGGAAACTATAAACTCCATACATTTTCAATGGCATACCTTCGTCATACTTCAAATTCCACACCTTCCAATAACACTTTTCACCTTGAGAAGTCAGCTGTGTGTCACGTGGCAATTCAAAATTACAGTTCTAATTATATGAACAAACGTTCTATTATAATAATTATTACTATTAAAATAATAATAAGATATTGTCTTTTGCGATTTAAGGCAGCTATAAAGCCGCTGTGGTTCTAAAAAAAACCTTTTAACAAATGATGCTGGCACGTGAAACTCCTGTGGCATCAGCAGTTTCTTTAAGAGGTCCTTGAGTACGTTGACGCCTGTGGAGTTCCTCGAAATAGTCATAGACATTTGCAACAACCTCCTTTGCTTTGTTTGTAACCTCAGTCTCTTCCCCTTGTATCTTCACAAACACGTGGAAAAACGTGGTCTGTTCGCATGACATTCACGTGAAAAAGTAATGAATAACATTAAAATGTACTTCAGTGCTAAGTTGATAAAGTAGGTGAGAAAATACCTGACTTTACATTCCATGCATACAACACCTTTTTTTTAATAAAGGGCTCAACTCAACTCGGACAGAGTATAATACGTCATTTAATATTTTATTAGTTCTAAAAGCAGTACCACTAATCATTCATAATATTACAAAGAACACAGAGAACTACACTATTGTTGTGATTTGGGAGGTGTATATTATTGTTTATAATAACTGAGTAATAATGATTATGCAACATATTTAACATTATTAAATTTAAGCAATAGATGATGTAGATGATGATGTTGTCTAGTAATATATGAGTATGCAACATGGTTGACCAATAATTAAATATAAGCAATCAATATTCCTCCAAAAAGTCTAAATAGATAATAGATTTTTTTAAAATTTTATTATTTTTTTAATATTTAATCAAAAGATGCAGAATTCAAACATGTCTAAAATATTATCATCACTCGTTGATGCTAATATTTTAGGGATGTTAAATAAGTTGTATGATTCACCTCAGTCTTATTAAAAATTTAACCAAACAATTACCACACCCAACAAATATGAAGAAGTATGCAAGACTGGTTTACTTTCTCTTTTATCTTATATGTAAGTTATCATTGAATTATTTTTCATACACATACACATACACATTGCAAACAATCTGTATACCTACCTAAAGGTAGCACAGAAGCTTCAGTTACAAGTCTAGACTGTAATCATGGAGTATGTCCACAGACACAAGGAGCACTCACTTGTACAATAACAGGAAGTGCAGTAGCTTGGTATTCTCCTCCATCAGATAGTACTCCCATTGCTATAGTCACATCTGGATTAGTTAGTAATGTTGATAATACTGGGTTTACTGCTGCTCTTGTGGGCAATACTTCTGGACTAACAACTAATTTAAGTTTTATTGCCACTACTGATAAGAATGGAACACAAGTCAGGTGTAGTGATGTAATAGATACAAACTCAATGACTTGTACTATTATGATATCAGGTATGTCACTAACAGTATCATATATAACTAACATGTACTATCATAATAAGGTCCTCCAAGTGATGTTCCTACAGGACTAGGTTTTACAGCTCTAACAAACACTTCAGTCACTCTTTACTGGTCACCTCCTACTCTTCATCCTAACTGTATAGTTAACTACACTGTTGAGATCAGGACAACCAGTGATAATATATTGATCAGTAGTCTTAGTACTGGTAGTAATATCACCAGTATTAATGTATCTACTGGTCTCAATCAGTCAGTAGAGTATCAGTACAGAGTAGTAGGGTCTGATGCTGTTAATAGATTAGGACCTTATAGTCAATATACTGTGTTCACTCTGGATGGTATGAATTGAATAGTTTTTATCTTAATTAATACTTTATTAGTTCTACAAGCTGTGCCACTAATTACTTATAACAATACAAAAAATATAGAAAACGACTCTATTCTTATACAATGGGAGGTATTAATATATTATTTATGACTTGATATTATTCTAGTTTCATTTAGTCTTCTCCTCTCTCCTCTCGTCCTCCTCTCTTGTACTACAAAGTCTATCACAATATATCAGGTTCACTAACTGTTAATATAACTATTGTTACTAACATTACATTGACTGGAGTACTAGCTAGATATACCTACATTATAACAGTGGTACCAGTTAATATACTGGGAGATGGATACCCTAATAAGACTATAGGTTATTTAAATATTATTATAAAGTGTGTTACATTTACTTCTCATACAGTTATCATTCCTAAAGAACAAATAGTTTCAATATGTTTTAATAGTGAGAAAAATAAATAAAGGTATTAACTTTCATTAATTTTGTGTATTCCTTTGTTAGTTTCACAAATAACATTAATAATTGGAAGTGGGTCTTTAACAACTTCAGGTAATATTAGGCTAATCGATGACTACAGTCATACTCCAAAGGCTAATTTATAATGACTTATGCTATTATTTGTCTTTAATATATAGCAAATAATATTATGTCATCAATTTACACTACTAATACATTCGTTTCGAGTGCTATCACCCGTATTGTTCCATCTGCCACTATAACATCAACCACATTGACAACTACATCAATAACTCTATTGTCAGGTAAATCCATTAATAACTCTGCTATTAAAATTAAATATATAATTATATATGCAGATGAACTAACAGTTACACTTTTATCAGGTAATTAACTTTATAAGATATAATTATGAACTTTATATTATAGTTGCTATACCAGTCAGTATGTTCCTCTCTTCTCTATTAACTGCTGTTATTACTACACTTATTGTCTATCTCATTATGAGAAGGAGGAGCTACAATAAAAACACTCCACCCACTACTACTACCCAATTAGGTCCAATATATGATGATGTTAAGTTACCAGAGACATCAGAACAGAAAGAGATCATTGAATTACAAGGAAATACTGCTTATGGATATATTCGTCATTAGTTTTAATAGACTTATAGACTAGTTATTGTTTTACTTTAATCTCACTATGTTTACCCTAAATATAGATAATAATTAAAATGTTGCAATGTTATAGATTATTATCATGTTAATGAAAAACATGTTATTTATTAGGACAGCAAACAACAGCATCATAATGATTTTAAAGATATTATATAAGTTTTGGCAAGATTACAGTGCTTTAAAATAACAGTACAAATCCTAGACATCACATGCCATTATTCTTTTAACTATAAGAAAATTCATATGTATCAACTTCTAAATTTAATTTTGCCCATATATGGCAAAACACACAATTACTAATAATAGTTCTTGTACAGTGTGCAATTATCAAAATGTGTATTTACTATATTTACTTAAAATTACATAAAATTATTATTTCTTTTTTCTTAAACAATCCCAAAGTAATCATATTGGCTTTGCAACATCATCTATTAATAAACAAGATTTAATAAAGATATAAACTATATGGTGACGTACCTCTTAAATTGTCTTCATGTTGATATTTGCAAATACATCCAATCAATATGATCACTAGCACTAGAAGTAAAACTATTACCAGGGCCAAGATTACCACAGTTACCCCAAAAATTATAATACCTATTAGAAAGAATACAGTTGAATAAAAATGTAATGTCAATGTTAAAAGGTCTTAGTTAATTTTATTGGTTCTAATAGAGGAAACATCTAAACTGAGACTGGTGAATTAGCAGAGGCTATGGCATACCTTCCAGTTGTATACCGATTGTCATAATGCTTGAGGTAAGTAATTATATTATTAGTATATTATTCAAAGCTTCTGATAGTCATATATACTTCATGCCATAGTCCACAATAGCAATGGATGTAACAAAAAGTAAATCATGCATTTTTCTGTTTTGATCAAACTAAAAGTTATACTCAGTTATTGTGTATGTATGTCATATGTATGTTGGCTAGAACAATATTTGGTTATCAAAACAATTCATATCCACAATAAAATAACCATGATAAGAAAAGGGAGACAACAAGTCCCTTGAGGAAATATTAACTGACTTAGCAATTATAACTTGTGTATGTAGTACTTGTGTTAAAGCAAATTTAATCAGTTAGGGTGTGTATTGGTAGCAGTTTTTGTCAAATTTGAGAAAACATCATATACTAACCAGTTGTTTGAAAATATGGACAATCTTGTGACATATTAGGTGAACAACTTGGAGTTGAAATTGGACTTGGACAACTTGATGGAGATGGAACTAAGTTAACCACTGAAACAAATCAATAGTATTAATATAATTATTATTATTTCAATGTCTAAGTCTTACAGAAAAATGATGATGATGTCTGACAGGTTGGTCCTCTTGTTCCTAAGAAATCAATTGGAGTAATGGTCACATTATAAAGAGTTCCATCAGCCGGAACACCAGTAATAGAAACAAAAGTCATGTTAGTAGTGCCCTCAGATACATATGCAATAGGTGGATTTAACTTGTAATGATAAATTACAGCACAGTCTGAAGCAGACCAGGTCACATTTATATTAACTGTATTTGTGTTATCATCATTAATAACTACATCATTCAATAAAGCAGGGTCACAGGAATCAGGTTCATCTAGAAGAGAACAAGATTAAATTGTAAAAAAATCATCTTAAAATTAATGAAATTAATGAGATTATTAATTAGAAAATATAATATAATAACATAACATGATAAACACAAACTTTCAATAAATCACCAAAGGAATTAACTGGATCAGTTACTTATATAACAAGTGAATTAACATATTTTTGAAATATTTTATCACAAAACTAATCAGACCATCTTCCAAAAATATATACATATACTTGTACTAGTAGACATCTACATCTCAACAACACCCACACATAACTCAATAATTACACTATGAGTATTATATTATCAAATAAGTTTAATATATCATCAAATTCTGGGATTTCTCCCACAAAAGCTATATTCAGAGCATCTTCACAAATAACATATATATGTACTAAATGTATATAGCACTCAACAACACCCACACACATATAGAGTAATTATAAACTGTGGTTTGTTCAGTTTACATTAACTATCATAACAAATGTACTTCATTTCCTCCTATATATCATATATATTTGAGCACAATATAGAACAATTCTATCTCAATATGTATATTAATAGTGTTAGACTATTGACAATTAAAAATTTGACATGTACATTTCATAGTAAGCACTTCTAATTTGTTGAAACAATTGGCTAAATTACACTAAAGACCAGTATATGTACTTGTATTACATATAGATAATACATAATAATACAGTTATATAAGTATATGTATTATTTATATGTATTAGATAGTACTTAATTGACAATTTATATTGTGTTTACACGTGACCTACTAATAATATTAAAACACTGCCGATGTTGTTACATATTTCAATTGGATGTAAACAACATATTTTTTACAAACATTAATTAAATCATAATCAATATCACTTTTATTATTAAATCAATAAATGTTATAATATTATGATGACTATACCATATAATATTAAGTGTTGTTCATTAAACAATGTTAGTTTATAACCTTAACATAAATATATACCTAATGAACACAAAAGTACATAAGTACATAAAGGCATACCAAGACGTATTCTATTCTACATATTTTATTCCAATACTATTTCAACAGAACCTTAAGTAGAACATTATGACATATATGATAATATAAATAATCATCTGATATCAAGGCAGCTATGATGACCCTGTAAGACAATAGACATTAATATTTAATAGCATACTAATAAAAATGAATGTACTCCTTAAATTGAAAGCCATCTATTAATTGTGATAAGGAAAAAGAGTCTATCTATATTTGTGAGAAGAGGTACAAAATTGAAATAAATGATTTGGTTAATATGAGATAGAAGAAGGAGCATTTTACAGTATTATTATATTAAAATTTTTCACACAACATTACAGCCTATGGTAAAAGTATAATATAATAATGTTGTAAAAGCTACTTTTTCTATCTATGTTCACCGAATCATTATTTCAATTTGTACCTCTACTCACAAATATAGATAGACTGTTTTCATTGTGTGAAAAAATTTATTATTATATAAAAAGTTCCTTATTCTATATCTCATATTTACCAAACTATTGTTTCCTCTTTATTGGCATTGGTGGAGGATTGGCTGTCATTCAGTGAGTTTCTTGCATTTCACAAACAAGCTAATTACTTCAGCCATAACTATATATCAGGTAGATATTAACATAATAATGACAACAAAATTCATAAACAATTATAGATCAGCTAACAACTAAAGATATAACTCATGTATGTATAATTATATCTTACTTGTGTAGATGATGTTGTCTAGTCATAAACAGAAAACAATATACGAGTATGCAACTAAGGTTGGCAACATAATTAAAATTGACAATCAATATTCCTCCAAGAAGTCTAAATAGATAATAGATTTTCATTATTTTTTTTATTATTTAATCAAAAGATGAAGAATTCAACCATGCCTTTAATACTATGTTGTATCGTTCACCTTAGTCTCATTAAAAATTACCACACCCAACAAATATGAAGAAGTATGCAAGACTGGTTTACTTTCTCTTTTTTCTTATATGTAAGTTAGTACTGATAGTAATATCACCAGTATTAATGTATCTACTGGTCTCTCTCAGTCAGTAGAGTATCAATACAGAGTAGTAGGGTCTGATACTATCAATAGATTAGGACCCTATAGTCAATATACTGTATTTTTTTATTATTTAATCAAAAGATGAAGAATTCAACCATGCCTTTAATACTATGTTGTATCGTTCACCTTAGTCTCATTAAAAATTACCACACCCAACAAATATGAAGAAGTATGCAAGATTGGTTTACTTTCTCTTTTTTCTTATATGTATCTTAGTACTGATAGTAATATCACCAGTATTAATGTATCTACTGGTCTCTCTCAGTCAGTAGAGTATCAATACAGAGTAGTAGGGTCTGATACTATCAATAGATTAGGACCCTATAGTCAATATACTGTGTTCACTCTGGATGGTAAGAATGAAATAGTTTTAATACGTCATTTAATATTTTATTAGTTCTAAAAGCAGTACCACTAATCATTCATAATATTACAAAGAACACAGAGAACTACACTATTGTTGTGATTTGGGAGGTGTATATTATTGTTTATAATAACTGAGTAATAATGATTATGCAACATATTTAACATTATTAAATTTAAGCAATAGATGATGTAAATGATGATGTTGTCTAGTAATATATGAGTATGCAACATGGTTGACCAATAATTAAATATAAGGAATCAATATTCCTCCAAAAAGTCTAAATAGATAATAGATTTTTTTTTAAATTTTATTATTTTTTTAATATTTAATCAAAAGATGCAGAATTCAAACATGTCTAAAATATTATCATCACTCGTTGATGCTAATATTTTAGGGATGTTAAATAAGTTGTATGATTCACCTCAGTCTTATTAAAAATTTAACCAAACAATTACCACACCCAACAAATATGAAGAAGTATGCAAGACTGGTTTACTTTCTCTTTTATCTTATATGTAAGTTATCATTGAATTATTTTTCATACACATACACATACACATTGCAAACAATCTGTATACCTACCTAAAGGTAGCACAGAAGCTTCAGTTACAAGTCTAGACTGTAATCATGGAGTATGTCCACAGACACAAGGAGCACTCACTTGTACAATAACAGGAAGTGTAGCAGCTTGGTATTCTCCTCCATCAGATAGTACTCCCATTGCTATAGTCACATCTGGATTAGTTAGTAATGTTGATAATACTGGGTTTACTGCTGCTCTTGTGGGCAATACTTCTGGACTAACAACTAATTTAAGTTTTATTGCCACTACTGATAAGAATGGAACACAAATCAGGTGTAGTGATGTAATAGATACAAACTCAATGACTTGTACTATTATGATATCAGGTATGTCACTAACAGTATCATATATAACTAACATGTACTATCATAATAAGGTCCTCCAAGTGATGTTCCTACAGGACTAGGTTTTACAGCTCTAACAAACACTTCAGTCACTCTTTACTGGTCACCTCCTACTCTTCATCCTAACTGTATAGTTAACTACACTGTTGAGATCAGGACAACCAGTGATAATATATTGATCAGTAGTCTTAGTACTGGTAGTAATATTACAAGTATTAATGTATCTACTGGTCTCTATCAGTCAGTAGAGTATCAGTACAGAGTAGTAGGGTCTGATGCTATTAATAGATTAGGACCCTATAGTCAATATACTGTGTTCACTTTGGATGGTATGAATTGAATAATTTTTATCTTAATTAATACTTTATTAGTTCTACAAGCTGTGCCACTAATTACTTATAACAATACAAAAAATATAGAAAACGACTCTATTCTTATACAATGGGAGGTATAAATATATTATTTATGACTTGATATTATTCTAGTTTCATTTAGTCACCTCCTCTCTCCTCTCGTCCTCCTCTCTTGTACTACAAAGTCTATCACAATATATCAGGTTTACTAACTGTTAATATAACTATTGTTACTAACATTACATTGACTGGAGTACTAGCTGGATATACCTACATTATAACAGTGGTACCAGTTAATATACTGGGAGATGGATACCCTAATAAGACTATAGGTTATTTAAATATTATTATAAAGTGTGTTACATTTACTTCTCATACAGTTATCATTCCTAAAGAACAAATAGTTTCAATATGTTTTAATAGTGAGAAAAATAAATAAAGGTATCAACTTTCATTAATTTTGTGTATTCCTTTGTTAGTTTCACAAATAACATCAATAATTGGAAGTGGGTCTTTAACAACTTCAGGTAATATTAGGCTAATCGATGACTACAGTCATACTCCAAAGGCTAATTTATAATGACTTATGCTATTATTTGTCTTTAATATATAGCAAATAATATTATGTCATCAATTTACACTACTAATACATTCGTTTCGAGTGCTATCACCCGTATTGTTCCATCTGCCACTATAACATCAACCACATTGATAACTACATCAATAATTCTATTGTCAGGTAAATCCATTAATAACTCTGCTATTAAAATTAAATATATAATTATATATGCAGATGAACTAACAGTTACACTTTTATCAGGTAACTAACTTTACAAGATATAATTATGAACTTTATATTATAGTTGCTATACCAGTCAGTATGTTCCTCTCTTCTCTATTAACTGCTGTTATTACTACACTTATTGTCTATCTCATTATGAGAAGGAGGAGCTACAATAAAGACACTCCACCCACTACTACTACCCAATTAGGTCCAATATATGATGTTAAGTTACCAGAGACATCAGAACAGAAAGAGATCATTGAATTACAAGGAAATACTGCTTATGGTTATATTCAGCATTAGTTTTAATAGACTTATAGACTAGTTATTGTTTTACTTTAATCTCACTATGTTTACCCTAAATAGATAATAATTAAAATGCTGCAATGTTATAGATTATTATCATGTTAATGAAAAACATGTTATTTATTAGGACAACAAACAACAGCATCATAATGATTTTAAAGATATTATATAAGTTTTGGCAAGATTACAATGCTTTAAAATAACAGTACAAAATCCTAGACATCACATGCCATTATTCTTTTAACTATAAGAAAATTCATTTGTATCAACTTCTAAATTTAATTTTGCCCATATATGGCAAAACACACAATTACTAATAATAGTTCTTGTACAGCGTGCAATTATCAAAATGTGTATTTACTATATTTACTTAAAATTACATAAAATTATTATTTCTTTTTTCTTAAACAATCCCAAAGTAATCATATTGGCTTTGCAACATCATCTATTAATAAACAAGATTTAATAAAGATATAAACTATATGGTGACGTACCTCTTAAAATGTGTTCATGTTGATATTTGCAAATACACCTAATCGATATGATCATTAGCACTAGAAGTAAAACTATTACCAGGGCCAAGATTACCACAGTTACCCCAAAAATTATAATACCTATTAGAAAGAATACAGTTGAATAAAAATGTAATGTCAATGTTAAAAGGTCTTAGTTAATTTTATTGGTTCTAATAGAGGAAACATCTAAACTGAGACTGGTGAATTAGCAGAGGCTATGGCAAACCTTCCAGTTGTATACCGATTGTCATAATGCTTGAGGTAAGTAATTATATTATTAGTATATTATTCAAAGCTTCTGATAGTCATATATACTTCATGCCATAGTCCACAATAGCAATGGATGTAACAAAAAGTAAATCATGCATTTATCTGTTTTGATCAGACTAAAAGATATACTCAGTTATTGTGTATGTATGTCATATGTATGTCATATGTATGTTGGCTAGAACAATATTTGGTTATCAAAACAATTCATATCCACAATAAAATAATCATGATAAGAAAAGGGAGACAAAAAGTCCCTTTGAGGAAATATTAACTGACTTAGCAATTATAACTTGTGTATGTAGTACTTGTGTTAAAGCAAATTTAATCAGTTAGGGTGTGTATTGGTAGCAGTTTTTGTCAAATCATGAGAAAACATTATATACTAACCAGTTGTTTGAAAATATGGACAATCTTGTGACATATTAGGTGAACAACTTGGAGTTGAAATTGGACTTGGACAACTTGATGGAGATGGAACTAAGTTAACCACTGAAACAAATCAATAGTATTAATATAATTATTATTATTTTAATGTCTAAGTCTTACAGAAAAATGATGATGTCTGACAGGTTGGTCCTCTTGTTCCTAAGAAATCAATTGGAGTAATGGTCACATTATAAAGAGTTCCATCAGCCGGAACACCAGTAATAGAAACAAAAGTCATGTCAGTAGTCCCCTCAGATACATATGCAATAGGTGGATTTAACTTGTAATGATAAATTACAGCACAGTCTGAAGCAGACCAGGTCACATTTATATTAACTGTACTTGTGTTATCATCGTTAATAACTACATCATTCAATAAAGCAGGGTCACAGGAATCAGGTTCATCTAGAAGAGAACAAGATTAAATTGTAAAAAATCATCTTAAAATTAATGAAATTAGTAGAAGCTATGGTGTCTCGATAGCATGTGAGATGTCATTTCTTCTTGTGAATAACATTTAGACATACTTTTAAATAATACAACAAAACATGTATGACAGTTTATGTTAAACAATAGAGACTGAGTCAATTATTTTAGTCATGGGACACCCACATTAGCCATATTGGAAGGCAACTTTATAGGGACAAACTATGCCAAGATAGTGTTTATAGCTTTTTTTAGAAAACGAGTACATTTTAATAAAGTATGTTACACATCTCAAGGTGCTATTTAATATAATATAACAAATAGTTTTAATTCAACTTGGACAACTCCAAAAATTCTAAAAGAATAAGATACTATTTTGTCAGTAATTCCCTTCAAAAAAGGCTGCCATGTCCATAAAATGCATAGCTCATCAATGACGTTTTTAATATCATGTACAAAGCCTCTATTTGATAGATTGACTTGTATCAGACAATACAGGTTATTAAAATTTTAAATTACTCCTAGCAAATAATAGTCACTTATACTAACTGTCACATCCTGTATGTCATGCCCTATTCAAAGTGCTCTCAGTAAAAGTACTAATACATATTAATTGCTATGTGCATCAATGATACTTATATTGGTTAATTTCATTTTTCAATACTCTTGAAAGACGCATACAACTATAAGTAACAATTGTGAAATGGATATATAGATATATAATTATATATACATGTTGCCTAAAACAATCCTAGGACTATCTGGCATATTGTACATATCAGGACAGAATAATGGTCAGATAAAACTAGTTTCATCAATATAATATACTCTACATTATTGAGTAACCTTTTTGAATTAAGGAACATTCCAAACTGGATACAGCAAGTACATCAGTACACCTCAATGTGTCACTACCAATAGAACGAGACATTCCATAGTTCACAATAGCAATGGATGTAACAGTTGGTATTGTATTGTTAGTTAGAATGAATGTAAAATTTCCTTGTGTCACACTAGAATTAACAGCATTGCCAGTAGAAAATGGATGTAGACTTTGTCCTATACTTGTATCATTGAAGAAAGATCGCCATTGTAGCACTTGACCATCAATTGTACATCTGAATACTTGTTCTGAGGCTGGACAGAGCTCGTTTGGGCAAGACACATATTGTCCATTGCGTAGCACACTAAGATCTTTTACAACCCCTTCACAGAAGCCTAACAGTAGCATAGAAAATAATATATAGTACCAACGATGATTTAAGACTAAAAATTACTACTTACCGACAGTCAACAGTAGAACAAAAAGTAAGCACATCTCTAAGGTGACACTGTCAAGTTAACGCCGGACCCACCCTGAACGTAAGTAACGTGACTCACCCAACTCTATGTCGAAAGTCACGTGAATAACTCTCCTACGGTGGGTTATAATAGTTATTATATATCATTGTTGTACGCCCACATAATATGATTTTTTAAAATCTAAAATAAAAGTCTATCAATTAGAGCGTTCCCGGCTAACTTAGCGATTAGCATTTATAACAATATATAGTGCTACAAATTTGGTTTGCATGTTACTATACTTTTAGTTTAGGGTCTAGGATATAACATTAATTTCTCATTGAAGTATAGACTTCTTGTGCCATAATGAATAGCCACTCCCTAAATTTAAGATAAGAATGTGTATTGATTAGTCTTGTGTAGCTGGACCCTCGCTCCTAGATCTGTAGAAGGAAGGGTCTGGTTAACTGCAGTAGAGTGAATTGACCATTGAACTGATGGATGGTAAGTGGATAGTGAAACCACACATTGTTAATATGCAATTCATCAATTCAATAACTTAACACAAGTTTAATTACATTGAATTTTTAGGAGGCATAGAGGTTGAAGAATGTACAAAAATCAAAGGACATAAACACTTGTCCAGTCATTGAAATTAATAATAATTAATATACATTGTATAATATTAGAATTATGCTACAACTTATTACACAGAAGGGCACATATTCTGATAATGCACTGATAATACTGAATGAAAGGATAAACAAATATAAAAGAAATACATTGGTCTAAGTTACAATGTGTTTTTTCACGGGTCACAAAAGAAAACATGGTAAATAAAGTGGCTGTGAAAGTGGAGATTATAAGCAGTGTCAGTATTACAGAGATATGAAATAAGGAGATCCTGGCAAACAGAATAAGTTTTAATTTCTAATAATTAATGTTTTTATTATATTGTTGGTTACTACGTTTTTCATCATCTCTTCAGTTAATGTTCTCAGGTAGTTTCTAGGAAAGAGGTTAATTTGTTTAAAGTATTCATAACAATGAGGTGTGGCCTTATGTATTTAAAAAGCGAGTGGGCGTCTCCAGAACGAGATTATCATTGTTCAGAATCGTAAAGGTGTGTCTATCATCAAATCCAATATACATGCTTGCAGCTGAGTTTTGGACATGGCTGAGAAAGAACACTTCATAGTTTTACAGCTACTTTTTATAATAGCAGGTGCTCAACTAGCATAGTGTGACATAAAATTCTGATGTAGTTTATTTTGATTTTGCTTATAGAAGCTTCAGTTACAAGTCTAGACTGTAATCATGGAGTATGTCCACAGACACAAGGAGCACTCACTTGTACAATAACAGGAAGTGTAGCATCTTGGTCTTCTCCTCCATCAGATAGTAATCCCATTGCTACAGTAAGTTCTGGACAAGTTAGTAATGTTGATAATACTGGATTTACTGCTGCTCTTGTGAGCAATACTTCTGGACTAACAACTAATTTAAGTTTTATTGCCACTACTGATAAGAATGGAACACAAGTCAGGTGTAGTGATGTAATAGATACAAACTCAATGACTTGTACTATTATGATATCAGGTATGTCACTAACACTATCATATATAACTAACATGTATTATAACTATAAGGTCCTTCAAGTGATGCTCCTACAGGACTGGGTTTTACAGCTCTCACAAACACTTCAGTCACTCTCTACTGGTCACCTACTCTTCATCCTAACTGTATAGTTAACTACACTGTTGATATCAGGACAACCAGTGATAATATATTGATCAGTAGTCTTAGTACTGGTAGTAATATCACCAGTATTAATGTATCTACTGGTGTCTCTCAGTCAGTAGAGTATCAGTACAGAGTAGTAGGATCTGATACTATCAATAGGTTAGGACCCTATAGTCAATATACTGTGTTCACTCTGGATGGTATGAATTGAATAATTTTTCTATTAATTAATACTTTATTAGTTCTACAAGCTGTGCCACTAATCACTTATAACACTACAAAAAATATAGAAAACGACTCTATTCTTATACAATGGGAGGTATAAATATATTATTTATGATTTGATAATATTCTAGTTTCATTTAGTCTCCTCCTCTCTCCTCTTGTCCTCCTCTCTTGTACTACAAAGTCTATCACAACATATCAGGTTCACTAACTGTTAATATAACTACTGTTACTAACATTACATTGACTCGAGTACTAGTTGGATATACCTACATTATAACAGTGGTACCAGTTAATATACTAGGAGATGGATACCCTAATGAGACTATAGGTTATTTAAATATTATTATAAAGTGTGTTATGTTTACTTCTCATACAGTTATCATTCCTGATGAAGAACCAGTTACTACTAGTACTAGTGTTGTAACAACATCATCTCAATATCATAGTAAGAGTTTTTAATATAAAAATATTATTAATTTTTAAACAATCAATTATTTAACATCAATACACTATTAGGTGTACTTAGTACATTGTCTACAACTGTAGTCATGACAAGTGATACATCAAATATTAGTAAGTGTACAATAATGTATTAAATGTTACTGTCATAATTAACTTGTGATGGAGTATAGAAACTACAATTACTACAATGTCTTCATCACAAATTACAACTGAGACAATTACTGTATCTTCATACTTATCTAGTACGTTCTATGTATTTTGAAAAATGTTTGTTAGTAATGTATTACAAATATATGGATATATATATATATATATATGCACACTTATATATATATTCTGTTTTCATACATCAGGTTCTACGTTTACATTATTAAGTTCATTCCCTACAAATAATCTAACAAGTATTTAATCATTCAATAAATAAAAATATTATTTTTATCTTAACAATAGCAGTAGTAACTACTACATCATCAACATCATCTATTGGAATATATTCTGCTGTTGGGACTGTTGGAGGTATTATTGTTTTCATACTAATTGCTGTAGTACTGGTTCTAACTGGTTGTATAATGATTAGAAGACAAAATAAAAGTCAGACCTCTTAAAATTTCTTGATCCTTTAAAACCCTCAATATAGATAACAAACCAAGTGGTAGTCCATTAACTGTTTCTCTGAGGTAAACTAATACAGTTATGTGTTAACAGTTCAATGATCATACCTTAGAAGTATCAAAGACAATAACATAGAAGAGGTATAATATTGTTACTTACATTTACAAAACTAAGAACAGGATTTTATATCCTATACAATAAAGCAAATAAGACATAGGAGTTATTTGATATCAAAATGAACTTACATTGAAATTACCATTAGTTGTAACATATTTAATTTCAGGAGCTAGTCATCATCCCTTTATATAAGATTCTATAGTTACATCCAGTTTTTATTAATGTCATTATAGTTATCTTCAGATCCCACCTATGATGAAGTAAACAAGAAACCACAACCTCTATCTCTACAATACGATGAAGTTCCTCCTCCCATACCACCTTACTTAGCTAATAATGACCAACCACCTCCTATACCTCTGTTCGATGGTGGAGGTGAACCTCCTGTATCTCCTTATAATGGACCTTTGACAATTCAGTACTCTGAAGTCAAGAGAGAAGATATGGCACCTCATTTACTACCTCATACTAGTACAGCAGCTGCAGCTGGAGAAGATTATTCAGTATTAAAGAGAAATGATATACCTAAGATACCACTACATAATGTGACAGCTGGAGGAGACTACTCTGTCATAAAGAGAGATGATGTATCTCGTGTACCACCTTATAGCACATCAGCTGGAGGTGACTACTCTGTCTTGAAGAGAGAAGAGAGAGAGGTTAGTTAAACGTAGGTAGACAGTCATAGTCTAATTTATAATATTGTTATTATAGAGCAGAGAGAATAACTCTCAGTTACAACAAACTGGTTTGTATTCATCTCTAAATAATGAAGTATGAGATAAGACAGTTAACTATATCATAATAACTTATACCATGTTAGATAAACAAACCAATTGGAGCCAGAGCTAAGCCAAAAGGAACTGGAGGTATCATATATGCTGAACTAAGCAATGCTCCTAAGAACAGACCAATGACACCTCCTACATCAAATTTAGAGCAGTCTGTTATTTACTCTGATATCAAGCCATCAACTGATCCTAATAAGGTATCACATTTCATGATACTTCAATGTTGCTATAGTTACCATTCTCTTCTTTGTCACTAACAGAGGCTGTCTACAAGAGGTGCTATGATTCAGCCTCAGTTAGGAAACTTGGAGATTCCTCCACCACGTCCTCCTAAACCTGGTCCCAAACCTGGTTCACATAGCAACAGAGGACAATCAATAACAGTAATCTCCTCCATACATCATCTGTAACAAATGAGAATAATATGTTTAACTCACTACTGACTTGTATAATGTTATAATGTGTCACTTTTTATTTTATTCTGTTGTGTTTTATTATAAGTCATTGAATTATTTATTTAGTGTTCATTATAAGACTTGTTATTAATTTATCAATATGAGCTCTGTATGGTCACCTTGTATCATTATAGCAGCTGTTAATATTATCATTCATTTGTAAGTAATGTTATTTTAGTTAATGTATGTTTACTTAATAAATTAACATCATATTTAATGTTGACATGAACATGATCCTTTTATCAAAGATAAACTTATTTTATCATCATACACAAACACTCATAGCAACAACCATCTATAGACTTTATAATGATATAATAACATAACTACATGTAATATAGACCAAATGACTATATGTATAATACAGGCTAATATATGTAGTATAAACCACATGATATGCACATATTATAATATTAATAACAATACACACATTGAGTACATAGTACAATATATACTATAGACTATACAAAGTACTTACAAGCCACTATGTAATATAATATACCACATAATTGACATGAAGCCATGAGCTAAACCAGATGATAAACACAGTCACATTAAGAATACAGTAATGGCTAAAGAATTAACAGACCATGAAGTCATAAAGTCTAAATGTTCAGTATACAAGTACCACTAATGTACCTGTATATAATGTAATACCCTAATATGTATTGGTTACTATGGGAACTAGTGTATATATGAAATGACTGATGTTATAGTTAGCAGAAACATAATGTATTAATGATAGCTAGAAATTAACTGGGTTATCTAGTTCTAATAATGTTATTGAAATTATGATATGAAACTGATAATGATAAAGTTGGTTATTACTATTATAAGTAAATTTTAACTTACCACAATTTGATGATAATATGAGATAATCAATCAATTGAAAAACACATCAAATAACAACATATCAAACATAAAACTTTCATTATTTACAGCGAAAGGACTTTAAAATGGGTCAGTTACTTTTATAACAAATGAACTAATGTGTCATCAGATTTTTGCGATTTTTACCACAAAAACCAATCACTTAATGTGACATATTACATGTTCATTTCATACCACTTTTTCTTGTGACAGTATATAATGTATAAGGAAGGTCAATACAATACAATTTGTATAATACATTCATTTTGTCTTTTAACAATGAATTTAGGTTCATAATGAATTAAAGTATCAGTCTCTTAACAATCTAGTCAGCCCTCAATGGTTGCAATAATAAAATGATACACTATACTAGACCAATGATCAAATATAGGGCAGTATCATTAGTTATTATAGCTGTTACTTGACACATAGCAATATCATACATATGGTATATATAGTAATGCTTGTATCTATAAAGGATGTTATGATATATACTGATATATTATTGGGAGGATGAAAGGTCTTTCCCTCTCATATCCTACATGAGTACTTCCTTATGTTAGAACAACTATCAAAATAAATCTATACATTGTTCTATAAAGTCATATGATGTGAGTCATTGTCAAGTACAATGATGAAACATTCAACAGCTGGTCATGTGTCCTCCATTCTACATATAAATACTGTTAATATGTCCCATATTATTAACATATATGTACCACTATACCCATTATAGCTGTCCTCATTGTTTTATCATTACATGTAAAGACAGTTAGCCTATAACATGTGTACACCTGGTGCATTAAATTAGCAATTATGAACCAATTAGGAATATGTTACTATAATAACAGTGACATTGTTGATTGAGCTTCATTCAATTAATAATGATAACATATCATAGTTAGTAAACCCCAATATATGTACTTGTATTACATATAGATAATATTACATAGTTATATTAGCACATAAAATATATGAATGTACAGTGTGTATAATATGTGTTATATAATACAAGTTGATAATTTATGTTTGACCTACTAATCTTATAAACATTAATGATGTTGTGACACATTTTAACTAATTACTTAATTGTAAACAACATATCTAAACGATACCATTCTTTTAAAACAACAGCATCACTTACTATTATACCAGTATTGTAATATTATGTTACATCATTATATAGTTTACCTTCTAATGTTAAATATAGATGATGTTAGTTTTCAATATTACTAATCATTTAATCTTTGGCAATCTCTGTCGTCATAACAACAAGAAGTTTCCGTTTATAAAGAATCTAAACAGACAATAATGTCCTACATGGAAACAAAAAATGAAAGAAAATAATAAATTTTATATTGTTGTGTAAAGTAAACACATGACAATTATGACAATTATTATGATATTATTGATAAACTATACAAATCTAATAGCATTTATGTGTATTTTCCTTTAATATATGACAACAACAACAGTATAGGAAGAATGATAAACATCACACAGACTTAAAAATATACATTATAACTAATTACCCAATAATAATGTACACAAATGTAAGCATACTTAGAATCCACATATTTCATTCCAAGACCACGTGTGCTGAACTTTACTTTGATCACTCTATCTGGAACCAGTATAGAAAAGCATTACCATGGTAACCGTAGACGTCATGATATTATGGGTGGGCGCATGAATTTTATTACAGATGTTATTGTTTTAGATTTTCTTCTATTTTATCCTCCCAATTCACTTGCTGTGTTTTCTATAACAATATTCACGATCTGTTAGTAATATTTATGAAATTATTTATACTCTTATAGTCAAAATATTGTATTACTTGGGAGAGAGAATTTATATAGTAGAGTTTATCCCTCTCATATAACTAGTATATATTATATACCCATAAAAGGACCAGTTTGTATATCATATAAGATAGTTATTAATCTAGTAGTCATTATATCATGTAACACATAGTATAAATTGATCATTATATACATACAAGTACATGTACATATACTATATATCATGTGATATATCCAGACTATCTATTAATACCTAAGCAATTTATTGTATTATATATTAATTGATCATAACATGTACATGTATATATATATATATATATATATATATATATATATATATATATATATATATATAATGCAGCAATTGAGTTATAGTATCTATTAGATTATTGGGTATTGTATGTGTCAATGTCATTGTGCGTGTAGACAAGTTGTGTGTGTAATTTGTCCCAAGATTGCATCATCCTACAGATCTCTATTCTCTAATCACTAAACCATAAACACGATAACACATTTTAGAATAGTAACCATGGAACATTGCTACATAACACATTACACATAGATGAACCCTACATATAACATACCTATAGTACCATATTGTCATTGATCATTGTATAGATATGTACTTATATTACACTCACATATTAATGTCTATAAAGTAACAGACTTGGAATGTAATTCTGGATTGATCACTATATAATGTACATATGATATATACTATATCTCTAGTGGGTTTTTATATGTATCCTGGATGATCTTTACCCAAATAGGGACATCCATATTATGCACTGACTTTATGCTTTAACAGTCCCATATGCTGTACCTTCTACTTAGTTTTTATATTAAATTTCATGGTTTTTACCTATAGGTACATTCTATGATAATGTTGTTTCTATCAATTGTATATTGCATGTCGTGTGTTTCTATAAATTGTATATCGCATGTCGTGTGTTTCTATAAATAGTATATAGCATGTTGTGTGTTTCTATAAATAGTATATACAATGTCGTGTGTTTCTATAAATAGTATATTGCATGCCGTGTGTTCTATAAATTGTATATATTATGTCATGTCTTTCTATAAATAGTATATAGCATACCATGTGTTTTTAGAGACAAATTGGGTTAGGTACTTGTGATTTCAAGTATTGTTATGCATATGGTTACATTCAGGTTAGACATTTCTTCCAATGTGATATGTAATTGTAGTTACCCCCTGATCAGTTGACCATAATTATTGATAAAGTAATATATCATTAATGTCAGTTACAATACTAGACAAGAATGTTTCTTCATTTATAAGTCCTTTCACTTCACAAAATATATGACCACTGATTACGAAGTCACTGGAATAACAGCCATCTTCAACACAAAGTCCTTCATAATAAACTTCGTTACTAATTAGCATATACAGTAATCAATATCTGTTAATTATCAGAGTTGTTATATGGTTTACTTCAAAAGTGAAAGTAAATACTGTGTCAAGTGTACTAAATTGAACAAAGTTTTGATAATAAAACTATTTCTATTGAAATGAAAAATGTTAAAATATATAAACGTATAAAAAGATATGTGATAACATATATGTACTAAAAACAATAACTGACATTTGTTCAGAAAATAAAGTTATATTGTTCATATGTAATAAGTGATACTATCATATACTTACACTTGACCAGCTGTTATAAATACATAGTTTGTCATATATTAAAGGTATTATAGTTATAAAAGAACAACTCTTGCCAAATTTAACTCCTACTTTTAATGAAATTCTTTTCACCTTTTGGCAGAATGGATGGAGTTCCAGATTTAGTAGCAATTGGAGGGAGGGTGTGTAAGAGAGATGAGTACATCATTCTGTTCTTCCATGGACAGAGGTCTCATAGGACCATTTGATGGACATATAAATCCCAGATCAGCATAGATAAGCTTCTCTATTGGTTGTTTTGTCAGAGATGGTTTGATTGAAAAGAGAGTGGCAATGGCAGAGGAAGTGAGTCATCCATTAGTGGGTCATCTTGGACATGTACTATGGAAACCTTTCAACAGGGGAGATGTGAGCTTTAGGAGTTGGTAGATATTGAGTGACCCTTATGTAAATTGTGTAATAAATAAATAAATAGTATATTTAATGATAAGTATATTAATATTATAGAACTGACCTACATGACTTCTTGACTTTAGCTAAAAGGAACAAAACAATGATCATGATATATAGTACATAATGTAAGTCTATTATATAAATAACACTAATAACAACTTATATTAACATGTGGCATAATGTGTATCATTAATAACTTGTTATAGTCTATATCATTAATGGGATATACCTTTTTAGTACAATAGTAACATAATGAGATCAGGAGAATCACAAACACACATACAAGTAATCCACCAACAACTCCAACAATAATCCATATGTAGAGTGAAGTCAGTGATAACATAATGAACTATATTTAATTACATATTATATATTATATATTTACATACTTTATTTAGGTAGATACCAAGCCTGCTGTTTCTCTCCCTTTCATCACCATAATTAACAAGATATATATTTATGGAATAATTCAGATTATATTCCAGACAGTTAATGTTAAATGATGACACCTCACAATGAAAATATAGTAGCAGTGATGAGAGAATCTAGCAAATTTACATCAACACAAGTAGTACAATAAAAAGGACTTACCAATATTAAATATATTACTGCTAATATATGTTGATTTCTACTCTACCTCATATAACAATGATGTGACTGATATAGTATAGCTATTACCACAGGACAATTTGGTTATATCATATTGTTAATTGGAAACAGTGATATTGTGTAGAAGTATTTTGAAGGCAACGAGAAGTTTTATTTGATATCTTAGTGATCCTCCTCTTGGATCATATGAATATTGTTGCCATGACAACCTCATAATATCACATGATAATACTGAGGCAATGAGATCAACAGTTTGATCAGGTTTATCTGTGAGATAATGAAGTAATATCTGATAATATCAAGACATTAATGTTCCTAATATTAACTCCATTGATGTTCTAGCTATGCTACCTACTGTAACAAGTCTCCCTACAGATAGACCTAGTAGTGGTAAGTTATATATTACTACTGTTGTTTAGTATCTCTCTTATATCTAGTACTAAGTAATGGAGTTATTGCTGGTATTATTATTAGTATTGTTATCTTACTAGTACTAATAATAATTGTTATTTTAACTATTGTAGTAATCTTGATATATAAAGGTCAGTACTATATAGTAGTGAGTTATACTATTACCACTGTATATGTGTGTGTTCTACTAGTGTCCAGTACTAAACAGAGTAGAGGTGAGACTAATCCAGTGATAAAAGAGTTCTTCTCGGAAAAAAATGAAGCCTACGTTATAATTAAAGGATCAGATGATCAGTCACCAATTGAAGTAACAGAGAATGTAGCGTATAGTACAATGGAACAACAACCATCACTTAATACTCCTGCAGTTTATGAGACAATAAATTAAGATAATAATAATGTTTGACAATTTTATATAATGTATTCTATGGCATGATTTTTTAAGGAATTATTTTTTTATTTAAAAAAGTATGAAAGGCTAATATCACAATTTAAACAATTTCAAACTGCAAATCTTATTTAAAAATAAGTGAGACAAATGTATATTATACCAGAAGTTGTAGATTTAGAGTAAACTACTTTGAACTGTCAAATGAATACTTTATTGTGTATATAGTAAATGAAAGAAAATAAATGAAATAATAAAATATAAGTTTATTTGTTTCATCTAAATAAAAGGTTAATAAGCACATTGTCTTGATGTTAGGTAATAAAAACTAGACTGAAATAATATTATATGTTTCAGAGATTTTGCTTAAAATATTAATAGTTGTTGTTGTCTTGTTACATTTTATAATTTGTCATGCTACATTGTCATAACTATACCACTTTAACATTAATCTTTATTAATTACAACTAAATATATTATTGACATTATTTAAATTATCAAAAAGGCAAGACTGATCGTTCGTAGTTTGATAATAATGAAATCACCAATGATTTAAAAAAATACCAAATAATATAACAGTAAAGAAGTTTAAGCAAATGATTAATGTATCACCAGTTTTTACAATTTTTGCAATTTGCTTTCACTTTTTCAAATATGTACATAGATCAGTAGAATATCCTTAATACATGTACATATACATGTATATAATACTCAATGACACCCACATATAGTGTAATTATACCATGTGGTCTGTTCAGCTGAAATTAACTATATATTAACTTTTACATTTTATAAAAAATATTACATTTTATAAAACAAGGAAAATATATATGGGCAAACAAAGAGGCATCTTTACATATAATGAAATGACATAAAATGATAGCATTATGACAATATGAGGTGCCAAAAGTAAGCCAATAATATATAGAGATTTGCTGTAGTAAATCAATTTCAAATAACAATTCATTTACATATAGTAACAGTTGATATCACAATATTATAAATCTCATGTAGTGATTGTTATAATAAAATGATGTGTTATAACATTACCTTGTTTTTTACTATATGGTATTAATAGTCAGCACTGCATATTCTGTCATTTTAAAATTGAATTTCATTACTTGTTTCCAAGATATTTTCAGTAATAGCAAAATCATATTAAGTAGTATCATGTCAATAGACATATTACTAATAGCATATTGTAACACACTGAAAGTGTTATGACCAAGACTTAATTGACAAGCCAGAAGTTAGACGAACAACCTCCAACATATCCTTCTAAACCTGGTCTCAAACCAGGTTCCAATGGCAGTGGAGGACAATCAACAAAAGTAACCTTCTCCATACATCATCTGTTAAATAAAAACAATATTATTTTGACTCAATGCTGACTTTTATAATGTTATAAATGTGTCACTTTTTATTTATATTATTTTTTATTTTGTCATGTTTTACTAAGTTAATGAGTTATAAGACTAGTTATTAATTTATCAATATGAGCTCCATATGATCACCTTGTATTGTTATAGCAGCTGTCAATATATTATCATTCATTATCAAGTATGATGCAATAACGTAACTACATGTACCAATACATGTACTTTAGACCACATCACGATATACATGTACATGTATATAACCATATAGAACACAGATTAATACATTGAGTATGTTCACTAATTTCATATTACTGAAGACAATATCAAAATGAGCTATCAACTTACATTCTTATTAGTGATGTATATCAAGTTTAGATGATAACTTGACAGCTATTCATACTGAATAGAGTATGATATACTGTTGTAGTAAATATTACTATATACCAGTATATAATACACTATAATACTATAGTACTGTCAATAATATCATTATTGGTTAACACATTGCTATATATTGTCACTGATAATAAACAAAGTACACTTAGTACAGTATTACATTCAATTACATATGCACTCATACTTTCCTTTTCCACATTCACTACACATGTCATACACATGATTACCACATGCTCCACTAGGCACATGTTTACATTTATATACAGCTTGTCTACACTTCCTATAACATGCGTATACCTTGTGTAGGTACATTAGTAATTATAATACAGTTAGGAATATGTTACTGTAATAACATTGACCTGTTGATTGAACTTCATTGAGTTAACTATGATGAAATATCATTTTTACAAAATGACCAGTATTGACTGGAGTATTTTAGCTGGATATACCTACATTATAACAGTGGTACCAGTTAATATACTAGGAGATGGATACCCTAATAAGACTATAGGTTATTTAAATATTATTATAAAGTGTGTTATGTTTACTTCTTATATTAGTGATGTTGTTATTAATGGGTTTACTGCTGCTCTTGTGAGTATTAATAATTCTGTACTAACAACTAATTTAAGTTTTATTGCCAATACTGATAAGAATGGAACACAAGTCAAGTGTGTTGATGTAATAGATACAACTTTATAATAATTAAGCAATAACAATAACATATATTACATTAAACTACAATCCATATAAATATAACATACTATATAGACCACATGTTATATGTTATATACTATACTTCATATAAGTTACTACTTAATGATGTAATTGTTTTATTTATATTATGTAGTAATTACATCTGGTAATTAATAGGGTTTTAGTTATTATCGTTATCATTAAAATAAAATATTATCATTAAGATAAGTTAATTATTATTAAGATTATGATATGAAATTCAAGATAACAACTTGACAATGTTGATTGTTCTTAATTTGATAATAATAGAATCACCAATGATTTGAAAGAGATATCAAAATAATATTTAAAATTTAAACAAATTATTTAATGTATTATGTAATGATGTATAATGAATGATATTAAGACTGTTGTGTATGTATTGCATCACTATACTAGTAACATTACAAATTAAGACAACATTATATTAATCACTATAATCACTCAAACACTAAATAAACTACTCTCAATAATTCTTATAATAATGACACTAATACAAATAACACTCTGCAGTACATACATAACCATTACATCACATTATGGAAAAAACAGTGAAAAAGAAAACATTGCATTGAAATACACTTAGAATTTATATTATATTATATCACACTTACTGGCTATTATATTTTAAATGATACATTCGGATCACAAGTAATCACAGCATTATTAATGTGAAAAGAAAAAAGCAATTTAGCAAATAAAATGAAAACATTGCATTGAAATACACTTAGAATTTATGTTACATTATATCACACTTATTGACTATTATATTTCAAATGACACATTCTAATCATAAGTAATCACATTATTAATATGGAAAGAAAAAAGCAATTTAATAAATAAAATGAAAACATTGCATTGAAATACACATAGAATTTATATCACACTCACTGCTATTATATGGTAAATGCCACATCATAAACATGGAAAGAAAAAATAATGCCAACAAAATGTTACACTGAAGTTAATACTTATTTTTGTCTCATGTATCACTATTTAAACATTTACAGTATCTGATCCAAGACTTTGTTAAGTAACATATTATTGTTGTTAATATGGAGAGAGTTGACATTTTGTCATAGTAAACATAATGAAAAGCAAGGAAGAAAATTTGAATCTCTATTAGCCACAACCTTTCCTTTAGCTTACACACAAAGCTAGCTTCTGATTCTAAACTTAAATGGTTTAAAATACATCATCATATACTATTGTGACACCATATAAAGTAATTTGTTTAAAATTGTGGGTATCTGCATTTTGAAAAAGGGAGTATAAGTTCTATATGCTTTCAAAAACTTGTACTTTATCTGTTAATTCTGGGTCGTGTTATTGTAGATATCGACGATGAATCTACTGGTCTCTCTTAGTCAGTAGAGTATCAGTACAGAGTAGTAAAGTCTGATGCTATCAATAGATTAAGACCCTATAGTCAATATACTGTGTTCATTCTGCATGGTAAGAAGTATACCATATATATAAGTATAATTATAAAGTATAATATTCACTTAACTTTTATAAGTTCTATATACTTTCAGAAACTTGTACTTTATCTGCTAATTCTGGATCATATTATGGTAGATATCCACGATGGTTCTTTAATTTAACAAGCAATCAGTGTGAACTATTTTCATAAAGTGGTTGTGGTGGTAACAGTTATAGATTCTCTACATTAGAACAGTGTATTAACACTTGTGGTAAGTATTATATGTCATTAGTTATTATCTCTATCTATGGTTATATAGGTTGTTCATTAGGTACAATGTCTCTAAACTGTAGAAGCAATCTTTGTTCTACTCCAAACAACTTTAACAGTTTAAAAGAATGCATTCAATTATGTGGTAAGTTAATGAAAGTGACAAATTTTAGGATACAGTATTTATATCATTGTGACACAAGATTGATGCCACTAAGGCCCCCACTATTATATGAAATTAATAACAGGCTTTACTAGGCTTCCACTATTATATGAAATTAATAACAGGCTTTACTAGGCTTAGAGCCTTGAATAAGACCTATATTTATTTTTCAGACAATATCTGTATTTTATAGTAAATTTATAATATAATAATAAATTGTTTATTGTTTAGTGTGTGTGTATCTAGTTCATGTGGTCAATGTTCAGCTCATTACTACAACAGTTCTAGTGTGGACATAACTGACACTTGTAGTAAGTGTACTTCATAAACTATAGGAGCAAAGATAAATATACAAAGACATTTACTATGAACACTGAATGATATGTTAGTATATGACTTTAATGGGAACATTTTTATTCTTATAGTAACATGTCCTGCTAACAAACCTCCCATTATCTTGCCTATTAATCTATGTGATCATCAAACCTGTCCTCAATATCCTGAAGCTAAATGTATAGTTGATAGATGTGGTGAATGTAAGACTAAATTCATTGTTAATCAAGATGTCACTAATCAATGCCATAAATTAAATTGCAATATCATTAAAAACAAAATGTTTAAATTGTTTCAGATGTGTTTCTATTTGAAGGAAAGATATTTAAATCAACGAGTACATCATGTTGTCAAAACTGTACTAATGTTTAACAGAAGAAACAACTCATTTGTTTACCTGTTTGCCTTCCAAGATATGATTGTCCAACTGGTCAAGTAAGATAATTTCATTACATGTAATCATTACATGTGCTATTTCACTCTTGCATTTACATTCAGATATTAGATGAGGCTTCTAAAAAATGTGTCTATCCTGATCAATGTCCTTGTTCTCCTTATGAACCTATATCTCAGAATTGTTCAAACATTATTAATTCATCCAATGACAAATGTAGTTGTCCAATATGTATAAGTATATAAAAGCTTATAAATCATATATATGGTATAATGTCTCTATTTCCAGGTTGCCCTATAAAAAGTCAGGTTTATCAAATAAATGACACTTGTACTCATACATGTACAACACATCACTCTGTGCTCAAGAAAACCTACCCAGCTGCTTTTGTCCTAGTGGACAAGCTATAGATGAGGAGAAAGGATGTTGTGTATATCCCCAGGACTGTCCAAATAAGAAATTGTTTATTAAGTTTGAATTATTTAGTTTTATATATATATATTTATGTGACATGACATTATGACTGATATCTAGTAGTAGTTGTTGAATAACTGGATAAGTAGTAACTATTATAGTTGATACTCCCACCTGAATTGTTATTTTGTCAATTATTATTACTATTGTATTCCTTAATTAATGTGTCTTTAAAGTAATGACTTATAAAACCACATACTTATTAACTTAAACAACATCATATCTAAGTTGTGTGTTATAAGTTAGGTAGAAATCAGTCTTCACCCACTTCCAGTATAATATCAACCAGATCATTTAGTGGTATTACATAATATGAATCTCAATTCTTATGTGCTACTCATGTACTCTTGAAACACGTAAAAGTCATCTTGTTTTCTTTTCAAAATATTGATTGTAATGTATCAGTTATAACTTTCAATCATACATCTCTCTATTGTATTTTCATATTATAAATATATTTCACTGTACTAGTGGTGCCATGTTTACATTAAGAGGATATAAAGAAACACAGTATGCTTTGTATTGTGGTGCACTGTCTGGAGTTGCTCAGACCTACTCATTAAATATAAATTCATATTGAGTTACTTTAAAAATATAATTCTGCTCAAGCAAATAAAGCTAGTATTAAAAATAGCTGTGGCAGGATAGGAGTAAGATAGAAATCTACATGAGGCTGTGAATATAATATATGAATGGTGCTGTTATGATTGCAACATTACCAACTGATCTGCAATAAAGATATGATAAATGGTGAGTAATATAATACTGTAAAGATATAAATTAGTTTTTAGGTACAAAACCATAAAAATGATATTCTTTATCAGGTTAATAAATTTATATTAACATTTACTGATTTCAATTCTACTTCCAATAACAACAATATAAAAATGGAATTCAATTTTAAAAAATGTGCTATTACCCAAAATATTAAATTTTTAACAAATACATAAACAATTTATTGTTTAGGCATGGTACTTCCACTAAATTCATTATCATCAATATATAGTGAGTGACCTTGCTATTATATCAACAATAATATATTTTGTGTGACCATGTACGCACTTAATATATACCACATCTTTGCACATTTGTTATGAAGAGGGAGAGTTACACCTCAAATCAATATCAAGACATTTAATTTAAAAGAAAGAAAGAAAATATACTGTTTTTGCACATTACACATTTTTACATGTATTCTGCTTGCATGTAAATTTTACTCAAATAGGTTTTGAAACTACTACTATAATTGGAGCTGTCAAAGACCTTAGATGAATAGTCTTCTCAACGAGACTTCCTTTGTTATAAAATTGACTTTAACTTGTAGCCTACTTTTAATTGCAGCTGTAAATACATTGTTATCACTGAACTATGGAGCTCATAAAACAATTGTTCATTAAATAATTCACTGATATATATTACACATATTTATCTATATAAATCAAATAAACATTTGTGTTTGCATGCATACTTTATATAATAAAAATAATCAACATTAAGATCATACATTGTCATTATACATAATATGGTTATGCTAATAACACAACTTTGTAAATTATATTAAACTCAAGCCATAAACACCCAGTATACTGCTGCCCACAGCTAAAATAAAGAGGTAGGATGTAATAATTATTTACCTTCTCTTTTTTGTCAGAGGTAAATTTATCTTATTATGAATAAAATGTACAATGTAATAAATATTCTTATATATAGTTTATATAGAAGCTTCAGTGACAAGTCCAGATTGCAAACATGGAGTATATCCACAGGCACAAGACACAAATGATCATGCAAATTTTAGTGATAAATACAGCAACTGTTAGTCTTTTTATGTCCTTGTCAACTCCAGCAAGTACTATGTCTTCACACTTAACTAACAGTACTTCATATATAACCTCAATGAACAGTGATCTATTTTTCACATTGCTGATGTAATTTATTTAATTTTTTATATGATTTCAGTGACTGTATCTTCAATGGTAACTATTTCAACAAGTCCACATTTCAACATTATAAATATTATATTATAAACTTTATATAAATTAAGGTTGCTATTTTCCATTATAAGTAATGAAAATCAACAAATATCATATTTATCAGGTAATTTATAAAACAAACTTAGCCTTCTTTAACCATGCTAAAAGCATTGAAAAGTTATTTGCTTAATAGTTTTGGGATGACCCTCTTAGTAAACTTTACACAAATTAACTTTTTGGCCTTCTTCAGCTATGCTAAAAACATTTAAAATATAAATATTCTTAGATATAAAATGTACATAAATTGATGTAATGTCTCCCTCCATCACCTAATTAATGTTTATTAAAACAGGAATATTACAACAGTAACACATACTAGTAATATGTGTGTGTGTCTGTGTCTGTGTGTGTATATGTATGTATGTATATAATTATATATAATGTTATACTAGGATTGAAGGACAGAAGAACAGAGCTCTCGCTTAGTTGCTGTTACTCCAAGTTTTACCCATTATGCGATCAGCAGACAGCTAAATACTACACTGATTGAAGGTTGGTTATATAGTATAGAGGTGTTAACTATGTCTTGTCACTTGAGAAACATGCTAAATAGTACTTGTTTTCATGTTGGCATTTTGAGACGAGTTCGAGCCTTTTGTTGAGGGTGGTGGGCTTGTCAGCGTTGATAATAGAGAGTTTTTCAGTTAGGCAGAGGTTGCACCGCTTTGTTATGTTGGAGTAGGCTTGTGCTCTTTGGTTTATTGACCAGGTAATTTTGAATTCTTTGCCTTCTTTCTTCAATTGCCAAATATATTTTGATAATTCGGTACTGTTTCCATATTTCTCGTGTCTGATTGACTGTATGTGGTTAGAGTATCTCTGCTTGAAGGGGTGCTCTGTTAGGCCAATGCACAACTTTGTTTCATTTCTGTTCATGTTTTCAACCTCTGCATTGTAGATGATATTGTTGGACTGGCATTCACCTAACAGGTGAAAGGTGTACATTCAAGCAGAGATACTCTAACCAGCCAGATTGTTCTTCAAAAGTTTGACTGTTTCAATTTGATATGAACACTTTTGAAGAATCTGTATATATGCACAAATTAAAACTAATGGAAATTAAAAGTATTTTGTATAGAAGAATGTAATTAGTTGGATTAAGGTTGTCTCAAATATTCATTGTCAAATGACAAGTCATTTTAAGGTCAGCCTTCTCTCTGTCAAACATTTAGGTATGGAGAGATTGTCAGTACCATAGCCATTCTTGATAAGAAGACTGCACAATGTAAAGGTTAGGTATTTAATTATATTTGTCTATATATGTGTGTTAGATTAATTATTAAGTATTGGCACATAATAAAGGCATGATTGATCCAATTAATGAATAAAATAATATAGAATTAGTTTGTGTTGTTAAAAAATCTGACTTTTTTTACATTAATGCTTTCTTGTCTGGTCCTCTTTCCTCAGGGTTTGGTTTTGTGCATTTTAGTAATGCTGTCAACACACAAAGTGCATTAAGGGGCCTTCAATCCAAAGGTGTTCTGGCAATGTTTGCCAGAGTGAGTCAATTAAGATAATTATGCATGGATGGGAGTGACACCTACCCGTTAAACATCCTATAAGTTGACAATGTTCTAAGTAAAGTAATAGCAAGCTGTAAAGGAAAGATTAAACCTCATTTAGTTTAAGAGAGAAATCTGTAGATTTTTGGAAAGGTTTTTGGCCTGACAAGTTTGGTAACGCCTTGAGGTGATATATCTTATCCTATCATAGTTTACTTGGGTAATGCATCCAATTGCCTGTACTAAAAATAGACTAAGTGTCTCATTTAATTTACCCCCATTTACTGTTCAATTAACTGTGTTCTCAAGAGATCATTCTATAAGTACTCACATACATTTAGGTGACTAATGTATGACTGTTTTTGTTAATCGAGTGTAGTTGCTTGTTAGTAGCAAGTCATTGAGCAGTGGTGGCGGAGCAGGTCCAGCGGCTGCCAGACTAATATTATTTGAGAGCCCAAAAGTTTCAGCAAAAGAAGCTTGAGTTTGCTCGACTGCTCAATATTCTAATTTTTCTAATTGTAATTGCCGAAGTTATTAAAATATTAATAATTATTATTAAGTAATATTCACACAAGGGAGCACATGGAATTGCCAGAGAATTTTTATTCTTGTTGCTTGTTGCTTGACCAATGCTGAATTGCTTCTGCCACCACTATTGAGGAATGTAATACATGTATAACATTAGTGTTTTAGTCTCTCAATACATTTGACAACCTATTTACTTTCTTTAGCACCGAGAAGAAGACCCAACCAACCTCTATATATCAAATCTACCAAAGACATTCTCAAAAATGGTACATACATGTAACATAGCACTTATCCTCAATATAAAGGTTGTATAATGCACTATAGTATTAGTATGAGAGTAGAACAAGTGTCCTCAATATAGAGGTTGTTGTATATAGTATGGGAGTAGAACAAGTGTCCTCTGTGTAAAGGTTGTATAATACACTAAAGTATTAGTATGGGACTAGAACAAGTGTCCTCAATATAGAGGTTGTATAATACACTATAGTATTTGTTTGGAACTAGAACAAGTGTCAATACTAATAGGCATCATAACAAAGTTATGGTGACTCACTTGAGACCCATTTTTTTTAGTAAGATGTGGAGTGTTGACATCTGACTGCAAAAGAGGTTATCCTCTTTTAAGCTACTTGGCATTTGTCACACACCCTTGGCTTTGGTCTCATAGAGATAGTAAATTTTTTTGTCTGATAGCTTCACAATCAAAATCATTAACTAAAAAGCTTCTGTAAAAATACATTCCATAACATCCTTAGCTGTCAAAGCAAACATTTACTTTTGGAATTGTTGGTATGTACTTGTTATTAACACAGTGTGACTTCACCTTCTATTGTTTACATAATAAATGGATAGTTCTTGCTATGATCTCTCATGCTTGATGATATAGGTTTGTTATATATTAAAGCAATGAAGCAATGCTGCGATAGATGACCAGGTGTCCTAGTGGAGTTCTTAAGGAAATTATAACAAATTACATGTACTTTAATTGATTTATTACTACCCAGTTACAAGTACATATTTGAACATTATATTGTTATTAGTAACTATCTTGTTTGTAATGTGATGTCACATTTGTTATATACAATTTTAAAGTACACTGTATTATGTACTCAGTAACTATATTATGTGTACATGTCCTACATCCTTACCTTGTCTGTTATTAAAAACCTTCAAAGTATTATTAATATTTCTTATTTTCTATGATAGCATCTGATGGGATTGTTATCACCATTTGGGACAGTTATTTTGACTCGGATACTAAGAGAATCTAATGGTTATGGCCGAGGTGTCAGTTTTGTCAGGTATAAGTTTAAAACTCTATCATTACAGTAAATTAGCAATGATACATATGTACATGTACAAGTAATGAGTGAGTATCAGTGTCATTTAGTATTATCGTCTTTAATTGTATAGTATTTAGTAATATTATATAAGAGAATATAGGAGAAGTGATGCTGACTGTATACATGTACATGTATTATTTTTATACTCTTTTGAATACATGTATATGTATATGTATTTTTATGTCGTAATTTCTGTTTTTTAGATTAGACAGTCAAGATAATTGTATAAAGGCAATAAATGGCCTCGATGGGGTCTATCTATTAGGTATGTCTCATGTATATGTACATGTAGTATTAACTACGTATAATGGTAAGCAGAGTTGTTATCCATGTGTATGTACTGTGATTATCTATTTTACTGTAGGGGCTAGTCAGCCAATCAAGGTTAAATTTGCTGATGCTATTTTTAAAAAAAAGTTTGACACAGGTATAATATGTGACCTATTTTGAAAAACCACACATGTTGTGCTCTAGAAAATTGCGAATGAAAGGTTACATATATGTAGTTGTTTTGCATGCATTTTGGGTGTTTGCCTAACTTGTTGTCTCAGAAGACACATCATTAAGATACTTGCATACTAAATCTGGTAAACGTCTATGCAAAATGGCCACATAACTAGCAACTGCATTATATACAACTATTAGTTTGAAATGTTTCAGTGCAACATATACTTGATTAAATAACCTTGTATTGTAAAGTGACATTACACAAATCTGTAGATATGTACATATAACAATATTCATAGTTTTAAAATCAGGAAATGTTACATTTTATACTGACCTATAAACAGGCAATTTATAAACTTGCAAATATTTGACTAAATGTGTTCTTTCCATTACTTTGCTGTATGGCTCCACTGTACTAAGCTACAATCCATAAAATATTAATGTAACCATTCTTCTTATCTGATCAAGGTTTATGGACAGACTATGTCATTCCTCTAGATGGTTTTTAACCTTTTATGGTCCCGATACAATGCCTCTCTACAAACCTCTTAGAGTGAGTAATGTGTATTTATAGTATTTAATGTACATTATTTATCAAATGCCTTATCAAGCATTTTTCTGAGAAAAATTGTCTCTTACCCTTCAATATAACTCTCTCTCTCTCTCTCTCTCTCTCTCTAGTTCTAATTTCTACCCCCTACTAATAATAATAATAAATTTAATAATAATAATTTGTTGTTATTTAAGCAGCATTTAAGTGTGACAAGATAAACCCTTAACATTAACTGACATTGGATCAAAATTAATTCTTGCATTACACCTGTTCTGTTTAATTAAAATGCTTTTTTGAAATCCACCATTAATTAGTACTAGCTGAAATACAGAACAGTGTTAATATAAGACAAGCAAAGAGGCTGAGAGAATTGTAGTACTTTAAAGAGTGGAGATTGTGCAGTGAAGTGAAAAAGTAGAAACGTTCAACACAAAAAGTGTCACTGTGCCTTTATTGTCTGAGTACTCACTTAGAGTTATTATTTTCTTGTGTACAGTCCAATTAAACACATGTTTTTTTCTCTATCTGGCCTCAGTTAACAAATCAAACACGAACAACTTCTTTGTCCAACTAAAGGGAAGAAGCTATTTTAGATATATCAGATGAAGAAGGCCTTGACTTGACTTTAAATTGCATTTGGAGTTGCTCTATGACATTCATGTCAATATTGATTCTTCGTTTTCTGCATTTAGAAGATTGTTTTTCCTCGTGGTAAATAATTTCTTTCTTCTGAGCTTCTTCCAGCCACTTTTCTAAAATTGGTTTTAATGTTTGAGTGTTCATGTAGCTAAGTTGTAGGTTCTCAAATCTGCTAATATTTGTTTCACTAAAGTCTATTCCATAGACTTTGAATTCTACCAATGTTTTTCCGACATCTGCCTGAGAATAACCGAGTTTAACATGTTTGGCCTTAAATGTGTTGCAAACATTTCCATATCTTTTGCTTCTGTTGACTCCAGATAAACTTGCTGTGAGTGAGGCGTGATCCTTGCATGTTGAGGTAAAGGAAGAGGTTGTATAACAGGTTGATATGGCTGACCACCAGTTGTCATGTGATGTACATGTACTTGTGTTGAAGCTGCCAATGAAATTGAAGGATGGGTTAAAGTCAATGTCGATGTCACTTGTGTTGATGATCTGTTAGGAATATGAAAGCTAGTAGTCACTGCTACTGGTGTCTCACCAGTTTGTAGCATGTGAGGGTTTTGACAATCAACTGGGATCTGTGCAGTTGACGGAGTGCCATCGTACTGGGGTGTGGGGCTCAGAGAAAGAACAGTGGGGCTTTTACTGGCCATCATTTGCTAATTCAGACTATATATGTCATCGTTGCTTGGATTGTTCAACTGTGCTGATTTGGACGTTAACATTCAAAAGGAGAAAAAGGCATCATGACAGCAAAAGGGCTTTCCGAGACACTATTTATAAAGTACTTGACCAAAGTATGTCCCATAAATATATGTATTAAATTCAAATCAAAACCATATTGAATGCAAAGTAAATATGAATAAGCTTAGTATGTGTGAAAACTTAATGGCGAACATATGAGAGGAGAAAATCAAGTGTAGATATAGCCATTTGTCCTTTTAGGTGGTCATCACTTTATATAACCTTACCCACTGAAAGCTGTCTACCGTACCCCTGAAGTAATTAAATGAATGTCTATAATTAAAAGTACAATAAGATGAATGTATGGTCCATAAAATTAGTAGTTAGCACAGTAACACTGCATAAGAAATACACAACCATTTCTAACACTAATTAAAGCATATTACATCATGCATCTTTAATTATATTCACAGGATATATGTGTATATGTAGTATGTCTCATAAGTCTCATTTTTGATTGCATTCCATTCCTAAAAATTGGACTCCAATATTGTATGTAGTGCAAAAATTGACATGTCTTTTCGGTTTGGTCAAAAACACAATTATAACTAATATAGGTAAGTATATACAAAAGGTGAGAAGAACCAAAAACTGATGGGGAATCAACCAAATGAAAATATTTTAATTTCTTGGTTCTTATCAGAAATAGTAGTGCTAGCTGAAATACAGACAGTGTGAATATAAGACAAGCGAAGAGGCTGAGAGAATTGTAGTACTTTAAAGAGTGGAGGTTGTGCAGTGAAGTTAAAAAGTAGAAACATTCAACACAAAAAGTGTCACTGTACCTTATTGTCTGTGTACTTAATTACTTAGAGTTATTATTTTCTTGTGTACCACCAATTAAACACATGTTTTTTTCTCTCTGGCATCAGTTAGAAAACCAGACACATACAGTCTCTATGTCAATAAGTGTGATTATTATTTGATCACAAGTACCATAAATAAGTATATTGTTGCACATACATTTAATACTACATAATACGCTATAGTACTTGTAGTATACTTGAACTTTACATAACTACGTACTTTGTATATAAAATTGTTTCACAAATTTGAGAATGTTTTTGTACTTTTTATACATAGTAGATTTTATATTAACATTTGACCATTACATTACTTTTACTAACAACTACTTGTCAAAGAATCTTAGTTCAATACATTAAACGTTGATAAAATCAGTTTCTTTTAATTAATCAATATTTAATATTTATCTGTTGTAGGTTTGCCAATCTTGGTAATGGTACTGATCAAATATGGATTGATAATGTCCAGTGAGTTGGTAATGAATCCAGTATAAGACGATGTCAATTTAGAGGATGGGGTATTCATAATTGTAGTCATCAGGAAGATGTTGGAGTGACATGTGCACCAGGAAAATTTTACTTTAAAAATTAAGTTTATAAAATAAATGAACCTGTAGTTGAAGGTTATGTATTTTGACTCTGTGTGTCTATGTCTTCCTGTATTTGTGTGTGTGTGTGTGTGTGTGTGTGTTGCCTCTCTTTCAATATTTTCTCTCTCGTTCCTCTCTCCTTCCCTATGTGCATGTGTGTGTGTATGTGTGTGTGTCTTTTTTCTCACTCTCGCTTTGTGTGTGTCTCTCTCTCTTTCTTGAGCTCCCTCCTTCCTTCTCCCTCTCTCCTTCTCCCTCCCCCTCCCTTTCTCTTTCTGTGTGTGTGTCTCTATATGTATGTATGTGTGTGTGTGTTTCTCTCTTTCTATGTTGTGTGTGTGTCATAATTTATTGATGTTTGTATGACATATCTTAGCAGGATATATATGTCTCAAGACATATCAACCTTTCTGAATTATGATACTAGTTAATGACATGATGTAATTAGTATATACTTTATCTAAGGATTAAATAAGATGTAATCTATCGTTGCTTGTCAACAAATGTTTTGTTGATACTATTACTAAAATATAATATAGGTTACTTCATTTTTAAGTATTTACTTGTATTATTAATTTTTTCTAAATGAAGTGTTTAGACAGCACTGAAAGAAACCTTAGTTTGATCATAAATATAATATGATGACTTAAATATTGATCAATTGTCTTGCAGTAAATGACATTATTGTCAAAACGAATCCAGAGGAAGCTCACTTCTAGCGGTTAGTCATATTTAAAATAAAATATTCTTTTGTTATTCATTGGTCATTTTCTACCAGTCATTATCCATTGTTCATTATCTATTAGTTAAAAGGTGTTGATCGATAATATCATATGTACGTATATATTTTTGTTGATGTGTGTTTGTGTAATGACATGATGTATTACATCATAATAGACAACTGATAATTAACTCAGAATATATGAGTACATAAGATTTTTCTCTCTTGACTTCTCATCAGTTTAAGTTCAATACAATTCATTATCCTATCAGTGAGATATCATACCATGATAACATTAGGTATCTATTTATAATATGTGTGTATGTACATATACCTGATGTGCATGCGTGTCATAAATTTTGTACATAATAATTGTTGTTATATGTATCTATGTATATAAAATAGTCAACAGTAGATTGAAATTGATATAGTATCAATCCAGAAAGAACAATATACATCTTTTTCAGTTCTCTAGCCTATAATCCTTACCTCAAGCAGCAGTTAGCGCAGCTAGTGATTTTGATGGTACATTATCAATGTGTGATACTCACTATAACAAATCTATCCGCACATATCAGGTCAGTATAATTTGTGTCCATTCTCTTCTGGGGCTTAAGTGTAAGTATTACTCACAGCAATGAAAGACATGACAATACTAGCCTCTTTTAGTCAGTGCTTCCTCAATCCAAAGAAATGAGGATCTGGTATATATTACTATATTGAGTGTCTCATTCTACTATTTAATAGCGTCATAGAAGAGTGTGGTCTAGATCTGTTCACTATAATCTGTTAGGATCAGGAGACAACTCTTTATACATTTATCAACAGTTTATAAGTCAACCTATACTACAGTACAAGTTCACAATTCTAAAACGTGTTTTAGTAAGTTGATTATCAGGAGTACATATTTAGTGTACATTACATTATATTGTGAATGGGAAAACCTTAAAATAGATTTAATCAATAAACCTTACAAAATGACACTGTCAAGTCTTTATTGTTTATCTTGTTTAGCCTGTTGCAATGTTTATCTTGTTTAGCCTGTTGCAATGTTTATCTTGTTTAGCCTGTTGCAATGTTTATCTTGTTTAGCCTGTTGCAATGATTATCTTGTTTAGCCTGTTGCAATGTTTATCTTGTTTAGCTTGTTGCAATGTTTATCTTGTTTAGCCTGTTGCAATGTTTATCTTGTTTAGCCTGTTGCAAAAGAGCCACATTTTGTACATGTGTCGGCTATTTCTATTAGAAAAGTAAAGGACACAATATTGACACAATATTGATACATGTCATCAAGTAACAGTAGATTAAATGATTTTCTTCAATCTCTAAAAATAGCTGTGTTGAAATGTAAATCTCTCTTCGATTTAATTTTAGGTCCCAAGAAGTGTTGTGGTTGTTGCTAACTGGTATATTGGTATACACACTGGTATATTTTGACTCATACGTTAATGTTACAGGGTACATGTATAGGTTTGGTTAGTAAGGTAGTAATATTCAACATTTCATTCTTTGATTCCCAACAGTGTACATGTCACTTCGAATTAATATTCTTATTTAATTGCAATTAAATAAGAATACTGAAATTATACTGAAAATTATTTCATTTGAAACAATTGTTTCAAAATGAATTAATTTTCAGTATAATTTAATTTGTTCCATTTCAAATAGTACTTTTGCCCAACAATTTCCTTGTATATATACAATTAATAATGATGAATGAATTAGTGATACTATAAACATTATAAATACATAATAAAAATAAATGATTGGTTTTATAAGAATAATCCAATTGATGGATTGGTGATTGTATCGTAAATTAATATTATAAATACAATGTTAAGACCATAATGTATAATTTTCATTACTTTTACAACAATAATACAATCATTGGATTATTGTAAGTTAATAACTATCATAAATATGACAGTAGGAAAAAGAATGTATAATTTCCATTGATTTTTACAACAGTAATACAATCATTGGATTATTGTAAGTAAATAACCATCATAAATACAACTGTAGGAAGAATAATGTATTTTCTACATTGATTCTAGTAAAGAGTGGTAAAATATCATCAAAGATACAACACTTCTACATTCATCAGTAATTTTTAACTAGTGGAAATATTACAACTAATGTAAACCATCCCTTTTTGAAACATTGTAAAGTGAAAATTTTCCCTGTGATATTGTAAAGTATTCTAAAAGCAAGATGTTGTTACATTTATGTGATTTAAAACTATAGCTAGACTCTAACATCACTTTTATAACTTTATATAAAACTTTATTATTATTTTGTATCATTTGCAGCTGTTAGTGTTATCATTTTATATTATGTAACTATACCACAATTACATAGAGCATTAATCAAATATGTGTTAGTTATTGAGAAAGATTCTCAACACAAACACATAACATTCATTAAAAATAGTGAAAATGTGTAGACGTTTTTTAGGACGTGATGAGTATTGTAAATAATATCATAGTGATCCTCCTCTTGGATCAAATGAAGGTTGTTGCCATGACAACTTCATAGTATCATATGATAATACTGAGGCTATGAGTCCAACAGATTGACCATTTTCTTCTGTTTGACTTTAATGTACCTAACATTATCTCCATTGATGTACTAGTTATACTCCCAGTACCAGCACAATTACTAGCACTAACATTGATGATATAATTAGTACTATAATTCAATCCTAATAATATAAAGAACTCTTCAGTAGTATTACATACTCCTCCAATACAACTACTATATGATAATGAGGGAGGTGGATACACTTGAATACACTATGATGATATATGAGGTTATAGATATCCTCTCTCCTCCGATTTTAGTGGGTGTGACCCAAGTGATGTCTGTAGAGAAACAGATGAGAACTAAGGTAGTCAAAATGATAGGGAAGTAGAAGGAGCTATAAAATATGATGGAGTTATTATTTATTACTTGTGATATTTAATGTTAAGCATTGACATTGTGCAGGAAAAACAGGACTTGTATCATAGCATGAGATAACAAGACTATTGAGTGTGGAGTTTACAATAAATGATAAAGATGAGTTTCCTCCTGTCTGAAGTTTGGTATAGTAAAATTTTTAACATTACTTATGAAATTATCAACATCATTTGCACCACCAAAGGCAAATTGTACACTTAATAACACAACTATCCAGCCAATAGCAACTGAATCAACAACACAGACTAGTTGTGCTGTCTCATATGGGCATAATGTTTTCTCAGGAAGATCTCACATGATATCACATCAGCATCTAAGAAATTATGCATGTAATTATAGATTCATACATTTAAAAAAAGTTAAACTAGTAGACAAAGTAAAACTTAATTGTTTTCTATTTGTTATTACAGCACTATCTTTAGAATACATGGTTATACATCATTAGTGACATCATATAATAAGTGACACATTGTGATTACATTTCTAGTGAAATGAAGGAATTGTTAACCATTTGAAGTTGATAAATTGGGATAATAATCTTCATTATGATTTATCATTTGAAGTTTAGAGATATCTTTCCTTGCTTTATACACTGTACATTACATTTTGTTGGTTATAAAGGAAATGAAGTACATATGTTATGATAGTTAGTGTAAACTGAACAAACCACCTGTTATAATTACTCTTGTGTGGGTGTTGTTGATGAACTATATACATTTAAGAACATGCATATACTTGGAAAGTTACAAACAAATTGCAAAAATTATAAAATTATTAAAAACTTGATGACATATTAGCTTTGTTTAAATTTGTTTACTGTTATATTATTTGTTTATTGTTATATGATTTTCAAAATGAACAATCATTAACTAAAGATATTAAATTAATACAATGTTTTCAACCAGATAATAGTGATAAGAATAACAGCGTTTAAAAGTGATCATATAAATTTCATACTGTATATAACAATCAGAATTAGTAGACACATTTTTAAGTCACACAATGTAATATATTGTTTTTATAATATTTTTAAATGTGTACTATATAACTGAATATATTTCAGATGATAAATGGATATGAATTTGTTGAAAATAATGGAGTTTAGGGTTTATAAATTATTAACTCTATTGTCTAAATGAGTGTTTATACTCTTTATAATAAAACATTAAACATACTCTCATCATATAACTTGACTGAGTTTAGTAATTATGTATAATAAAGTTAACACATGTTATTAATTAATATATCCATAAGCAGTATTTCCTTGTAATTCAATGATCTCTTTATGTTCTGAGGTCTCTGGTAACTTAACATCATCATATATTGGACCTAATTGGGTAGTAGTAGTGGGTGGAGTGTCTTTATTGTAGCTCCTCCTCCTCATAATGAGATAGACAATAAATGTAGTAATAACAGCAGTTAATAGAGAAGAGAGGAACATACTGACTGGTATACTCACTGTTAAGTAAACAATTCAGTAACGTAACATGTTTGTTTATAAATTACCTGCTAAATATGACATTTGTTGTTTGCTTTTATTAGCTATAATGGAAATATAATTGTACACTTACACTTTTTTACATTTTTGACTATAATTTACTTGGACATGTACAAACAGTTGAAACTGTAGAAATTTGAGTAACTGAAGAACTCAAGTAAGTGTCTGTCAAATAGATAAGTAATCATTTAGTCAACCTGGCTATATAGGACCTACCAGTTGAATAAAAAGATGTACTACTTGCTAGAATTGACAATGACATCAATGAACTTGTAGTGTCTATATTTTTCACAAATAGTTACTATAATTCACATTTATACTTACTGATATTTAATGAAGCACTTGTTGTGATGACTGCAATAATATGAAAAAGTAGTAAATATATTTACTAATAAATAATACATTGATTACTTTCATTAAATGATGTTATTACAACACTAGTGATTATTGGTTGTTTAGGAATGATAACTGTATGAGAAGTAAATATAACACACTTTATAATAATATTTAAATAACCTATAGTCTTATTAGGGTATCCATCTCCTAATATATTAACTGGTACCACTGTTATAATGTAGGTATATTCAGCTAGTACTCCAGTCAATGTAATGTTAGTAACAGTAGTTATATTAACATTTAGTGAACCTGATATGTTGTGATAAACCTTGTAGTACAAGAGAGGAGGACGAGAGGAGAGAGGAGGTGACTAAATGAAATTAGAGTAACAATTTTATGAACAGTAATATACACCTCCCAAATCAGAACAATAGTGTAGTTCTCTGTATTCATTATAATATTACAAGTGATTAGTGGCACAGCCTGTAGAACTAATGAAGTATTTATTAATAGATAAAAATTATTTTTATTCTTACCATCCAGAGTGAACACAGTATATAGACTATAGGGTCCTAATCTATCGATAATATCAGACCCTACTACTCTGTACTGATACTCTACTGACTGAGAGAGACCAGTAGATATTTTAATACTGGTGATATTACTACCAGTACTAAGACTACTGATCAATATATTATCACTGGTTGTCATGATCTCAACAGTATAGTTAACTATACAGTTAGGATCAAGAGTAGGAGGTGACAAGTAGAGAATGACTGAAGTGTTTGTGAGAGCTGTAAAACCCAGTCCTGTGGGAGCATCGCTTGGAGAACCTTATAATGATAGTACATGTTTAGTTATAAATGATATTGTTAGTGACATACCTGATATCATAATAGTACAAGTCATTGAACTTCCATCATCAATACACCTGACTTGTGTTCCATTCTTATCAGTAGTGGCAGTAAAGCTTAAATTAGTTGTTAGTCCAGAATTGTTAATGCTCACAAGAGCAGCAGTAAACCCAGTATTAGGACCATTAAAAATTTGTCCAAAAGAACTTACTGTAGCAATGGGAGTATTATCTGATGGAGGAGAATACCAATGTGCTAAACTGCCATTTATTTTACAAGTGAGTGCTCCTTGTGTCTGTGGACATACTCCATGATTACAGTCTAGATTTGTAACTGAAGCTTTTATGTTACCTGTAATAAATCTTAGTACATTTTATTTCATATTATAACATCAACTCACCTATCACAATTATGACAATATAAACTATAGATGAAATAAACATGTATTTCTCCATCTTGAGGAGTGGTATGTTGTGGGTTGAGTCAAAGGTTGTATGTATGTATAAGAGTGTATTGTTATAAGTTTATATATGTGTGTTAATGTGAGTATTGTTGCATAACAACACAACAGTCATAATTAATAATGATTAATGTAAAAGTGGTATAGTCATGAAAATGTAAAATGACAAAATGTAAAACATAATAATGCAACAAGAAGCATGATGATTTTAACAAATACCTTTGAGACATATAATATTATTTCAGCTTTACTTTCATTAGCTAATAATGTGTAGCAGGAACTATTCTTCTTGTTAAATGAAATAAATATCTTTTATATAGCAAAGACATTAGTAGTTGTATTATTATTATCTTAATTATTGTCTCATAAACTGGAGGAGTATTAAGTGATGGTTGTTGTTCCATTGTACTATATGCTACATTCTCTGTTACTTCAATTGGTGACTGATCATCTGGTCCTTTAATTATACCATAGGCTTCATTTTTTTCTGAGAAAAACTCTTTTATCACTGGACTAGTCTCATCTCTTCCTTTATTTATTACACTACACAGATCAAGTACATGATAACCACATGCTTCACTAGGCACATGTTACATGTATAGATAGTCAGTCTACACTTCTTATGCATAGAGCTTGTGCAGTAGCTATAATAACATATATTATATAGAGTTCAAGAGACAAAATTAGTTTGAGATTTAGCTAATCCAGGCTTTACTTGTTGTCATTACAATTATTAACATGTTTTCAGTAAATATAAATTCTGAAAATGTATTTTATATGAAAACAATAACAGTAAAAGAAAAATTATATAAGTCTTAAAGTAAATACATACATAATATAAAAATTTATCACCATTAATAAACTACAAGCACAAATGGAAAGTACATGAACACTATACATTATACTGAACTTTACTTTGTTCAACAGTACATGCTACTGTGATGATGTAAATGAATTTCCTCTGATATTGAAGCAGCTAAAAATTTCATAATTGAAACAGGAGTATAGTGCATTAATACAATAATTTAAATCTTAAATATATATAGTCACACAATGAAATATTAGCAGTTAGATTATAGTTATATAATGGAAGTAGAATATTATAAATCAACATCAACATATAAAAGAGCATGTACTCCTTAAACTAAAAGCCATCTTACTCTATGACATTTTATACATATGTGTTATATGTGAAAGAAATGAGTTTGTTATTTATAAATAAAAACTTTGTCATGTAAATATTGAATATATAGTCAAAATTAGAAAATTCCTTCATTGCATGGTACCTATATATAGATCATTATCTACTTATTGTATAAATAGTCTCAGGAAAGATGACAACTAATAGTTGTTTCTCTTATAGTGAAACTGTTTTGTATGCAGTTATCATAATCATTCACAAGTGGTCACATTGGTATAACAAATATCAATTAATACAGCTTATTGATTCACATCAAATATGTACCACTACTGATTTGTTATCAATTGACATACAGTGTACTGTGTGTGTATTATGTAAAGATCATTATCGAGAAACTGATGCATTATTATTTATATGTTAAAGCATATTTAAATACATGTGATGGTCACACAATTAAAAGTGTCAGTTGTCATATATATATATATGTGTGTGTGTGTGTGTATGTATGTATGTATGTATATATGTATGTATGTATGTATGTATGTATGTATGTATGTATGTATGTATGTATGTATGTATGTATGTATGTATGTATGTATGTAATTGTTTATTTTTTTTTTAGTTTTAACTTGTTTATATACAGGAAATTATATTGTCTGTGCCTGATGTAACAAAATATACATACAGGTAGTGTTTTACTGTCTACTTAATTTACTTAATTGAATTTTATTAAATTTTAAGGGTACATCACATAACATCAATAAAGAAACATTAGTTGAAACTGAAAGAAGAATCACCTCACCTGACATGACTCTATATGTTTGCAAATTAGGGTTCCTCAACCAGGCACAAAGCATTCAAAAGACTCCTGTTGGGTTCAAATTCGATTGCAAAGACTTTACAAATGTTTCTCCCTAATAAAAGTTATATTGATTGATGTAATGTGAGATATTACTTGAGTAAGATTTATTCATCACCTGACTGATATATTAATTGTTTGTAAGGACTATTACAACCATGACAAAATATAATAGTATTATGGTACATATTTACTTCTCTTTCTTGTACTACCAAGTCTATCACAACATATTAAATATAAGCATCACACACACAATTGGTCAAATGTTGAATTTGTTTATGTCTATCATATTTTATAGTTAACAGTAACTCAATAACCATAAACAGTCTGGAAACCAGCAACAAATTCATCAACACGTACTACATGATACTAATGGTCCATTTATTGCACAGTTTGTATCATATCAGAACAATAACATAATATCTACACTGTCTTTTACTGCTACTACTGTACTACATAATAAAGACATAGTGTGTGATGCTGGAGGTAAGTAGTAAGACATGTAACATTATGATTATTGGTAAGATATTTATAAAGATACTATATATATTATTACTATTATTATATACTAATAGGTGAACCCACAGCTCCATTAAACCTCAGTGTTGTAGCTACTGCTCTTCATACAGTAGTTGTTACATGGACATCACCAGTTACTGGTAGTCAATGTATTGATCATTATATTATAACTGTGTTCAATGAAACACACAATACTATGATATCAGTTAGTATAACAAATAATATCACATCGCTCACAATATATGGACTAGTAAAAGGCAATAACTACTCACTTACTGTCAAAAGTATTGATTATGCTGGTAGAACTGGATCTAGTAGTCAGTCAATATACCTTGTATTTGATAGTAATGAAATATTATACAATGCTAATATTTTTCATACAATTGCTATGCATTACAGTTCCAGAGTCAGTTGTTAATCTTACATTTTTTTTGATGAAACATACATGACAATTTTGGTTACATGTAAAGTAAGGTCAACACAACAGAGTAACATTATGTTCCATTATCTATAGCCTCCTCCCTCTTCTCTGAGACCTCCAGTCATACATTACTATATCTATCATAACTTCACATCATATGATGGCAGTATAATACACAATATTACTAACAATATAACACAACTCACTTTTAATGGTATTAGTTATGGTAACAAGTATAGTGTGACTGTAACAGCTGAAAATGTGGTAGGACAAGGACCAGGAGTTAACATTGAAGGTAATGAGAAGACTAACAAAAATTAATTGATGCTTGTATAACAGTAATTATATCAGCACATTTATTTTCAACAAGTTTGTCATCAGTAAAAAGTACTTACTATATTTCACTGCCAACTTCAAGTTCAACAGTAGCATCTTCACAATTAATATTTGGCTCTTCAAAGACACATCATGGTAAGATATGCAAGTACTTGATACTTGTTGTCTGTCATATAGTGAAAGACTACAATATGTACATTGGTATTTATTAATGTAGTTACTTCTATTAATGGATACTCCACTTCTGTGATTACTTCAACATTGGTGTGTACATCTACATCACCACTAATGTTAACAAGAACTGTTACATCTTGTATAACGAGTACAATGATAGAAAGCTCAAAAGAAGAATCCTTAAACTTATCAGGTAACATATATACAAATAATTTGTCTAAACTAACATTGTAAATCATTCATTGTACTGTGTATTTTTAGTTGTTATTCCAGTCAGTATGTTTCTCTCTTCTTTTCTTACTGCTGTTATTACAACTTTCATTGTTTATTTTGTTATGAGAAGGAAGAGTTGGTGTACAAAAGAGACTACTGCTAACCAATTGGTATCGGTATACGACTTACCAAAGAACTCAAATAAAGAGACCATTGAACTGAAAGAAAACACTGCTTATGGACATATTCAGTATTAGTCTTCATAATGTACCAAAATATTGTGTTTATAGTGTAGTTGATTTGAATATAATACTTTATATAAAGTATAGTTAGTATGGTTCAGTATGATAAAAATACTGTATGGACTAGGAAAATAAAATCAATAACTAACACTCCTAAATATATATAAACAAGATAGTTATGGATCTAGTAGTCAGTCAGTATAAATAATTATGTATTTGATGGTAAGGAAATATTATACAATTAATATTATTTTTTATATACAATTACTATACATTAAAGTTCCAGAGCCAATTGTTAATCTTACGTATATCTTTGATGAAATGTAATATGAGATCTAATAGTAAATACTAGTACTACATTCTATTAAATTAAAATATTTTTTTAATTTAATAGAATATAGCATTATAATATATACTCAACATTATTGTAGAGTTCTCACTAGTAAAGAGTGAAACATCATTAAGGTATGCAGTAATTATGTAACCAAAGCTATCATAGCGTCTCTACCAGAAAGAACAAAAGTCTAATGGAGATATGGTATACTATAAAGTTTTTAAGATTTTACTATAGAATCTTAATGAAACTAATCCTAGTACTGAACTAAGAAATTATAATGACATAATGGTTCTTTTAAATTTACTACTGAATATCTTGACATTGGTCTTCTCTGACTACAAAATACAGTCTCTCTCTTATTTATGTCATTTGTCATGTCTGTTTATGTCTCTTCCTAATTTAGATATCATCAGACCCCACCTGTGCTGAAGTACACCAAAAATGTATATGTTTACAATATGATGACCTCCTTCCTCCAGTACCTCTTTATTCAGCTGATAATGATCAGTCTATACCACTATGATAGTCTATACCATTGTTTCATGGTGAGATGAACCACCTGTACATCCTTATAATGGACCTGTGACATGATATTTTGATTCAAAACACTTCATGTAATACTTGATACCAGTACAGCAGCTAGAGGAGACACTTCTGTCATATAAAGAGATATAATATACCTCATGGACCACCTTATAGTACAGCAGATGAAGGCAACACTCTGTCTTAAAGAGAAAAAAGATAAAGAAGTTAGTTATATGACATAGTCTAATTTATATACCATTGCTATAGAAGAGAGAAACTAACTTTAGTCAAAATAGATTGGGTTGTATTCAACTCTAAATAATTATAATGCAGTAAGTGTGAGATAATTTAATCCACCATATCATATAGTTAATATCTCACTGTCGTCAAATTAGCCAAACAAACCAGTTGGAGGAACTAAACCAAAGGAATAATATATATACTGAACTAGGCAATGCTTCTAAAAAGAGACTAATAGTGGTACTTTCTTCATCACAATCTGTTATTTACTATGACATCAAGGCACCAACTGACCTTAATAAGATATTATATTTCATAACAAATCAATGTTGCTATGGTTACCATTTTTTGTCACTAACAGAAGGTCTCTACAAAAGGTGCTATGACACAAGCTATGTAGTTAGAAGACTTGGAAATCTCTCCACCACATACTCCTAAACTTGGTCCCAAATCAGGTTCCCACAACAGTAAAGGACAATTAGCAACAGTAACATCCTACATACATCATCTTTAATAAATGAGAACAGTATGTTTTTAACTCACTACTGACTTATATAATTTTAAATGTGTCACTGTTTAGTTCATTATTTTATTTTGTCATGTTTTATTATAAATCATTGAGTTATTTAGTATTCATTATAAGACTAGTTATTAATTTATCAATATGAGTTCCATATAATCACCTTGTATCATTATAACAGCTGTCAATATACTATCATTCATTAGAAAGTATGATACAATAAGATAAATACATGTACTACATAATAAACCACTTGACTTTGCATATGTACATGTATATAACCACATAAAACAGAGGTCAATATATTGAGAAATATGATACTATAGACTGCATGATGTACAGGCCAATGTCTAATATGTAATATACAACATATGAAGAATAGGGTAATAGCTAACAAGATTAATGTATAACAATTTAATATGTTAGTATATAGTGACAGTGTATGTTATTGCTGTGTATTTACCATTGACTTGGCTACACATAAGCTTTGGCTTTGTATCATGTGACCACATGTTATCATCATCATAGTTCATGGCATCATAGTATTGACAGTATATCTATATTATTATAAACATTATAGCTACCCTCATTGTACCATGTCTCTCCTTTATTTTATTCCTGCTACACATGTCATGCACATGATTTATAACCACATGCTCTCTGGGAAATTAAATAGGTTATCTAGTTCTAATAATGTTATTGAAATTATGATATGAAACTGACAATGATAAGTTGATTATTAGTATAATTAGATTTTAACTTACCACAACTTTATGATAATATGAGATAATCAGTCAATTGAAAAACACAACAAAACAACAATAAGTATAATATAAAACTTACAGCGAAAGGACTTAACTTTGAATAGATCACTTACTTTTATAACAAGTGAGTTAATGTGTCATCACTTTTTTGCGATTTTTACAGCAAAAACCAATCGATAGATCATCCTCAATACATGTACATGTACATGTATATAGTGCTCAACAACACCCACACACACAGAGTAATTATAACATGTGGTCTGTTCAGTTTACATCAACTATCATAACATACATACTTCATTTCCTTTATAACCAACAAAATATAATATACAGTGTATGAACAAGGAAAGGTGACTTTATAATATTACTAGTACATGTGTGTGTGTGTGTCAGTTACATGTTAAACTAGTAATACTTATTGTGATGTATTTCATGTTCATTTCAAACCACTTTATCTTGTGACAATACATACTGTGCAAAGAAGGAAGGTCAATAGTACAAGTTAACACTACTAATCTTATTGCACAACTAACAACTAATGTGTTACTCTCTCCATAGCTCCATTTTATTTAAAGCACTATTAATGTACACAGTATTACACTTATAATAAAATTATGGTGCTGTCAATTAAGTATGTTGTTCATTACATTATCAAGTCATAGTAATGTAGTTAATAGTTATCATAAAAATTATTATAACTACAAATTACAAGAACTCTGTAGCTCTATATAGCTCTATTATATTTAAAATACTGTTAATATACACAGTATTACACTTATAATGAATTATGGTATTGTCAATCAAGTGTGTTATGATTACTTATTAATTTTAATGATTAAAGTATTTTAAAGTAATAATTACAATCATAATTACTTTTGGAATAAACAAAGAATTCAAGACATACATCTTTTTTAGACATATGTCCATTCATAACATAAATGTCAATCTGGGAGGTGTCTGTAAATTTGATAACTAGATAATTTATTAAACAGACTACAGATATATATGAGATATATGAGTTAATAGAAAGTATGTAGTACTTGCTGGAGTTAACAATAAACTGTTACATAGTAGTAGGATGGGATATTATTAATAGATTAGGACCCTCTAGTCAGTATAGTCTTAGTACTGGTAGTAATATCACCAGTATTAATGTATCCATTGGTCTCTCTAAGTCAGTAGAATATTATTACAAAGTAGTAGGGTCTGATGCTATTAATAGATTAGGATTAAGTTAGTGAACCTGATATGTTGTGATGGCCTTTGCAATCCAAAAGAGGACGATAACAGTATATATAGTGTAACATTCTATATAATTATATATATATGTACATACCTATATATGTGTGTATATATGTATATATACTAGTATTGTTATTGTTATAATATTCCTGTTATAATAAACATTAATTGGGTGATGGAAGGTGACAGTACATTTATTTATTTAAATTTTATTAGAAGGGACAATTCAAAAATCTTAAACAAAATGGAGAAAAGTATATAAAAATATATTAACATGTACTTATCATCTAGTAAGTAATAGTTATCACCATCAAGTATTCGATCATTAAACTCATCAATCAGTATTTAATTTCTCCATAAGCAATGTTGTCTTTTAGTTCAAGACACTGTTTTTCAGCATTAGTTGTATTAGGAGTGTCATATATAGGAGATTTAGTCCCTTTGTATGACATCTGTTTCTTCCAGATGATCAACAAACATATCATTGATGTGATGATGATAGCTATCACTGATGACAGTATGACACTAATTGGAACTGCAACTGTGTGTGGTTTAAATGTTATTAATAATAAACTTATGTTTACCTAACAGAGAAGTACTCACATTACATTCTATATTACTACAATCATCACAACCTACATATTGAACAAACACACATAGATTAATGGTTCAATAAGATATTTTATATTAAATATATTTACTCTACTCTACTTAGTGTATGGAGCTTTGAAATAGTAGCAACACATATTACTTGTTGATGTAGTCTTAGTAACAAATGATGTCTCCAGTAATTGTTTAGTCAATATACTCAATGCTGTATGAATATGTGAATACAAAGAACTATCTAAATAAAGGTAATAACAATTAACACAACGTGAGGACAATTAATATATATGTTGCAGCTGGTAAAAGAGTTTTTATAATATGTGAACAGACATTAACACATGATGATACTTACCATGTGAGGTCACAAACAGTTTACTAAATGTTGCACTTGGTAAAAAAACTTCTATAATAAGTGAATATAAAATAAATCATTGAATTAATTATTGAATAAACTTGCTAGTAGTTGTTGGTATTAATGAGGTTTGTGCTAAAAATAAAAGATAATTATAATTATGGCGATTCAAATGACACTGGTTAACAATACCATTACCTGTTGTCGACATAGCATTTGTGCTGCTAGCTAACAATTAAGTGATCTAAATAATATTATTAAAGATATATTTTTACCTGTGCTGCCTATGTTTACAACAAGGTTTACTGAAAGTATGCATTTTGTAACACTACAAAAATGAATGAAGAATTATACCTTTTACATATCTCTGTAGACTTTTTCCCAATATATTCACAGCAGATACATTAATATCATATACTCCAGATATAATAGTGATATTATTGAAGACAATATTAGTCATATTAGTTGTAGTGATAGTTCCTCCACTAATATTATGAGATATTATATAGTACAAAACTGATGGTCTTGAAGCATCAACATTTGACTGTAGAATAGTTAATGTACATTAATGATAGATGTATCATACCTCCCAAAATATGTTAATAGTTGTTAATAATCCCTCATAAGTAGTAGTGACATTTAATGTTATAACTGGTAGAGGTACTAGATATATCAGATAACATAATAGTAAGTTAGTGTATCACTTACCATCCCATGTAATAGTTAGTAAGTCACTATTGACTCCTTGTCTTCCTTCACTGTCTGTTCCAGTTACTATAATCTCATATATTGAACCAACAGATAGACCAGTTATTACTACTGAAGGATTAGTGGTTACTAGTTGTTGCCAAGTATTGTTCACTTTAACACTGTAGTTAACTATACAGTATCCACTCTCCAATGGTACTGACCAGTATAATATGAGAGATGATGAATTGAGAGGAGAGAATGTAATATTGTGTGGACTTGAGGGAATATCTATGTAGTAATTATAATTCAATATTATAATATATTTTATATTCTACTAACTTACTAGCAACTATAACTGTAGCCTGATGTTTTACTGCATTAGTATCAGTACAATTTATATTTCTACCATTATCATTAGATGTGACATGTTGAAGTCTAGCTTCTGATCTAATCACTCCATTCATTATACTAACAAGACTAATGTTAAAGCCACCAAGAACTGTGTCACTTGGACTACCATTTAAGTATGCCATTGCTTGTCCATAATAGTCCCATATCAGTATAGTACCAGTGACATTACAAGTGAAGACAACATTATCTCCAGAACATGCAGGAGAGTAAGGAGGAGATAACTGCTGCACGCTAACTACAGGATATAAATATATATAAATCAATTGGCTATGATATTGTTGCTTACCTTGAGTTCTACATGATAGTATATTGAGGACTAATGTTAACAAGCAGGACACATCAAGTTTTAACATCATTAGTTGTTCTAAGATCTCAAATGGATTGTGTTTGTTTTAATACGTAGTGTAGTTCTATTTTTAGACTTCTAAACTCTGAATACTAATTAATTACTACATCCTGTGTTATGATAATCAATGTAAATAACTGACCACATGTAGTAACTAGTGAGCTGTGTGTGGGTGTTGTTGAGCTCAATACATGTGCATCTATAAGTGTATATACTAGTACATACTTGGAATGATTGTCTGTTTGAAAGCAAAATTCATTACAAGAATTTAAAAAAATGATAACATATTAACCAATTTTTAAATATGATATTTATGATATTTTGTGTTTTTTCAAATATTAGTAATTTATTATCATATGATTAATCAATATTGTCATTTTCAATTTCATTATCTCAATAATATTGTTAGAACTGCATCTACTTCATCAACTACCAGCTGTAATTAATAACACAACTATATCTATCAGTTTCATTGGAAAGCACTAAAAGTAGCAACTTGTATTGGAGTGTATACAGTGTATATAATATTTGGGCTACAATAGCAATTCATATTATTTATATATTGGCTAGCTATAATGTATAATGAGTGGATTGTATTTTATGTATGTAATTTATTGTTATTCTTATTGTATCATTGTATAAAGTCTGTAGATGATTGTTGATATGTTGGTGTATTTATTTATCAGGATGAAATAGTTTATATTTGCTAAAAGGATGATGCTCATGTCAAAATACGAATTTTAAAAATAATAACCATTAATATAAATATACAAATACAATGTATATTCTCCAGATAATGATGCTAACTGCTGCTAATGAAACAAAGTGATCATATGAAGTTCAAATTGTATATAACTAGTAGTGTTGTTGTGGTATTGAACTTTATTAGTAATACTTTTAGTTATGGAATTTAAATTAATAATGAATTTTACTATTAGTTTTATATCATTTTTATTGGAAAAATAATTGAAGTAGAACAATCTATTCATAGAGTACTTGACTGTGATTATTACATGTTACAGCTCAGTACACCTACAGAACTATAACTCAAAAGTATTACTTAGTAAATAAATATTTGTAAATGTTCAAATTTAGTTTGAGTTATAGCAATACTAATACTCATTACTACAATATTTAGTATATTTAATGACTACATTATATTATGACCTTGCTTGTCCATAATAGTCCCATATCAGTATAGTACCAGTAACATTACAAGTGAAGAGTACATCATCTCCAGAACATACTGGAGAGCAAGAGGGAGATGACTGTTGTAGACTAACTATATGATAAAAAATATATAAAAGTCAATTGGCCATGATATGGTTGCTGTACTTTGATCTCTACAGGACAGTATAGTCAGGACTAATGTTAACAAAGACATATCAAATTTTAACATGATTATTGTCCTGAGATCTAAAAATGGAGTGTGCTTATTTTAGTACATAGTTTTCTATAAATATCATGATTCTTTATTTAGACTTCTAAACACTGAATATTAATTAGTTTAATATGTCATATATGAACTACTTAATAGATTAAATAGTATACACAGTACACTATATACACAGTATACATGTTATACATAGTGTACACACTATACACTATATACACAGTATACATGATATAAATAGTATACACACTATACACTACATACACAGTATACGTGTTATACATAGTGTACACACTATACACTATATACACAGTATACATGTTATATATAGCATACACACTATACACTACATACACAGTATACATATTATACATAGTATACACACTATACACTACATACACAGTATACATGTTATATATAGTATACACACTATACACTACATACATAGTATACATATTATACATAGCATACACACTATACACTACATACACAGTATAATATTATACATAGTATACACAGTATACTATATACACAGTATACATGTTATCATAGTATACACACTATACACTACATACACAGTATACATGTTATACATAGCATACACACTATACACTATATACATAGTATACACAGTACATCATATTAAAATATCTGGCCATTTATATCTTTTTAAAATAAACAAAGATCACAATCAATTTCAAAACTGCTATAACTGAACCATTGTTGGTCTTATATTGTTAGTTTTAATATTGTTAGTCAATTAATAAATAATAACTCAATTGTATGTAATCAAAATCCCAAAGATAAGTAACTTTGACAAAAGGCTTACTAAATCAAAGTTGTACCAAATGTGTACATAAACATAAAGTAAATATAAGTTAATCAAAGTACAAGCTGTTCTATTATTTCACATAGATCTCATAATGGCCTACAGGACAATCTTCATCAGATGTACCTTCATCAAGACAGATCCTCATTTCAATGTTGTCAGTAGTAGAGTAATTGAATTTCTTATAAAACCAAGGTATACCAGTACGTTGACAACAGGCAGTTTCTATACAACCACATTGATGACCATCCCACAGAGGATCATTGGTATAGAATTTACCTAGTACTAGTGGTGAAATTGGACATTCAGGCTCGCAATAATAATCATTACCAACAAATGATGGTGCATTTCTGGAATCTTTACTAGTACATGGACAATAACTCTTTTTTTGTTTTGTGTGCACCAACAATAAAAGTCCAATATGACTACAAGGGCTACCATGAGTTAATAGAATGCCATCAACATAACTTGAATTGATGTTCTTGTTATTGCTAAAACGTGTTCTATCTATCCAGCCAAGTTGATATTCAATAACGTTACCACATACTTGACAGTACTCGATGTTTCCTAATGGAAATGTTATTCCTACACAGCTACCTCCAACCACATGCTCGAACTCCATTTTCACTATGCAGTCTAAATTCATCAGGACATTTCTCACTGCTATCTGTCATATTAATATAAACCACCCCCATCGAACCTCCTGTGGAATAACACAATGTTTCCATGTGGCAGTATGCCTGACGAACATGGCCATAACTATCAAATCATGTATATAGTGTGTGTATAGTGCACCATTGAGTCCTGTGTTAAATTGGCTCTTTGTTGCATATTGCTCAATATAATACTATCATATATATAGTGTGTGTACCATATACCATTTAGTGCTATGTTATATTGGCTCTTTGGTGCATATTGCTCAATATAATACTATCATATATATAGTGTGTGTACAATGTACCATTGAGTGTTGTTTTATATTGGCTCTTTATTGTATATTGCTCAATATAATACTATCATATATATAGTGTATGTACAATGTACCATTGAATGCTGTGTTATATTGGCTCTTTATTGCATAATATTATAATATATATAGTATGTGTACAATGTACCATTGAATGTTGTGTTATATTGGCTCTTTATTGCATATTGCTCAATATAATACTATCATTTATATAGTGTGTGTACAATGTACCATTAAGTGTTGTGTTATATTGGCTCTTTATTGCATATTGCTCTGAGTTAGCATCCAAGTAGATACCAATACGTGTCATAGGAGCATAGACTTGAGAATCAAAGTTAGTATACTCATTAATAATGTTTCTTCTCTTTTGTCTTCCTTCAACATAGCATCTCTGTTCTATTAGTTTACATATGGCTATAGTGAAGTGGAGGTAGTTTAAAATGTAATCATTGTGATAGATCTATTAATACATTTGCTGACAAATATATACTTCAATTTTTATTATTATTTATTTATTGTAACATTCCATCTTATGAAGATAACACATTCATTGCATATTAGTTTCAGTTTCAGATACAAGATTATTAAATTCAAAAATAGTATTAATCAGTCTTACATTTTCAATATCAAAATGAAACCTTTTTAGTCCAACCATATTATATATATTACTCACTGTGTACGCATAAATTGTATTCACAGATATTATAATTATAGTATTACATGTGTTTGCTGTATATAACTTCTATTTTGAACTATAAATTGTATCTATATAACAATACTGATATCTAACTATTTATTACTTGCTTTTCTTATGAGAACAGTGCCCAAAATATTAATATCAGAGGAGACATAATAAAAGTATAACATAAAATTCACTAACAATTTTTATGAGATTGTTCTAACAAAAGCTATTATTATTACAATAAAAGAATAGTATCTCTAATACAACAACTAAAATATAATATATAGACCAATACATTACATTGACAGAATAGTACAAACAAGATAAACAATACAACAACTGACTATATTATAATTGTAAAATCTCATCTTTTAATTGTTTAGAAGTGTCATTATTATTGTTAGATGTAGGTTGAGGCTGGTTTCACTGAACTTATAAAAACAGTTTTTGTCTCTACTAATAAGTTAACAAGTATGTTGTTCTATAAGTCATTACTTTAAGGACATATTACATAATAGTAATATAATTTGGTTATATAACAATTCAGTGTAATTATCAACTATAATAGATACTAGATATCAAGTTGTTCAACTACTATCACTAGATATTAGTTAATACTTCATAATGTATATATATTGCTAACAGTGGATATTGGAAGTAGTCCTCTCATGTGACTGAACCTAGAACAAACTAAATTAAGAAGAATAGTTTTAAGCAAGCACTCAAACTCTAAATTATGCAACATCATACTTACATAAAGCCCTTATCTAGTTCCTCTCAAATAAATGGACAGTGTGTGGGACATGAATTTGCTTCATCAGGTATGAAGTGTATTTACTGCAAATACATACACACTATAACTGTTGTAGTAGAACATTTGACCACATGAGCTAGATACACACACACTATTTGGATGATTGGGACAACTAGATACTCTACAAGGATCACTGAAACATGATACTTCTTTAACATCATGTGGACATGATGAACCATTGAGAATCATTGAGACAAATATATTATCACTGGTTGTCCTGATCTCAACAGTGTAGTTAACTATACAGTTAGAATGAAGAGTAGGAGGTGACCAGTAGAGAGTGACTGAAGTGTTTGTTAGAGCTGTAAAACCCAGTCCTGTAGGAGGATCACTTGGAGGACCTTATAATGATAGTACATGTTAGTGATATATGATACTGTTAATGGCATACCTGATATCATAATAGTACAAGTTATTGAGTTTGTATCTATCACATCACTACACCTGACTTGTGTTCCATTCTTATCAGTAGTGGCAGTAAAACTTAAATTAGTTGTTAGTCCAGAATTGTTAACACTCACAAAAGCAGCAGTAAACCCTGTTTTTTGACATTACTAACTTGTCCTAAAGACCTTACTGTAGCAATGGGAGTACTATCTGATGAAGGAGAATACCAAGCTGCTACACTACCTGTTATTGGACAAATGAGAGCTCCTTGTGTCTGTGGACATATTCCATGATTGCAGTCTAGACTTGTAACTGAAGCTTCTATGTTCAATAAATTTTGTAATCAAACTCTACATTTTTATCACAATTATATCATTAACTTACCTATGACAAGGAAGAAAATACTAACTAATGCTGCAATATACTATTAGCTCTTCATATTGAGGAGTGGTGTTTTGTGGATTGACTTAATGTATGTTATAAATTTACAAAATTTTATGTAATTGTTATATTGTCATACTTGATAATGATCAATGCTAAACCAATAAGTTATTAATTATGTATGACAATGATTAGTCTATATATACAGTTATTAGTCGATACATATATGAATAGAGATTTTCAAGTAGATAATGTGATATTATAAAAATTTTTGTCATTAGGTCTGAGAGCATAGCATTATTTTTGGTGTGTCAATATAACTATATTCTCATCTATATAAGTCCAATATGGCAAAACAATGTTTTAATCTTTGATAATTAAATCCTAATCATTAATACATATTATTATTTTCAGTGTGTCACTATATACCGTGACTAAGATGTCTAATGATATGATACTACTTAATATGATTTTAGTGTTAATGAAAAAGCATGGAAACAAGTAACCAGAATAAATTTTAATAATGACACAATATGAAATGTTGACAATGACAAAAAAAAGATTACTATGACATCATATAATAATCTCTACATGAAAAAAATTATATTGTGTTATCACTTGAAATCTTATTACTTATATATGTATAGGAATTGTTATATTGAATTGATGTGTTATAACAAATCTTTTTATTTGTTATCATCCCATTATGTTACTTCTTTTCAAAAGTATATATTGTAGAGATACCACTCTTTGTTTTATATATTGTAATTATATTTTGTCATTTAAAAGAAACATAATTATATCATTTTTGTTGGTTATAAATGAAGTACATATGTTATGATCGTTAATGTAAACTGAACAAACCACATCTTATAATTACTCTATATGTGGGTGTTGTTGAGTACTATATACATGTACATACATACATACTTGAAAAATGAAAGTAAATTGAAAAATTCATTGCGAAGTTATAAAAGATGATACATTAACTATTTTGTTTAAATTTTTAAAATACTATTTTGATGTAAAAAATGTCAAAACAAAATTGTTAATTGATGTATCTTTTAATTCATGTTCTTTCTCTGGTAACATATATATCTGACCTAATTGGGTGGCAGTAGTAGTAGCAGTGGATGGAGTGTCTTTGTTGTAGCTCCTCCTTCTCAAAATGAGATAGTTGATAATAACATCAATTAGTCTTTATTTACATAAATTGTACTAATGTTAGTCATATACAGTATCATGTTACAATAACTATAGTTATACATAGTTACTGATGGTAAAATAAACATGTCAATGTTGTGATATACTTAAACTAACAACTCAAAGTAAATGATATATTTTGTACAAACATTACTTCAACTAAAACCATTACATACTATATAGTCAATGTATATTGTATTATATATTATGGACTGTTATTATTGGACAGTATTACATACTATATAGTCATTGTATGTTGTATTATATATTATGGACTGTTATTATTGGACAGTATTACATACTATATAGTCAATGTATGTTGTATTATATATTATGGACTGTTATTATTGGACAGTATTACATACTATATAGTCAATGTATGTTGTATTATATATTATGGACTGTTATTAATGGACAGTATTACATACTATATAGTCAATGTATGTTGTATTATATATTATGGACTGTTATTATTGGACAATATTAGATGTAGAAACAACAACTGTAAAGTAAGAATTGATAAACATTATATATATTGACAGACCTTAAAGTATTGATGATGTAATAGTTAGATATAAAACTACCAATATTACAATCAAATTATTTATACTTTGTTTTATATCAATATTTAGAGTCAGTCGTTATATTGTTTAATATATGTAGGATACAACAGAGATACTATTCTGTCAATGTAATGGTAGTAGTCTTAGTAAGAATATTACTGTAATAATGTTAATGACCATTATGTTATACATTTATTCTGTCTCTTCTGATATAAATACTTTGGGCTCTGATGTCATAGGTAAAGTAAATAACAAATATCAGTATTGTTATATAGGTATAATATATGTTTCAATATGGAAGTTATGTACAGCAAATACATGTAATACTATAATTATAGTGTCTATGAATATAATTTATGTGTACACAGTGAGTACTATATATAATACAGTTGGACTAAAAAGGTTTCATTTTGATTTTGAAGGTATAAGACTTATTAATATCATATTAATACCATTTTTGGAATTTTACAATTTGAGCTAATATGCAGTGAATGTGTTATCTTGATTATATGGAGTATTACAATAAATAATAATATTTAAAATTTGTATATATATATTTGTCAACAAATGTACTACTTGTATAATTATCTATTAAGTAGGTCATACATGACATATTAAACTAATTAATATTCAATGTTTAGAAGTCTAAAAATAGAATCAAGACATTTATGGAATACTATGTATTAAAATAAACACACTTCTTTTGAGATCTTAGAACAACTAATCATGTTAAAACTTGATGTGTCCTGCTTGTTAGCATTAGTCCTGAATATACTATCATGTAGAACTCAAGGTAAGCAACAATATCATGACCAATTGACTTTTATAGATTTTATATCTTATAGTTAGTCTACAGCAATCATCTCCTCGTTACTCTCCAGTATGTCCTGGAGATAATGTAGTCTTCATCTGTAATGTCACTGGTACTATACTGACATGGGATTATTATGGACAAGCAAGGGGATACTTAAATGGTAGTTCAAGTGACTCAGCTCTTGGTGGCTTTGATATCAGTCTTGTTAGTATAATGAATGGAGTGATTAGATCAAAAGCTAGACTTCAACATGTCACATCTAATGATAATGGTAGAAATATAAATTGTACTGATACTAGTGCAGTACGACATCAGGCTACAGTTATAGTTGCTAGTAAGTTAGTATGATAAAATATATTATAATATTGAATTATAATTACTACATAGATATTCCCTCAAATCCACAAAATGTTACTTTCTCTCCTCTCAATTCATCATTTCTCATATTATACTGGTCAGTACCATTGGAGAGTGGACACTGTATAGTTAACTACAGTGTTAAAGTGAACAATACTTGGCAACAACTAGTAACCACTAATACTTCAGTAGTAATAACTGGTCTATCTGTTGGCTCAATATATGAGATTATAGTAACTGGAACAGACAGTGAAGGAAGACAAGGAGTTAACAGTGACTTACTATCTATTACATGGGATGGTAAGTGATACACTAACTTACTATTATGTTATCTGATATATCTAGTACCTCTACCAGCTATAACATTAAATGTCACTACTACTTATGAGAGATTATTAACAACTATTAACATATTCTGGGAGGTATGATACATCTATCATTAATGTACATTAACTATTCTGTAGTCAAATATTGATGCTACAAGACCACCAGTTCTGTACTATATAATATCTCATAATATTAATGGAGGAAATATCACTACAACTAATATGACTAATATTGTCTTCACTTATAACACTATTATACCTGGAGTATATGATATTAATGTATCTGCTGTGAATATATTGGGAGAAAGTCTACAGAGAAATGTAGAAGGTATTAAATGTTTTAAAAGAAGTAGAAGGTATTATTGTTTCTTTATTTCTACATTGTTACACTATGCATGCTTTTAGTAAACATTGTCATAAATGTGGTCAACACGGGTAAAAATATAACTTTAATAATATTTTTATTTTATATCATTTGATATTTAGCCAGCCACACAAATATTATGTTAACAACAGGTAATGTGTTGTTAATTAGTGACCTTTAAAGCACTATAATTATAATGTACCTTTTTTAGTTCAAACCTCAATAATATCAACAACTATTGGTAAGTATTTTCAATAATTAGTTCAAGGATTTATTTTATATTCACATATTATAAAAACTCTTTTACCAGCTGCAACATATATAGTAATTTTCCTCACGTTGTGTTAATTGTTATTACCTTTATTTAGATAGTTCTTTGTATTCACATATTCATACAGCATTGAGTATATTGACTAAACAATTACTGGAGACATCATTTGTTACTAAGACTACATCAACAAGTAATATGTGTTGCTACTATTTTAAAACTCCATACACTAAGTAGAGTAGAGTAAATATATTTAATATAAAATATCTTATTGAACCATTAATCTATGTGTGTTTGTTCAATTTGTAGGCTGTGATGATTGCAATAACATAGAATGTGATGTGAGTACTTCTCTGTTAGGTAAACATAATTTTATTATTAATAACATTTAAACCACACACAGTTGCAGTTCCAGTTAGTGTCATACTGTCATCAGTAATAGCTATCATCATCACATCAATGATATGTTTGTTGATCATCTGGAAGAAACAAATGTCATACAAAGGGACTAAATCTCCTATATATGACACTCCTAATACAGCTAATGCTGAGAAACAGTGTCTTGAACTAAAAGACAACATTGCTTATGGAGAAATACATTACTGATTGATGAGTTTTATGATTGCTACATCAATTTTTAATGAATATATAACACAGATGATGTAAACTTTACTTACTAGATGATAAGTATATTATGATAATATATCACTATGTACTTTTCTCTATTTTTTTCTATTTTTATGGCAATTATTTTATAAATGACCTACATATGTATATATAATACATTATGTGCCACTACATATCTGACCCTATTACTCTGTATAGATATTCTATTGACAGCGAGACTTAGAGCACAGAAATTGTATAACTCTGTGATGTCTTAACTTTATATATATATATATATGTTACAATAAGATTCTTTATATAGGGATGTTACAGTAAGATCCTGTATATAGGGATTTTGCGAAATCCCTGAAACATTCAGGGAGTTTGTGAAATCACACTTTCACTTAGTGACTTCATAAATTCACTAAAAACTCTAGCAATTTCATAAAACCACTGGAAATAATACCGTAGCTTTGATGACTACTCTGAGGATTTATAATAGTTCAGAGCAGTTCACACTTCCTTCAATGTAGTGTCACATTAAATATGCTACATACTAACAATATGAGCACTTTATGATTGTAAACTCTATGGTTTGCCTACTACTCCACCTTTGCATCATCATTTTTGACTTCTAATTGATATTTAGTGTGTATGTGCATGCAATTAATAAGACGGCTCTTTTTTGAGTTCACATATCCCCTTCAGCAGTTGTGATAATTAAAATAGACAAGTTAACAGACATGAAACAAGTATAATTTGCAAAGGAAGTACGTGTGTATATGAAAAACACTTTTATTCATTGGTAACGTAACATTCATTTTATCAAGAAATTTGACATTACTAAGAGAGGAGCTAGGGCATCTATTTATGGAGGACATAGATATGGGATCAATAGGTGAGGACAGATGGCAGAATTTTTTGAGCCATATGACAGTAAAAATGTAGTTGGAGAGAATTCTTTCAACATGAAGATAAAAGCCATGGAGACTACGCAACCAATCCCAACAATATACAATGATGCCATTCATGAGATAGCTAGCAAAAACAACAAAGATGAGCTTGTGTCCAAGATGCATACATATGACCAATGTAAAACATCATTGTATGACAGTCAATTTAAGTGATTACTAACAATCCCTATGAGTCAAAAAGATGTAAATTTTACTGATGATTAGGTCAAGACACCTTCTGAAGAGCCATGATATTGTATTTTGAAGATATCTGGCTTGTTATGCACTTTCCTAAAGCTGAGTGGAATGACCATAACACAAATGGGCCACAGACAGACTATACCTGGATATAGTATGATTAATAAACAAAGATAAAAATAAGTGATTGATGGTATCTGATAAGTTTTAGTATGATAAGTGATAACAAGAGGATGATTAGTAAATAAGCATATTTACTTTAGATTTAAAAGTGATTAGAGATGAGCTAGATTTCACATGATAAGGAAGTGAATTTCACAGAGAAATAATAGAAGGGACAAATGAGTTTTGCGAAGCAGGTAAGTGAGAAAAAGGGATAGTAAAGGTGAGAGGATCAAAGTGATGAGAAACATGATTTGATGAAGATTTATGGATGAAAATACCAGAAGGAAAATAAAGGAAGTTGTTAGTAATTTTATAGAGAAGACATAAGTTAGAAATAGAGTGACAAGTTGAGGGAGGCGGAAGGTTAAATATTGAAAGAAGAGATGAGTAATCATCTCATTGACTTTGAGTGTACCAATGCTCTCCTCTGCTCCATTGACTGGAAAGAATTACTCCCCTTGTCAGATCCAAATGCTTCCTGGGCCGTATTTAAAGAATGTTTCTGCAGCATTATGACCACCATTGTTCCTAGGAAACTTGAGTACCCCCCTACAAACTCTTACCTTCCTTGGATCAACTGCTCATTCCTTAACCATGTCAAAATAAGAAACTCCATCGTCTCTTCTGCTAAAAGATCTGATTTTCCTTCTCTTTGGGCCAAATACCATTAAATATCATAACAAGACTCTTGCTCACTTCAGACACCTAAAATCCAAATTCTTTCATAATTTACTCACTTCTTCCTACCAGTCTTTTTGGTCTGCTGTTAAACGCATTCACACCAAACATGTATCCATTTCCTCCCTTATCCTTAATGGTTCTCCTGTAACTTCATCCTCTTCCAAAGCAGATGTCGTGAATCAATACTTCTCCTCCTGCTTCAACAAGTAGTCAACTGCCTCTTTACCTTCTCTGGCTCATAATCCCTATCCCTTACTACAAGACAACTCTCCAGCTCTTCTCAGTTACCCAGATGAAATTTGCAAACTAGTTTCTCATATTCCTTTTGACACTGCTTCTGGTCCTGATGGTATCTCCTCTATCATGCTCCACAACACAGCTCCTAGTATTTCACTTCCTCTTTCCCTTATTTTCAACTCTTCCCTCTCAACAGGTATTTCCCTTCAGACTGGAAAAACTCCAATATCATATCTATTTCCAAATTGAAAACCTCCTCTTCATTCCCTTCAGACTATTGCCCAATCTCTCTACTTTCTTCCCCAAGTAAGATCTTGGAATGTGACATCTTTAACTATTTGTATGAATTTTGTTCTGCTCACAACACCCTTTCTAATTGTCAGTTTGGTTTCCGACCAGGATTCTCAACTGAAATCGTTCTATTATCAATCATTAATTCTTGGTTTTCTTCACTGGATTGCAAAAATTCAGTCTGTGCAGTTTCTTTGATCTCACTAAAGCATTTGACTTTGTCCCTCACAAGCCTCTACTTGACTCTATCTTCACTTGACCTTCCTCCTCTTCTTCTGTTTTGGCTCCATAGCTATCTGTAAGGCTGTACTCAACAAGTAATCATAAATGGTTCTCTATCTTCTAAATCTCAAGTCACCTCTGGTGTGCCCCAAAGTTCTTTTCTCGGGCCTCTCTTATTCATCATCTATATAAATGACATTGCTAAACTGTCAGTCCACTCTTCAACCACCCTTACTTTATGTTGATGACATCCTTCTCTCACAAGAAATGTCTTCTCCAACTTCAATGTCCACTGTTCAATCCAACATCAATCTTATGTCATTGTGGATTACCTCTCGTCATCTCACCATCAACTCCAAAAAAAACCAAATACATGATTGTCTCTCGTAAGCCTCCCTCTTTTCTAACCTCCCTCTCTCCTCTTTTTGAAAATTGTTCTCAACTTGAACGAGTCAATTCCTTTAAATACCTTGGTATTATATTCACCTCTAATTTATCGTGGTCTCCTCACATCCAATCTGTCCACTCTAAAAAGCTCGTCAAACCACTGGGACCATCTACCGTAACTTCTATAAGCATGCTTCTCCTCATACTTTTCTCACTTTGTATCACTTTCTTGTCATTCCCTATTTTTCCTATTGTTTGTCTGTTTGGGACCTACCTGTATCTTCCACTAATGCTGAAATTCTCGAGAAAACCCAACACTTTGCTCTAAAAATGTGCTCGCAAAAATGGGACAATGATTACTCATCTCTTCTCTCAACTTTTAACCTTTTGACCCTCTCAACTCATTGTTCCATTTCCAAATTATGTCTTCTTTATAAAATCACTAACAACCTCCCCTATTTACCTTCAGATATTTCCATTCGCAAACCTCTGCCAAGTTATGCTTCTTGTCACTTTGATCCTCTCACCTTTACCATCCCTTTTTCTCACTCATCTGCCTCACAAAACTCATTTGTCCCTTCTGTTCTCTTTCTGTGGAATTCACTTCTTTATCATGTAAAATTTAGCTCATCTTTAATCACTTTTAAATGTAAAGTAAAGATGCTTCTTTATTAACCATAAACCCACCATTACTTATCACACTAAAACCCATCATATACTATCAATCACCTACCTTATATCTTGTGTTATTAATGATACTATATCCTGTACTTTAATACCTTAACACTGCTTTATTTATTATTGTTCTATTCTGTTTGTGCCTTTCAAATTAGTAGTAGCTATTAGAAATTCATTTTGTTACTAAAAAAATGATGAAATAATTCTAAGTTCCTGGCTACTTTCCTGTTATTGCTTTATATATAATTACTTAATAATATTATACATCACAATATGTAAGAATGTTTTTTGTAAGCTGGTTACACATGTGACATCATTTCCTTCCAGCATGCTATAGCATTTTTTTGACTAGCAAAATGCTTTAGCACCTCATCCGCCAGTATGCTCTGATGAATTAACATCTCAGGTATCAGTATACTCTGACCCCTCACCTGTTGTGTCTGCTTCTGACTGACTTGCTGATGTTACTAATGTCTGCCCCTGGACCTCTCACAGCCTAGTCAACAAACTTCAGTTCTTCCAATCATTGTTTACTCCTCCTCTTTTCACTTTGTCACAGTGACTGAAACCTGGTTATCTTCCTCTATTATTGATGGGTAGGTGTTGCCTTCTAATTTTGCTGTCTATCATCATGACAGACTTACTTGTGGAGGCGATGTCTTATTGGGATTACATCATTCTATTCCTTCTCATCTGCTTTCTTCCCCCCCTTTCAACTGAGATTGTCTCAGTTGAAATTGGTTTAATTTCCCCACTTCTATTCTGTGTCATTTACATTCCCCCTAACTCATCATCTGACTACTGTTTAAGCATTTTTCAGTATATTGAGTCTATAGTTTCTCACCCACGTGTTCTCATTGCTGGAGATTTCAATTTTCCAGATATCTGCTGGTCTTATTTATGTGGCCAGTCTCCCCAGTCAGACGCTTTCTGTGATCTTATTTTTCATCATAGCCTTGTTTAAGTTGTAGATTTTCCCACTCACTTAAGGGGGGGGGGGTGTTCTGGACCTTGTTCTATCTAACTTTGATGGCCCGATTGAGAATGACTTAAGCTTTTCCTCCCAATTCCTCAGATCTGATCATTACTTCCTGTCTTTTACTGTCCCAAGTATTTACAAGAGAGTCTCTGAGCAGTCCAAACTGTCCTACTCTTTAACTTCAAAAAACTGACCTAGAGGGCTATCGTCCTTTCTATTGGACTTTGATTTTAGTCACCTATTTTCCTCCATTGACATCGAATTTGTCTGGTCATTACTTAAAGGAATAGTCCTGCACTCCATCACTCTCTTTACTCCTGTTATCAAAGTCAGATCTAAATCCTACCCCAAGTGGTTTCATTCTGCCATTCATCACCAACTTCACAGGCTTCACTATCTTCATAGATGTTACAGGAAGTACCCCTCTCCTATGAGGTCCTCTCAACTTTCCTCTGATGAACTTCAACTTCAGCAAGACATTGTATTTGCTTGGTTCACTTATGAGACTGACCTTGTGACTAATTTTGCATTCTCAAATGACTCTAGAATCTATCAGTATATCAGGAATCTCTCTGGGCAAAATAACCTCCCTACTGTTTTATGCCATGGATCTGCTATGGCTACTTCGAGGGCTAAAAAAGCTGAACTTCTCAATTACTTCTTCCACTCTGTGTTCAATGTCAGCTCTGGGTCTCTTCAGTTGGACACCTCCCTCTGCCCAAAAGACTCTCTTTTTTCTGTCAACATTTCCCTGAGTGACACATTCATTGGTCTTGCTTCATTGGACCCCTCCAAAGCTATGGGAGGGGATGGCATTCTGCCTGTTATCCTGAAGCACTCTACCACTGCTCTTGCTGAGCTTGTTCATCACTTGTTTTCTCTCAGGCATACCTGCCAGTTGAGTGGGGTCGACACAACATCATTGCCATTCCTAAATCAAGTGATAGATCCCAGGTCTCAAATTATTGGGCTATTTCTCTTCTTTGATGTCTCTCCAATTAGAGAGACTTGTTTTTGATAAGGTCAGCGAATTTCTTGTTACTTTATTGGTATCTCACTCACAGTTTGGGTTTATTAAGAATCGCTCTACTTATGTACCAGCTAAAGCAGCTATTACTCCAATGGAATATGTGAGTATGTGGTGATGATAAATTAAAGAGTCACTATCTTGTTAGAGAGAGTTAATATATTACAATAACTCTCATCTATCTTTAGTTGCAGGGCATATAATGGAGACAAAGTTTAAGCAGACATTTTAGACAAGATGAGAAAGAAGCAAAAATAGAGAGCGAGAGTGTGGGCATGGGAGAGAGGGGAGTAAAGAAAAAGAGGCTTATAGTATTTGTGTATAAAATGAGTAACAGGAGACAAGGATTAAGTAAACATTTTCATAAAGAAAACAGTTGAAAGGAGACAAGAAACGATGGAACAAGAATTTATAGAACACTATAGAGAGTAATTATAAAAGGAGTCAAGTGAAAACAAACAAGACTGCCTGCAAATATAGTTTGTAAAAGATTGAGAAAACAGAAAATTGAAACTGAACAGATCTAAATAAAGCAAAATCAATACCTTAATGAAGTATACACCAACAAACATGAGCTCAACCAGGAACAGAAGATGAATTAACAGAACTTTTGCTTCTAAAATCGTGAACCATAAAATTGAACTCTTATGTAATTGTAGTAGTAGTTAAACTTCACTAAAATTTCTATGAGTAAAGAATGTATTATAAAGGCTCTGTAGATTGAAATAAAGAATACTTGATGAAGCACCTTACAATCAAATTATTGAATCAGCCACAGCCCTTTACAGACTCTCTTGCAATAGTGGCTTTCAAAAAAACCACTAAAATTCAGATTATCACATAATAGTATGAACAAATTATAAAGTACACAAATAAATATAATATTAAAGATATATCATCTATAAGTACATTAGATAAAGATCATGAAAATCCATGCAATATGTAATATATAAGTGCTTACATTAATAATCATTGTAAGAAAACATTATTTATCACTTTATATAGCAAGACAATCAATACGTCAAGCTTTGCTGACAACATCTAACCATTTCTAAAGCTCATGTCTCCCCCATTAAACGTTTTCTTCCTAGCCCTTTGGTACCTAGACAAGTCCCCATAATGTCTGTCCAAGATTATCTTATAATGGATGACTCACTTCCTCCACCATTGCCATGCTGCTTCCAATCAAACCCATCTATGGCAACACAACCAACTGAGAAGTTTATCTATGCTGATCTTGGATCTATACACCTGACTTGCAACAAGAGACCACTTCTGTCAAAACACTTGTGAACTAATTTTTGAAAAGGAACCATTGTTAAAACATCTTGAAAAACAGTTTTGTACACATGCAGTTGCTTATATATACACAACTATTCATGATAACTGTATGTGTACATAACTGTTTTTGAAGAGTTTTAATAGTGGTCCCTTTTTACAAATCAGGTCACAAATGTTTTGACAGAAGTGGTCCCTTATTATGAATCAGATCACAATTACATAACGATATAGCTTTATTTTCAAATTAAATGGCAGCTATTGTTTTTAGTACATACATCTTATTACATATCTTTATATATAATTTTTATATTTTAACAATTTTCATTTTAATTGAAATAGTTTTATTATCAAAACTTTAGTACACCTGACATAGTATTTACTTTGACACATTGTCACGTGACACTATAATCATATATATAACATTAAAATGTAATGATGTAACAATGAGGTCAGCTATAATAATGGTAATGATGGGTATAGTAGTACATATATGTAAATAATGTTATTTAAAAAATAATAAATAGAGGATACATGACTAGCTATTGAATGTTTCATCATTATATTTGACAATGATGCACATTGTCTTGTGACTTTATAGGATGATAAGTAGACTTGTTTTAATTTGATGGTTGTCTTTATAAGGATGTACCCATATAGGGAAATTAGAGGGAATTATGACATCTTTTTCTCCCAACAATATGCACAGACATCAGTATATGTTGCAATATCCATCCTTACTAGTTAGTAGATTACAAACATAAATGTACATTGCTATTTGACCAGCAGCAGCTGTAATAACTTAATGTTCTGTCATATATTTGATCATTGATTTATGTCTGTTATTATTATTCTATATAATGTTATATTCAATAACAATTATTAATGTAACCATTAAGGGTTAGCTATTCACTATTGATTTAACTTTTTTAATAAAAGACAAAAATTAAATGGATGTATTGTACAAGTTGTATATCTGTATTTGGTCATTGAAAGACAATAAGTATTGATAGTAATGAACCATATAACTAATAAAATGAAGTATTATTCCATTCTCACTGTCAAGACTAAAGGCACTGTCTAAACATTAACTATACACAATAATGTACTACTTTCTGCTAGACCTATAGGCACTTCCTAATGTAAATGTCACCTATAATGTTAACATTGTCATACTTGATGATGATCATTGTAAAAGTTGTAAGTTACTAATTATGTACAGAGTAGCTCTTTGTATTTACAACTGTACATTTTGTTGGTTATAAAGGAAATGAAGTACATAAGCTATAATAGTTAATGTAAACTAAACAGACCACATGTTATAATTACTCTACTGTGGCATTTATATAGTAAAGGTATATATATTATATATGTACTAGTAATATTATAAAGTCATCTTTCCTTGTTTATAGTTATAAAGGAAATTAAGTACATAAGTTATGATAGTTGATGTAAACTGAACACACCACGTGTTATAATTACATCATGTGTGGGTGTTGTTGGATCTATACATGTAGATGTACATACTTGGAAAAATGTATCAAGATTACTACAATAGTTAAATAACAAATATTATTAGTACTAGTAAGATAACAATACTAATAATAATATCAGCAATAACCCCATTACTTAGTATGTTCTCATACTTGATGATGATCATTGTAAAAGCTGTAAGTTACTAATTATATATAGAGAGATACCTCTGTCTTCATAACTGTACATTTTGTTGGTTATAAAGGAAATATTACATATAGTAATATTATAAAGTCATCTTTCCTTGTTTTATAGTTATAAAGGACATGAAGTACATATGTTATGATAGTTAATGTAAACGGAACAAACCATATGTTATAATTACTCTATATGTGGGTGTTATTGAGTACTACATATATGTACGTGTACATACTTGGAAAAGTGAAAGTAAATTGGAATTATTATTACAAAATTGTAAAAAATGTCTGATACATTTGTTTAAATATGTTTACTGTTATATTACTTTGTTGTATTTTTGAAATCATTAGTGATCTCATTATCGTTAATCTAAGAACAATCAACCTTACCTTTTTAAAAGTTTTTTTAACTGTAATTTTGTTTGGCTATAGAATGCATTTTATAAAATTATCTATCACTATTATTATCTTAATTTACTGTCTCATAAACTGGAGGAGTATTAAGTAGAACTCTTTTATCACTGGACTAGTCTCACCTCTACTCTGTTTAGTACTGGACACTAGTAGGACACACACACATACAGTGGTAATAGTACAACTCACTACTATATAGTACTGACCTTTATATATCAAGACAATAGTTAAAATAACAATTATTATTAGTACTAGTAAGATAACAACACTACTAATAATACCAGCAATAACTGCTTCACTTAGTACTAGATTTAAGAGCAATACTCAACAACAGTAGTAGTATATAACTTATCTGATACCATAGATATTACTGTGGTAGTAGGTGTGGGTTCTAAAATTATAACATTGGACAAATGGTAAGACATTGTATATATAGGTATGTAATGATGGTCTAAATTATCTACTGACATGGTTGTAGTAGAAAACACAAATATATCATCAAAAGTGTAGCAGGTACTGAAGATACAACTATTGCCATGAAATTTTCAGATATCGTTTATAATTTTGTACATAGATATACCTTTATATTTTAACATTTTCCATTTCAATTGAAATAGTTTTATTATCAAAATGTTAGCACACTTGACATACTATTTACTTTGACAATGACACATATTGTCATGTGACTTTAAAGAATGATGGGTAGACTCATTTGAACTTTATAAGGATGTACTCATGTAGGATATGAAGGGAAATGATGACCTCTTATCCTCCCAACAATATATACATACATCAGTATATGTTACAACATCCATAGTAGACTACAACAAAACTGTTTATTGCTATTTGACAAGTAACAGCTGTAATAACTTAATAGTCCTCTCATATATTTGATCATTGATTTTATATCTCTTTAGTACAGTGTTTTATTAAATAATGTATCCATTAAGGGCTGGCTATTTGTTATAGATCTAACTTCTTTATTGAAAGACAAAATAAATATATTATATAAATACATCCTTGTACATCTGTACTAGTGTTTGGTCCATTGAAGGAGAATAGTTATTGATGGTCAATGAACCATATATAACATTGTGATAATATGTAATAAATTAATTACCTAGTTTTATATACTGTAGACATTAGCTACAAAGTTCTTGTAATTTGTAGTGATAATAATTGTTACAATAACTATTAACTACATTACTATACCTTGGAAGTAATTATAATGTAATTGACAATGTTAATACTGTAATTTGTAAGTGATAGTAGTTATTCAAAATCACTAATCATTATTTCATACCTAATAACAATGACTACATATACATTTACTAGCTACACAACTGATAAGAACTATTATTAACAATTATAATGATGACATATTGAAGGTAATTATGATTGTAATTATTACTTTAAAATAATTTAAACATTAAAATTGAGAAGTGCTCATAACATACAGTTGACAGTACCATAATTTATTATAGTGTAATACTATGTACATTAACAGTGTTATAAATATAATGGAGGTATTTAAAGATTAACACATTCGTTGTTATTTGTGCAATAGTATGTACCAAAAACAATAGTGTAATAATGAAGTAATAAAATAACTATAGATGAATCACATGGAATGTGAGTTGATATATTCATATGTTCATGTATATAATGTAATATTCCAGCATTATTTTATTATATATCTCATCTAGTCTAGCTCATGAACATGATTGTAGTAGAAAACACAATATGTCACCAAAACTGATTACTATCTTTTTACGCACTGTTCTTTCTATATAACAATATCTCTGTCAAGTAGTGTTTGTAAGTATTATATTGGAAACTTGAATAATGGTTATAATTATAATATGTGGCATATGTATGTATATGTCATGTTGGTAGTCAGTACTGATACTTTTAACAGAGCTGATAAAAAGCTTGTCATTTTTTCATTGTTGCTTGTATTATAGCTATAATATTTATAAATTTACAATTATAATATTATCATTAATACATGTGATATTTAATGTTAAGTTTTATGATTGTGCAGGAAAACATATATAAAACATAGTATCATAACATAAGATAATAAGACAATTGAGTGAGGAATTTACAATAAATGACAAAGATGAGTTTCTTCCTGTTCTGGAGTTTGGTGTTGTAAAAAATCCAACATTTTCTTATAACATTATCAACATCATTTGTACTAGCAAAGGTAAGTGTTACATCTAATGATACAAATATCCAGCCAATAACAGTTGGATCAACAGCACAAAATTAGTTGTGTTGTCTCATAGTCAAAATTAGGGCAAAACAAATTAAAACACAATGAACTCCTTTGTCCTTAAATCAACAGGTATTTTGTATATGTACTACATATTAATAGAGCAGCTAAACTAATATGTAGAGTAAATAAACTATTTTTAGTTATATCACTGTTATACCTGGAGTACAGAGATATGTAGAAAGTATTATTCTTTAATAATTATTGTATTAATTACACAATGTTTTTAATAAATATTGATATTTAACTTTGTCAGTACTACTAAATCAACAAGTGTTTATAATATATAATAAGAACTGTTAAACTATTAGACTACATGAATTATTTTTCTGTTTGTTACCTCTAGAATACAGCACTATTGGTTACACATCATTAGTGACATCATATAGTAAGTAACATATTGTAATTACATTTCTAGTCAAATGAAGGAATTGTTAATCATTTCTAATTGATAAGTTGGACTAATAATCTACACCGTGATATATCATAGATAATAACTTTATCATTATTTTCCAGTACCTCCTACTTCCACTATCAATTTGACTATCTTAGTTCTCTATGAACATCACTTGGGCCACACCCACTAACATTGGAGAAAAGGGAATATCTATAACTTCATATATTATCACAGTGTATCCACCTCCCTCATTATCATATAGTAGTTGTATTGGAGGAGTATGTAATACTACTGAAGAGTTCTTTATATTATCAGGATTGAGTTATAGTACTAACTATATCATCAATGTTAGTGCTAGTAACTGTGCTGGTACTGGGAGTGTAGCTAGTACATCAATTGAGATAACATAAAGTACATTAATGTACTAATTATTACTTTATTATTTCATTTATAGATAAATCTGGTCAACCTGTTGGACTGACTCTACCTCAGTATTATCATGTGATACTATATGTTGTCATGGCAACAACCTTTATTTGATTATAGGGGATGATCACTAATATATCATATCTCGTCACCTCATCAAATAGTCACCACTTTTAATGAACAATATAATACAAGTGGATTGACTTGTGGTGATAGCTATAATATATCAGTGACACCATTATTATGTGAGCTAGAAAAGAGTATATTATCTCATATCATCTATTGTTAAGTCAAATAACTTTAGTATCAGTAAGATAAATAGGTTATTTTGGTAGACCTTCTCACTTATAACTATACTGGCACATCAATTTAATATTTGGTACATAATAAGAAAAACAAGTGAAGGAAATTAGGTATGTCACTTCATTACATTCTCATCATGTATCACATAATAGTATGAACACATTATAAAGTACACAAATAAATATAATATTAAAGATATATCATCTATAAGTACATAACAAGTCATGATAATCCATACAATATAATATTATTTAACTATTACATTTAATTATCTATATCACATGATCATTGTATAATAGAATTAATTTTATTATATTATGGAACAGAATGATGTACTCATCTCTCTACACACCCTACCTCCGATAGCTACTAAATCTGGAACTCTGCCCATTCTGCTAAATGGTGAAAAAAATTTAGTAGTAGTTAAATTAGGAGTTAAATTTGGTAAGAGTTGTTCTTTTACAACTAAAATACCTTTAATGTATGACAAACTATGTATTTATAGCAGTTGCTTAAGTGATATATAACTAATGATAGTATCATTTATTATATATTAACAATATAACTTTATTTTCTAAACAAGTGTCAGTTATTGTTTTTAGTACATGTATCTTATGACATAACTTTTTAAACGTGTATATATATTGTATCATTTTTCATTTTAATAGAAATAGTTTTATTATCAAACCTTGTTCAATTGTTTAGTACATTGTATTTACCACATAACTCCACTGATTATTAACAGTTATTGATCACTGGATATGCTAAACAGTAACAAAAGTTTACTATGAGTATTTTGTTTTGAAAATGGCTGTTATTTCAGTGACTTTGTGGTCAGTGGTCATATATGTTGTGAAATAAAAGGACTTATAAATGAAGAAACTTTCTTCTTTAATATTGTAGTTGACATTAACGATATATCACTTTATTAATAATTACAATCAACTAATTAAGGACTATATTACAAGTATATATAACATTGGAGGTAATGTTTAACCTGAATGTAACCATGACAATACTTAATATTACATCATATAATGTATCCTAAACCTAAATTGTCTATAGAAAAACATTACATACTGTTTACTGTTTGTAGAGACAAATGACATACTGTATACTATTTATAGAAGCACATGACATGCTATATACTATTTATAGAAACAGTATTATCATAAAATGTGCCTATATTGGTAAAAAACATTGAAATTGCATATGAAGTCCACTAGAAATATTATATATATATATATATATATATATATATGAAATGGGATAGACTCTATAGTATCATTGATACTATCATCATCACAGTTGGCATGGTATTGATGTTCTTATACTGTTATTGATGTTCTTATACTGTTTTTGTGACATGTGTTAATGAAACATACACATAAATGCTATTAGATTTGTATACTTTACCCAATAGTGACGTAATTGTCACATGTTTACTTTACACATCAGCATAAAGGTTATCTTTCATTGTTGTTGTTTCCATGTAGGACTCACACTATATACAGTGCTGAGGTAATGTACACACACTGGTCCATTAGAGTCTGTTTAGATTCCTTATTGAGAAAACATCTCTTTATTATGACAACAAAAATCACCTGGTTAGTCATACTGAAAAACTAGCACCTTCTTCACTGAATATACAAGGTACTATATAATATAATAGTGATATTGTTGTTTTAAAGAAACATAATGTTTATATAACATAGTTGTTTACAACTTCATAATAAGTTAAAATATGCAACAACATTGTCAATGTTTATTCCATTATTAGGTCAAACATGAACATATATATATAATTATCAATTACATATTATATACATGTACTAATGTAACTGTGTAATATTATCTATATGTAATACAAGTGCATATACTGGGGTTAATCTTATTTGTGTTCATTGTTAAACTATGATGCTTAATCAACTGGTTGATGTTTTTACAGTAATATATTCCAAACTGTATTATAATCGCTAATGTACCTATACCAGGTATACACATGCTATAAGAAATGCAGACTAGCGGTTTCTTAATGTAAACAGATGCCTAGTGGAGCAAGTGGCTATCATAAGTATGACTTATGTAAAGTAAATGAGGCCAGGTGTAATGGGTGTAGTAGTAGTACATGTATGGTAATACTATGTTCATACTATAGGATGTATTAACAGTATAGTATTGTAGCATATAGTACATATAGGGCTTATGTGTTGAATGAAGGATGACCAGTTGTTAAATGTTTCATTGTTGTATTTGATAATTGTTTTTATACAGAAGTACTCATGTAGGATATAAGAAGGAAATTAAAAGAAATGATGATTTCTCATCTTTCAAATAATATGCACATACATCAGCATATATCATAACATCCTTTGTAGATTACAACCATAACTATACCATATATTGCTGTATGCCAAGAAACAGCTCTAATAACTAGTGCTCCTGCTTATACTGCTGGTACTCTTATTAGTATATATAGTGTGCCATTCAATAAAATGGATTATTGATATAACCATTGAGGGCTTAACTTTATTAAAAGACAAAATGAATGTATTATACAAATACAACCTTGTACATCTGTACCGTTATTTGGTCATTGAAGGACAATAGCTATCGATGGTCAATGTACCATATATAACATTGTAATAATATGTGATATATTCCAACACTTTGTAATATTAATTGCTCTATATAAATATACTATAGACATTAACTACAGTTGTTACAGTTGTAGGAATAATGAAATCATTGGTAATCATAACAGTTACGTTATGATTATCAATGATTTCATTATTCCTTGGAAGTAATTTTATTGAAATGGACAATGTTGATATTCTTCTATAATTTTTGATATTTATTAAACACAGGCTCATGCACAAATCTTCAAAATCACTGATCACTGCTTTATGCCTAATAACAATGACTATATTTACATTTGTCAGCTACACAACTGATAAGATTCAATACTTTAAAAATTAGATCCAAGTAATCATAACATTCTTGATTAACAGTACCATGTTGTAAGTATAATACTGTGTACATTAACAGAATAGTGTTTTAAATATAATGGAGCTACATAGAAAGTAACATATTACTTGTGAAATTTGATTAGTAGTGTTAACATGTACTATTGATCTTCCTTCTTCATACAGTATATACTGTCACAAGATAAAGTGGTGTGAAGTGAACTTGAAATATGCCACAATAAATATTAATAGTTTAACTTGTAACTGACACACACACACACATCAAGATGTACTAGTAATATTGTAAAGTCACCTTTCCTTGTTTTATGATAGTTAATGTAAATTGAACAGAACACATGTTATAATTACTCTCTGTGTGTGTGTTGTTAAGTACTATATACATGTACATGCACATGTATTGAGGATGATCTATTGATTGGATTTGTGATAAAAATTGCAAAAATCTGATGACACATTAACTCATTTGTTATAAAAGTAACTGATCCATTCTATGTTAAATCCTTCTTCTGTAAATAAAGAAAGTTTTATATTAGAGATTTTGTTATTTTGTTGTGTTTTTCAATTGATTGATTACCTCATATTATCATCAAATTGTGGTAAGTTAAAAAATAATTATAATAATAAACTTTATCATTTTCATGTCGTATATCAGTAAGATTATTAGAACTAGATAACCTAGCAATTACCAGCTGTAATGAATACACCATGTCTTCTACTAACTATAACATCAGTCAGTCTCATACATACATTAGTTTGCAAAGTAACCAATACATATTAGAGTATTACATTATATACACGTACATTAGAGGTACTTGTATACTGAACATTTAGACTTTATGACTTCATGGTCTGTTAATTCATTAGCTGTTATTTTGTTGTTCATGTGATATAGATTATATTGCATATATATAAATGTGATAAATCCTAGTTTTATGATCAGATATAGTTTATTTATAGGACTATTGAATTTCTATATGAAGAATTAGTATGTGAAGGTGTTTTAAAGAAACATCCCAAAGTTCACCTCTCAGATTACATTGGAGATTTCAGGTTTGATCACTCCTTTCACTATCACATGATAATCATGTGATATAATATTAGTTACTTAGCAACTACTCTATGCCAAATGTCATAGGATCCAAATTCAAAAGATAACTGTACATTATATGGTCTATATTGTATTTATCATACCAAACTTCATTTGGTATAGCTCATGGGTTCGTATCAATTATGTGGTATATTATATTACATAGTGGCTTGTAAGTACTTTGTATGGTCTATAGTATATATTGTACTATATATTGTATATATTGTACTATATATTGTTGTGTGTAATGTTATTAGTATATAATATGTATGTGGTCATGTGGTTTATACTACATATATTGACCTCTATTATACAGATAGTCATTTGGTCTATATTACATGTAGTTATGTTATTATATCATAATAAAGTCTATAGATGATTGTTGCTATGTGTATAAGTTTATCATCAAAGAATGATGTTCATGTCAACATTAAAATATGATGTTAATTTATTAAGTAAACACACATTAACTAAAATAACATCTCTACATTATAATAATATAATGTATAATATTGAGAGGAAATGTTACTAGCTAATGAATGATAATATTGATAGCTGCTATAATGATACAAGGTGATTATGTAGAGCTCATATTGATAAATTAACAACTAGTCTTATAATGAACACTAAATAACTCAATGACTTATAATAAAACATGACACAATAAAATAATGAACTAAAAAGTGACACTTTATAACATTATACAAGTCAACAGTGAGTTAAAGACATATTGTTCTCATTTTACAGGTGATGCATGGAGGAGGTTACTGTTGTAGATTGTCCTCCACTGCCATGGGAACCAGCTTTGGGACCAGTTTTAGGAGGAAGTGGTGGAGGAGTCTCCAAGTCTCCTAACTGAGCCTGTATTATTACAGCTCTCATAGAAAGCATCTGTAGTGACAAAGAAGAGAATGATAACCATAGCAACATTGATGTATCATAACATATGTCATACCTTATTAGGGTCAGTCGGTGCCTTGATATCAGAGTAGATAACAGACTGCTCTAAATTTGATAAATTTGATGTAGGAGGTGCCATTGGTCTGTTCTTAGAAACATTGCCTAATTCAGCATATATTATACCCGCAGTTCTTTTTGGCTCAGCTCCAGCTCTAGTTGGTTTGTTTATCTAACAAAATGTAAGTTATTATGATATAGTTGACTATATTATCTCATACTTCATTATTTAGAGTTGAATACAAACCAGTCAGTTGTGACTGAGAATTATTTTCTATGCTCTATAATATTATAAATTAGACTATGATTCTATCTATGTTTAATGAACCTCTCTCTCTTCTCTCTTCAAGGTAGAATAATCTCTTCCAATTACTGTACCATAAGGTTGTCCATGAGGTACATCATCTCTCTTTAACATAGAGTAATCCTCAGCTGTCATGTTATGAAGCAGTGCATGAGATATATCCTCTCTCTTTAAAATCGAGTAATCTTCTCCAGCTCCTGTTCCATGAGGTACCATGTGATCTCTTTTGACTTCAGGGTACTGTGCTATCACAGTTCCATTATAAGGAGGTATAGGAGGTTTATCTCCACCATGGAACAGAGATATAGAAGGTGGTTGGTCATTATCAGCTGAATATGGAGGTATTGGAGGTAGGACTTCATCATATTGTAATGATAAAGATTGTGGTTTCTTCTTTACTTCATCATAGGTGGAATCTGATGATAACTGTAATAAAACAGTAATAATAACCAGAAGTTAATGAAATGTACGTATAATTTATTGTATTTTGAACTGACTTCATTTGAAAGAGGAGTAGTTTGTAAAAAACTTGTTTCTTTTGTTGACTGTAAAGGTAATCATAATCAATGAAAAAAAATATTTTATATAATTTTCTTACTTCATTTAAGTTACCACTGTCCCTATGAAAAAGAAAAAATATTAAACTACTCTCAATAATTGTCGTTTTAGTGTGAATCCTTTCATAAAGGACAATCTAAAGTAATCAGACTCTATATTTTGATCTAGTCATGTTCTTAAGTGTATTATTCTATTAAGAACACTTCTATATTAAGGCCAGTCCCATTACAGAGAGGCCCCACTGTACTAACAATTCTATTACCTTTCTGAAAAACTGTTTTCTGACATCTTGTAACCTACACATATAACAACATCTAGTAAGTATAAACAATTATAGTATGTGTCTACCTTTAAATCTCTTTCTGTATATAACAGTAACAGTAAGTATAATAGTTATAACTAACAGGATAGCTACCACAATTCCACTAATAGTACCAGCAATAGCAATGTTTGGGTTACTTGTGTTGTTATTGGTGCCAGGTGTAATGGTGCCTATAGTATAAAAAGAAATGTAAGTGAAGTTTAGACAATAATATTACTTGTTGGTGGTGTTAGTGATGGTATTGTAGTTGATTTAGAGATCATTACTTTATGCACATATGAAATAAGATTATATAATTAATATACGTGATTATAGTATTTACCAAGTAAAGTGATGAGAGTTTCACTACTACTATCATGTGTTAAAAAAGTGTCTATAAAAGTGAATGAATCCTTGAATTAACTATTGAATAGACTTGCCAGTAGTTATTGGTATAAGTTTAGAGGTTTGAGCTAGTGTATAAAAAACTACATAATATTATTTTGAAATGATGACACCAATCAATAAAACATTACCTGTTGTTGACATAACATTTATGCCGCTGGCTAAATATCAAATGATATAAATTTATTATTATTAAAGTTATATTATTACCTTTACTGACCAGGTTTATGACAATGTTTACTAAAATCATGCATAGTGCAATTACTTTAGAAATTATTGAACATTTATACCTGTTACATTTCTCTGTAGACTTTCTCCCAATATATTCACAGCAGATACATTAATATCATATACTCCAAGTATAATAGTGTTATAAGTGAAGACAATATTAGTCATATTAGTTGTAATGATATTTCCTCCACTGATATTATGAGATATTACATAATACAGTACTGATGGTCTTGAAGTATCAATATTTGACTGTAGAATAGTTAATGTACATTAATGATAGATGTATCATACCTCCCAGAATATGTTAATAGTTGTTAATAACCCCTCATAAGTAGTAGTGACATTTAATGTTATAACTGGTAGAGGTACTAGATATATCAGATAACATAATAATAAGTTAGTGTATCACTTACCATTCCATGTAACAGTTAGTAAGTCACTGTTAACTCCTTGTCTTCCTTCACTGTCTCTTCCAGTTACTATAATCTCATATATTGAGCCAACAGATAGACCAGTTATTACTACTGAAGTATTAGTGGCTACTAGTTGTTGCCAAGTATTGTTCACTTTAACACTGTAGTTAACTATACAGTGTCCACTCTCCAATGGTACTGACCAGTATAATACGAGAGATGATGCATTGAGAGGAGAGAATGTGACATTTTGTGGACTTGAGGGAATATCTGTTTGTGGTAATATTCAATATGATATATTTTTGTAAAGTTAACTTACCAGCAACTATAACTGTAGCCTGATGTCTTATAAGATTAATATCACTACAATTTATATTTCTACCATTATCATTAGATGTGACATGTTGAAGTCTAGCTTCTGATCTAATCATTCCATTCATTATACTAACAAGAATAATGTTAAAGCCACCAAGAACTGTGTCACTTGAACTACCAGTCAAGTATGACCTTCCTTTTCCATAATAATCCCATGTCAGTATAGTACCAGTGACATTACAGATGAAGACTACATTATCTCCAGGACATACTGGAGAGTAAGAGGGAAATGACTGCTGTATACTAACTACAGGATATAAATATATATAAGTCAATTGGTCATGATATTGTTGCTTACCTTGAGTCCTACATGATAGTATATTCAGGACTAATGCTAACAAGTAGGACACATCAAGTTTCAACATGATTAGTTGTTCAGAGATCTCAAAAAAAGTGTGTTTATTTTAATACATAGTGTTCCATAAATGTCATGATTCTATTTTTAGACTTTTAAACATTGAATATTAATTAGTTTAATATGTCATGTATGAACTACTTAATAGATAATTATACAAGTGGTACAGTTGTTGACAAATATATATATATACAAATTTTAAATATTATTATTTATTGTAATACTCCATATAATCAAGATAACGCATTCATTTCATATTAGTTTCAGTTTCAAAAACAACATTATAAAATTCCATTAACTTTTATACTTTCTATATTAAATAAAACCTTTTATTCCAACATATATTTTATATAGTACTCACTGTGTATACATAAATTATATTCATAGATACTATAATTATAGCATTATATGTGTTTGGTGTACAGAACTTCTATGCTTCTAAAAAGTCATTTTATGATTGTTTTGAAAGTGATATTATTACAAGTGACAAGTCAACAGACCTTGGTAAGATGGAAAAATCAGGGTGTCATTTAAGTGAAATAATTATCTCGTGCAATGTTTGAGAATTCCTAGGCCACCTGACAAAGATGTGAAAATAAACCCAGCAGAATCAGTACGTCATTGCAAAATTGCAATCTAGACTTGTAACCAAAACTTCTATATCAACTATAATGAAACTGTTTACATTTTTATCAAAATTTTGTCATCAATTTACCTGTGACAAGGAAGAAACTAATGCTGCAATATACAATATACCTCTCCATTTTGAGGAGTGGTGTATTTAATTAGTCTGGTACTCGTGGAATAGATGTGTTTGAAGGTTGGGTTTAATGTATGATATAAATTTATGTAAGGCAGGAAGTCCATACTTCATTGTGTATTAAAATGATCCTATTCCCTAAAATCCAAATATTAGGAAATGCCTATAGATGCATACTTTGCAGGTTATAGTTAATTTTCAGTTTTTAGTGGGTGGGGATCATAAATAATAGAGTCAGAATAAAGGGATTGAAAACTCTGTCATGTGAAATGATACGTTTTTACATGCACCAATAACTACTCTATTATCTATGGCTTAATGTAAACACTACCAAGTAAACTAAATTAATTATACACAACAAAGTATCACTTTCTGTTGGATCTATAAGCACTTCCTAATGTAAATATCATCTAAAATGTTGTTGTTGTTAATAATAATAAATGTTATAAAAGTAAGTTACTAATTATGTATGTAAAATAACTATATTGTCAATGTCATCAATAAATTGTTCATTTTATTATCTAGGGCACAATAAATCATAAATTGTTCATATTATTTGTATGTGGAATAATTTATCACCAATAGTGATTTTTACAACACTCTCTAAGTGAGCATTTTCACTCTTTATAACAAAATTGTCATCAAATATCTTATCTGAGTTTAATAATTATGTGTAATAAAGTAAGACAATGTGTAGCTATACAATTTCTCTGTTCTAAGTTTATTAATTAATATATCCATAAGCAGTATTGCCTTGTAATTCAATGATTTATTTCTGTTCTGAGGTCTCTGATGACTTAACATCATCATATATTGGACCTAATTGGGTAGTAGTAGTGGGTGGAGTGTCTTTGTTGTACCTCCTCCTCCTCATATTGAGAAGGACAATAAATGTAGTAATAACAGCAGTTAATAGAGAAGAGAGGAACATACTGACTGGTATACTCACTGTTAAGTAAACAATTCAGTAATATAACACGTTTGTTTTATAAATTACCTTCTAAATATAACATTTGTTGACTTTCAATAGCTATATTGGAAATTTATTTGTATTATTTAGTGGCACATAATGTATTATATATACATATATAGACCAGCTATAAAACAATAATACTTATTGTTGAAAAGACTTGGGCAGAGATGTAATAGATATGAAAAAACATTTCAGACTTTATATTTGTCTGGAAAACCAATACTAAAAATCAATAAACAAAACCAAGCTATATATACAATACAACAACCAGTCAAAATAAATCTAAGAATTCCATAGCAACAACCAATGAGTTAGCTGGAAAAGAGTCCTCAACACAATTGGTTGAAGTGAGCAAGGTTGTTTCCATTTTCTAACCAGAGATCTCATCAGCAGACAGGGCAGATACACACAAAGTCCTAGATTATTATAACAGAAAAATAGCACTTGTATTATAGCATGAAAAAAACAAGACTATTGAGTGCATTGTTAACAATAAATGACGAAGATGAGTTTCTTCCTGTTCTGGAGTTTGGTGTAGTAAAAAATCCAATATTATTTATAAAAATTATCAAAATTATTTGTACTAGCAAAGGTAAGTGTTACATCTAATGATACAAATATCCAGCCAATAGCAGCTGAATCAACAACATAAAACTAGTTGTGTTGTCTCATATGGACATAGTTTTCACTGGAATATCCTCATATAATATAGCATCTAAGAATACATCTGATTATATATATAAAGTACCATTTGGGCATAAATATGCAGCCAAAATTAGGGCAAACCAAATTAAAACACAATGAACTTTGTCCTTAAATTAACAGATATTTTGTATGCATCCTATATATCAAGAGAACAGTTAAACTAATTCATAGACTGAATGAATTATGTTTCTGTTTGTTATCTCTAAAATACAGCACTATTGGTTACACATCATTAGTGACATCATATAATAAGTGATACATTGTAATTATATTTCTAGTCAAATGAAGGAACTGTGAATCATTTAAAGTTGATAAGTTGGACTAATAATTTTGATTTTGATTTATCATAGGAAATTTATAAATTAATGATAAAATTGTAAATTTATAATTATTATAGTTATAATACAAACAACAGTGAAAAAATCGACATGCTCATTATCAGCTCTGTTAAAGAGTCAATACTGACACACTGACTACCAACATAATATATACATATACCACATATTATAATTGTAACTATTAATCAAGTTTCCAATATAATAGTCTAGTACTGTTACATCTATATTTATCAACAACATAACTGATACTTTTATGAAACCTCATGTACAGCTAACAATATTATCATACACCATGCAGCAATTTCATTACAATATCCATAGTTTCTATTCCGGTCAGTATATTCCTCTCTTTTTCATTAACTGCTGTTATTACTACACTTATTTCTATCTCATTATGAGAAGGAGGAGCTACAATAAAGACACTCCATCCAATACTACTACCCAATTAGGTCTGATATATGATGATTTAAATCACCAGAGACCTCAGAACAGAAAGAGATTATTGAATTACCAGGAAATACTGCTTGTGGATATATGAATTAATTAACATTGTCTACTACTTTCCACTAGCTCTACCTGTAGATTTGTCAATGATTTTAATTTTTGTCACTCTTTATCATCCTTGTTACCTCACTTTAAATATATTGTACCTACTTATGTATCAGTAGTTTTTATTTTTTAGGATGTGTGTTTTGTACCAGCTTATGTTATTATACTAATTTTTAAATTACTTTGTTTATTAGCGTTAATAAATGAAACTAAAAATTGTGTTACTAGTAGTATAATATGACTCAAAGAAGAGCTTGTATAGTGATCAAACAAGTTTGAACGAATTTACAATATTGTGGAAGGCAACAATTTTGAGGAACAACCTCCTTATTTTCAACAGTTGAAGATTTAATATGGCATATCACTGTGACTATGACTTGTATCCCAATTTGATGTACAAATTAAAGTTTACAACCAACTTCTAGATCTGAACTGATTCTAAAAGTTAATGTCCACTTTTAGATGGGATCCCAAACAGGAGCAATACAATTTAAAGCCTTTTATGAGTGTTTATTGGCATATTTATAAAAGTTACATAGGCACATAAAATGTTACTTTTGATCCAGGAAAGCCTGGACCTGTTAGAGATATTTTTGGTACACAAAGACATCAGAAGCTTATTAGCCTTTTCAAATTTTGCTCCAATATCAATGAAGTTAAAGTATTTTGAGTGTTCTTACTGCCATCCTTACACTAGTTTTTGTAAATTATGTGGTGTCCAAGTTATTTCATGTGTGTGTGAGAAAAGAATATCATTCAAAATAGCAGTGGCATGAACATGTGCTGAAAAGAAAAGTTGTGTGTTCTCACATTCTAAGACTTATATAGTTGAATTATAAGGGACAAATGCCGTCTGGTTTAATTGTTGCACTTGAAAAGATACTTAACAACACATTTCCATTGTATTTCAAGTTGTACAATAACAAAAAGATTACTATAACCTACAAATAGCCTGAAACTAGTGAATGCACTAAAATAAAACTCGAGTATACTGCAAGTATAAAGATCTTAATTATAAGTTTGTACTTTTATCAATTTTCAAGGGTCTTCACTGCAAAAAATAAAGACATTAATAATTATATTTTTAAAGTATAACTAACATTATAGGTCCACGTCTTGATTTGTTTTTCTTTATTATATAGACAATGATAACAACAGCAAGAATTATAAATGTAATTATAATTAAAAGAAGTATAGCAATAGGAACTATAATTTCATAAGCAAGAACTTTCTTGATATCTGTGAAATAAACACACATCCAGTAAAATAATGTCATAAGCCATTCCTTCAACAATACATCCATATGATACTGAACACTTCTACTATTTTCTTAAACAAAATCCTAACTTTGTATCTAGCTAAACAGTCTTTACTCTTGACTTCTTATGGGACTGTTTGCCTCAAAGCTCTGTTACACCTATTACGACAAATAAGCATTATGCCCTTGATTATGTGGTTATTATCTAGTTAACCTCGCTGCGCGTGGGCGCAAAACGAGAGTACTGTAGTCTATCAGTGTGTGTGTGTGTGTGTGTGTGTGTGTCTGCACTGCATGCCTGTTACTGGGGATTGTTTTTGAACTGCTATAACTTGGCAAGCGAAGCGTTAGAAGCTACCAACGTTTAGCAACGAATAGAAAAACGTGTGGACTTTACAACAGTAGTGTCAAAAACTTAATGTGGAGATTTTTTAGTATGTTGTAGAGAATCTTAAAGGAATATGCATCAGCAAGACAGAAGGTCGTTGGTCGAAGCAATTAATCGTTAGAAAAGTTCTGAAAAGTGTTTTCAAGATTGTACATGGACTTAGAGCGAAGTAACGCATTCAGGAAACGTCGCAAAGCACTGACAAAACTGCTACTAATAGATAATATATCGATTTATATTTGTACTACGGGACGTTTCCAAAGAACGTTTCCTTTTCAAGTTACAATAAATTTTGTATATTAAATATTGATACATTTTAAAGCGTCATGTAAAGGCTCAGAGAAACTTTCATCACGAATCTAGCACTTAATCTTGCTTGGCAATTGAATGATACTATTACTTACTCAGTTACAGCTCCAAAGACATGTCAATTAGAGTGCAAAGTACCCAATAAACGACAAAGCTTTTTCCCTTTGATTGAAGTGAAATGCTGAGTCATCAAACAACAGTTTGTAATGTGCATCACGTGATCTTTAAACAATTTGACCACACCTTGTCCGATCTTAAATGTACATGTACATGCAGTATAGATCTACACTGGGCACCGCAGCGAGGTTAAGCACTATGCTGCCATCCAAAGCTACAATTATTTTTAGATATTTTTATTTTGTAAATTACGTGGGTGTATAAACTATTTCTATTGTTGTATGCATGTGACAGATTTGCCTTAAGAATATCATTATATGGCAATACGTACCTCAATGATGTCTTTACAATATACTTTCTTGAAACACGTGCCATAGATAACACCGTCCCACAATCTTAGACTTGTCTTGAAGGGGCAATGTCTGCTTTAATGGTTACATGATATGTATGCAAAGATAATGCAATGACTCCCAATAAGGTATTTTTTATAGGTTTTAATTGTAATTTAAATTGTATAATAATTACAATCAAAATAAACATTATGTTTAAGACGTTTTACATCTTATGAACAAAAAGATTACTATAACCTACAAAACAGCCTGACATTATAGTGTATGCATGAAAATAAAAAATCTAGTATATTGGAAGTAGAAACTTCATACATATTTTGACTTTTCAAGCTGCAAAAAAGAAAAGATTATATCTATAAAGTATAATTAACATTGCATGTGTACCTTTTGGTTTTTTTACTTTTTTAACACAGAAACAAATACCACCACCACCAGCAATTAAAATTCCAGCTAGGGCTAGTACTGCACTGATAGTTATGGCAATTTTTTCACCTATATTAAGTTTCTCTGTAAAATAAATACACATCCAGTAAAATAATGTTATAAGCCATTCCTTCAACAATACATCCATATGACACTGAACAATCCTACACTTCAACAAACTAAAAATTGAAGTTCTTCGCCCATTATTAACAGAGTTAGTTTACCATTAGTATCTGGTGTAGCTGTAGTTGTTGGGACAGGGCTAGGGCATACTCTTTCTGGAACCACTATTAAAACAACAATATATTACTACACATTTCCATTAGTAAATCACTTGTTGTAAGAGTGCTAAAATCCCCATCTTGAAAGTTGTTAGAAGCAGCCACTTCTATTGTTATATTTTTTCCTTGCTCACTTAGATCTAGAAGGAAAGAAAAGTCATCAGTTGTTGTAGTTGTAGTATTTGGCCCATAGTGAACAATATAATAATAGTTAGTTGTTTGGAAGCAAGAATCATCACCAGAATACTAAAGAATGAAATACTGTGATTATTTATATTAAAAAAATCAGATCATATATACCGTCCAATTAACAAATACATTGATATGTGTTCCATTAGAAGTGCAATTAAATGTACTAAATGTAGCACCAAGGTCTTCTACCTGGATTGGTTCTATATTGAAAAAATAGATAAACAAATGTATTGCAGCAACATACTTTTAAGACTGATTGTTACAGAAGGACCAGGTTGATTTGCTCCATTAATCAGTTGTAGAGTACTGTTACTGTAGTCACTATTATCACAAAGATGAGAAATGGAATACAAAGTGTTATTTGTTGAAAATGGTCCCATTAAACATCCACTATCACTACTAGAAAAGGTGATGTTATATGATTTAAAACAACGAGCAGTCGGTGAGTTAGCAGCTGAATCCCAGTATATTGTAACAGCTGTCTTATTTGAGGCAACACATCTAGGACTATTACCAGAATATATTAGATCATCATCTTCAATATTAATGGTCTCTTCTCTAGTCACAGAACCATCAAAACATTGGATAGTTTTACCATCATCAGCTAGTGTTGCTTTTTCAAGTGTAGCAGTTGATACAAATGTCATTGACTCGACACTCAAAAGGACAATTGTAAAACGGTCATAAGGTTGAGGACTGTTTATAGAACTACCAGAAGAGTACGTTAAAGCTGAAAGAGGAGATACTTGCCAAAATAAGAAATTAGCATTTGTCACTGTGCAGTTCAGGACAACATTACCATCAGGGCAAACTTTTTTCCCTTCAGCAGGAGATATTTGAGTAACAACAACTATCAAATGATAAAGATTATATATATAACAATCCTTATATGTCTGAATTCATACCATCAAGTTGAAATAACACATGATGTATCTATTATTTTTCAGATAATTACAATACCAGGATGATGACCTTTGATACAAAGCTATATATTTCTTTGTGATTATGGCCACACAAACTCTCAAAAGCTAGGCATAGATGACTGATAATATTGACTATAGGTAATAAAATAATATAAGTGGACAATGTAGCCTTCATTGACAATCAAAAAAATGTTAACTAAGATGTTTTAGAATTAAACTACCTTCTTTAGTGACACATACTTAAAAAAAGTTTGAATATCCAAAAAATATTTAACAAGAAAAATGTACGATTACTATAGACATGTGTTAATTAAATTAAACTACCTATTTCAATGACATAATAAACAACCACCCCTAAAAGGTTAATCGTTATAAATTAAATAACAAGAAATTTAAGAAAAAATGTACAATTACTATAGAGATGTGTTATTAGCATTCACTTGTTAAGTTCCAGAAATATTTTAAGGGACTGTTTTTATTCATTAATATACTGTTAATGTTTAAATACTCAGATAGTGATGTCATTAAAGAAGCAAAAAATCCTAAAAATGTCTTTCAAGAGGTTTTCATGCATCAGTAAATTTGAATGGTGATAAAGTTTAGTTTGGTATTTGTTGTGATGACAATATTTCTACAATTCCAGTGATCATGAAATATGATATAATAAATCAATTGATGTTAGTCTAGAAGCCACAAAACTGACTTGGTTGCCTCCAAATCTTTAATCATGTAAGCTATTGTGACATTTTTACTTTATATATACATAATATCTGAAAGATTTTTGCAGCATCAAGTGAGTGCTATATGTAAATTATACTATATCCATGGATCAATTGGCACCTACAGGTCCATGCCTGTATATTAATTAATCCTACCTACTAAACCTTCATGAAACATTACCATAAAATTACGAGGGTTGGCTATACATAACCCATAATAAACAAGGCATAGAAACGATTAGTCTGGTACTTAGTCTACTTACTCCTTTGGTGTATTTTTACCAACAAAAATATATCTTAAATGCTACAACTATGAATTAGTAACTAATATTATATTTCAAAATAGTATAACTTAATTTTTATCAAAGTCTACTTAAAATAGATGCAAAAGTATCATCAATATTATCTGTTTGGAAAATAAAACATATCAAGCAGTCCTAAGACTGCTTTGGACTGCATGTAATAAATATTAAATTAGTATGTATGTTTGTGTGTCCATGCATTTTGAGCATTTATATTATAACACTCCCATATATCTCTGCACATCTCAGCTGCCAATTTACAGCCTAAATAATTATTTATTTTAATATGTTATGTTACTATGTCAATTAAGCTACTTGTTGTATTCCTAATATAGCTTTCTCGCTAATTAAAGAAATCTGTACAATAATGAAGTTTTTTCCGATGATGCCATAGTACAGTCTCCTGTTTCTAGAGTAGTTGTCTAATTGAGCATGCTATCTTGAACTCTCTAAGATTCCACATTATTAGCAAATTTCTTAAATTATTACTTAAGATGTGGCAAACAAGAAAGTTAACTGAAACAAGGATGTATAGTTTAACTAAGACTATAATTGTAACAACATTATAATAGTGAAACAATTTCCTAAAACTCTTTTGATGCTATAAATCATGCAATATCAAAGAATAGAGAGCTCACAGAGGCTCCAGTGCTGTTAAAAAGCATTTTCTCAATGCTAAATCTTAGAATAGTCATGTTCAACATCAAAGTGCTTTTATCAGCAGTCAATGTGTGGGGTTTATTGTCAGACTTGATACAATACAAACCTCAAGATACTATATGGCCAGAATTGTCTGCCCCACCATGTGTACCAAGGTAGAAAAATTGTTCTAAGATTATTTTGATAGTACCGCATGCTACTGCTATATAGACTGGATTATTGCTATGTTTAAGACTGGAGGATTAGCATAAGCTATGGAACTGCTCAAAAGATATTTTTTCAAGTAACAGAACTATAGATAATAGAGCAAAGAAAAGGGATTGAAAATCAGCATCACATGAAGACAAAAAAGTGCTAGTTGGGACTAATCAGTAATTATATTAAAGGAATTGTACCTCAGTATAAGGGACAAAAATAGTAACACCAGTAACTGCTGGCCATGGTACAATTAGTCTATTTACACAATAAGGATACTATTACATGCAATAGTAATAGTAAACGGCATATATTCTCAGTGCTACTATCTTGTCATTTAAACCCCAAGCCAAATCCTTTAATAGAAAATATTAATTTCTCTTAGAACCAGAATATTATTTCGTGTATAGTTAAAAACGTTTATTATTCATTGTTGAGCAAGATAAAATGGCAGAGGTGCTGAACCAACAAAGAAAAGGAAAAGAAACTAACAAATATTTAATCAAATGACTGTGTTTGTGTTGTGTCACATTTATTCAACTATTAATATCCTAGCTAGTCAGATATAACTCTCTCTTACTACCTATATTAGTAAAATAAGAAATGATAAGCCATAGCATTTTACAACCACTTTCTGATTACGCTCTGTTTTCACTGCCTGGCATGTGCAGCTTGTCAAGCAGTGCTATAATCATTTTGGACCATGTACGTATGCATAATAAGTCCACTAGTTTTGTCTAGTTATATGTGACAACCAATGATAAAATTAAACAGCATCCTTTAACCATAGAGTTTTATTAACCCTATACCTGCAAGCACTTTGATAACTTGAATCTTTTTGCTAGCTTGCTTCTATGCCTGTAATGTTATATTTTTGCTGCTAATTCTTAAATCTTTGTAGCTCTAGTTAATGAAGTCAGCATGTTCTAAATAATTATAAAATAAGTTATTCAATTGTGGTCTTGTTAATATATGTTCACAGTAAAGCTGTTTAAACTGACTTTCTCACTTTTATTATTAATTAACCTCGCTGTGCATGGGCGCAAAGCGAGGGTACTGTAGTCTGTCAGTGTGTGTGTGTGTGTGTGTGTGTTAGTGTGTGTGTCTGCACTGCCTGTTACCTTTGAACTACTATAACTTGGCAAGCGAAGCCTTAGCAGCTACCAAAGTTTAGCAATGAATAGAAAAACATGTGGACTTTACAACAGTAGTATCAAGAACATCGTCAAGGAAAATAAAAGCTTAAAACTCGCAAAAGAATTTTCAGGCTGCACAGTCAAAGTGCCGTTTCTCGAAAAGTAAAAAACTTAATGTAGAGATTTTTTAGTATGCTGTAGAGAATCTTAAATGAATACGGATCAGCAAAACAGAAGGCCGTTGGTCGAAGCAATCGTTAGAAAAGTTCTGAAAAGTGTTTTGTGGACTTGGAGCAAAGTAACGCATTCAGGAAACGTCTCAAAGCACTGGAAAAACTGCTACTAATAGATAATATATTGATTTATATTTGTACTACGAGATGTTTCCAAAGAATGCTTCATTTTCAAGTTACAATAAATTTTGTATATGAAATATTGAAACTTTTTAAAGCGTCATGTAAAGGCTCAGAGAAACGTTCATCACGAATCTAGCACTTAATCTTGCTTTGAAATTGAATGATACTATTACTTACTCAGTTACAGCTTCACAGACATGTCAATCAGAGTGCAAAGTACCCAGTAAACAACAAAGCTTTTTTTCCCTTTGATTGAAGAGAAATGCTGAGTCATCAAACAACAGTTTGTAATGTGCATCATGTAATCCATCAATAATTTGAATTTAAATAATTTTTTTTGTAATGCTACCTAGTAACATTATAGCTGGGCCTAAGCTGGCATAGCATTTACAAATAACTTAGAAACTGCAGCGAGGTTCGGCACTTTAGTACCTTTCATTATGCACAAGTACTACTTTCAGTGCAGCTCTACTGTTGTTAGTCCATAATAGGGATAATAAGCAGAGAATTGTTTTTCTTTACTGGCTGAAGCTTATTCATTTATTGCTTGACTATATGAAACATAGTTCATTACATAGTATATTCAAATGTTGCTACTTGATATCACTAAATTGTTCATAAAATTATACTAAGGAATGTTGGAGTTGTGAGTAAACAATTGTTGTGGATAATTCTCGTAAGAATTTGATTTTAGTATGTATGTATTAGACTTTGCACACCTTGAAAGAACTCAATATACTTGAATAAGGTGTGAAATGTATTCAAAATATGAAATAAAGACAATTTATTAGAATTTTTAAACTTTTTTGTTTATATAATCTCAGTTAGCCAGTTTTGAAAACAAATACATACATTTCCCTACCTACATTTACTTTCCAATCCCCTTTCTTATTCTAGTATCTCAAGCAAAGCTCAGAAGTTTTGATCAGTCATACCTATTTATAGCATTTACAGTAAAATTAATTATTGGTTACTATGTAAATTGACAATTTATCTTATTTCATTCAAAAGTTGCATGCAACAATAGATTGAAATTGTGAAATGGACATATTAATATAGATACAAAATGTAGTCCAAAGCAATCTTTAGGATCATCTAGAACACACAGCCTACCCGGCAGAAAATTCATCTTATAATTGTTTTGAGGATGCTAGTGTCACAATAACACACTGAGATCAATTATTGTTAGCATAAGCTAGCATAAACTATGGAGCAGCTATAAGGATATTAAGTCATTATTATAGCGCTTAGTTAATTAAGGTTAATTAAATTCATTGGTTGCTATAGGAATGGATGGCTTAAAGTGTGCAGTTAGTTATTAATCACTTTACTTCATGCATAATGATAGAATAACCAAACATACCCATAAGACAATAGTTAATAAATACTGCCTAGCATTTGACACACCAAGCAATAAAAATTAGATTAGCCTTAGCCCATCTGACTCATCCTGCTGAACTGCCCAAAGTCATAGATAATATAGACTAAATATACAATGAATATTCAAAAACATTCTGCATAATCAATTAATCTTCAATACTATACAGTGCAAAATGAACAGATACAAAGTCAAATTTCTTACAGTACTTAAAGAATCACACTTGTTTTATTGCTCAACATGTTGTCTGTACATTTTTTTTTATAAAATGTTAGGATTAAGTCAATGTAAAGTTGTTTAATTGTTCATTTTTTCTAGAAAACTTGTTGAAATAGACTTCATGTTAATTTAACATAAAATAGTATTAATAAATAAAGCTGGTTCAACCATTGGTTTAAGATATCTTACACTTCTCACAATATGCTCAATCAAGTTTTCAATTATAAGTATTGATTATTACCCAAGGGTATACAAAAGTGTATGAATATTTCCAATCCCAGTTACATAATCTATGCCAACATTTACACAATTACATTGGTTGCACCCATATAATGACACAATACTGTATAAGTACATTCATCATATATATCTAATGGAATGTTATACTGTAAAATGTTCATGTCAGTAATACCACTACAAGTTGGAATGCCAACATTTTGGTGGGCTCTGTATTCATTACATCATAATGGAAAAAATTGAAAAATTACTTTTTAGACAAATTCCTGGCTTTTGTACCTTCAATATCGTAGCCAAGTGTGCAAAAATAGTGGAAAAATAGCATCTCTGCTCTTTAAATTGTTACGGCAGTGGAGGGGCGGTGATTTCTTGGCATCCGGTAGTATGACGGGCGTGAACATACTGTTTTACGGTATTTACATTCATGGTATTATACTTACGCAATAGTCACTTTGTAAAATGAAAAATATATACATACTATTGAAAATGACACCCTAAATACAGCAAGAAATTTAAGCTCTAACACTTTATTGATACTATAAACTATTTCTAGCTAACTTCAATGTGACCTAATAACGTTAGGTTAAATTTATTGTATTGACGTGCCGTCTATAAAAAAAAAATACAGAAACTTACCGTTAGCAGAAATCTTGCAAATGAAGACAGATATTATCACAAGAACAAATGTTTTAAGGGAGAAACGCAATGAAACCATAGCCATATATACGTCAGCAATCACCGATCTATATGAACTTAAAATCAAGTTATCACCAAAGTCCGCCCACATCAATATTCATGATTCATGAATAAATCTTACAATCCCACCCACTGGTACCCAGTCCAGTTTGGGACCAAAGATGTTGCGCTGTATTCTCAAAGTAAATCTATTCTTTCTTTGCATTCATATTGTGCATTGTCAAGGTAAGCATTGTTCATTAATTTTAAATAATAATATCAACAATTCTTATACATTATAATTATACTTTAATAGTTAGTGTACAACAGACATCTCCTCCTTACTCTCCCGTATGTCCTGGAGATGATGTAGTCTTCATCTGTAATGTCACTGGTACTATACTGATATGGGACTATTATGGACAAGCAATGGCATACTTAAATGGTAGTTCAAGTGACACAGCTCTTGGTGGCTTTAACATTAGTCTTGTTAGTATAATGAATGGAGTGATTAGATCAAAAGCTAGACTTCAACATGTCACATCTAATGATAATGGTAGAAATATAAATTGTACTGATACTAATGCAGTAAAACATCAGGCTACAGTTATAGTTGCTGGTAAGTTAGTATGATAAAATATATTATAATATTGAATTATAATTACTACATAGATATTCCCTTAAGTCCACAAAATGTTATTTTCTCTCCTATCAATTCATCATCTCTCATATTATACTGGTCAGTACCATTGGAGAGTGGACACTGTATAGTTAACTACAGTGTTAAAGTGAATAATACTTGGCAACAACTAGTAACTACTAATACTTCAGTAGTAATAACCGGTCTATCTGTTGGCTCAATATATGAGATTATAGTAACTGGAACAGACAATGAAGAAAGACAAGGAGTCAATAGTGACTTACTAACTATTACATGGGATGGTAAGTGATACACTAACCTACTATTATGTTATCTGATATATCTAGTACCTCTACCAGTTATAACATTAAATGTCACTACTACTTATGAGGGATTATTAACAACTATTAACATATTCTGGGAGGTATGATACATCTATCATTAATGTACATTAACTATTCTACAGTCAAATGTTGATGCTTCAAGACCACCAGTTTTGTACTATATAATATCTCATAATATTATTGGAGGAAATATCACTACAATTAATATGACTAATATTGTCTTCAATAATATCACTATTATATCTGGAGTATATGATATTAATGTATCTGCTGTGAATATATTGGGAAAAAGTCTACAGAGAAATGTAGAAGGTAATAAATGTTTTAATTATTATTGTACTAATAAAACAATTCGTTTAGTTAATATTGACTTGATCAGCACCACACTGCCAGGTAAAATATAACTTTGTCATTATTATAAATATATATAGTCTAATATTAGGTAGCAGCACAAGCACCGTGTCAACAAAAGGTAATATGTTGTTAATTAATTTTAAAAATTTGATCATAACCCTACTATACTTGTTTATACATTAGCTCAAACTGTTATAATGCCAACAACTACAGGTAAGTCTATTTAATTCAATAATTTATTAAATATTCATTATCGTAGAAACTCTTTCCCAAAGTGCAACATTTGGTACTAGTAGCAAAACTATGACTTCACATGGTAAATACCATCATGTGTTAATGTATTAATTATAATGTCCTATTAGGTATAAGCTCTTTCTATTCATTTCGGCATACCTCTAACTCAACTACTGTACCATCAATAACACCACCACCAAGTAATATTATTGCTTACACTTGTCTTTGTTATACTATAGGCACCATTACACCAGGTACCACCAATAACAACACAAGTAACCCAAACATTGCTATTGCTGGTACTATTAGTGGAATTGTGGTAGCTATCCTGTTAGTTATAGCTATTATACTTACAGTTACTGTTATATACAGAAAGAGATTTAAAGGTAGACACATACTATAATTATTTATACTTACTAGATGTTGTTATATGTGTAGGTTACAAGTTGGCAGAAAACAGTTTTTCAGCAAGGTAATAGAATTGTTAGTACAGTGGGGCCTCTCTGTAATGGGACTGGCCTTAATATAGAAGTGTTCTTAATAGAATAATACACTAAAGAACATGACTAGATCAAAATATAGAGTCTGATTACTTTAGATTGTCCTTTATGAAAGGATTCACACTAAAACAATAAGTATTGAGAGTAGTTTAATATTTTTTTCTTTTCATAGGGACAGTGGTAACTTAAATAAAGTAAGATAATTATATAAAATATTTTATTTCATTGATTATGATTACCTTTACAGTCAACAAAAGAAACAAGTTTTTCACAAGCTGCTCCTCTTTCAAATAAAGTCAGTTCAAAATACAATAAATTTTACATGCATTTCATTAACTTCCGGTTATTATTACTGTTTTATTACAGTTATCATCAGATCCCACCTATGATGAAGTAAACAAGAAACCACAACTTCTACAATATGATGAAATCCCTCCTCCAGTACCTCCTTATTCAGCTGATAATGACCAACCACCTCCTATACCTCTGTTCTATGGTGGAGATGAACCTCCTGTACCTTCCTATAATGGACCTGTGACAGCACAATACTTTGAAGTCAAACAAGAGCACACAGTACCTCAACTAACAGTAGCTGGGGGAGATTATTCAGTATTAAAGAGAGATGATATATCTCATGTACCACTACATAATGTGACAGCTGGAGGAGACTACTCTGTCATAAAGAGAGATGATGTATCTCATGCACCACCTTATAGTACATCAGCTGGAGGTGACTATTCTGTTTTGAAGAGAAAAGAGAGAGAGGTTAGTTAAACGTAGGTAGATAATGATAGTTTAGTTTACAATATTTATTATAGAGCAGAGAAAATAATTCTCAGTTACAACAGATTAGTTTGTATTCAACTCTAAATAATGAAGTAAGAGATAATACAGTCAACTATATCATAATAACTTACATCATATTAGATAAACAAACCAATTGGAGCCAGAGCTGAGCCAAAAGGAAGTGGAGGTATAATATATGCTGAACTAGGGAATGCTCCTAAGAACAGACCAATGGCACCTCCTACATCAAATTTAGATCAGTCTGTTATCTACTCTGATATCAAGACATCAACTGACCCTAATAAGGTATGACATGTTGTATTATCAATGTTACTATAATTACCATTCTCTTTGTCACTAACAGAGGCTCTCTACAAAAGGTGCTATGATACAGGCTCAGTTGGGAGACTTGGAGTTACCTCCACCACGTCCTCCTAAACCTGGTCCTAAACCAGGTTCCCATGGCAATGGAAGACAATCAACAACAGTAACCTCCTCCATACATCATCTGTAAAATGAGAACAATATATTTTAACTCACTACTGACTTGTTTAATGTTATAATGCATCACTTTTTAGTTCATTATTTTATTTGTCATGTTTTATTATAAGTCATTGAGTTATTTAGTATTCATTATTAGACTAGTTATTAATTTATCAATATGAGCTCCATATGATCACCTTGTATCATTTTAGCAGCTGTCAATATTATCATTCATTAGCTAGTACTCAATATTATACATTGTATTATTATAATATAGTGATGTTATTTTAGTTAATGTGTGTTTACTTAATAAATTAACATCATATTTTAATGTTGACATAAACATCATCCTTTTATCAAAGATAACCTTATTTTATCCTCATAAACAAACACACATAACAACAACCATCTATAGACTTTATATAATGATATTATATAATAACATAACTACATGTAATATAGACCAAATGACTATATGTATAACAGAGGTCAATATATGTAGTATAAACCACATGACTATGTACATATATAATACTAATAATACATTCAGTATTTATAGTACAATATATACTATAGACCATACAAAGTACCTACAAACCACTATGTAATATAATATACCACATAATTGACATGAAGCCATGAGCTATACCAAATGATAAACACACTATAGACCATATAAAGTACAGTCATTATATGACATTAAGAATAGAGTAATAGAAATACATATAAATTATTAGATTAAAAATAGCTGAAGAATTAACAAACCATGAAGTCATAAAGTCTAAATGTTCAGTATACAAGTACCTCTAATGTACCTGTATGTAATGTAATACTCTAATATGTAATGGTTACTATGAAAACTACTGTATATATAAGACTGATTAATGTTGTAGTTAGTAGATAAAATTACAGCTGGTAATTGACTGGGATATCTAGTTCTAATAATGTTATTGATACTATGACATGAAACTGATAATGATAAAGTTGATTACTAATATAATTAGATTTTAACTTACCACAATTTGATGATAATATGAGATAATTAATCAATTGAAAAACACAACAAAATAACAATACGTCAAACATAAAACTTTCATTATTTACACCGAAAGGACTTAACTTAGAATGGATCAGTTACTTTTATAACGAGTGAGTTAATGTGTCATCAGATTTTTGCGATTTTTACCCCAAAAACCAATCAATAGATCATCCTCAATACATATACCTGTATACATATAGTACTCAACAACACCCATACACATAGAGTAATTATAACATGTGGTCTGTTCAGTTTACATTAACTATCACAACATATGTACTTCATTTCCTTTATAACCAACAAAATATAATATACAGTATATAAAACAAGGAAATGTGACTTTACAATATTACTAGTACATCTTGATGTGTGTATGTGTCAGTTACATGTTAAACTAGTAACACTTAATGTGACAGATTTCATGTTCACTTCATGCCACTTTGTCTTGTGACAATATACACTATGTGAGGAAGGAAGGTCAATAGTACAAGTTAACACTACTAATCTTATTGCACAACTAATGTCTCCATATAACTTTATTATATTTAAAACACTGTTTATGTACAGAGTATTATACTTACAACATGATACTGTTAATCAAGTATGTAGTGATTACTTCTTAATTGTAATGATCAGATTACTTGGGTCTTATTTTAAAAGAAAGATTATAAATACTTACAATATGTTCTCATTATAATTGTTAACAACAGATTGTTATCAGTTGTGTAGTTAACAAATGTACATATAATCATTGTTATTAGTTATGAAGTGGTGATCAGTGATTTTAAAAATTTGCACATGTGCCTTTTCTGTCCAATAACTACTAAAATTATAACCTGACAGTATTAACATTGTCCATGTCATTAAAATTACTTCCAAAGTATAATGAAATCATTGGCAATCATAACAATTATCATAACTACAATTTACAAGAACTCTGTAGTTAATATCTACAATATATTACACTAGACAATCAATATATTACAATGTTATATGGTTCATTGACTATCAATAGCTATTGTCTTTCAATAGAAGGTATAGACTAAATACCAGTACAGATGGCAAGGTTTATTTGTATAATACAACCATTTTGTCTTTTAACAGTGAATTTAGATCCATAATGAATTGAAGTATTAGTATCTTAACAATCTATTTGGCCCTCAATAGTTACAATAATAATCCACTTTATTGAATGACACACTATACTATACTAATGATCAAATATAGTACAGTATATTAGTTATTACAGCTGTTACTTGACACATAGTAATACCATATGTTATATATAGTAATGTTTGTATCTATAAAGGATGTTATGGTATATACTGATGTATTTTTGGGAGGATGAGAGGTTACCACTTTCCCTCTAATTTCCCTCTCATATCCTACATGAGTATATCCTTATATAAACAACTATCAAAATGAGTCTACACATCATCCTATAAAGTCACACTATGTGTGTCATTGTCAAATACAACAATGAAACATTCAACAGCTGGTCATCCTTCATTCAACACATAAGCCTTATATGTACTATATACTACAATACTGTACTGTTAATACATCCTATAGTATGAACATAGTATTACCGTACATGTAATACTACATATAGTATTAACATTGTATTACAATATACATGTACTACTACATATAGTATTAATATAGTAATACCATACCTGTACTGCTATACACAGTACAGCTGCCCTTATTCCTTCCTTTATTTACTCTACATAAGTCATGCTCATGATAGCCACATGCTCCACTAGGCACACATTACATGTAGAGACAGTTAGTCTACACTTCCTATAACATTTGTACACCTGCTGTAAGAGTAGTACCACAATCTAATTAGGTAAGGTTACTATAATAACATAGACCTGTTGATTGAGTTAACTATGATGACATGTCATATGTAGTAAATTACTCTAAAAAGACCAGTATATGTACTTGTATTACATATAGATAATACATTATAATATTACATAGTTATATTGATACATGTATAAGATATGTACTGTGTCTATAATATGTGTTATATAGTACTAGTTGATAATTATATATGTGTGTGTTGTTTATATGTAACCTAATAATGGAATAACCACTGATGTTGTTGGGACATATTTTAGCTAATTACTTAGTTGTAAACAATATATCGTATATAAACATAATCCTTTTAAAACAACAACATCATTTACTATTATATCAGTATTATGATATTATGTTATATCATTATATAGTACCTTGTATGTTAAGTGTACATGTGTTAGTTTTCAGTATGATTAACCGGGCGATTTTTATTGTCATAACAACGACATGTTTTCTCAATAAGGAATCTAAACAGACTCTAATGGACCAGTGTGTGTACATTACCTCGGCACTGTATATAGTGTGAGCCCTACAAGGAAACAACAACAATGAAAGAAAATGATAACCTTTACGCTGATGTGTAAAGTAAACACGGGACAATTATGACACTATTGATAAAGTATACAAATCTAATAGCATTTGTATGTATGTTCCATTAATATATGACAACAACAACAGTGTAAGAAGAATGATAAACATTATAACTCCTTTAATAAAGTACACAATGTAAAAGTATATGTACACATACTTAGACTGATTCCTGTTCCATATATCTCATTCCAAGACCACATGCGTGCTGAACTTTAAATTTTTCGTCACTCTTGTCTGGAACCATCATTACCATGACAACTGTGATGACGTCATGATAATGTGGGTGGGTCCATGAATCTCATTAAATGTTGCATATTCATTTTTCATCCTCCCAAATTCACTTGTTATGTTTTATATAATAATATTCATAATCTCTTAATAATATTCATAGTAGAGTTTATCCCTCTCATATAACAGTACACACACCCATAAAATGGGCCAGTTAATATATCATATAACATTCCTATTGATCTATTGGGGTTGGTCACTGTATCATATAACACATATAGTACACCCATAAATTGGGAGGTTGATCATTGTACATACAACTACATGTACATATACTATATGTCTTATGTAATATACTCAGACTATCTATTGATACCTAAACTATTTATTGTTTCATATATTAATTGATTATTACATGTACATATACATGTATAAGTAACACATCAATTGAATTTTAATATCATAAACTATTAGACTATTAGGACTAGTCATTGTATATGTTAATATCATTGTACATGTTGACTGGTTATATATAACTTGTCCCTAGATTATGGAATTCTATTTCATAGACTCTTAGTCCTAACTAACCATAGTTGTCAATCTTGGACCTCTATACCATATAATATAAATATAGTACATACTAATAATAGCAATGTAAAGCACTGCTATATAACACATTACACATAGATGAACCCTACATATAACATACCTATAGTTCTATATTGTCATTGATCATTGTATAGATATGTACTTATAGTACACTCAACACTGATAGTAGATACATGGTACATTACTACATAACACATTACACATAGATGAACCCTACATATAACATACCTATAGTTCCATATTGTCGTTGATCATTATATAGATATGTACTTATAGTACACTCAACACTAACAGTAGCTACATGGTACATTACTACATAACACATTACACATAGATGAACCCTACATATAACATACCTATAGTTCCATATTGTCATTGATCATTGTATAGATATGTACTTATATTACACTCACATATTTATGTCTCTACTGTAACAGACTTGGGATGTAACTCAGATTGATCACTATATAATGCACATGTGATATTATATGTCTAGTGGGTTTTTATGTGTATCCTGGACAATCTTTACCTATAGATACATCCATATTATGACGTCTATGCTATAATAGTCCCAGAATGTAACCATTATATAATGCACATATCTTATATTTTATATCTCTAATAGTTTTCATACATAACATGGATTATCTTTACTTATAGGTACATTCTATGATAATGCTGTTTCTATAAATAGTATATAGCACGTCATGTGTTTTTATAGACAATTTTGGTTTAGGGTACATTTGATGATACATTTTAAGTATTGTCATGGTTATATTCATTAATTTTACATTAATTTCCTTTAATGTTATATGTACATATAATATAAATCTATTGATAATATTGATAAATTAAAATAACATTATTGTTGACAACATGTACAATACATATAATATATACCTAATATACTCTCAAATCAGTTGATCATAATTATTGATAAAGTAATACATCGTTACCATTGACAACATGTACAATACATATAATATATACATAATGTACTCCCGAATCAGTTGACCATAATTATTGATAAAGTAATACATCGTTACCATTGACAACATGTACAATACATATAATATATACATAATATACTCCTGAATCAGTTGACCATAATTATCGATAAAGTATTATATCATTTAATGTCAACTTCAATATTAAAGAAGAAAGTTTCTTCATTTGTAAGTCAATTCATTTCACAAGATATATGACCACTGATTACGAAGTCACTGAAATAACAGCCATCTTCAAAACAAAGTCCTTGTATTAAACTTTTGTTACTGATTAGCATATACAGTAATCAATAACTGTTAATTATCAGAAGAATTTTTATGTGGTTAATTTCAAAAGTGAAAGTGAAATAAATATTACGTCAGTGTACTAAACAATTGAACAAATTTTGATAATAAAACTATTTCTATTGAAATGAAAAATGTTAAAATATTAAAACTTTAAAAAATATGTCGTAACAAAAGTGTACTAAAAATCATAACTGACAATTGTTTAGAAAATAAAGTTACATTGTTTATAATAAGTGATACTATCGTTAGTTATATGCCAGCAGCTGCTATAAATATATAGTTTACCATATATCAAAGTTATTATAGTTATAAAAAACAACTCGTGTCAAATTTAACCCCTACAAATAAAAACTCTTTTCACCTTTTGATGGAATGGGTGGAGTTCCAGATTCAGTAGTTATCGGAGGAAGGGTACGTGAGAGAGATGAGTAGATCACCTTTTGTTCTTCAGTGGACGGAGGTTTTATAGGAGCATCTGATGGACGTATAGATCCCAGATCAGCATAGATAACCTTCTCTGTTGGTTGTGTTACCGGAGATGGGTTTGATTGGAAGGGGCGTGGCAATGGAGGAGGAAGTGAGTCATCCATTAGTGGCTCATCTTGGACAGACACTATGGGAACTTTTCTGGGTACCAAAGGACTAGGGGTAGGAGGTTCAACGGGGGAGACATGAGCTTTAGGAATGGGTTGATGTTGCTGGGAGAGCTCAATATATTGACTGTCATGCTATGTAATATAATAAATATAATACTATCATACAATGATCATGTGATACAGATAATTAATGTAAGTAGTTAGATATTATATTAGATGGATTATTATGATCATGTCTTGTTATGTACTTATAGATGATATATTTTTAATATTATATTTATTTGTGTACTTTATAATGTGTTCATACTATTATGTGATAGTCTGAACTTTATTTTATATACTAACTAGATACATGATGAGAATATAATGAAAGGACATACCTTATTTCCTTTGTCTGTTTTCTCTTTGTTCCTATCAATGGGAGTGACCCTTATGTGAGCAGTGTAATAAATAAATAAATAAATAATATATTTTATGATAAGTATATTAATATTATTGAACTGACCTACGTGACTTCTTGACTTTAGCTAAAAGGAGACAAAACAATGATCATGATATATTGTAAAATATGTCATAATATTAAGTTATATACATGACACACAAACCTATTACAATGTAGCATTAACATATAAATTACCTGCTATTACTTGTTATACTCATAGTTGTTACCTTTCTCAATACAGTAGTAACAGAATGAAATAAGAACAATCATACACAGGAGTATTCCACTAGCAACTCCGACAATGATCCATACATAGAGTGGAGTCAGTGCTAAAGAATGAATTACATAAATTTTAATAAATTGTTTAACATACATTTTTAGGTAGACATGAAACACTTTGTCTCTCTCCTGTTAAAGTTTCACAGACACTAATAGGAATTACTGTTATAGTATAATTGATATCATAGTCCAGACAGTTAATATCAAATGATGTCACATCTGATGATATATTACAATGACCAGTAGTACATTGACAACCACTACTAGTTTGAGAAGGAGGTGGTGTAATAGTAATGTTATATCCTTTAATGTTAACAGTATTATTAATAGGTGGACTCCAATATAGTCTTCTGTTATTGTTGTAATCACAGTTCTCAATACGAAGATCTTTAACTGGCTCTAGTGGTACTATACATGTAAAAGATACACATGTAGTAGGAACTACTGATGTTGAGGGTAGCTTACCTAATTTTTCTAAAGATACAAAAGATCCATTTGAATATTCCTCACAATCACATACTGAACTATGAATGGTAAAGGTATAGCTGTGTGTGTTTAGTTCTAAGTCAGTAACATTATATGATGTCGTTGTAGTTGTACAGGATTGATCACTACAGGATCCAGCTGGACTTGATATTACATTATACTTGATGGGACTAAAGTTAATAGGATAAGTAGGTGGAGTCCATTGTAATTGTACTCTGTCACATGACAAGATAGTAGCAGTGACATTAACAGGAGATCCAGGAGGATCTAATAATGTGATATTAATGTAATGTATTAGTAGTGTATTATAAAAGACTTACCAACACTGAATATGCCACTAGTGATATTTGGTACACTCTCTTCTACCTCACATAATAATGATGTCACTGATATATTATAACTGTTGCTACAGGACAATCCAGTTATATCATAATGGTTATTAGAGGTGATGTTATGGTGATGAGGTAATGATATACGATATGTTAGTAATCCTCCCCTTTCATCAAATAAAGGTTGTTGCCATGACATCTTCATAGTATCACATGATGATACAGAGGTAGACAGTCCAACAGCTTGACCAGGTTTATCTATAAATGAGTTAATAAAGTAATATCTTATATAATATCATGACATCAATGTACCTAATATTAACTCCATTGATGTACTAGCTATACTCCCAGTACCAGCACAGTTACTAGCACTAACATTGATGATATAGTTAGTACTATAACTCAATCCTAATAATATAAAGAACTCTTCAGTAGTATTACATACTCCTCCAATACAACTACTATATGATAATGAGGGAGGTGGATATACTGTGATAATATATGAAGAAATCTCTCCTCCAGTTATAACAGGACTGTCCCATGTTATGTTTAATGATGAGCAGTTGACTATTGCTATGTTGACATTCCTTGGAGTACCAGGAGAACCTGTGACAGAGAAATAAGATAGATGACAGAAGCAAATATAGTTTACATAATTATGTACCTGTTATTAACTCCATTGATGTACTAGCTATACTCCCAGTACCAGCACAGTTACTAGCACTAACATTGATGACATAGTTAGTATTATAATTTAATCCTGATAATAAAAAGAACTCTTCAGTAGTATTACATACTCCTTCAATACAACTACTATATGATAATGAGGGAAGTGGATACACTGTGATGATGTATGAGGTTATAGATATCTCCTGTCCTCCAACATTAGTGGGTGTGGTCCAAGTGATGTTCATAGAGGAACAGTTCAGGACTAATGTAGCAAGATTTAATGGAGTAGTTGGGATGACTATGTAAGAATACATTCAGCATATCTAAAAATAAGGACATATGCTTGTACCTGCATCAATAAAATTCAGTGTTATATTCCTTATATCAACGGGATTAAGACCAGCATCACGGCATTGCACCAAAACATCATTGAGAGATGAATTACCAACAAATGATAAAGTTGAGTTAGTTAAACCAACATTTGCTGTCAGTTTAGCAAGAAATCCTCCAGTACTTTTAGCACTACTAACTGGATCACCTGCACCAAAGTTTATGTCTATACCAAATGTTGGTATACTCCATCTTATTGCAGCAGTTTCTACTGAACAAGTCAACTCTACCACTTCATTAGGGCATATAACTCCTTGTGGTAAACCAGTTAATGAGAGAACATCTCCATCTACATATTATGATACACATACTTGTTAGACTATTAATTTATTTACGATATACATATATATAATTGCTGTTTACTCACTTGATTCAAATCTTTTAAGAAGAAGAATCAGAACAACAAAATTACTATAACTAGAATCCAGCTAAGGATGGAGTATTAAAAAAATAATAGGTCCTGTCACAACATCGCTTACCTTCATGGTTGGAATGAGCTCCACCCACGAGAGTTTAATAATAGAGGAAAATTCTATTATCAATGGTTTAATCTATAGCTATGGTTATATTTGCTCTTAATCATTTTGGAAGTTTTGGCTGATGTGAAATTATAGTTTTGATGTTTCGTTGATTATAGCTTATGTGGGTGCTGATTTCTCAGATAATAACAGGTGATAATTACAACATTAACACTTGACCCATCATAATTCCTTCTGGTACTCCAAGAAATCTCAATATATCCTTGCTTAGCTGTTCCTCTATGAACATAACAGGGACAGTTCTATTATCACTCGAGGAGAGGTAACTGTGCTGGTACTGGGAGTGTGGTATCTACAACCAGTATACTTTGTCTAGGTAAATATATTGCTGTAACTATATACTAACAATAAAATAATTAAATATTCTCATATCCACCTTCAGATCCAGTATCACTTAGAGCATCAATTGTTTCATATGATACTCTGTCTCTCATTTGGCAATTTTCCATTACACCGAGGAGGATTGAAATATTATCTTAAATTGTCACCCCTTCTAATAAAGATCATATATTATATCTAATACAACATACAACATTACTGGACTAATTTATGGAGGGGTATATAATATCTCAGTACAAGCTATAATTGGAAATGAAAAAGGAATACCAGCCTATATTGTGATCCTTTTGTAGTAGGTACAAGTCATTGTTTCATTCACATTTATAATATCTTTGTCTTCTTTCAGATGTTCCTGAACCAGTTCAAATGCTAAAAAAAATGTAGTTCTAAGCCTAACACAACATTATTACAATGGACATCTCCCAGTTACCATATACCAATTACTTATTATATCATTACTGTGACTATTGTACATGATTGTTGTACATGTCCATTGAGAGTGTTTAATGTCTCTTCAACTACAATTTATGTTATATTATGTAATATATGAAGTACATGTTGTGAATACTGTTAAAATTATATCATACACAACTTCAAATGATCCCCACCCATTGTGATCATGAACCATTTTGTTTGATACTGTTTACAATTAGTATAACATATTTCTATGGTCAACTATCTTATTTTTATTCTCATTAGTTATAGTTATAGATGCTGATGTTCTCTCACTAAGTGATCTACCACAAGGAGCAGTATGTCCTAATGAAGTAGTCCAGTTAATATGTTCTATACAATCAGCTGCTAAAACATGGAGTATACCAACATTGGGTGTAGAAATTGACTTTGTAGCATCTGATCCTGTTTATAGTACAGAAAGTAGTGGAGGATTTGTTGTTACAATGACAATAAAATCAGTTGGATTGACTAATTCAACATTATCATTTATTGTTAATGGACAGGACAGGTTGTTACATCATCAGTCAAGTTACACCAAGAAGCACCCTATTGTAGTGGAATGTCATGATGCTGGTATTTTTCCTGTTGATAAAAAAAGCATTACATTGATTTTTATTAATGCAAGTACATATATAGTATTTGTAATTTTACATCCATGTGATATGTACAATGTATGTAGGTATCCCAAGTACTACCTTAGTTCTTAATTGCTCCTTTATGAACATCACTTGGACCACACCCACTAATGTTGGAGGAGAGGGGATATCTATAACCTCATATATGATCACAGTGTATCCACCTCCCTCATTATCATATAGTAGTTGTATTGGAGGAGTATGTAATACTACTGAAGAGTTCTTCTATGCTGGTACTGGGAGTATAACTAGTACATCAATGGAGTTAATATTAGGACATTAATGTTATGATATTATATAAGATATTACTTTCTTAACTCATTTATAGATAAACCTGGTCAACCTGTTGTGATACTATGAAGATGTCATAGCAATAACCTTTATTTGATGAAAGGGGAGGATCACTAACATATCGTATCTCATTGCCTCATCAACATAACGTCACCTCTAATAACCATTATGATATAACTGAATTGTCCTGTGGCAAATGTTATAATATATCAGTAACATCATTATTATGTGAGATAGAAGAGAGTGAACCAAATGTTACTAGTGGCACATTCACTGTTGGTAAGTCTTTTATAATATACTACTAGTACATTAGATTGATGTCACATTATTAGAACCTCCTGGGTCTCCTGTTAATGTCACTGCTACTATCTTGTCATGTGACAGAGTACAATTACAATGGACTCCACCTACTTATCCTATTAACTATAGTCCTATCAAGTATAATATAATGTCGAGTCCATCTGGATCCTGTTTTAATAATCAACTTTGTATAACTACAATGACATCATATGTTGTTACTGGCTTAGAACTAAGTACACACAGCCATATCTTTATTGTTGGTAGTTTAGTATGTGATTGTGTGGAATATTCAAATAGATCTGTTGTATCTTTGGAAAAAATAGGTAAGCTATTAATATAATAATTGTTATGATGTCATTTTATTATATATTTAGTACCACTAGAACCAGTTAAAGGTCTTCGTATTGAGAACTGTGATTACAACAATAACAGAAGACTATATTGGAGTCCACCTATTAATAATACTGTTAACATTAAAGGATATAACATTACTATTACACCACCTCCTTCTCAAACTAGTAGTGGTTGTCAATGTACTACTGGTCATTGTAATGTATCATCAGATGTGACATCATTTGATATTAACTGTCTGGACTATGATATCAACTATACTATATCAATATATGCTGTTAATTATTGTGATCAAATTGGAGAGAAACAAGAGATTTGGTGTTTACCAAAAGAAAGTATGTAATTTAATAACATTAACATCTACAATGATGTACTTTGTGTAGCACTAATTCCTTACACATACAAATGGATCATTATTGGAGTATTTGGTGGAGTCATACTTTTAATTATGATTATATTCTTTATCATCTTAATATGTTACTGTTATAAGAAGATAGAAGTCAATGTAAGCTGTCATATTACAATAAAGAAGAGGAAGAAACAGTCACTTTCATCTGTGACTTACAAAGATGTACCTGAAGTCAAGAAGACAGCAGACAATATTGAGCTATCACTCAGTACATCATATGATACCACTGAACATAAAGTTTATGAGAATATTACTGGACTGATGGAGACAGATATTAATATGAGTACTAATGTAGCATATGGTCCTATAATAATACATCAGTAGTTAAGAATTGTTACTTTTATTTAAAAAAATTTTGTGGGTGTTGCTGTAAACTTTAACCCCTAACTGTACTAAATATGGCTGACAACAATGCAGTGTCTTCTATCCTCACTTATCTCAAATGTAATAAACGTCTAGAGAGAGAGAGAGAAAAATATATTTGAACTCAGACAACTCGTGGACTCGGGATCTCTACCATCAACTGATCAAGACCAGTTAGAGAGTATACTAGCCTCTATTCTCTCTTCCTCTGATGGACCTTGGAAAGAGAAACAGGAAGTTCTTATGGTTACCTGCCTTATAGTAGAGAGAAATAAAGCAGAGAAGTGTTTAGGAGGATATTAACGATCTAGAACCTTCATTATTGGAAAATATTGAGTCTAGAGTGAGGATTACTGCTAGTAAGTACCTGGATATAACTCATTAGTTGTCCATTTTACATCTACTGTATATGGATGTATAGTATGTCTTATTTCCTTATAAGGTAATTTGACTGGTCATCTCTGTCATAATGAGGATATCAAAATATATGACGAACTCTGAGATTGTCTGTTGGGAGGTATACAGGACAATATTGAGAGATACTTCATCAGCTGATGTTGAACTTATAGAGAAATTACAAGATGGTCAAATACAAAAGGAAGAGGAGGAGAGAGTTAGTGTTAACTATTATTATTAGTAGAGTTATTATTGTTTTCTTCTACCCTAGTTTTCCATCAGCATCAGATATCTTCTATGATACAGCTGGTCAAAAAAACCTAGAAACTTACATGAAGTAAGACATGCTTTAATACTTTATTGTTTAGTTTAATCTCTCTCTCTCTCTCTCTCTCTCTCTCTCTCTCTCTCTCTCTCTCTCTCTCTCTCTCTCTCTCTCTCTCTCTCTCTCTCTCTCAGTGCACTTTAACATTCTGCTGAAGGATATGGTTTATCCTCTGAACCTCATATTACTCAAAAAATCTTTTTGATCTTTTATTTACAGTATTCAAACATACAAATAGATTTGTATGAGAAACTAGTTACAAAGGAATGGCAGCACTTGTCAAATGTCTGAGTAAAGAAGATCCATGACTTATATTAGTGTTCAGTAATGTAAGAATGATATTGATGTAGTTGTTATGTTCATGTTGTCATGGTTACATAGTTTATCTCAAGAAACTAAAGACAAATATTGGAACTCTGTAGCTCAACGATTAGCCGTGGGATAAACTGATAATAGTAGTCAAGTACATCACATTCCTTATTTTTGTTACCTAATTATCTCTTCTCCTTTGTTTCTACCTTCTTTTTCTTTTTTCTCCTTTCCACACTTGTTTCCTATCTCCTATTTTATCTCTCTCCTACACTCCTCTCCTGTCTTTAGAGATTGAAGCAATGTACCAGTTATCTGAGAGACTGATGATTTGAATGATGTACCAGGTGCTATTGATAGAGGCCTAAAAGATGACCCCACTTCTTCTGGATATGTCGGAAGAGAATCAAGTTGACCTCTATTAACTTTGAGTACAAGTCAAGTCAATATAATTGTCCTTGTTATAATGAAAAGAGGTAAGATGATTTCTTTCATCCACTATCTCAAAATTATCAACATTTTGTTCATCTTCATTACCAAAGTCTATAAAAGACAAAGGTGGTAGTGAAAGAGTATGTATATCTGCTTCAGTAGCTACTAGAGAATTTTTGTCTCTCATGTTGGACCTGAAGACTCTCTACATCAGTACTTCCCTTATCTATAGCTCCTATGTGTCTAAACAGGTAAGATACATATTATAACTCTATTAGCTGACTCTGATATATTTATTAACAGATACTATGTTACTGGAGGAGTGAGGTTATACTCACAGGAGACTTGGGAACATTGCGTCGGAACAGGGTGTACAACTAGTAGAGAATACATTAAGAATGTGGTAAGTAGAACATCTAGAAAGTAGAGAAATATATGTCTTCTCAATCTAGGTATCTTTCTATATCCTGGAGAATCAGGCTGCAGGCTGCTAATCATGCAGTGAGGGAAGCAGGTTGTGGTTGTATAGCAGAATTAGGTACTAAAGTCTTCCCTAATTGTCTGAGGAAACATATGATTGGTGTGCTATTGGAGTGTTTTCAAGACAACAGCTTTCTAGGTAGCTTAGAGGACTGTATTCCATCAGTAAGATAAGAAGCAGCTGTAGCTATTAATAGTTTTTTAAAACCTATAGTAAGTGATATATATATAGAGAGAGAGATAGAGAGATAGAGAGATCTAAGATGACTAGTTAAAATCATACAGGAGATATAATGGTGGACAAAATGATATCATTAAAGAAAAACTTTGCTGAATAAGTTGCCACTGTAGATGACAATAGATTTGTGAGTTGCCACTTTGTAACTTAAAACTGTTTATTGTTTTTAGTGGTCCATTACATCCTGGTATGGAGTCTAGACCAGCTGTGTATGATGTTGTCAGGAGACGAGACAATGACATTGATTATCATCGCAATCAACAAGTAAAACCAGTTTTAGAAACTTGTAATTTAAGCTATTTATAGATGTATTCCTATACTAAAATCAAGTGAGGAGATGGAGGATGTATGCATAGTGACTTCTATAAACCAGCTCAGCCCTGGAAGAAGAGTGAAGGGTTAAATAATACCTGTTTATGATGACATGTTTGAAACGATTGTCTTATTTTAAGGTATGCTCATTTAATGGCTAAATTAAATCAGTTGAAAGTATGTCACAGAAAGGTGACCTCTTCCAGTTCTGACTAAGACTACAAGGTTTAGACAATATTGTCATTATTTTGAAACAGCTATGAAACAGGTAGTCACACGCACACACACACACACACACACACACACACACACACACATACACACACACACACAGAGAGAGAGAGAGAGAGGGAAGGAGGGAGAGGACTTCACTTGTAAATGACAAACAAACAATATATTTTAACCCCTTGATCTCTCTATAGTTTCCAGTCATTGCTAAATCTCTTGGCAAGAGAATATTCAAACAATATTTAGAACTTTTCTTTAATGCTATATTGTATGGACTAATGGTATGTCAATTGTATTTGACCATCATTCATCCATTAGATGTTCATTATTTCCTATCTATTCTCTTTGTTTATCAATTGGTGTGTCTATTTTGAGCATCATTATCCAATTATTCCTGACTTGATCTTTTGTCCATTTATTGTTCTATCTATCCATTAAATATATACATCTGTCCATTTGTTCATCCATTGTATTTTGTTTAAGAAATATCAATGTTATACAATAATTATTATTTATCTCATCTAGTCTAGTAATAGTCCTCAAATTAAGATAACCTTCTCAGAATGTCTTGAAGACCTCACTAAACTCATTGGTAGTATAGTAATGAAAGGATGAGTAGAATCCTATAATCCTTTGTAAGTTAACTAATTACATTGTTAATGATATTAAAGTGCCAGTACATCATACTTCAATGGAAATTTACTACATTTAGGGTCCAAGGTTTAAGGTGTAGGGTCTAGAGTGTAGTATTAATTTCACATTAAAGTATTAAAGTATTGGTTACTGTTACACACTTTTTTTGTGATAATATTGCTAAATTTAATATGTCATAATAATTTACTTCTCTTCAGGAACCTTTAGTTATGAATATTTCCTTTATATAGGTATTTGAACTATGCCATCTTTGGAAAGAAAAATGTAACTGTATTAATTTTTGTAAAAAGTTAATGTCATTAAACTATTTGAGTCTTAGTCAAAACAGTAGTAATATTAACAATAATTTAATATAACAAATTTTGTAAAGATATCTTTGTTAAGATAACATCCAAAGAGAAAATTCACAAAACTATAATTTTATTAATCATCTATATAAAGACTGAGATCTAGGTACATTGAATATATTTGACAGCTCATATAATCTTTGTCCCAATGACTAAAGGTTAGCAGTAATATTAGGTCCATATGTATAAACCTTTTTAAGAGAATGTCATCAAATGTTGAAATATCTTCTAGTCTGTCCCTTCTTATTACATGAAGAATAGTCAACACCAGACTAGTCTCCTTGACCTTGTCAGTACAGTTATGTTGATATTTACTTAATGCACTAATGTAATATATCATAGTTCATTATGATGTTGTCACTGCACATTCAATACAAAGTGTGGTATACACAACTAATGATACCATCTATTAATACCTCTCTAGACAGACTCATGTCATCCATGTGTTGTTTATTATATATAACTACATCCAAAAGAGTGTTTCTCTTATTACATCTGTGTTACTATAAATAGCAACATGTACCTCTTATGTTAGTTACTATTTTTAGTTTATAGCTCTGGGGTAGACGTTAGTGTGACAATGTTATTTTAATGTCTGTGGTTATGTACAGAATCTTTTAAACCACAACAATATTGTGCCCTGAGGAAATATGTCACTAATTTGTAATTTATCCCTTTGTTGTGTGTCTAGGAATGCACTTAGCTAATACACTTATACAATTATATTTACATATATGGCTTTGTGTATGTAATAACAGTTAATAACCAGGCTATCCACAGCCCTGTTACTGAAAGTGCATTATGGCTCTTTCTAAAGATGAGATATGGGAGAAGAAAATGAAGATGCTGTTTCGTGTTTTAGATGCAACTGAAGACAACTTTATTTCTCTGGAAGATTTTTATGTCATGGGCAAACAGTTCAAAGAGAATAGCACTTACAAAGATGGAGACATTGATGACTACACAGAAAAGTATAGTTTATAGCAATACATAGTTGATTTGTTACTTTTACTGTCTTTTTAGGTTTGCTGCAGGTGCCAAGATGATGGGTCTTGAACCAGAAGTGAAATGGTCTTTTGATGATTTCTCTAAAGTTCATAGAGAAAGTTTACAAAAACCAGAGTACATGGCTGTTATGCGAGAGCTCTTTAATGCTACCTTTATCATGCTTGATAAAGATCGTAATGGCTTTATTACACCTAACGAATGGGAGCATGCTTTTAAGGTGTTTCGTTTCAATAATCCTTCTGAGGCTAAGACGGCGTTTGATACACTAGATCTAAACAAGGATGGAGAGATCAGTTATCAAGAGTTCATGGACTGTGGTTTGGAGTTTTTCTGCTCGGAAGATAACAAACATGGAAGTCTTGGAATGCTTGGTCCTCTTCCTTCATAAAGTATTGACAAATACCCTTTGCATAAATTATTGACTAATAACTTTATAGTGAACAATGTAGTTTCTCTTTGTTTGTAAAAGGTGATTTTTTAGTTAATAATGACAAATTTACAAGCAATAATATTATCTTCATCTCTCATACACTATATGTTATTTTACATACTTACTTTCTAGTGGTTGGAATTCAGGAGAAATTCTATATGAAATATACCATTAAAATCATATTATTCATTGTGTACATGTAAAAAGTTGTAAGTTAATACATTGGTTGTTCTCTATCATACTGTGTGTTAGTATATAGATCAATGAGTATATTCTATGCCTCTATCAACATTGATTTTTAGTATCATTCAAATTGACTCATTGACAAATATTTATCTTTGTAGCCATCATGGAGTATACTGTACATGAAATAAAACTGTGTAAACACAGATACTCCTGATTTTTAATAATATCTATTGTTATTGATAATTCTAAGAAATCTATTGGAATAGTGGTTTTAATAATGTTACACTGTTGTTCAAAGTGAGGGGCTATTTTACTAAAATGTAAAATTAATCAACTATAGCAACCAACTTGTAGCTTACATGGATGGATTACTATATGTAGAATTTAGAATTCATGTTAATTACTTCTCGTACAATTTGCTGGTATGTTATTCTATTTCAAAGCAACAAATTACACAGTGAGTAATTCATACAAATTTGGCATTCCATTGTAATCCATCCATGCAAGATACAAATTATCAGAGCTTGTTGAAATAAAATTAATGTTTACAGTATATACTCTATCAGTAATGGTACATTACAGGAAATAAAACAACCTTGCTACTAAGTGAACTAGATCTGAACAAGGATGGTCAAAATGATCATTAGGATTTGATGGAATGTAATTGTTATGAAGGATTGTAAAAGTAGTGTTGAAGTGCTCTCACAGGTGACTACAATATACCTTGGCTTCAGTAAACTTAAAATGTTATGTGAACATTAGAAAATTAATTATCAATCATTTTACTCCTGGTTTGAGACACATCATGTTGGCAACTAGAATGAAGTCGCATACAAGATTACCAAAAAATTTTAAAAAAATAAAACATACAAAAATGAATGAATGAAGTCGTATACAAAACTATAAGATCAAATTGTGTAATAGACATTCTATAACGTGTTATCCAAAGCAATGTTAGGACAACCTGGCTTGATATGCATCCTAACATCATAGATATAGGCTATACAATTCTATACTAGCGCAATATATGTACCTGATCAAATACCAGGGCTATTACCTATAACTGTTAACATATTTCATTAATGTAAACAGTCATATTCATGTATGAAGAGGTTACCAGTTATACTAATGAATTTACTTATCATGAATTGTTCATTGATCTTAAATTTGAGTGTCTAACATCACTCAATAGCAACATCTATCATTCCAAATAATGCTATTCTTTGTAGGAAACACATTTGTATTTTAAATTTGACCTGAAAGTAATTAAATACAGTCAGCAATAAATAGTCTCTCAAATAAATAACATCGTAAATAAAGGACATTTTACATTGTGCATTAGTCGTATAGTGACATTTTAGTCTGTTATTTAACCCTGCATTGTGAAAACCTTTAAGAACATGCATTTCTAAAATCCTAAAGTGTTGATCCTCTATTGATCAACCACTCTCATCATATGAGATGAAACTATTTCCACTGTAATCATCAAGACAGCAGAAAGTGGATTCAAAACATAAAATATTGGTTTTGTTGTTAACTGATTAGTATAACTTAAGTTACAATTGTATGCTGTGAACTTATAATTACATACCTCATCACTTGCTTTCATGGCTCCAAATATTATACAACGACACTTACTTTTTGTCAATTATTTCAATATGCTTCATCATCTTGATGCTACTAGTTTTAAGTGTGTGTGTGTGTGTCTTGTCAGTGTTTATTATATATTATAACTGTCTTCTCACTGGCAAACATATCCATACAGTCATGTACATGCTTAAGGCTCATCATTCCATTCTTATCAACTCAAAATAAATTTATATATATATATATATATATATTGAGACAAAGATCTACAGACTAAAATGACATTAAAGCAGTGAGCTAAAAGCTGAGAATATTATCATGAACTGTATCCTCAACACCCACCTATTTGATTAGAGTATGTGTATTAACTATTCATTTATAAATGTTAATAAAATAATTTTGATACAATAACCAACTAGAATATTAATTTGGAGGTTATAAAGTTCAGTGTTAGTCATTTCAAATTAATAACTGGGATCATTAGAATGATTTAGAGAGAATTAATTTAATTTAGAACAAGAGAAATAGTGACTTAATATTTAAGGAACCAATCAATACAGTTTCAAGTTAAACTTAACATGCATAGTGTTATATACACTGGTTAATACGGAACTCATATTTTGTATCCTATATATACACTGAATACAGTGAGCACCATGTGGACTTCCTTATGTTAAATGTGCTATTATAAGGTCATGAGAGGTGAGCTCGATGTAATGTTCTCTGTTGCCTTTTATATTTATGCCAAGTTTATGTTGCCATTTACAATCATAGTGCAGCAAATATGAGGAAGAATGTATAGATTAAAACATCAAAACATTATATGGAAATAAAAATTGAGAAGTAGTGAGGATCACACACACACACACACACACACACATATATATATCATTTACTGATGTATCGTATAACCATTGTGACCTATGTGTATATTACTACCTTTTAAATTTTGCCAACAACTCCATCAATTAAGTACTTTCTATTTTCAAATTCTATAACTTAAAACCACAAAATTTATAAAGATAACTTTTTATTAGGTTTTGAGAAAAAAAACAAAAAACAATATGTGTTTTGTGATATTATACAGGGTAGGTGTGGTGTAAGTATAAAGGTTCTTATTTTAGTTGATTGTTCCAAACATTTATTGGTAGTAAAAGTACCAGGAACATTGAGCCAGAAATTTCCGGTGGTTGTCAAGAACTCTTCTAAGGTTCATTTTTCTTCACCATTGGTATCCAATGCATCAAATACGTTTTTATTTCCTCTGATGTGCCAAAGTTGAGGAGTCTCATGTAAATGAGCCATTTTTGTTTGCACGTGCCAAAGAGAAGATCTTTGATCCCAAGGATGTGAAAGCTCTTAGAGACAGGTTACATCTATCCTATAAATTCTCAGTTTTATGATATGAATAGTTTAATCAAATTGTTGAAGTTATTTGGATTTACCAATAAAAAAAGAATTGTAATTTGAAGAATACCCAAACACCCAGGTCTCTTTCTCATTTGAAGAATACTTTGAAGGTGTACAAACGTCTCTTCAGAATGTTAAAATACATAATTATATACTAAAGTGGTAGTTTTTCAGTCAACTGTTATGTCATTTTCTGATGAGGTTAGTATGGACACCTTTAACTGTCTTGATTCTAATAAAGATGGTTTCATCTCCTATGATGAGTGGCTAATCTATATGAGGCTTCTCAATTTTGACTCAACAGAGGAAACAAGGCAAATGTTTGATGCATTGGATACCAATAGTGATGGTAAATTGAGCAGAGAAGTGTTTGTTTAAGTCAGTAGGCTTTCTGGCTCAATGCACCAGAAGGTGATACTATTGACATCATGTATGGACCTGTTAACTAGAATAGGAGTATTTGAAGTCTTCATGGTATTTGATTAGTTTTGTATAATTCCCTCTTTTTTAAAAAAATTACAATAAACTTGTTACAGATGAGATATCTCATAACAGCTACAATAAAAGTCAAGTTGATGAATTATGTACACTCCTTCATTGGATACAGTGTAATATATTGTATGATAATAAAATATATCACTGTTAAAATAGATTGGTTGTTTAAACCAACTTATAGTCACTCTGGTTGTATACATGCCTACAAAATACATTTAAAAGTGTTAACAAATTATAATGTTTGATTAGTAATGTAATTAATATAGAATTGACAGTTTATTTATTGCAACCTCTCAGACATAATAAATATATGGTATGTAAGACTATCAAGTTATAAATTTAATAATAAGAGCCCTCATACACCGGGCCAATATCAATGAAAGTTCATTTTTCTAACTAATGAGACATTAAACAGAATCTCAATAGCTCTGACATTTAACTACTTGACTGTCAAGTATTAAGTCATTGCTTTAGTTATGAATACAGTGTGATGTTTACTACTTGTAGGTGTCTTATATATAATCTAAACAACTATTATATTGGTTAAATCAATCAAGCAATTTTTTAGAATAAATTTACTTCAAACATCACAGGTGTACAATGTGAAATTGTCATAATGTACAACAAGACAGTTAATAGCAGACATTCTCCTCTGAACTATCAAATATCATAAGCTATATTGCATTATATCAATAAGAGAATGTACAGTTATGATCATAAGCTTCCTTCACATGTAATACATGTGTATATTATACTCAAAGAGTAACTTTGACTATACATATTATGTAAATGAATCAATATAGACACATAGACATATTATTATTTGATTGTTTGACAATATAGCATTTATAAAATGTGCAAACTTTATCATATCACATTAATGCATGAGGGGTCAGATATGTTAGCATGACCCAAACATTTTACCAGTAGTAGTAGCACCAATAGCATTGAGATAGAGTCTTCTGGTAATAGCAATGAATTCTTATCTTCCAGACTCAGTATCTCATTTTCATTGGTATCCAATACATTGATCGTTTGCTTTATTTGTTCTGATGTACCAAAGTTGATAAACCTCATAAAGATCAATTCACCACTCATCGTATGAGATGAAACCATCTTTGTCAGAATCAATACAGTTAAGTACATCCTATCCTCATTAAGTGAAGTGAGGTTTGACTAAATATATCAATATATCATTAAAGTTAATTGAGTATTGAATATATCTCATTGTTCTGAATTTTTTTATACTTTCAAAATATTCTTCAATTGTCATTTCCATTCCATCAGTAACTTCAAGAAAGTTCATCAACTTCATATAACTACATTTAATAATTTATAAAATTTAAGAAAATTGACCTGTATTAATATTAAACAGTTTTGACATCATTAGTATCAAACACTTTCTCATTATTAAAGCTCCCATTACTTTATGTATGTCTTTAAGACTCACTTTCCCAATTTCATCAATGCCAAAGTTTTCTTTGAAATATCTCTTATGTTTTTGAGCCCATGACTCATTGTCTACAGATAATGAGTACTACATAGAAGTAAGGACAAAAGGGATACTAATGGTTTATCAGCAATGTTTCTATTAACTGTTTTAATTAGTAACAAAATTAATATGGAATTGACAGTTCATTCACATAATGATACAACTTCTCAGAGAGGACATGTATGTCATATGTAGGATTGTCCTGTTATAAATTCTATAATAAGAGTCCTTACACATAGAGCCAACATCAATGAAAATTATTGTGTCTAACTAATGAGACATTAAAGTAATTACATGTATATTGGTATTTAGGGTTACAATGAATATGTATAATTCTAGTTTCTATTATAGTACATTTTGTCTATTTTGACATGGTATATGTACTGACAGGGACTACATTTTGGTATCATGTAATTTAGGTGGGTGTCAATAGAAACCATAAACCTGTTAATTCTCAGGGCTACTGAATGTAATGGCAATGATAAGGAGGCTACTCTTGACTGCTACTCAATACAAATATCCTCTTCTACGTGCTCCTATTATTATTACTTCTAGGAAGTACTCATTATCTGCAGATGAAAGTTTCGAATTGAAGCACAAAAAATTTTTCAAAGAGTCTCTTGGTGTTGATGTGGATAAAAAAGAAAAAGCAAGTCTCAAAAATGTATATGAACATATAAATGTGTATGCCAAAGAGAAGACCTTTGATCCTAAGGATATGGAAGCTTTTAGAAACAGGTAACATTTAGCCTATAAATTCTCAGTTTATGATATGAATAGTTTGATCAAAGTGTTAAAGTATCTTGGATTTGCTGAAGGAAAAGAATTGTCATTTGAAGAATACTTTGAAATTTTAGAAGGTTCTCTTCAGAATGATAAAGTACATAATCATATTTTGAAGTGCTAGTTGTTTTTTTGTTGTTTAGTCAACAATTGCACCACTTTGTCATGATGCTGCTATGTGTGCTTTTAACTGTCTTGATTCTAATAAAGATGGTTTCATCTCCTATGACGAGTGGCTAATCTATATGAGGTGTCTCAATTTTAGCTCAACAGAGGAAATGAGGCAAATGTTTGATGCATTGGATATCAATGGTGATGGTAAATTGAGCAGGGAAGAGTTTGGTCAAGTCAATAATGCTTTCTGGCTCAATGCCCCAGGTGCTGAGACTACTGATGTCATGTTTGGATCAGTTAACTAAAACAGGAATTCTTGAAATTTTAATAGATTACATGAAATCTTTATTAGTTTTGTATGCTCCCCTCTATTTTAGAAAAATATTATAAAATTGTTCCAGATGAGGTATCTCATAAAGGTTACAATATAAGTCAAGTTGATGAATCATGTACACTCCTTCATTGGACACAGTGTAATAGATTGTATGATAATAAGATATATCACTGTTAAAATAGATTGGTTGTTTTAACCAACTAGTGATCACTCTGGTTGAGTACAAAACACATTGAAAAGTAACCCTGAGAGGAATTGTTAGATTCATTTTATCATAATTGGCTGCAGTGGTCAAGTTAAATAAATTAATACATTGCTAATTAACCACAATCATGTAACATATATGGTTTACTGTCTCGATAGTGTATGTATATGTATGTGTGTGTGTGTTGTATATATATATATATATACATATATATAAATATATATATATATATGGCTTTAATGATAACAAGTAAGAATATTTTAAAGACATTATTAAAGAACAGTATGATAAACAAGAAATATAATAGCTATCAAAGTGATGTAACCATTGAGGGTGACCAATGATTATGTATAATTATAGTTTCTATTGCATCTCTATGACATGTTGTGTACTGACAAGGAGGCCACATATTTGTATCATGTAATTAGCTGAATGTTAAGAGAAACCATAAAAAACTGTTAACAAGAAAACTGATTAAATATTATTCTCAGTTCTACTGGGTATAATGGCAATGATAAGGACTGCTACTCAATACAAATATCCTCTTTTATGTACTCCAATTATTATTACTTCTAGGAAGTACTCATTATCTGCAGATGAAAGTTTCGAATTGAAGCGCAAAAAATTTTTCAGAGAGACTCTTGGAGTTAATGCAGATAAAAAAGAAAAAGCAAGTCTCAAAAATGTATATGAACATATAGATTTGTTTGGCAAAGAGAAGACCTTTGATCCCAAGGATGTAGAAGCTTTTAGAGACAGGTAACATTTATCATATAAACTCTCAGTTTTATTATGTGAATTGTTTACTCAAAGCATTAAAGTATCTTAGATTTACCGAAGGAAAAGAATTGTCATTTGAAGAATACTTTAAAAATTTACAAACTTCTCTTCAGAATGATAAAGTACATAATCATATTTGGAGTATTGGTTATAATTTTTTGTTTTCTAGTCAACATTTGTGTCACTTGCTGATGAGGCTATTATGGCCACTTTTAACTATCTTGATTCTAATAAAGATGGTTTCATCTCCTATGATGAGTGGGTAATCTATATGAGGCTTCTCAAGCTTGGCTCAACAGAGGAAATGAGGCAAATGTTTGATGCATTGGATACCAATGGTGATGATAAATTGAGCAGGGAAGAGTTTGGCTGAGTCAATGATGCTTTCTGGCTCAATACCCCAAGTGCTGAGACTACTGACATTGTGTTTGGACCAGTAGATTAAACAGGAATTCTTGAAATTTCCAATAGATTGTTTAAAATCTCCATTAGTTCTGTATATTCCCCATATTTTTTAAAATTATAATTATGTTGTTACAGATTTTTTGTCTCACAACAGCTCAATATAAGTCAAGTTGATGAATCATGTAAACTCCTTTATTGGATACAGTGTAATATATTATATGATAATAAGATATATCACTGTTAAAATAGATTGAATGTTTTAACCAACTCGTGGTCACTCTGGTTGCATTTATGTCTATACAATACATTGAAAAGTATTGACAACACATAATGTTTTGATTAGTAATACTGAATTGACATAGTAATTAGTAAAATGTATGTGGTATATATATATATATATATGTAAGGACAAAAGGAGAATGCACACGAGGATATCTTTGGTGAGAAGCAGTTATGAGTAGTCTCCTTAACATTGCCATTATCCTATCTAGTAGCCCTGAGAGGAATTGTTAGATTTATTTTATCGTGATTGGCTACAGTGGTCAAGTTAAATAAATTAAATGCATTGCTAATTAACTACAATCATGTAACACATATGGCTTACTGTATCAATAGTGTATATATGTCTTTAATGGCTTTAATAATAACATAGAATGGTTTAAACATATCATTAAAGAACAGCATGATAAACAAGAGCTATCAAAGTGATGTTACACAATTATCTCAGTGTGTCTATTGTAAAATAAAACTATAGGTTCCACATTTCAATGTTCCAATGTAATCAGTTCAATATTCCATGATTTGTGATACCATGAATACTTCATCATTAGAATCCATTAAATAAATAATGAAACCCATTGGAACCACTGGATATTAGCATTCATCAATTATCAATGATAAAAAAAATACCAGGATCTACCATGTGGTTTCTGCAGTTATTAATATACACATAATAAATGTTATAAAGTAGCCATGCCCACACACAGTTACCAATTTGTCTATGTAATAAGACTTTATGTCCACGTGGTAGAAATTTGTTCTCAATACATTCATGATTTGTCTAGGTTAGTAATCTTTATGACATAAATCCAATGTTATTTTTCTTTTTCTTATAACACTAGATTGGTTAATGCTAAAAGGATCATATTCTTCACTGATTTTACTTCAGGAACTAAATGAATGGTTTATCAGCAATGTTTCTGTTAACTGTTTTATTAGTAAAATAGTCAATATACAATTTACAGTTTATTTACTTCAACAAACAAATCAGAAAGGACATGTATATGGTATGTAGGATTGTCCTGTTATAAATTCCATAATAAGAATCATTACCAACAGGTGGGTGTTAATAGAAACCATAAACCTGTATAATAACAAAAATATTATTCTCAGGGTTACTGAGAATAATGGCAATGATAAGGAGGCTACCTTTGACTGCTATTCAATACAAATATCCTCTTATACGCTCCTATTATTATTACTTCTAGGAAGTACTCATTATCTGCAAATGAAAGTTTCGAATTGAAGCTCAAAAAATTTTTCAAAGAGACTCTTGGAGTTGATGCACATAAAAAAGAAAAAGCAAGTCTCAAAAATATACATGAACATATAAATTTGTATGCCAAAGAGAAGACCTTTGATCCCAAGGTTGTGGAAGCTTTTAGAAACAGGTAAAATTTAGCCTATAAATTTTCAGTTTATGATATGAATAGTTTACTCAAAGTGTTAAAGTATCTTGGATTTGCTGAAGGAAAAGAATTGTTATTTGAAGAATTCTTTAAAAATTTATAAACTTCTCTTCAGAATGATAAAGTACATAATCATATATTGAAATGTTAGTTGTATTTTGTTTTCAGTCAACAATTGCGTCACTTTCTCGTGAAGCTGTTATGGGTGCTATTAACTGTCTTGATTCTAATTAAGATGATTTCATCTCCTATGATGAGTGGCTAATCTATATGAGGCTTCTCAAATTTGGCTCAACAGAGGAAATGAGGCAAATGTTTGATGCATTGGATACCAATGGTGATGGTAAATTGAGCAGGGAAGAGTTTGATCAGGTCAATTTTCGTTTCTGGCTCAATGAACCAGGTGCTGAGACTACTGACATCACGTATGGACCAGTTAATTAAACAAGAATTCTTGAAATTTTCATTATAATTAGTTTTGTATGTTCCCCCTATTTTTTAAATATTATAATAAAGTAGTTCCAGATGAGATGTTTCATAACAGCTACAATACAAGTCATGTTGATGAATCATGTACACTCCTTCATTGGATACATATGTAAGTAAGGACAAAAGGAGTACACATAAGAGGCAGTGGTCAAGTGAAATAAATTAAATACATTGCTAATTAACCATACTCATATAGCATAGCATATATGGCTTACTGTCTCAATGGTGTATGTATATATATATGTGTGCGTGTGTGTGTGTGTGTGTGTGTGTGTGTGTGTGTGTGTGTGGCTTTAATGCTAACACAGAATGATTTAAACATATATTAAAGAACATGATAAACAAGAGCTATCAAATTGATATCACATAATTATTTTAGTGTGTCTATTACGAAGTGAAGCTAAGGGTTCCAGGTTTCCATGTTACAATGTAATCAGTTTAGGATTCTGTGGTTTGTGATCTCTATAAATACTTTATCATTGAAACCTATTACAAATAATAAAACCCATTGGAACTACTGGATATTATAGTATCCATTTATATCCACCACAATCTTTGATTAAAACATAGACAAGGATCTACCATGTCACATACATACTAAAAGTTATAAAACAGTCATACTTACACATGGTTACACATGTCTACTTTATAAGTGTTTCTGTCCATGTGATAGAAAGTGGTTCTCAATATATTCATAACTTGTCTGGACTATTGAACTTTACAAAATAAAACCCAATGTTTTCTTTCTTTTTCTCATAACACTAAAATCATTAATGCTAAAAGGATCATATCCTACATACATGCATACATACATACATACATACATACATACATACATACATACATACATACATACATACATACATACATACATACATACATACATACAACATACATAAATACATACATACATAAATACATACATACATACATACATACTTACATACATAAATATTATTTATCTTTGTAGCCATCATGGAGTATACTGTACATGAAATAAAACTGTGTAAACACAGATACCCCTGATTTTTAATAATATCTATTGTTATTATCTCATTAGTTAATTTAACACAAGGAGCAGTATGTCCTAATGAAGTAGTTCAGTTAACATGTTCTATAGAATCAGCTGCTATAACATGGAGAATACCAACATTGGGTGTAGAAATTGACTTTGTAGCATCTGATCCTGTTTATAGTACAGAAAGTAGTGGAGGATTTGTTGATACACTGACAGTAAAATCAGCTGGATTAACTAACTCAACTTTATCATTTATTGGTAACTCATCTTTCAATGGTATCGTAGTGGAATGTCATGATGTTAGTATCTTCCCTGCTGGTATAAAAAAACATTATATTGATTTTTGTTGAAGCAGGTATGTATACAATTAAATTTTTACATCCATGTGATATATACACTGTATATAGGTATCCCAAGTAGTCCATTAAATCTTGTTACTTCAGTCCTTAACTGTTCCTCAATGAAAATCACTTGGACCACACCCACTAATACTGGAGGAGAGGGGATACCTATAACATCATACATGATCACAGTGTATCCACCTCCCTCATTATCATATAGTAGTTTTATTGGAGGAGTATGTAATACTACTGAAGAGTTCTTTATATTATCAGGATTGAATTATAGTACTAACTATATCATCAATGTTAGTGCTAGTAACTGTGCTGGTACTGGGAGTATAGCTAGTACATCAATGGAGTTAATAATAGGTACATTATTGTCATGATATCATATAAGATATTAGTTTACTGTCTTGTAGATAAACCTGGTCAACCTGTTGGACTGACTACCTCTGTATTATCATGTAATACTACAAGGTTGTCATGGCAACAACCCTCATTTGATCAACGAGGGTTACTAACATATCATATCTCATCACATCATCTAATTGTCACTACTTCTAATGAACAATATTATGATGAAACTAGTTTGTCTTGTGGAAATAGTTATAACATATCAGTAACATCATTATTATGTGAGATAGAAGAGAGTGTACCAAATGTCATCAGTGGTATATTTACTGTTGTTAAGTCTTTTATAATACACTACTAATACATTATGTTGATGTCACATTATTAGATCCTCCTGGATCTCCTGTTAATGTCACTGCTACTATCATGTCATGTGACAGAGAACAACTACAATGGACTCCATCTACTTATCCTATCAACGATAGTTAACATATATTTAAGCAACCAATCAATACAGTTTCAAGTTAAACTTAACATTCATAGTGTTATATACACTGGTTAATATGGAACTCATATTTTGTATCCTATATATATATATATATATATACACTGAATACAGTGAGCACTATGTGGACTTCCTTATGTTAAATGTACTATTAAAAAGTCATGAGAGGTGAGCTCGATGTAATTTTCTCTGTTGCCTTTTATATTTATGCCAAATTTATGTTGCCATTTACAATTATAGTGCAGCAAATATGAGGAAGAATGTATAGATTAAAACATCAAATATTACATGAATGGAAGTAAAAAATTGAGAAGTAGTAAGGATCATATATATATATATATATATATATATATATATATCATCTACTGGTATATTATACAACCATTGTGACCTATACATATATGTTACTACCTTTTAAATTTTGATAAATTAATAAATTAATAAATTATTACTTTTTAAATTTGGCCAACTACTCCATCATTCAAGTACTTTCTATTTTCAAATTCTATAACTTAAAACCACAAATTTATAAAAATTACTTTTTATTAGGTTTTGAGAAAAAAACAAAAACAATATGTGTCTTGTGATATTATACACAGTAGGTGTGGTGAAAGTATATAGGCTCTCATTTTAGTTGAATGTTCCAAACATTTATCGGCAATAAAAGTACCAGGAACATTGAGCCAGAAATTTCCAGTGGTTGTCAAGAACTCTTCTAAGGTTCATTTCGCTTCATCATTGGTATCCAATGCATCAAATACTTTTTTACTTCCTCTGATGTGCCAAAGTTGAGGAGACTCATATAAATGAGCCAGTTATCATATGAAATGAAGCTACCTTTATTGATATTATTGAAATTAGGCCTTGGAAACACATCAACAATTGAAGTGATTGTTAACTGAACAAATTAGATGTAAGTTACTGATTAATACTTAAGGTATCTTGTTTTTCTGGACTGTCGATTTCGTATTATCAGAGAATTGTTCAAATGAAACTTAATTTTCATTAATCAATCTAATAAAAGATGTAATTGTATTAATTTTGTTATAAATGAAAATTAAATGGAAAAGCCATTTATCCATAAATAAACCTGTATTGTTTGTAAAAATGTATAATATCATTAAATTATTAAAGACTTAGTCAAAACGTTAGTAGTATTAATAATAATTTAATATAACAAGTTTGTACAATATCTTTGTTAAGATAATATTCAAAAAGAAAAGTCACGAACCTATTATTTTATTAATCTTCTATAATAAAGACTGAGTTTTAGTTACATTGAATATATTTGACAGCTCATATAATCTTTGTCCCAATGACTAAAGGTTAGCAGTAATATTAGGTCCATATGTATAAACCTTCAAGAGAATGTCATCAAATGTTATTCTTGATAATATATTCTCATAGTCTGTCCCTTCCTCTTACATAAGGATAGTCAACACTAGACTAGTCTCCTGCCTTTACCTTGTCAGTAAAATTATGTTGATATTTCACTTAATGTACTGGTGCTATGTATCATAGTTCATTATGATGTTGTCACTACACATTCAATATAAAATGTGGTATACACAACTAATGATACCATCTATTAATATCTCTCTAGACAGACTTATGTCATCCATTTGTTGTTCATTATATATAACTACATCCAAAAGAGTGTTTCTCCTATTACATCTATGTTACTATAAATAGCAACATTTACCTGTTACGTTAGTTACTATTTTTAGTTTATAGTTCTGGGTGTAGAAGTTAGTGTGATAATGTTATTTGAGTGTGTGTGGTTATGTACAGAGTCTTTTAAACCACAACAATATTGTGCCCTGAGGAAATATGTCACTGAATATAATGGATTACTTTGTTGTGTGTCTAAGAATGCACTTAGCTAATACACTTATTCAATTATATTTACATATATGGCTTTGTCCATATAATAATACAATTAATAAGACAGGCTACCTACAGCCCTGATACTGAAAGTGCATTATGGCTCTTTCTAAAGATGAGATATGGGAGAAGAAAATGAAGATGCTGTTTCGTACTTTAGATGCAACTAAAGACAACTTTATTTCTCTGGAAGATTTTTATGCCATAGGCAAACATTTCAAAGAGAATAGCACTTACAAAGATGGAGACATTGATGACTACACAGAAAAGTATGGTTTATAGCAATACATAGTTGATTTGTTACTTTTACTGTCTTTTTAGGTTTGCTGCAGGTGCCAAGATGATGGGTCTTGAACCAGGAGTGAAATGGTCTTTTGATGATTTCTCTAAAGTTCATAGAGAAAGTCTACAAAAACCAGAGTACATGGCTGTTATGCGAGAGCTCTTTAATGCTACCTTTATCATGCTTGATAAAGATCGTAATGGCTTTATTACACCTAATGAATGGGAGCATGCTTTTGAGGTGTTTCGTTTCAATGATCCTTCTGAGGCAAAGACGGCCTTTAATACACTAGATCTAAACAAGGATGGAGAGATCAGTTATCAAGAGTTCATGGACTGTGGTTTGGAGTTTTTCTGCTCAGAAGATAACAAACATGGAAGTCTTGGAATGCTTGGTCCTCTTCCTACATAAAGTATTGACAAATACCCTTTGAATAAAGTATTGACTAATTACTTTATAGTGAACAATGTAGTTTCTCTTTGTTTGTAAAAGGTGATTTTTTAGTTAATAATGACAACTTTACAAGCAATAATATTATCTTCATCTCATATACAATAAATGTTATTTTACATACTTACTTTCTAGTGGTTGGAATTCAGCATACTATATGTACCAGATCAAATACCAGGGCTATTACCTATAACTGTTAACATATATCATCAATGTAGACAGTCATATTCATATGCGAAGAGGTCACCAGTTATACTAATGAATTTACTTGTTACAAATTGTTCATTGATCTTAAATTAGAGTGTCTAACATCACTCAATAACAACATCTATCATTCCAAATAATGCTATTTTTTGTAGGAAAGTCATTTGTATTTTAAATTTGACTTGAAAGTAATTAGATACAGTCAGCAATAAATAGTCTCTCAAATAAATAACATCGTAAATAAAGGACATCTTACATTGTGCATTGGTCACATAGTAACATTTTAGTCTGTTATTTAACCCTATATTGTGGACACCTTTAAGAATATACTCTTTTAAAGTCCTGAAGTGTTGATCCTCATATTGATCAAAGACAACCACTCTCATCATATGAGATGAAATCATCTCCATCATAATCAAGACAGTGAATTCAAAACATGAAATATTGGTTTTGTTGTTAACTGATTAGTATAACTCAATTTATAATTGTGTACTGTGAATTTACTTCATCATTTTATAATGCTGCTTTCATAGCTTCAAATATTCTACAATGACACTTCTTTTTGTCAATTATTCCAATATGCTTCATCATCTTAATGCTACTAGTTTTAAATATGTTTGTGTGGTTGTGTGTGTGTATATATATATATATATATATATCGTCAGTGTTCATTATATATTATAGCTATATATGACTGTGGCCTTACTTGTCTCTGATAGCTTTAGCATCACTAGGTTTAAAATTTAAATGTCTTAATCAATCCAATGTAGTGCATGAATTTGATGAAACTAGATTACAAAAAAAGCAAATATTGAAAAATTGAATTGTCACCAATCTCTAACAACATAGCATCAGTAAGATCAAAAGTTTTATACCAGCCAACTTATCCATAGTTCAATCATACATGTATCTGTTTGAGACTTATTTTCCCATTCTCATCGATTCCAAATGTTTCTTTGAAATATTTTTATGCTTCTTAATCCAAATATCATCATTTAGTGGTGAGTAGTTCCTAGAAATAAGAAGAACAGGAGCATGTACAAGATAATGCTTAGCAGTCATCAAAAGTAATCTTGGTAACATCACCATTATTATCAGCAGTATAGTACTTCTGACAGAATAAATAATTTTAATTAGATTAGAGTTTTGTGATTATGAAGAAGGCTTTATCATGATCTACTCATTAACACCAACTTAAGATTGTAAGACATGGTTTCATGACATAAATTTATTTGTTAAATGTAGACAATAGTTTCAATCAAACCTATCCTAATAATAAAATATAATGGATACATATACATGTATATTTATAAACAGTTAGTGACTTAAATGACTTAAGGAACCAATATGTATACCTGTATATGTAGAAACCATCGATGATTCAGTTATAAACTGCATTAGTAGTACAATATGATTAGCCATAGTAAACTCCATTGTATGGTATCGGTAACCGATAGTAACAGTAGTACTATACTTTCACTCTGTCATTACTCTTAGCAGTAGAGTAGAGTTATTTAATTACATTTACAACTAAATTAATTCTTCTCTTATCATATATGTGATACTATAGTGCTATTATTGTTACTATAAATAGACACAAACTGAAAGCTATATAAGTTGTTACTATAAATAGACTCAGATTAAATATATATGTTTTTATTTAGTAATGATGTTATATTACATGATGAGGCATTTTGCAGACTAGTTTAAAAAATTAAATGAAATTTTCTACTACATTGTACTTATATAATTCAAATTTCATTCCAAGTCCAATGTTTTAGAGCTCACGTTCAATAAGATTTAGTTAGCATCTTCCGGGCTCATTTATTACATAACATATGCTAATAATTTTTAAATAGTCTGTAATAAATTAAAACTATAATTATGTACTATTGAATTATAAAATTTAGATGTAGGCCTATCACTGATTAAGAGATTCAATATAATACATTGTTTATCATAAACAACTCCAGCTGTAATTAACCCAATATAATCATATACCCAATTATATAAATACACTAAAGGAATAACGTTGCTGTTCATTTTATCTAAACAACCTGAAGGCTATGATTCTATTGTATGAACCTCATAGAGATCAATTCACCACTCATCGTATGAGATGAAACCATAATTGTCAGAATCAATACAGTTAAATACATCCTCATTAATGTCATCAGAAAGTGAAGTGAGGTTTGACTAAATACATCAATATATCATTAAAGTTAATTGAGTATTGAATATATCTCATTGTTCTGGATTTTTTTATACTTTCAAAATATTCAAATGTCATTTCCTTTCCATCAGTAACTTCAAGAAAGTTCATCAACTTCATATAACTACATTTAATAATTTATATCACTTTAAAATTTAAGAAAATTGACCTGTATTAATATTAAACAATTTTGACATCATTAGGATCAAACACCTTCTCATTAATAAACTTCTCCATTACTTTATGTATGTGTTTAAGACTCACTTTCCCAATTTCATCAATGCCAAAGTTTTCTTTGAAATACCTCTTATATTATTGACTCCATGACTCATTGTCTACAGATAATGAGTACTACAAAGAAGTAAGGACAAAAGGGATACTAATGGTTTATCAGCAATGTTTCTGTTAACTGTTTTGATTAGTAACAAAATTAATAAGGAATTAACAGTTCATTCACATAATGAAACAACTCTCAGAAAGGACATGTATATCATATGTAGGATTGTCCTGTTATAAATTCAATAATAAGAGACCTTACACATAAGGCCAATGTCAATGAAAATTATTGTGTCTAACTGATGAGACATTAAAGTCATTACGTGTATATTGGTATTTGGAAAACATTGAGGGTTAATCCTGTCATGAAACTGATTCCTATTGACTGATACTAACTTATTATTGGACTAACATTATAATGTTGTTACACAGAGATAAGGGGTTAATTACTACATCACTTTCAATACAGTAATAATATTATACATGAATATGCATAATTCTAGTTTTTATTAAAGTACATTTCATCAGTTTTGATATGGTATATGTACTGACAGGGATTACATTTTGGTATCATGTGATTTAGGTGAGTGTTAAGAGAAACCATAAACTTGTTAATGAGAAAAATATTATTCTCAGGGCTACTGAATGTAATGGCAATGATAAGGAGGCTACTCTTGACTGCTACTCAATACAAATATTCTCTTCTACGTACTCCTATTATTATTACTTCTAGGAAGTACTCATTATCTGCAGATGAAAGTTTTGAATTGAAGCACAAAAAATTTTTCAAAGAGACTCTTGGAGTTGATGTGGATAAAAAAGAAAAAGCAAGTCTCAAAGATGCACATAAACATGTAGATTTACTTGACATTGAAAAGTCTTTTGATCCCAAGGATGTGAAAGCTTATAGAGACAGGTAACATTTATGCTATAAATTCTCAGTTTTAAGATGTGAATAGTTTGATCAAAATCTTAAAGTATCTTGGATTTACTGATGAAAAAGAATTGTCATTTGAAGAGTACTTTGAAAATGTAAAAACCTCTCTTCAGAATGATAAAGTACATAATCATATTTTGAAGTGTTAGTTGTATTTTTGTTTTTCAGTCAACAGTTGCATCACTTTCTCGTGATACTGTTATGGATGCTTTTAACTGTCTTGATTCTAATAAAGATGATTTCATCTCCTATCACGAGTGGGTAATCTATATGAGGTTTCTCAATTTTGGCTCAACAGAGGAAATGAGGCAAATGTTTGATGCATTGGATACCAATGGTGATGGTAAATTGAGCAGAGAAGAGTTTGGTCAAGTCAATAGTGGTTTCTGGCTCAATGCCCAAGGTGCTGAGAATACTGACATCATGTTTGGACCAGTTAACTAAAACAATAATCCTTGAAATCTTAATACATTGCATGAAATTTTCATTAGTTTTGTATGCTTCCCCTTTTTTTAAAAATTATTATAAACTTGTTACAGATGAGATGTCTTACAACAGCTACAATACAAGTCAAAATGAAGAATCATGTACACTTCTTCATTGGATACAGTGTAATATATTGTATGATAATAAGATATATCACTGTTAAAATAGATTGGTAGTTTTAACCAACTAGTGGTCACTCTGGTTGAGTACAAAATACATTGTAAAGTAACCCTGAGAGGAATTGTTAGATTCATTTTATCATAATTGGCTGCAGTGGTCAAGTTGAATAAATTAATACATTACTAATTAACCACATTCATGTAACATATATGGCTTACTGTCTCAATAGTGTATATATATATATATATATATATATGGCTTTAATGGTAACAAGGAATGGTTTAAACACATCATTAAAGAACAGCATGATAAGCAAGAAATATAATAGCTATCAAAGTGATATAAACCATTGAGGGTGACAATAAATATGTGTAATTATAGTTTCTGTTGCATCCATATGATACGTTATGTACTGACAAGTAGGCTACATATTGGTATCATGTAATTAGCTGAGTGTTAAGAGAAACCATAAAAAACTGTTAACAAGAAAACTGATTAAATATTATTCTCAGTTCTACTGGGTATAATGGCAATGATAACGAGGCTACTCTTGACTGCTACTCAATACAAATATCCTCTTCTACGTGCTCCTATTATTATTATTTCTAGGCAATACTCATTATTTGCAGATGAAAGTTTCAAATTGAAGCACAAAATTTTTTTCAAAGAGACTCTTGGAGTTGATGTGAATAAAAAAGTAATTAATAAGAAGCATGTGATATATCTATATGTAAGTAAGGAACAAAGAAGTATACACAAGATGATGTCGTTGCTTAGAAACAATTATTAGTAATGTCCTTAACATTGCCATTATCTTATCTAGTAGCCCTGAGAGGAATTGTTAGATTAATTTGATCATGATTGGCTGCAGTGGTCAAGTTAAATAAATTTAATCATATTTAATTATCCATCCATCCATCCATACATACATACATATATATATATATATATATATGGCTTTAATGGTAACAAAGAATGTTTTAAACATATCATTAAAGAACAGCATGATAAAAAAAACCTATCAAAGTGATGTTACATAATAATTTCAATGTGTCTATTGTAAAATAAAACTATGAGTTCCAGGTTTCCATGTTACAGTGTAATCAGTTCAGTATTCCATGATTCGTAATATCCATGAGTACTTCATCATTGGCAACCCATTACAAATAATGGACCCATTGAAACCACTGGTTATTAGCATCCATCAATTATCAACGATAAAAAATACCAAGATCTACCATGTGGTTTCTGCAGTTAATAATACACGTGTAATAAATGTTATAAAGTAGCCACACCCACACACAGTTACACACTTGTCTATGTAATAAGAGTTTATGTCCATGTGGTAGAAAGTCATTCTCAATATGTTCATGACTTGACTAGGTTAGTAATCTTTTATGACATAGACCCAATGTTATCGTTCTTTTTCTTATAACACTAGATTGGTTAGCACTAAAAGGATCATATCCTTCACTGATTATACTTCAGGAACTAAATGGATGGTTTATCAGCAATATTTCTGTTAACTGTTTTTATTAATGAAATAGTCAATATTCAATTTACAGTTTATTTACTTCAATAAACAATTCAGAAAGGACCTGTATGTAGTATGTAGGATTGTCCTGTTATAAATTTCATAATGAGAATCATCACACACAGGGCCAACATCAATGAAAATTATTGTGTCTAACTAATGAGACATTAAAGTCATTAAGTGCATATTGCCATTTCAAAAACATTGAGGGTTACAATGAATATGTATAATTATAGCTTCTATTGGGTCTATATGACATGTTATGTACTGACAGAAGACTACATATTGGTATCATGTAATTAGGTAGGTGTTAAGAGAAACCATAAACCTGTTGATGAGAAATCTGGCTAAATATTATTATCACGATTTTTGAATTAAATTACAAAAAATTTTTCAAAGAGACTCTTGGTGTTCATGTGGATAAAAAAGAAAAAGCAAGTCTCAAAAATGTACATGAACATGTAGATTTGTATGCCAAAGAGAAGACCTTTCATCCCAAGGATGTGGAAGCTTTTAGAAACTGGTAACATATATCCTATAAATTCTCAGTTTATGATATGAATAGTTTACTCAAAGTGTTAAAGTATCTTGGATTTGCTGATGGAAAAGAATTGTCATTTGAAGAATATTTTGAAAATTTACAAACTTCTTTTCAGAATGATGAAGTACATAATCATATATTGAAGTGTCAGTTGTATTTTGTTTTCCAGTCAACTGTTATGTCACTTGTTGATGAGGTTAGTGTAGACACTTTTTACTGTCTTGATTCTAATAAAGATGGTTTCATCTCCTATGATGAGTGGCTAATCTATATGAGGCTTCTCAATTTTGGCTCAACAGAGGAAATGAGGAAAATGTTTGATGCATTAGATACCAATGGTGATGGTAAATTGAGCAGAGAAGAGTTTGGTCAAGTCAATAGATCTTTCTGGCTCAATGTCCCAAGTGCTAAGACTACTGATACCATGTTTGGACCAGTTAACTAGAACAAGAACTCTTGAATTTCCAATAGATTGTATGAAATGTCCATTAGTTTTGTATGCTCCCTTTATTTTTTAAAAATTCTAATAAATTGTTACAGATGAGATGTCTCACAACAGCTACAATGCAAGTCAAGTTGGTGAAATATGTACACTCCTTTATTGGACACCGTGTAATATATTGTATTATAATAAGATATATCACGGTCAAAATAGATTGGTTGTTTTAACCAACTAATGGGATCACTCTGGTTGTATAAATGACTACAAACTAGATTGAAAAGTATCCCTGAGAGGAATTGTTACATTTATTTATGATGATTGAAAGTTGTTAGTAATACAGAATTGACATAGTAATTAGTAAAAAGTGTGTGGTATACATATGTAAGTAAGGACAAAATGAGTACACACAAGAGGCAGTGGTCAAGTTAAATAAATTAAATGTGTTACTAATTAACCATATTCACATAGCATAGCATATATCACTTACTGTCTCAATAGTGTGTATGTATGTGTGTGTGTGTGTGTGTGTGTGTGTGTGTGTGTGTGTGTGTGTGTGTGTGTGTGCGTGTGTGTGTGTTGCTTTAATGGTAACATAGAATGTTTTAAACATATCATTAAAGAACATGATGAACAAGAGCTATCAAATTGTTATCACATAATTATTTCGGTGTTTCTATTATGAAGTGAAGCTAGGGGGGGTTCCAGGTTTCCATGTTACAATGTAATCAGTTTAGGATTCCATGATTTGTGATCTCCATGAATACTTATCATTGAAACCCATTACAAATAATGGAACCAAATGGAACTATTGGATATTGTAGTATCCATTTATATCCGACCATTATCTTTGATTAAAACATAGATCATAATCTACCATGTTACCGCCATACTTAAAAGTTATAAAACAGTCATACTTACACATGGTTACACATGTCTACTTTATAAGTGTTTCTGTCCATGTGGTAGAAAGTAGTTCTCAATATATTCATGACTTGTCTAGGTTATTGAACTTTACAAAATAAAACCTAACGTTTTTTTTCTTTTTCTTATAACACTAAAATCATTAGTGCTAAAAGGATCATATACTTTATTGATTTCACCTCTAGAACCAAACAAATGGTTGTATCAGCAAAGTTTCTGTTAACTGTTTTGATTAATAATACAATTATTATTGAATGAGGCAAATGTTTGATGCATTGGATATGAACGATGATGGCAGGGAAGAGTTTGATCAAGTCAATAATGCTTCCTGGCTCAATGCCCTAGTAGATTTTATGAAATCTCCATTAGTTTTGTATACTCCCCTTAAATATTTAAAAAAATATAATATAGCTGTTAGTAATATGGAATTGACATAGTAATTAATAAGAAGTATGTGATATAGACATATATAAGTAAGGACAAAAGGAGTACACAAAAGACAATGTCTTTGCTTAGAAAATAGTTATTAGTAATGTCCTTAACATTGCCAATATCTTATCTAGTAGCCCTGAGAGGAAATGTTAGATTAATTTGATCATGATTGGCTGCAGTGGTCAAATTAAATAAACTCAATCATATCTAATTAACCATACTCATGTAGCATATGGCTTACTGTCTCAATAATGTGTACACATCATACATACATACATACATGCATACATACATACATACATGCATACATACATACATACATACATACATATATACATACATACATACATACATACATACATACATACATACATACATACATATATATACATGAAGACTTCATAGTGAAGCACTGACTAGAGCTAGAAAGATTGTATAATTAGCAGCAGTGTCTGTGCAAGAATGCTAGAGACTAGTGATAAGCTTCAGTTGCACTTGTCATTGCGTTTAGGGGCTTAATGTATTAATTGTTTGCTATGTGTGTCAGTGGTTAAAGGATGGTCGCTTTCAATTGTCTTGTACAACAATAAAATAAATGAAACAATATATATATATATATATATATATATATATATATGGTTTTAATGGTAACATAGAATGTTTTAAACATATCATGAAAGAATTCTAATGTAATAAACGTTATAAAGAGCCCATATCTACACAGTTACCCACTTGTCTACATAATAAGAGTTTATGTCCATGTGGCATGTGGTATATAGAAAGTGGCTCTCAATATGGTTATGACTTTTCTAGTTTAGCTATCTTTCTTTTTCCTATAATACTAGAATGATTAGTGCTAAAAGGATCATATCCTTTACTGATTTCTCCTCTGAAACCAAACAAATGGTTTAACAGCAGTGTTTCTGTTAACTGGTTTTATTAGTAATATAATTAATATGCAATTGACTGTTTATTTACTTCAACAAACAACTCAAAAAGGACCTGTATGTAGTATGTAGGATTGTCCTGTTATAAATTTCATAATGAGATAGAATCATCACACACAGGGCCAACATCAATCAAATATTTTGTGTCTAACTAATGAATGAGACATTAAACAGAATTGTCATAGTTCTAACATTGCTACATGACTGTCAAGTGTAAGTCAGGTTTAACGGCAGTGTTTCTGTTAACCAGGGTTAGTCATAGAAATGTTGGATAATGACATCACTTAACTCATAGTGATGTCATCATAGGACAAGTTATACCAGGAGCCACCCAACAAAATAGCATTAATATACTACCATCATTACATAACTGCAAACAAATATAGCAGCAGTTGTCCAAACAACTTTTACAATTTGTTATATTATAGACTATAATACAATCAAGTGAATAAACTAAGATATGAATGCCATCTGCTATATCATTAATTAATACCAATTGTATGGAAACCAAGTAGGACAGTCCAAGATCAGCAAATGTTAGTAATGATTCCTAGGCCTACTCCCTAACTCTAAACATAAAGCATTAAAATACATGACTTGATGTTTGGTCTGTCTCACTGGGTTGAGACCAAAGGTCAGACTGTCCCACTGACCATATGCTAATCACATTTTAGTCTGGCCTAAATTCATCCGGTTTAAACACAAAAGTATTTTGCTAATATTTGACCTTGTTTAAGTTTGTCTAGTATTTTAGCTGTAGTTCATCATATACAGCTGAAAGTCATGAATCTAAAGATATATAATTATACTATTCTTTATGTTAATAGCTTTTTTCTAAGATATTTTTTAAAAAGCCCAAATATCCCAGGTTTTGATGCAATTACATGATGTTATGATAGAAATATTGTATGCATTAGTAAGTTAATTGTATGCTAAGTCATCTCCAAAGATTTTTTCCATCATATGGTCTACTTCATGTTTTAATCCTTTGTAGTAGTCATCCATTGTGTTAAATTGATCTACATTTTTCTCTGTTTCGTCATAATGTATCACAATATCACATTTTCATCATCATTGTCATACTCACTTGTTTCTTCATTATTTCATAAGTACTTGTAATTTACTTAAGTCTTGGCACCATGCCTGCAATGAATAATAATTATAGTTTGTATTGCATCCATATGACATATTATGTACTAGCAGGAGGGTATATTTTGGTGTTATCTAATTTAAGTGGGTGTTAAGAGAAACCATAAACCTGTTGATATTATTTTCAGGGTTACTAAGCACAATGACAATGATAAGAAGGCTACTATTGACTGCTACTCAATACAAATATCCTCCTCTACGTGCTCCTATTATTCTTACTTCTAAGAAGTACTCATTATCTGCAGATGAAAGTTTTAAGTTGAAGCACAAAAAAGTTTTCAAAGAGAGTTTTGGTGTTGATGTGGATAAAAAAGAAAAAGCAAGTCTTAAAAACGTACATGAATGTATGGATTTGTTTGCCAAAGAGAAGACCTTTCATCCCAAGGATGTGAAAGCTTATAGAGACAGGTAACCTTTATTCTATAAATTCTCAGTTTTAAGATGTGAATAGTTTGATCAAATTCACAAAGTATCTTGGATTTACTGATGGAGAAGAATTATCATTTGAAGAATACTTTGAAAATTTACAAACTTCTCTTCAAAATGATAAAGTACATAATCATATATTGTAGTATTAGTTGTATTTTTGTTTTCCAGTCAACTCTTATGTCACTTGGTGATGAGGTTAGTGTGGCCCTTTTTAACTGTCTTGATTCTAATAAAGATGGTTTCATCTCCTACGATGAGTGGCTAATCTATATGAGGCTTCTCAATTTTGGCTCAACAGAGGAAATGAGGCAAATGTTTGATGCATTGGATACCAATGGTGATGGTAAATTGAGCAGGGAAGAGTTTGATCAGGTCAATTTTCGTTTCTGGCTCAATGAACCAGGTGCTGAGACTACTGACATCATGTTTGGACCAGTTAACCAAAACAAGAATTCTTGAAATTTTCATTATAATTAGTTTTGTATGCTCCCCCTGTTTTTTAAAAGTTATAATAAAGTGGTTACGGATGAGATATCTCATAACAGCTACAATACAAGTCAAGTTGATGAATCATATACACTCCTTCATTGGACACATATATGTAAGTAAGGACAAAAGGAGTACACACAAGAGGCAGTGGTCAAGTTAAATAAATTAAATGTGTTGCTAATTAACCATAATCATATACCATAACATATATGGCTTACTGTCTCAATAGTATATGTGGTTTAAATGTTAACATAGAATGTTGTTAGTAATATGGAGTTGACATAGCTATTAGTAAAGGTATGTGGTATATATATATTTGTAAGTAAGGACAAAAGGAGTACAGACAAGAGGATGTCTTTGCTTAAAAACAGTTATTAGTAATGTCCTTAACATTGCCATTATCTTATCTAGTAGCCCTGAGAGGAATTGTTAGATTAATTTGATCATGATTGGCTGCAGTGGTCAAATTAAATAAACTCAAGTAGCATATGGCTTACTGTCTTAATAATGTGTACACATACATACATACATACATACATACATACATACATACATACATACATACATACATACATACATACATACATACATACATACATACAACATACATACATACATACATACATATATATACATACCAAGTGATGTTACATAATTCTTCCAATGTATCTATTGTAAAATACAACTATGGGTTCCAGGTTTCCTTAATATAAATACCAGGATCTACTACGTGGTTTCCACAGTTATTATTCCTAAATGTAATAAAAGTTTTAAAGTAGCCATGTCCACACACAGTTACCCACTTGTCTATGTAATAAGAGCTTATGTCCAAGTGGGATATAGAAAGTGGCTCTCAATATGGTCATGACTTTTCTAGGTTAGCTATCTTTCTTTTTCCTATAATACTAGAATGATTAGTGCTAAAAGGATTATATCCTTCACTGATTTCTCCTCTGAAACCAAACAAATAGTTTAACAGCAGTGTTTCTGTTAACTGGTTTTATTAGTAATATAATTAATATGCAATTAACTGTTTATTTACTTCAATAAACAACTCAGAAAGGACCTGTATGTAGTATGTAGGATTGTCCTGTTATAAATTTCATAATGAGAATCATCACACACAGGGCCAACATCAATGAAATATTTTGTGTCTAACTAATGAATGAGACATTAAACAGAATTGTCATAGTTCTAACATTGCTACATGACTGTCAAGTGTAAGTCAAGTTTAACAGCAGTGTTTCTGTTAACCAGGGTTAGTCATATAAATGTTGGATAATGACATCACTTAACTCATAGTGATGTCATCATAGGACAAGTTATACCAGGAGCCACCCAACAAAAAAGCATTAATATACTACCATCATTACATAACTGCAGACAAATATAGCAGCAGTTGTCCAAACAACTTTTACGATTTGTTATATTATAAACTATAATACAATCAAGTGAATAAACTAAGATATGAATGCCATCTGCTATATCATTAATTAATACCAATTGTATGGAAACCAAGTAGGACAGTCCAAGATCAGCAAATGTTAGTAATGATTCCTAGGCCTACTCCCTAACTCTAAACATAAAGCATTAAAATACACGACTTGATGTTTGGTCTGTCTCACTGGGTTGAGACCAAAGGTCAGACTGTCCCACTGACCATATGCTAATCACATTTTAGTCTGGCCTAAATTCATCCGGTTTAAACACAAAAGTATTTTGCTAATATTTGACCTTGTTTAAGTTTGTCTAGTATTTTAGCTGTAGTTCATCATATACAGCTGAAAGTCATGAATCTAAAGATATATAATTATACTATTCTTTATGTTAATAGCTTTTTTCTAAGATATTTTTTAAAAAGCCCAAATATCCCAGGTTTTGATGCAATTACATGATGTTATGATAGAAATATTGTATGCATTAGTAAGTTAATTGTATGCTAAGTCATCTCCAAAGATTTTTTCCATCATATGGTCTACTTCATGTTTTAATCCTTTGTAGTAGTCATCCATTGTGTTAAATTGATCTACATTTTTCTCTGTTTCGTCATAATGTATCACAATATCACATTTTCATCATCATTGTCATACTCACTTGTTTCTTCATTATTTCATAAGTACTTGTAATTTACTTAAGTCTTGGCACCATGCCTGCAATGAATAATAATTATAGTTTGTATTGCATCCATATGACATATTATGTACTAGCAGGAAGGTATATTTTGGTGTTATCTAATTTAAGTGGGTGTTAAGAGAAACCATAAACCTGTTGATTATATTCTCAGGGTTACTAAGCACAATGACAATGATAAGAAGGCTACTATTGACTGCTACTCAGTACAAATATCCTCTTCTATGTGCTCCTATTATTCTTACTTCTAAGAAGTACTCACTATCTACAGATGAAAGTTTTAAGTTGAAGCACAAAAAATTTTTCGAAGAAACTCTTCGTGTTGATGTGGATAAAAAAGAAAAAGCAAGTCTCAAATAGTACATGAATATTATACTCAATGAGTAACTTTGGTTATATATATATATATAACGTGAGTATATCAATATCTGAAAAGATGTAATATTAATTGATACTTTAGCACTTCAGTTCAAACCTAACATTTTAGAGATCATATGCAGTAAGAGTTAGCAAGCATCTTCCAAGTTCATTTATTATATATATATACTAATATATTTTATATTGTCTGTAATGAATTAAAGCTATAATTTGTAATTGACTTATAAAATTTATGTGTAGTAATTACTTGTATATTTGTATTTCAAAACCATTGAGAGTGACTCAATTAAAATGTAGAGTTATAGTTTCTATTGTAGTACATTACATCTATATGACATGGTATGTACTGACAGGATGCTACATTTTGGTATCATGTTCTAGGTGGGTGTATACATATATGTTAAACATAATGAAGCCTGCTAAATTAGAAATCTGACTTATTCTCAGGGCTACTGAGCACAATGGCAATGATAAGGAGGCTACTATTGACTGCTACTCAATACAATTATCCTCTTCTACATGCTTCTATTATTATTATTTCTAGGAAGTACTCACTATCTGCAGATGAAAGTTTTGAATTGAAGCACAAAAAATTATTGAAGAGACTCTTGGTGTTGATGTGGATAAAAAAGAAAAAGTAAGTTTCAAAAAAGTGTATGAACATATAGATTTGTATGCCAAAGAAAAGACCTTTGATCCCAAGGATGTGGAAGCTTTTAGAAACAGGTAAAATTTATCCTATAAATTCTCAGTTTTATGATATGAATAGTTTAATCAAAGTGTTAAAATATCTTAGATTTACTAATGGAGAAGAATTGTCATTTGAAGAATCTTTGAAAATTTAAAAGGTTCTCTTCAGAATAATAAAGTACATGATCATATATTGAAGTGTTAGTTGTAATTTTGTTTTTCAGTCAACAATTGCTTCACTTTCTCATGATGCTGTTATGGGTGTTTTTAACTGTCTTGATTCTAATAAAGATGGTTTCATCTCCTATGATGAGTGGCTAATCTATATGAGGCTTCTCAATTTTGGCTCAACTGAGGAAATGAGACAAATGTTTGATGCATTGGATACCAATAATGATGGAAAATTGAGCTGGGGAGAGTTTTATCAAGTCAACAGTGCTTTCTGGTTAAATGGCCCAGGTGCTGGTAATACTGACACCGTGTTTGGACCAGTTAACTAGAATGTGAATTCTTGAAATCTTCAATAGATTGTATGAAATCTCCATTAGTTTTGTATGCTCTCCTTATTTTTAAAAAATTATAATAAAGCTGTTACAGATGAGATGTCTCATAACAGTTACAATACAAGTCAAGTTGATGAATCATGTACACTCCTTCAATGGACACAGTGTAATATATTGTATGATAATAAGATATATCACTGTTAAAATAGATTGATTGTTTTAACCAACTAATGGGGTCACTCTGGTTGTATAAATGACTACAAACTAGATTGAAAAGTGTTGACAACATATAATGTTTTAATTACCACATTACTTATACAATTACTAGGAATTGACAGTTCATTTACTTTAACATCTCAGAAAGGACAACTATGTGGTATGTATAAATTTCATAGTAACAGCCCTCATACATAGGCCCAGCATCCATGAAAGTTATAAAACAGCTATGCCCATGCACAGTACCCATGTATCTACATAGAGTTTATGTGGTTCTCAAGATGTTCATGACTGTCTAGGTTAGTGAGCTTTATGAAATTCAAGCCAACATCATCATTCTTTTTCTTATAACACTAGAATGTTTAGCACTAAATTTATCATATGCTTCACTGATTTCACCTCTGGAACTAAACAGATGGTTTATTAGCAGTGTTTCTGTTAATCTGGGTTAGCCATATGTTAGATGTTATAAGTCACATCTACTGGACAATTGTAAAGGGTCTGAGAATGAACCTATGTTTGTGTAAATTATATATAACAATCAATCCATCACTATAGGATAGGTGGTTCTTGGTATTACTTTTCCTATGATGACATCATTTAACATCATACTGATGTCATCATAGGCCAAGTTATACCTAGTAAGTTGCCATTTTTACTTACATAACTGTAAACTAATATAGTGTCAGCTGTCCAAACTAATTTAGCTTGTGTTATGATTCATAACACAATCAAGTGAATAAACTACAAAGATAATTATTATAAACATCACCTGCTATATCATCAATTAGTACTCGTTGTATGGAAGCAAAGTGGGAAAGTCCAAGATCAGCATATTTTAATACTGATTCCTACTCCCTAAACTCTAAACATAAAGCATTAAAGTATATGGCCTGAGGATTGGACTGTCCCACTGGGCACCTTATCATTATGCTAATCACAAACTAGTCTGACCTAATTTTTTTTCTTCTCAACATCAACAAATAAGAGCAAGTAATAATGGAGGTGCTCTAGTTAATGTACATACAACACTAATGTCCTTACCATGTATTGTGTTTAAAAATCTGCTATACAAGTGCTTCCTTTATGCCTATATGCAATGATGTCATTACATTACAGACAATGCATAGAGGACTTGACAATAATTAGCAACATCATTGCTGTAGTAAATAATTTTTCACATCTAAATATCATTTTGTATTCTGCTTTTGTATCCTATGTAGCTTGTACCTTTGTTTTGTTATTGATAATGAGCCAGTGACTTGTGTAATGATTGAGAATATAGATCTAATTATGTCAATCTTGGAACAGTTACAAGAGATATTCTATGTAATAAATACAATATTAAATTATGCTCACAGATGATCATATACATTAAATGTTATGATGAAATTAATGAACTCTTGAGCCAATTGATGAACCAAAGACTTGATGTTATCTTCTTACTTGTGCTAGCATTGTTATTATATCCTTGAACTACATCACTATTGGGGAAGGAAGGATGTCTCTTACACTACATATCTCTTAGGTGTTCTCATTGTCTTTAGATGTAAAAGATTACAATACATTTCAACTTTTGTCTTAAATCTATAGTGTTTGATCTTTAAGTTATAGAATTGTTGTTATAGAATTACACACTTGCCACAATTCTTGTTTGTTTGTTTGTTTGTTTTTTATCCTATGAAACCTCTTCTCTCTGTTGAGTATGACACATGATGACAGTATTATGCATTGTTGAGCTAGTTGGCTTTAAAAGTTGTTGTAAAAATAATGTCCAAACAAAATATATATATATATATATAACTTTCCAATAATGTGTCTTAGTAAACAATTCAGAAGTGCATGTAAATGATGTTGTGCCCAATGTTGTGTAAGTCAGCTACTTTATCATGTGATCTAATTATTAACAATTTTGCCTATTACATTAAACTCTCAAATTAAACAGCTAATGGCATTATTTTTCCTGTTCAGTCTTCTTTAATATTTTGTTTGTTTATGTAAACAGTTTCACATAAATGTTTACATTAACTCTTCAATTTGACTCAATTGAACTGATCCTTTAAGGTAAAACACTTTATTAGCTTGTGTATGATTTTATGTACAAATTCACTTTAACAAATTTGCAATAAAAATCAATACTAGAATGAATATATATGTCGTCTATTATACTACTGATCTCTGCCCACTAAATCTAAACACACAACGAAATGTGGACATTCTCCTGGTCCACAACATATGTATCAATATGATGTTGTATATATAATTCTACAGGCTTTGTTAACTGACTGTTTTTTAATTATTGTACATAACAATAGAATTATGAAGCAAATGAACATACAAATATATTATAGTTAACATTATAGGACTGCCTGGCATGCTGTGTGTGCCAGGCAGAAAAGATTTGGCACTCTTGATTTTAAATAAATAATTATTTCAAAGAAATACCTTCAAAATCTCTCTCTATAAATTTCACCAGATGCTATCATTTTATCCAATTTTGACAAATTCTTTTAATTTCAACACTACATTTCAATTTTTCTGATCACATGTTGTTATCATTCTCAAGAATAATACCTGCAGGAATGAGAAAATCTGATCTTATCTACCTACTAAATGAGCTACCACTAGAAGACTTATAACTTGCTCTTTGATTTGTGTCAATGCAGTAGCTACTTACATAATCTAACTACTGACAATTTATGTAGTGTACATAAATTATAACTGATATAGGAAGTATATTAAGACTATAATAACTATATATATAACATTACCACTCCCTCAACTCGATAAGATGGCTACCCCTTCTGTTGTTCCTGCTAGTAATCTCAAGTGTAGTATTTGTTTGGACCTCTTTAGTGATCCTCGTGTTCTTCCTTGTCTTCACATATATTGTTTGAAGTGTCTACACGGTCTAGTGAGTAAAGAGAAAAGTGATCTCAGTTGTCCTCAGTGTAAAACTAAACATGAGATACCAAAAAGAGACGTGGCTAATTATCTTCGTGATCTCTCCATTTTACCAGAGTTAGAGGCAGCTAAAGCTACAACAAAGAAAGAGTCAAAGATGTGTGGTTTATGTACCTCTGGGGAGGTAGCTATAGCTTATTGTCAAGACTGTTGTGAGTATTTGTGTAGTTATTGCCAAGATGTGCATAAGAAAATGAAAATGTTTACAACTCACAAAATCGCTTCAGTGGAAGCCTTGTCAACAATTATATATGCTACTAAACAGTCTGCTTTATGTCCTCATCATTCAGAGTACAAACTAGAGATCTTTTGTAAGACTTGTGACACGTTGGTATGTTCTATGTGTATGTTAGAGTCCTCTCATAAAGGACATAGCTATGACATCTTGAAGAATGTCCAACATGAGTTGATGAAACGAATTAAATCAACAACTCAAAGTGTTGAGAAAAAGGGGAAAAAATTCAAATCTTGTCTTGTTTCAGTTGAGAAATTTGAACAACGAGTGTGTAGTCAACGTGATAAACTTGAAGCTGAGATAAATGCTGTCTGTGATGAGTATATAACTAAAATAAAAGCAATGAAGGAGGAGCTTCTAAAACAAGTCGATTCCAAGTTCGCTGAAGACAGCAAGACAATATGGGGAACTAAAGAGCATCTTGAATTTTTATTATCTCAAATTGAGAGTTGTCAAGCATTTAGTGAACGCTATCAAAAACAAAGTAATGAGGGGGAGATGTTATCACTGTTGAATCAGCTTCTTCACCATCTAACAGAGCTTGATAGTGCAGTTGCTGATACATCAGTAATATTTAGTTCTACTACCCCACTTACTGATTTAAAAAAATCTGTTCTAAATTTATCAAGTCTCGGTACACTTTCTGTTGCTAAAGATGCTACATTTACACAAGGTAGCCTTCTAAAGACAGCTGAAATATATAAGGATGAGAAAACCACTCTTGTTTATATTTTAAACGAGCCAATAGCACACCTTGTAAAGTGGGAATGTAAATATGGTTACAGTTATATCATGACATCAACTTGTCCTGTAGTCGTATCTAGTGATAATCAATTAGAAATAGAATTCACTCCAACAGTATCAGGGACATATAGTTTTCAGCTAATACCAGCCGGATGTCCAAGAGTAGGAATTCAAAAATTCAGTTTTGTGTACAAAACATCAGCTCCAATAAAGTCAAGTTATATATATGTCAAGGAAAGCTCACCTTCAACAAAGTCAGGTTATAGTGAGAAATGTTCCACTCTTGATACTTCCAAATATTGTAATCAAGAAACTAAAGTATTAAACACTCAAGAAGATGAATCTGAGTGCAGTTTTGTGTATGAAGCTTCAGCTCCAACAAAGTCAAGTTATGGCAAGGAAAGCTCACCTTCAAAAAAGTCACATTATGGCAAGGAAAGCTCACGTTCAACAAGATCAACTTATGTCAAGGAAAGCTCACATTCAACAAGGTTAAATTATGGCAAGGAAAGCTCACCTTCAATAAAGTCAAGTTATAGTGAGGAATGTTCCACTCTTGATACTTCCAAATATGGTAATCAAGAAAGTAAACTATTAAACACTCAAGAAGATGAATTTGAGTGCAGTTTTGTGTACAAAACTTCAGCTCCAACAAAGTATACTTATGGCAAGGAAAGCTCACCTTCAACAAAGTCAAGTTATGGCAAGGAAAGCTCACCTTCAACAAAGTCAAGTTATGACAAGGAAAGCTCACCTTCAATAAAGTCAAGTTATAGTGAGAAACATACCACTCTTGATGCTTCCAAATATGGTAATCAAAAGAGTAAAGTATTAAACACTCAAGAAGATGAATTTGAGTGCAGTTTTGTGTACAAAACTTCAGCTCCAACAAAGTCAAGTTATGGAAAGGAAAGCTCACCTTCAAGAAAGTCAAGTTATGGCAAGGAAAGCTCACCTTCAACAAAGTCAGGTTATAGTGAGGAATGTTCCACTCTTGATACTTCCAAATATGGTAGTCAAGAAACTATAGTATTAAATACTCAAGAAGATGAATCTGAGTTCAATTTTGATTACGAAACGTCAGCTCCAACAAAGTCAAGTTATTTCAAGGAAAGCTCACCTTCAACAAAGTCAAGTTATAGTGAGGAACACTGCACTCTTGATACTTCCAAATATGGTAATCAAGAAACTAAAATAATAAACACTCAAGAAAATGCGTGTTTAATACTTTAGTTTTACTTTTCATCTTCAATGTGTCACATAGTTGTAAGATTGTTTTGAAGAATGTGTGTGTGTGCTATTTTTCATTATTTTATTCTATTGTTGTATACCAATTAAATAAAATAAACCCATGAACATTGACTGTCAACATGGCAACCAATGAATTTCCTTACTCTTAGCACAAGTGGATCATTCTGTTAAGTTAACAAAAACTTCAGAGCAACACCATAGTTTCTGTAAACTCTAATAATAGACAATAGCAAAATCTGGTGATTTACTGGAACAGAATAATCAACAAAAGATCAACTGTCATAGCAATCTTGAGATTATTTTTTCTGCCTGCACACTGGCAGAAATGGCTGGTGTTATGTTTGTGTATTAGTTTCTATTTGTTCCATCATTTTATTCCAATGTTGTATGCAATTACTGAAGGTGACAAATAAAATTAACCTGCATACATTGATCATTGATTCACTTAGCAACCAATGAGTTAATTAAATTAGTCATCCCACAAGTCTGCACCACAAATTTTTCATTCTATTGCAATAGTTGTTCGCAGGCGCGTTTGTAAATCTGTCACTGAGTTATCTCAATAGACTCACAGTAAATCAACTATTTTTAAGAATCAAAAAAGGGAATACACAAATCAAATAAGATCCTACTTAAATACACAACTGAAAAGAGCAGAGCCTCAAGTCATAAGGACAAAGGCCCAAAAAATCATAACAAAAAAAACAATAAACAAAGAGATGGCTAAGGGAAGGACAAGAAGGAAGAGCTAGGATGAGATATATTAATCAAACCTATCAACACATATACAGTAATCAACACATGACACACAACTGCCTAATTACACTCATATACCAACACTCCCACTTAATTTGGTAGTTTGTGTTCCATTAGTCCCATACTCAATCGTAGAGTTTCGAACCTTCCTTTATTCAGTGGCTTGGTCAGTATGTCAGCAATCATGTCACTTGTTGGACAGTATCTCAGCTCAATTATTCTCTTCTGTAAAGCCTCACGAACATAGTGGTAACGAATATCAATGTGCTTTGTCCTTGCATGTATAATAGGATTTCTTGCAATGGCAATGGCCCCTTGATTGTCTTCCATCAGTACTGTTGGTGTAGTAGTGCTCACGTTCAAGTCTGACAATAACCTTCTCAACCAAGTTGCTTCTTGAGTAGCTGCACTAAGTGCCACATATTCAGCTTCAGATGTTGAGAGTGCAACAACTCCTTGCTTCTTGCTCAACCAGTCGATTGATCCTCCGGCCATTATGAACAAATTTCCAGTAGTTGAATGACGATCATCTAAGTCTCCAGCCCAATCTGCATCCGAATATCCAATCAGCTGTCCATCATTTGTTTTTCCATATTTTAGTGCTAGACTAACTGTACCTTTGAGATACCTCAGAATCCTTTTTACAGCTGTTAGGTGTGCCTCTGTTGGTTTGGAGTTGAATTTCGACACCACTCCTACTGCATGAGCAATGTCAGGGCGAGTTGCTGTGGCAGCATATAACAAACTTCCAACCATTGATTGATACTTGTTTGGATCAACTGCTTTGCTAACACCATCATCCTTGTTCAGCTCATTATTGACATCAGCTGGAGTTGAAACAACTTTAGAGTCAGTAAATCCATACTTCTCAAGCATCTTTAAAATGTACTGTTTCTGGTGTACCCAGATGCACTTCTGATCTTTGTCTTGCTCAATACTAATTCCGAGACAGTAATGGAGAGGTCCCATGTCCTTCATCTTGAATTGTGTTGCCAGGGTTTCTTTTATTCTCATCATTTCCTCTTGAGTTTTGGTGATTACAATGAGATCGTCCACATAGACTGCAACGATAGTAATTGTGTCAGCTATTTGGATGTAGACACACGGGTCAGCAGTACTCTGTTTGAATCCAATGGACTCCACGTAATGCCTAAATGCTGTGTTCCAGCATCGTGGTGATTGCTTGAGACCATACAGCGATTTTTTCAGCTTGCATACCAGGTGCTTTTTACCAGGTTGGACATAACCTGCTGGTTGCTCCATGTATATCTCCTCTTCTAGACTCCCATTGAGAAATGCTGTCACCACATCCATTTGATGTATCAACATATCGTTTTCAACTACAAAAGCTAGTAGTGCACTGATTGATGAGAATCGCACCACGGGTGAGAAAGTTTCCTCGTAGTCAATCCCATACTTCTGAGCATAACCCTTAGCAACCAGACGACCTTTGAACCGTTCCACTTTACCATCACTTCCATGTTTGACCTTGAATACCCACCTGCATCCAATAGGTTTGCAACCACTAGGTAGTTCTACAAGGTCCCATGTTTCATTTTCCATGAGTGATTTGTACTCCTCATCAGCAGCTGCTTTCCATTCTTTGGCACAATCACCACTAAGAGCTTCTTCTATGGTTTTAGGTTCATTGATTTGACACACATGATAGGCAACATGATGAACTTCATCATCCACTGATGCCACATCTGCATACTCGTCTTGACCATATCTCACAGGTGGTCTTCTCTGGTGTTCTGTACGACACTGATCTTCATTCTGTTGTTGTTGCTTCTCTTTTAGTTGTTCGTCTTTCTCTTCATTCAAGTCAGTATTCACTTCCACTGTATATTTTGACTTGGTTACTTCTCTGAGTCCAAAGTCTGCTTCATTGAATATCACATCACGTCTTATGACGACTTGTGAAGTCGTTTCATCCAACAGCCTGTACCCTTTTGACTCCTTACAGTACCCAATGAAACGAAGCTTCTCTGATTTTTTGTCTAACTTCTGTCGCTTATTATCTGGAATATGAGCATAGGCAATACACCCAAACACTTTCAGGTGACCAATATTTGGTTTCCTTTCATACCATCGCTCATGTGGTGTTGTATTGTTCTTAACAGCTGTTGTTGGTGTTCTATTTTGAATATATGCTGCTGTGGCAACTGCTTCAGCCCAGTATTTGTCGGATAATCCAGCATGAGCTATCATAGATCGTGCTGATTCCATTAGTGTTCTGTTCATTCGTTCAGCTACTCCATTTTGTTCCGGTGTGTGAGGTACAGTCAGCTCATGACGTATCCCCTTTGACTTTAGATAAGTCTTAAATTCTCCCGACAAATACTCTCCACCATTGTCTGTTCGTATGGCTCCAATTCTTTGACGACATTCATTTGTAGTGACTGCCTCGAACTCTTTGAATTTTTCGAACACTTCTGACTTGTTTTTAATAAAGTAAACAGCACAGCAACGTGAAAAATCATCAATGAAGGTTACAAAATATCGTCGTCCACCAATTGATTCTGTGGGCATTGGTCCACAAACATCACTGTGTACCAATTGAAGCTTTCGGGTCGAACGTATTTCTCCCACTGGCTTAAACGGGGCTCAATGCATTTTTCCTTCCACACATCCCTCACAAAACGACAGCTTCGATGTTTTTGAGAATCTCATTCCAGTTGCCAATTTCTTCTGAACAATATCTTGGAGTCGCTGTCCATTCACATGGCCTAGCCTTTGATGCCACATATCCATCTCATTTGTTTCTTTTGATGCTGTTGCAACTGAGGCTTGTTCTTGAGAGATGATAGGTTCACAGTCCAAATGATACATCTTTCCTGTTAACGAACCCATACCACATAGTTTTCCTTTCCTGTCTCTAATCCAGCATCTGAATTGACCAAATTTTACAATGTTTCCCCTTGCAGCTGCTGCTCTCACAGAAAACAAATTACAGGTCAGCTTGGGAACGTACAGTACTTCATGAATGACAGACTCTTTTGGCTTACTCATTTTGAATAGCATGTTAACCTTAACTTTTCCAATGCCAACAGCATTGACCACATGACCATCGCCCAACCCGACCTTCTCTGGCTTCTCGAATTCACGGTAATCTGACAACAATTCTTTATCCCGTGTCATATGACTTGATGCTCCAGAGTCCACTAGCCATTTGTCCTTTTGAGAGGAGTCCTCTGAGCCAAGTGACACTGCAAACGCTCCTGGACTGGCTGAATCCACATCCGAGTGTTTTTCTTCTGCAGGTTTGGCTCTATGCATAGGTCTTGGTCGTTCTTGTTGCTTTTTTCTTGGGCAGTTACGACGAAAGTGACCTTCCTCACCACAATCAAAACACTTGAGCCTACTTGCTTGCTTTGTTCTCTTCTGATGAGCTCCCACTAGCGCTGAGGCCGTGCCACGATTGACACCAGACAACACACTAGATCTACTTGAGTGTCCGTTTATCTTCTGTTCCTCATGAATTAGGGCTTGTTGGACAAAATTTAATCTCACATCATCAACGCGAGCCTCCAGAGCTGTCACCAGGGTAGAATAGCTCTGAGGTAGACTTCCCAGCAATGTGACCACCTGGTCCTCCTCTGAAATAGGAGCTCCAATTGCTGCTAACCTATCAGTGATTTCCTTCATGTGTTTCAAGTGTGCTTCCATTGATGAGCCTTCTTTCATTTCAGTTCGAAAGTACTGCTTCTTCAGGAAGAGTTTGTTAGCTAGAGTATCTCGCTCAAAATGGTTGCGTAGAGAATCCCAGGCTTCCTTTGGTTGCTCACATGAAGTCACTAAGTACAGCTGTGGAGTACTAATGGCTATAATGATTGTAGAAAATGTTTTCTGTGATCTCCTTCGAAATTCCACCTGTGCCCGAGCGTTTGCATCTTCTGCAAGTACCTCTGTACCATCTATGAATCCCCAGAGTCCTTTTGCCAGCAACAAGTGACGCATCTGGAACTTCCATGTGATCCAGTTTGAACTGTCCAGCTTGTCAATTGACCACTTTTCATCCACAGTTCCAGCCATTCTTCACAACTGCAGTGAATCCAGAAAGGTTTGGTTTGTTTCGTGACAACACAGTTCTTCCGGCACTTCTGGCAGAAATAAGTTTCTCTTTTTTGACAGATTTACTTGGAGTCTGGGCTCATAACCTGTTCGCAGGTGCGTTTGTAAATCTGTCACTGAGTTATCTCAATAGACTCACAGTAAATCAACTATTTTTAAGAATCAAAAAAGGGAATACACAAATCAAATAAGATCCTACTTAAATACACAACTGAAAAGAGCAGAGCCTCAAGTCATAAGGACAAAGGCCCAAAAAATCATAACAAAAAAAACAATAAACAAAGAGATGGCTAAGGGAAGGACAAGAAGGAAGAGCTAGGATGAGATATATTAATCAAACCTATCAACACATATACAGTAATCAACACATGACACACAACTGCCTAATTACACTCATATACCAACAATAGTATCATCAACACAGTCTTAAGATGATTGTTTAAATGTATTAGTATATGTTTGGAGCTCTTTAGTAATCTTGCTTGTATTATTTTTATTGTTTGGTTATTATATAATTTATCTGTTTCACTTTAGAATGTCAAAATTATCAGTAACAAAATGTCTTAGGGAAGGTGTGTCTCACTAATGTGTAAAATTATATATAGTTGCTATTGTAGTACATTTCATCTACATGACATGTATATTGGTATCATGTGACTTAGGTGGGTGTTAAGAGAAACCATAAAAACTGTCAATGAGAAAACAGATTAAATATTCTCAGAGCCAACAAGCACAATGGCAATGATAAGGAGGCTACTCTTGACTGCTACTCAATACAATTATCCTCTTCTATGTGCTCCTATTATTATTACTTCTAAGAAGCACTCATTATCTGCAGATGAAACTTTTGGGTTGAAGCACAAAAAATTTTTCAAAGAGACTCTTGGTATTGATGTGGATAAAAAGCTAGTCTTAAAAATGTATACAAACATGCAGATTTGTATGCCAAAGAGAAGACCTTTGATCCCAAGGATGTGGAACATTTATCCTATAAATTCTTAGTTTTATGATTGGAATAGTTTACTCAAAATGTTAAAATATCTTGGATTTGCTGATGGAAAAGAATTGTCATTTGAAGAATTCTTTGGAAATTTACTAACTTCTCTTCAGAATGATAAAGTACATAATCATATATTAAAGTGTCATATGTATTTTTGCTTTTCAGTCAACAGTTATGTCACTTTCTCATGATGCTATTTTTGGTGCTTTAACTGTCTTGATTCTAATAAAGATGGTTTCATCTCCTATGATGAGTGGCTAATCTATACGAGGCTTCTCAATTTTGGCTCAACAGAGGAAATGAGGCAAATGTTTGATGCGTTGGATACCAATGGTGATGGTAAATTGAGCAGGGAACAATTTGATCAAGTCAATAGATCTTTCTGGCTCAATGAACCAGGTGCTGAGACTATTGACGTCATGTTTGGACCTGTTAACTAGAACAGGGATTCTTCAAATGTTCATTAGTTTGTATACTCCCCCTTTATTTTTAAAAATTATAATAAAGTTGTTAGTAATATGGAATTGACATAAAAATTAGTAAAAAGTGTGTGGTGTACATATGTAAGTAAGGACAAAAGGAATACACACAAGAGGATGCTTTGCTGAGAAACAATTACTATTAATGTCTGTAACATTGCCATTATCTTATGTAAAATTATGAGAGGATTATTAGTTTAATTTGATCATGATTGGTTGCAGTGGTCGAGTTAAATAAAGTCAATCATTGTTAATTAACCATACTCATGTAGCATACTGTCTATTACATTAAACTCTCAAATCAAACAGCTAATGGCATTATTTTTCCTGTTCAGTCTTCTTTAATATTTTGTTTGTTTATGTAAACAGTTTCACATAAATGTTTACATTAACTCTTCAATTTGACTCAATAACACTTTATTAAGTTGTGTATGATTTTATGTACAAATACACTTTAACAAATTTGCAAAAAAAATGAATACTAGAATGAATATATATGTTGTCTATTACACTACTGATCTCTGCCCACTAAATCTAAATACACAACGAAATGTGGACATTCTCCTGGTCCACTACATATGTATCAATATAATGTGATATATATAATTCTACAGGCTTTGTTAACTGACTGTTTCTTTTAATTATTGCATACAACAATAGAATTATGGAGCAAATGAACATACAAATATATTATAGTTAACATTATAGGACTGCCTGGCAGGCTGTGTGTGCCAGGTAGAACAAAATTCAGCACTCTTATGTTTGAATAAATAATTATTTCAAAGAAATACCTTCAAAATCTCTCTCTATAAATTTCACCAGATGTTATCATTTTATCCAATTTTGACAAATTCTTTTGATTTCAATGCTACATTTCCATTTTTTTCTGATCACATGTTGTTATCATTCTCAAGAATAATACTTGCAGGAATGAGAAAATCTGATCTTATCTACCTACTAAATGAGCTACCACTAGAAGACTTATAACTTGCTCTTTGATTTGTGTCAATGCAGTAGCTACTTACATAATCTAACTACTGACAATTTATGTAGTGTACATAAATTATAACTGACACAGGAAGTATATTAAGACTATAATAACTATATATATAACATTACCACTCCCTCAACTCGATAAGATGGCTACCCCTTCTGTTGTTCCTGCTAGTAATCTCAAGTGTAGTATTTGTTTGGACCTCTTCAGTGATCCTCGTGTTCTTCCTTGTCTTCACATATATTGTTTGAAGTGTCTACACGGTCTAGTGAGTAAAGAGAAGAGTGATCTTAGTTGTCCTCAATGTAGAGCTAAACATGAGATACCAAAGAGACGTGGCTAATTATCTTCGTGATCTCTCCATTTTACCAGAGTTAGAGGCAGCTAAAGCTACAACAAAGAAAGAGTCAAAGATGTGTGGTTTATGTACCTCTGGTGAGGTAGCTGTAGGTTATTGTCAAGACTGTTGTGAGTATTTGTGTAGTTATTGTCAAGATGTGCATAAGAAAATGAAAATGTTTACAACTCACAAAATCACTTCAATGGAAGCCTTGTCAACAATTATATATGCTACTAAACAGGTGGCTTTATGTCCTCATCATTCAGAGTACAAACTAGAGATCTTTTGTAAGACTTGTGACACGTTGGTATGTTCTATGTGTATGTTAGAGTCCTCTCATAAAGGACATAGCTATGACTTCTTGAAGAATGTCCAACATGAGTTGATGAAACGAATTAAATCAACAACTCAAAGTATTGAGAGAAAGGGAAAAGAATTCAAATCTTGTCTTGTTTCAGTTGAGAAATTTGAACAACGAGTGTGTAGTCAACGTGATAAACTTGAAGCTGAGATAAATGCTGTCTGTGATGAGTATATATCAAAAATACAAGTAATGAAAGAGGAGCTTCTAAAACAAGTTGATTCCAAGTTCACTGAAGACAGCAAGATAATATGGGCAACGAAGAATCATCTTGAACTGTTATTATCTCAAGTTGAGAGTTGTCAAGCATTTAGTGAACGCTATCAAAAACAAGGTAGTGAAGGGCAGATGTTATCACTGTTGAATCAACTTCTTCACCGTCTAACAGAGCTTGATAGTGCAGTTGCTGATACATCAGTAATTTTTAGTTCTACTACCCCACTTACTGATTTTAAAAAATCATTTCTAAATTTATCAAGTCTCGGTACACTCTCTGTTGGTAAAGATGCTACATTTACACAGGGTAGTCTTCAAGATACAGCAAGAATCTATAAGGATGAGAAAACCACTCTCGTCTATATTTTAAACGAGCCAATAGCACACCTTGTAAAGTGGGAATGTAAATATGGTTACAGTTATATCATGACATCAACTTGTCCAGTAGTCATATCTAATGATAATCAATTAGAGATAGAATTCATTCCAACAGTATCAGGGACATATAGTTTTCAGCTAATACCAGCTGGATGTCCAATAGTAGGAATTCAAACGTTCACGGTAACTATTCACACTCGCTATAAATGCCTAAACATTTCACCAATGATTGAAGATCAGAGCCCACCTAAAATTTACAACAATCCATGTAATGAAGATATTTCACTATTTGTGTTTGAAGATAGATCTGTGCTTGAAGATAACACCGAACTACTTATAGCTGGCTCAATACCTATGCATGAAGAAAGCTTCTTAATACCTGTGCTTGAAGATACCACTCAACTACCTATGCATGAAGAAAGCATCTCACCAACTGTACTTGAAGATACCACTCAACTACCTATGCATGAAGATAGCATCTCAGTATCTCCAAGTTATGGACTAACTTGCTTTTATAGTAATACAAGTCCAACTTTATCAAGTAATAGCACAGCTATTTCTAAAAGTTCACCTCCAACTACATCACCTTATGGATTGACTCTCCCTCATAGTTCCACTTCTGTTACATCAAATTACAGAAAACCTATTACTATTGGTGCTCGAGTAAAAGGTGGACCTGACTGGACACATGGTAATCAAGATGGTGGTGCTGGGAATTTAGGTACTGTAGTTCGTCATAGTACTGTATAGCTAAAAGAGGTTATGATTTTGTGGTTAGATGGGATGGCAAAGTCACTCAATATGATTATCGTTGGGGAAGTCAAAACAAATATGAACTGGAACTAGTTTCATAATAGCAATTATAATTTGAGTTTTCTTTTTTACACCTGGTATATTTCATGTACCAAATTGTCTTAAAATTAAATCTTGTGTGTGTGTGTAATTTATTTTCATCACTTGTTCTATGTCAAAGTGTAAGAATAAAATTAACTCATTGATAGCCAACTAGTCTCGTCCCCAGACCTACACGCAAGCTTAAAGTAGGTCTGGTCACACGGCTTGACTTTTGTGTCCCCAGTCAGGAATGTGGCGCGGGTGTTGGTATGCAATTAGAGGTAGTGTGAAATATGAATATTATCAAATTGAAGTGTGTGTGAACTTTGAAAGTGTTAAGATATGTCTACTGCAAACGTTGTCGATGAAGTTGCCAAAGAATTTGGATTTACTCTTGAAGAGAAACAAAAAGAAGTAATTAGTGCATTTATTTCTGGGAATGATGTTTTCTGTTGTCTTCCAACCAGATATGGGAAGTCACTATGCTATTCCATTCTACCAAAGGTTTATGATCATATTCGTAATGTTAAAGGGTTATCAATTGTATTATGTCTATCACCACTAGTTGCATTAATGATGGATCAGAAAAAAAAATTTATTGAGATTGGGATATCTGCTGAGTGCTAGCACACACACAGAGTGATGGGACAGTCATGTCTTTCTTTAAGACTATAGTAGGTAAACATTCTTTCATTATAGTACTGAGTGCTGGACAATGGGTTTCAATCTCTAACCACACACGTTCCCATGTGAATCTTTCCAATGAATCTTTTGTTTTCATTTGTAAAATTGATGAATGCTTATTTGATGTTAACATTTTCATCTCATTTTTTAGTTCAATGGCAACAAGACTAAAAATGTGTTCCCTTAGTGTGGGATTCTCCATTACTCATCTAGCAATAGATGGCCATTTGCCTCGACTGATACTTTTTCCAAGCCTTTTTAAGGAATTACTAAGCTCTGACTCTTTTGGCTTAGACTGATATCCAACTAAAACCTGTAAAATAACAATATAACTAGTCTATGCATGCACACACAAAACTCACAGCAACTCAGGGTGAGTGTTGCTTTTCTCTTAGAAAGTCATCATGGGCTCTCTTAGTTGCCTTCATGAATGGACTATCAAGATTCTTTCTTTGAGGAGTTTGTACACAAGCAATCTCATTATTTTAAATAACTTTCTATGTTGTAAGACTTTACCAATACTTAAAACTAAGTATCTTACCAGAGGTGTATACAATTCCTCAGGAGGATTAGGTGTCCTCTTTTTAGGAGGAGTCACCATAGCAACATCTTCATTATTTCTACTTCGTTTCTATAGCAAAAAGTAACATTGATTTCCCTATAATTTATTTATAATTTATAATGTTGTTTTACCTGTGGTGCATGATATTGAGCGGTGTCTGCTCTTACATCTTTAAAAATTGACTGAGATGATACCTGAGTTGTATTATGAAATTCTAAGGGGGTTAGGTGTTATTTTTTGGGGTGAAGTCTGCAAAATAATGACTTCTGCGTCTCTAGCTCTTTTCTACAAAAAAGTAATTGTAATTATGGCAACATAATTTTAACCTTTTTACACCTATCATGCATGACAGTGAGGTGAGTCTACTCTTGCTTATTCAAGAGTTGACCCAGATGATTAACACCATGTTTGTTTGTTTTTGGCTGATAAAAATGGATATCATAATCAATACTAACCTCATTCAGGAACAGAAGTTTTATCCAATTCTTCAATGGATCAATTATCTTCAGTGCATTTGAATATCTATTGAGAGTTCTGCAGCAAGATTTACAAAAGACTTTGTCCATTTTTTTGGTGAACCTTCTCTGGTTCCATTTCAAGTTTCTCATTCCTTAGCACATCTACAACTATGAAGTATAGACAAGAATATTCGTCATTCTTGTTTCTTATAATAACACGATCTTTGTGTTTACTGCTTAGGTCAGAGCAGCAGGAGTAGCAGATTTAATGAAGAGTAGCCATGCATTCACTTTCACACACACTTCAATTTGATAATATTCATATTTCACACTACCTCTAATTGCATACCAACACCCGTGCCACATTCCTTACTGGGGACACAAAAGTCAAGCCGTGTGACCAGACCTACTTTAAGCTTGCGTGTAGGTCTGGGGACGAGACTAATAGCCAACATGCATAGATGGCAACCAATAAATTTTCATTACAATGAATGTTGTGACATTGGGTGAGACTGATTGAAGCTTCTGTTAGTTCCTAAACATTCTGTAAGTTAAGAAAAGCTTCTTAGCAGCTCTACAGTCTCTGTTAAGTTCTCCATGCAGTCTTAGATACTAACAAAACCTTGTAGTTTACTGGAATAGAATCACTATCATGGATGCTTCATGTAAGCCAAGCTAGCTATAGAATTTATTGTTTGTTGTTGATTAAATGATTAAATGTTATGTGCCACTTTCCATGTTGTATTATATGACCCAAAACAAAATACTTGACATCATTTGTTAATAAAAGTTCAACTGACAGATTGCAAGACAACACATACCAGGAGGAAAAATTTGCAGTGCTCTCCAAAATATCTTTTTCAATTATAGCTATTGCACATATTGCAAAAGAAATTGATTTGGTGGATCTTCTAATTATTTGCTATTCTGTTAGTATTTCCCTTCAAGTTGATATCCTACAATATATATAACAATATATATTTGCTTAGCAAAACATGACAGCACACCTTTTAAAATTTAAATAATTCTTCTGTCTCTGTGTTTCTATAAAAAGTTTAAATTATTGTTTTCCGAGTACGTATTTTGTAATTTCTTATTATTGTCTCTAAAAAGAAATCTTGCTAACTTCTGTCTCTTGCTATCTTAAGTCACATTCACCTCAAAATAAGACTCAAAAATGACATTCAGCAATAAAATATAATGTGACTTCGTATCATTACTTAAAAATCATTATTACTATTGTGACCAGTCTTTAATATTGTAATATTTAATATGAACAATGATGTGACTATTTCTTAACCTCATCATAAAGGATATTCTCTTTCCTGGAAAATAATGAAAATTAGCATGTTTTAATTGGAACCCATTAATCTAATGTAATCTAGTTATTAGCAATTTTGCTATTACATTAAACTCTTAAATCCAATGGCTAATGGCAATTTCCAATTTTTCTTGGCCATTCTTCTTTAATTTTTTGTTTGTTTATGTAAACAGTTTCACATAAGTCTTTACACTAAGATACTAACTCTCAAATTTGTCTCAATTGAGTCAATTCTCCAAGGACATTGTCCTGGTTCACTACATATGCATCAATGTGATGTGATAAATATAATTCTGCAGACTTTGTTAACTGACTGTTAGTGTGTGTCCATATAATTGGAGAGACAAGGACAGAAATGTCTGAACTAATTACTTAACAAACAGACACCAAACCAGTAGTTGTATGTTCTATACACCTTATGATATGATTGTGTATCATAAAGTTTACTTAATAGTTTACTCTAAGTGTTAAAATATCTTGAATTTGCTGATGGAAAAGAATTGTCATTTGAAGAATTCTTTGGAAATTTACAAACTTCTCTTCAGAATGATAAAGTACATAATCATATATTAAAGTGTCATATGTATTTTTGTTTTTCAGTCAACAATTATGTCACTTTCTCATGATGCTATTTTTGGTGCTTTAACTGTCTTGATTCTAATAAAGATGGCTTCATCTCCTATGATGAGTGGCTAATCTATACGAGGCTTCTCAATTTTGGCTCAACAGAGGAAATGAGGCAAATGTTTGATGCGTTGGATACCAATGGTGATGGTAAATTGAGCAGGGAACAGTTTGATCAAGTCAATAGATCTTTCTGGCTCAATGAACCAGGTGCTGAGACTATTGACGTCATGTTTGGACCTGTTAACTAGAACAGGGATTCTTCAAATGTTCATTAGTTTGTATACTCCCCCTTAATTTTTAAAAATTATAATAAAGTTGTTAGTAATATGGAATTGACATAAAAATTAGTAAAAGGTGTGTGGTGTACATATGTAAGTAAGGACAAAAGGAATACACACAAGAGGATGCTTTGCTGAGAAACAATTACTATTAATGTCTGTAACATTGCCATTATCTTATGTAAAATCTTGAGAGGATTATTAGTTTAATTTGATCATGATTGGTTGCAGTGGTCGAGTTAAATAAAGTCAATCATTGTTAATTAACCATACTCATGTAGCATACTGTCTATTACATTAAACTCTCAAATCAAACAGCTAATGGCATTATTTTTCCTGTTCAGTCTTCTTTAATATTTTGTTTGTTTATGTAAACAGTTTCACATAAATGTTTACATTAACTCTTCAATTTGACTCAATAACACTTTATTAAGTTGTGTATGATTTTATGTACAAATACACTTTAACAAATTTGCAATAAAAAATGAATACTAGAATGAATATATATGTTGTCTATTACACTACTGATCTCTGCCCACTAAATCTAAATACACAACGAAATGTGGACATTCTCCTGGTCCACTACATATGTATCAATATAATGTGATATATATAATTCTACAGGCTTTGTTAACTGACTGTTTCTTTTAATTATTGCATACAACAATAGAATTATGGAGCAAATGAACATACAAATATATTATAGTTAACATTATAGGACTGCCTGGCAGGCTGTGTGTGCCAGGCAGAAAAGAATTCAGCACTCTTATGTTTGAATAAATAATTATTTCAAAGAAATACCTTCAAAATCTCTCTCTATAAATTTCACCAGATGTTATCATTTTATCCAATTTTGACAAATTCTTTTGATTTCAATGCTACATTTCCATTTTTTTCTGATCACATGTTATCATTCTCAAGAATAATACTTGCAGGAATGAGAAAATCTGATCTTATCTACCTACTAAATGAGCTACCACTAGAAGACTTATAACTTGCTCTTTGATTTGTGTCAATGCAGTAGCTACTTACATAATCTAACTACTGACAATTTATGTAGTGTACATAAATTATAACTGACACAGGAAGTATATTAAGACTATAATAACTATATATATAACATTACCACTCCCTCAACTCGATAAGATGGCTACCCCTTCTGTTGTTCCTGCTAGTAATCTCAAGTGTAGTATTTGTTTGGACCTCTTCAGTGATCCTCGTGTTCTTCCTTGTCTTCACATATATTGTTTGAAGTGTCTACGAGGTCTAGTGAGTAAAGAGAAGAGTGATCTTAGTTGTCCTCAATGTAGAGCTAAACATGAGATACCAAAAAGAGACGTGGCTAATTATCTTCGTGATCTCTCCATTTTACCAGAGTTAGAGGCAGTTAAAGCTACAACAAAGAAAGAGTCAAAGATGTGTGGTTTATGTACCTCTGGTGAGGTAGCTGTAGGTTATTGTCAAGACTGTTGTGAGTATTTGTGTAGTTATTGCCAAGATGTGCATAAGAAAATGAAAATGTTTACAACTCACAAAATCGCTTCAGTGGAAGCTTTGTCAACAATTATATATGCTACTAAACAGTCTGCTTTATGTCCTCATCATTCAGAGTACAAACTAGAGATCTTTTGTAAGACTTGTGACACGTTGGTATGTTCTATGTGTATGTTAGAGTCCTCTCATAAAGGACATAGCTATGACTTCTTGAAGAATGTCCAACATGAGTTGATGAAACGAATTAAATCAACAACTCAAAGTGTTGAGAAAAAGGGGAAAAAATTCAAATCTTGTCTTGTTTCAGTTGAGAAATTTGAACAACGAGTGTGTAGTCAACGTGATAAACTTGAAGCTGAGATAAATGCCGTCTGTGATGAGTATATATCAAAAATACAAGCAATGAAAGAGGAGCTTCTAAAACAAGTTGAGTCCAAGTTCACTGAAGACAGCAAGATAATATGGGCAACTAAAAATCATCTTGAACTGTTATTATCTCAAGTTGAGAGTTGTCAAGCATTTAGTGAACGCTATCAAAAACAAGGTAGTGAAGGGCAGATGTTATCACTGTTGAATCAACTTCTTCACCGTCTAACAGAGCTTGATAGTGCAGTTGCTGATACATCAGTAATTTTTAGTTCTACTACCCCACTTACTGATTTTAAAAAATCATTTCTAAATTTATCAAGTCTCGGTACACTCTCTGTTGGTAAAGATGCTACATTTACACAGGGTAGTCTTCAAGATACGGCAAGAATCTATAAGGATGAGAAAACCACTCTTGTCTATATTTTAAACGAGCCAATAGCACACCTTGTAAAGTGGGAATGTAAATATGGTTACAGTTATATCATGACATCGACTTGTCCAGTAGTCATATCTAATGATAATCAATTAGAGATAGAATTCACTCCAACAGTATCAGGGACATATGGTTTTCAGCTAATACCAACTGGATGTCCAATAGTAGGAATTCAAACGTTCGCCGTAACTATTCACACTCGCTATAAATGCCTAAACATTCCACCAATGATTGAAGATCAGAGCCCACCTAAAATTTACAACAATCCATGTAATGAAGATATTTCACTATTTGTGTTTGAAGATAGATCTGTGCTTGAAGATAACACCGAACTACTTATAGCTGGCTCAATACCTATGCATGAAGAAAGCTTCTTAATACCTGTGCTTGAAGATACCACTCAACTACCTATGCATGAAGAAAGCATCTCACCAACTGTACTTGAAGATACCACTCAACTACCTATGCATGAAGATAGCATCTCAGTATCTCCAAGTTATGGACTAACTTGCTTTTATAGTAATACAAGTCCAACTTTATCAAGTAATAGCACAGCTATTTCTAAAAGTTCACCTCCAACTACATCACCTTATGGATTGACTCTCCCTCATAGTTCCACTTCTGTTACATCAAATTACAGAAAACCTATTACTATTGGTGCTCGAGTAAAAGGTGGACCTGACTGGACACATGGTAATCAAGATGGTGGTGCTGGGAATTTAGGTACTGTAGTTCGTCATAGTACTGTATAGCTAAAAGAGGTTATGATTTTGTGGTTAGATGGGATGGCAAAGTCACTCAATATGATTATCGTTGGGGAAGTCAAAACAAATATGAACTGGAACTAGTTTCATAATAGCAATTATAATTTGAGTTTTCTTTTTTACACCTGGTATATTTCATGTACCAAATTGTCTTAAAATTAAATCTTGTGTGTGTGTGTAATTTATTTTCATCACTTGTTCTATGTCAAAGTGTAAGAATAAAATTAACTCATTAATAGCCACCTAGTCTCGTCCCCAGACCTACACGCAAGCTTAAAGTAGGTCTGGTCACACGGCTTGACTTTTGTGTCCCCAGTCAGGAATGTGGCGCGGGTGTTGGTATGCAATTAGAGGTAGTGTGAAATATGTATATTATCAAATTGAAGTGTGTGTGAACTTTGAAAGTGTTAAGATATGTCTACTGCAAACGTTGTCGATGAAGTTGCCAAAGAATTTGGATTTACTCTTGAAGAGAAACAAGAAGTAATTAGTGCATTTATTTCTGGGAATGATGTTTTCTGTTGTCTTCCAACCAGATATGGGAAGTCACTATGCTATTCCATTCTACCAAAGGTTTATGATCATATTCGTAATGTTAAAGGGTTATCAATTGTATTATGTCTATCACCACTAGTTGCATTAATGATGGATCAGAAAAAAAAATTTATTGAGATTGGGATATCTGCTGAGTGCTAGCACACACACAGAGTGATGGGACAGTCATGTCTTTCTTTAAGACTATAGTAGGTAAACATTCTTTCATTATAGTACTGAGTGCTGGACAATAGGTTTCAATCTCTAACCACACACGTTCCCATGTGAATCTTTCCAATGAATCTTTTGTTTTCATTTGTAAAATTGATGAATGCTTATTTGATGTTAACATTTTCATCTCATTTTTTAGTTCAATGGCAACAAGACTAAAAATGTGTTCCCTTAGTGTGGGATTCTCCATTACTCATCTAGCAATAGATGGCCATTTGCCTCGACTGATACTTTTTCCAAGCCTTTTTAAGGAATTACTAAGCTCTGACTCTTTTGGCTTAGACTGATATCCAACTAAAACCTGTAAAATAACAATATAACTAGTCTATGCATGCACACACAAAACTCACAGCAACTTGGGGTGAGTGTTGCTTTTCTCTTAGAAAGTCATCATGGGCTCTCTTAGTTGCCTTCATGAATGGACTATCAAGATTCTTTCTTTGAGGAGTTTGTACACAAGTAATCTCATTATTTTAAATAACTTTCTATGTTGTAAGACTTTACCAATACTTAAAACTAAGTATCTTACCAGAGGTGTATACAATTCCTCAGGAGGATTAGGTGTCCTCTTTTTAGGAGGAGTCACCATAGCAACATCTTCATTATTTCTACTTCGTTTCTATAGCAAAAAGTAACATTGATTTCCCTATAATTTATTTATAATTTATAATGTTGTTTTACCTATGGTGCATGATATTGAGCGGTGTCTGCTCTTACATCTTTAAAAATTGACTGAGATGATACCTGAGTTGTATTATGAAATTCTAAGGGGGTTAGGTGTTATTTTTTGGGGTGAAGTCTGCAAAATAATGACTTCTGCGTCTCTAGCTCTTTTCTACAAAAAGGTAATTGTAATTATGGCAACATAATTTTAACCTTTTTACACCTATCATGCATGACAGTGAGGTGAGTCTACTCTTGCTTATTCAAGAGTTGACCCAGATGATTAACACCATGTTTGTTTGTTTTTGGCTGATAAAAATGGATATCATAATCAATACTAACCTCATTCAGGAACAGAAGTTTTATCCAATTCTTCAATGGCTCAATTATCTTCAGTGCATTTGAATATCTATTGAGAGTTCTGCAGCAAGATTTACAAAAGACTTTGTCCATTTTTTTGGTGAACCTTCTCTGGTTCCATTTCAAGTTTCTCATTCCTTAGCACATCTACAACTATGAAGTATAGACAAGAATATTCGTCATTCTTGTTTCTTATAATAACACGATCTTTGTGTTTACTGCTTAGGTCAGAGCAGCAGGAGTAGCAGATTTAATGAAGAGTAGCCATGCATTCACTTTCACACACACTTCAATTTGATAATAGAGCGCTTGCATTGACGTCACAAATATGACGTCACGATACTTCCGTATGGCAAAAGATTCAGCTGCCCACGTTTTTCTATTCAGCTAGACAGCTACACCTTGACCTGAGTTTGTAAAAAAAAGTATGACACAAGCTGCACCGTACTCAGACTACTTCTATAGGCTAGATGGCAAAATGAAGGCAAGATATTGCGACAAAATAGCTTGTATAAGAAATGAGGATCCTTATACAATGAAGAAGAATGAGTTCACCAAGGACGTGGCTCAGTTGCCAACACTAGGGTAAGTGGCTCTGTCTTGTGAGATCTTCATTACCATCAATATTATGTTTTAATTGTCATTATAGCTACCCAGATATTGTGTTCTACCTTCTTCACACAACTAGTTTTGTAACATCAGAGGAGGTGAAGAATTACAAAAGCTTACAGAGCTACAAGTACTTCACCAGTGGTTGGGTGCTGGAAGTTGAGTGGAAGACATACTCTGAGGAAGAAATCATCTTGATTTTGGGTAAAGTGAGGCACAGCTATGCCTCAAGCAAGCCTCCACTGCATCCATGGTTATTAATTAAGCAAAGTGGGGCTGTCATAGTGGCTCATTGTACGTGCATGGCTGGACTAGCTGAGACATGTTCTCACATAGGAGCTGTTCTTCATTGGGTAGAAGCTGCTGTCCGTGTAAACATGAGTGCCACGTGTACATCAAAGGAAAATACTTGGCTTATGCCAACACCAAAGGAAAACAACCCATTTTTAGAACTGAGACAAATTAATTTCAGTACCCCTAAAAAACTGCCAAAAAGAGACAATTCCACAATGATGACTGCCTCGAACCAGCAGTCACAACAAAGTAGTGCAGCTGCCAACTGTATTCAAACGCCAACAAACCTAGAGAAGGAAAATTTCTTCAAAGAAATAGCAAAAGAAAAGAACAAAATGCCTTTGGTTTTATCTCTGATAAAGCCATATAATGAGCAATTTGTTACAATGAGTGACCATCTTCCACAACTTCTGCCAAGCATTTACGATCCAAATAATTTAACCAAAAGTTATACAGAGTTAATGGAAATGGCTGCTGATTTCACCATGGAGGAGATAACTGAAGATAAGGTTGAACGACTAGCTCAGATGACCATCGCTCAATCAAGATCCAAACAATGGTTTCGTTATAGAGCTGGAAGAATAACTGCTTCTCGATTTAGGCAGGTAATTCACACAGACCCCCATAAACCATCTTTGTCATTGCTCAGTAGTATTTGCTACCCAGACATGCATGCTTTTTCAAATGAAGCTACTAAATGGGGTTGTGAGCATGAAATGGAAGCTCTTCAATCATATAAAGCAAAAAATGCTCAGGCCCATCACAGTCTAATTGTATCTCAATGTGGCTTCTACGTTAGTGTTGAACACCCCTTTTTGGGTGCTTCTCCTGGCGCTTTTGTTGATTGCGAATGCTGTGGGCAAGGACTTGTAGAAATAAAATGTCCTCTGTGCTGTCAGAAAGCATCATTTGAAAGTACAGCTGATCGTTTGCGCAGTTTCTGCTTAAAGAAAAAACATGATGGTACTTTAAGTCTTGACTGTAACCATGCTTATTATTATCAATGCCAGTTACAACTTTTTGTCACCAAGAGGCGCTATTGTGACTTCATTGTTTGGTCAAACAGTGAACTGTTTATAGATCGAATAAATCAAGATGATTCCCTTATCCAGTCAGCAATGCCTGTTGCCACTAAATTTTGGAGAATGTGTGTGCTACCAGAACTGATGGGAAAGTGGTATACACGAAAGCAAACCACTATTTCTCAAGGACAGGAAAAGCAACAAGAGGAAGATCATGGAAGATGGTGCTACTGCAAAGAAGAAAAAGGGGGGGAAATGGTTGGCTGTGACAATAAATCATGCCATATCAAATGGTTTCACTTGCAGTGTGTTGGGATGACGGTCTCTACTATTCCACATGGGAAATGGTTCTGTCCTACATGTAATGCCATGAAGTATAATGGCAGGAAGTCCACTTCAAAATAATTAACCCTTTACTTTATTACTTTACAATGGACTTACTCATATCACTCTTTTCATCTCTTTCCTTTCAGTTTTATCTCTCTACGTTACTTTTGGTGCTAATGATGAGTGTAAATGTGGAACAAGATATAATTTTTTTAATAATTATTTTGCTTAGAGCTATACAAATTGATAACAAAGAATGATATGCATGCATGGTATACAAATTAAATAAATAATTAAATAAAAGGGACGACACCTTCAACAACATTGTTAAGGGAACAGCATACTCTAACGACAGAGTCCAAAATAATACAACCACTGGGTGTTTTACGAGACACTAATTCTTTTGTTAGCACTCCTGTAGCTGAAAGAATTTGATAACGTTGACGAACAGAACCAATTATTCTCTCGACATGTATTCTAACATTGGCTAGCTTTCTTGTTGCTTCCACATCAGCTGGTGATAATTGATCGTGTCCTCTAGTGAATGCTGGTATATCTAGTGTAGCTCCAAACAATGCAAGTGAGTCAGCAACATCAAACCCTCTGTCAGCTAGAACAACATCTCCAGGAAGTAGATAATTTAGATAACCAGAATTTTCAACAATGTACTTATCAGAAGCCCTACCACCCCATCCATTTGAAATAAAGCTGATGACTCCTTGTGGTGTAATGCTTATCAAGTACTTTGCAGTGTTGTAGTGTTTATACTGTGACCATGTGCACGACTTAGCAAAAAGATCAGATGGTTTCTCAATAAACAGTTCAAAACAATCTATAATGGAGGTGACCTTTAACCCATAATTCGGACGGAAGCAGAATGGCATTGTCCTTTGCAATGATTCTCTGTCTGGCCAGGTAATCAAAAACGATAACCTAATATCCATTGCCTCTATCCATTTAACAAATATTCTTGATACTGTTGATTCACTGATACCAAATCGGAAAGCTAGGTCACAATTGCTGGCATGCAATCTCAGTTTCATCAACACCAGAGTAAAATACTCAAACTTAGTTAGCTTACAAATCCCTTTGTCAGGAATGCCGGCACTCACTAGATTAAATATTGCCATTAATACAGTAAAACTACTGATTCCAGTGTAGAAACGAAGGATTTTCTCACTTCTACTAAAGTCATCTACTGATGGATAACCTTTCTGCACTTTCTTCTGATTGGCTGGCTCGTCTATTCTACACTGATAATCCTCCTCTAAAGCTGCTATATCATTCATAGTCAAATCAGTCTGTGTACCAATACTCACAGTATTAGTAGGTTGCATGTATTCAGCATAACTTTCTGTTAAATTCCTAATTTCATCCTGTTCTAATTCAGCCTTATTTTGCTCCCTTCGTTTCATTGCCTCATACCTCAATAAATCATGGCTAGCTTTCCTCTTGAGTGGAGATGATGTAAATGAAAAAACACTTGGAATGTATGCAGGTGACTGTGGATCATCACTCTTTAGGCCTGTGAAGTTAAAAATTATAAAAGTAATGCCATGCTTGTACACTTGGTGGACCAGCTCCACCCAAAACTAAGCTAGTACTCATCACAGGCAAGTGTTTTTCTTGTTCTTGTCAGTACTCTTGAAAGAATTGTTTGTTTGTAATTTTTTTCATGACTATTGTGGGTATGTTACACTAAAAAATTTAGCTTACCTCCAATAAAATGTTGACTGCATATGACAGAGTGGGCTTTCGGATTAAACTTCTTTCTTTTAATCGCATTCAGCCACAGTGTGCGTTTGGGCTCCTTAATTGGAATTCTGTAGAACTTAATGCCTGCATCTCTGTTTTCTTTCGTGTCTCTGGCTGTGCAATTGAAGGCACAGCAGGAATTGACCATTCTTTTTTAGCACCTACTCCAGCAGTCCAACTATATAACAGCTTCTTGCCATACGGAAGTGGTTACGTAATGCGCATGACGTCACATGCAAGCGCTCTATATTCATATTTCACACTACCTCTAATTGCATACCAACACCCGTGCCACATTCCTTACTGGGGACACAAAAGTCAAGCCGTGTGACCAGACCTACTTTAAGCTTGCGTGTAGGTCTGGGGACGAGACTAATAGCCAACATGCATAGATGGCAACCAATAAATTTTCATTACAATGAATGTTGTGACATTGGGTGAGACTGATTGAAGCTTCTGTTAGTTCCTAAACATTCTGTAAGTTAAGAAAAGCTTCTTAGCAGCTCTACAGTCTTTGTTAAGTTCTCCATGCAGTCTTAGATACTAACAAAACCTTGTAGTTTACTGGAATAGAATCACTATCATGGATGCTTCATGTAAGCCAAGCTAGCTATAGAATTTATTGTTTGTTGTTGATTAAATGATTAAATGTTATGTGCCACTTTCCATGTTGTATTATATGACCCAAAACAAAATACTTGACATCATTTGTTAATAAAAGTTCAACTGACAGATTGCAAGACAACACATACCAGGAGGAAAAATTTGCAGTGCTTTCCAAAATATCTTTTTCAATTATAGCTATTGCACATATTGCAAAAGAAATTGATTTGGTGGATCTTCTAATTATTTGCTATTCTGTTAGTATTTCCCTTCAAGTTGATATCCTACAATATATATAACAATATATATTTGCTTAGCAAAACATGACAGCACACCTTTTAAAATTTAAATAATTCTTCTGTCTCTGTGCTTCTATAAAAAGTTTAAATTATTGTTTTCCGAGTACGTATTTTGTAATTTCTTATTATTGTCTCTAAAAAGAAATCTTGCTAACTTCTGTCTCTTGCTATCTTAAGTCACATTCACCTCAAAATAAGACTCAAAAATGACATTCAGCAATAAAATATAATGTGACTTCGTATCATTACTTAAAAATCATTATTACTATTGTGACCAGTCTTTAATTTTGTAATATTTAATATGAACAATGATGTGACTATTTCTTAACCTCATCATAAAGGATATTCTCTTTCCTGGAAAATAATGAAAATTAGCATGTTTTAATTGGAACCCATTAATCTAATGTAATCTAGTTATTAGCAATTTTGCTATTACATTAAACTCTTAAATCCAATGGCTAATGGCAATTTCCAATTTTTCTTGGCCATTCTTCTTTAATTTTTTGTTTGTTTATGTAAACAGTTTCACATAAGTCTTTACACTAAGATACTAACTCTCAAATTTGTCTCAATTGAGTCAATTCTCCAAGGACATTCTCCTGGTTCACTACATATGCATCAATGTGATGTGATAAATATAATTCTGCAGACTTTGTTAACTGACTGTTAGTGTGTGTCCATATAATTGGAGAGACAAGGACAGAAATGTCTGAACTAATTACTTAACAAACAGACACCAAACCAGTAGTTGTATGTTCTATACACCTTATGATATGATTGTGTATCATAAAGTTTACTTAATAGTTTACTCTAAGTGTTAAAATATCTTGAATTTGCTGATGGAAAAGAATTGTCATTTGAAGAATTCTTTGGAAATTTACAAACTTCTCTTCAGAATGATAAAGTACATAATCATATATTAAAGTGTCATATGTATTTTTGTTTTTCAGTCAACAATTATGTCACTTTCTCATGATGCTATTTTTGGTGCTTTAACTGTCTTGATTCTAATAAAGATGGTTTCAACTCCTATGATGAGTGGCTAATCTATATGAGGCTTCTCAATTTTGGCTCAACAGAGAAAATGATGCAAATGTTTGATGCATTGGATACCAATGGTGATGGTAAATTGAGCAGGGAACAATTTGATCAAGTCAATAGATCTTTCTGGCTCAATGAACCAGGTGCTGAGACTATTGACGTCATGTTTGGACCTGTTAACTAGAACAGGGATTCTTCAAATGTTCATTAGTTTGTATACTCCCCCTTAATTTTAAAAATTATAACAAAGTTGTTAGTAATATGGAATTGACATAAAAATTAGTAAAAAGTGTGTGGTGTACATATGTAAGTAAGGACAAAAGGAATACACACAAGAGGATGCTTTGCTGAGAAACAATTACTATTAATGTCTGTAACATTGCCATTATCTTATGTAAAATCTTGAGAGGATTATTAGTTTAATTTGATCATGATTGGTTGCAGTGGTCGAGTTAAATAAAGTCAATCATTGTTAATTAACCATACTCATGTAGCATACTGTCTATTACATTAAACTCTCAAATCAAACAGCTAATGGCATTATTTTTCCTGTTCAGCCTTCTTTAAAATTTTGTTTGTTTATGTAAACAGTTTCACATAAATGTTTACATTAACTCTTCAATTTGACTCAATAACACTTTATTAAGTTGTGTATGATTTTATGTACAAATACACTTTAACAAATTTGCAAAAAAATGAATACTAGAATGAATATATATGTTGTCTATTACACTACTGATCTCTGCCCACTAAATCTAAATACACAACGAAATGTGGACATTCTCCTGGTCTACTAAATATGTATCAATATGATGCGATATATATAATTCTACAGGCTTTGTTAACTGACTGTTTCTTTTAATTATTGTACATAACAATAGAATTATGGAGCAAATGAACATACAAATATATTATAGTTAACATTATAGGACTGCCTGGCAGGCTGTGTGTGCCAGGCAGAAAAAAATTCAGCACTCTTATGTTTGAATAAATAATTATTTCAAAGAAATACCTTCAAAATCTCTCTATAAATTTCACCAGATGTTATCATTTTATCCAATTTTGACAAATTCTTTTGATTTCAATGCTACATTTCCATTTTTTTCTGATCACATGTTGTTATCATTCTCAAGAATAATACCTGCAGGAATGAGAAAATCTGATCTTATCTACCTACTAAATGAGCTACCACTAGAAGACTTATAACTTGCTCTTTGATTTGTGTCAATGCAGTAGCTACTTACATAATCTAACTACTGACAATTTATGTAGTGTACATAAATTATAACTGATATAGGAAGTATATTAAGACTATAATAACCATATATATAACATTACCACTCCCTCAACTCGATAAGATGGCTACCCCTTCTGTTGTTCCTGCTAGTAATCTCAAGTGTAGTATTTGTTTGGACCTCTTTAGTGATCCTCGTGTTCTTCCTTGTCTTCACATATATTGTTTGAAGTGTCTACGAGGTCTAGTGAGTAAAGAGAAGAGTGATCTTAGTTGTCCTCAATGTAGAGCTAAACATGAGATACCAAAAGGAGACGTGGCTAATTATCTTCGTGATCTCTCCATTTTACCAGAGTTAAAGACAGCTAAAGCTACAACAAAGAAAGAGTCAAAGATGTGTGGTTTATGTACCTCTGGTGAGGTAGCTGTAGGTTACTGTCAAGACTGTTGTGAGTATTTGTGTAGTTATTGCCAAGATGTGCATAAGAAAATGAAAATGTTTACAACTCACAAAATCGCTTCAATGGAAGCCTTGTCAACAATTATATATGCTACTAAACAGGTTGCTTTATGTCCTCATCATTCAGAGTACAAACTAGAGATCTTTTGTAAGACTTGTGACATGTTGGTATGTTCTATGTGTATGTTAGAGTCCTCTCATAAAGGACATAGCTATGACTTCTTGAAGAATGTCCAACATGAGTTGATGAAACGAATTAAATCAACAACTCAAAGTATTGAGAGAAAGGGAAAAGAATTCAAATCTTGTCTTGTTTCAGTTGAGAAATTTGAACAACGAGTGTGTAGTCAACGTGATAAACTTGAAGCTGAGATAAATGCTGTCTGTGATGAATATATATCAAAAATACAAGCAATGAAAGAAGAGCTTCTAAAACAAGTTGAGTCCAAGTTTACAGAAGATAGCAAGACAATATGGGCAACGAAGAATCATCTTGAAGTTCTATTATCTCAAGTTGAGAGTTGTCAAGCATTTAGTGAACGCTATCAAAAACAAGGTAGTGAAGGGCAGATGTTATCATTATTGAATCAACTTCTTAACCGTCTAACAGAGCTTGATAGTGCAGTTGCTGACACATCAGTAATATTTAGTTCTACTATCCCACTTACTGATTTTAAAAAATCTGTTCTAAATTTATCAAGTCTCGGTACACTCACTGTTGCTAAAGATGCTACATTTACCCAGGGAAGTTTTCAAGATAAGGCAAGAATCTATGAGGATGAGAAAACCACTCTTGTCTATATTTTAAACGAGCCAATAGCACACCTTGTAAAGTGGGAATGTAAATATGGTTACAGTTATATCATGACATCAACTTGTCCAGTAGTCGTATCTAATGATAATCAATTAGAGATAGAATTCACTCCAACAGTATCAGGGACATATAGTTTTCAGCTAATACCAACTGGATGTCCAATAGTAGGAATTCAAAAATTCACCCTAACTACTCACACTCGCTATAATTACCTATATGTTACACCTATGATTGAAGATGAGATACCAGTTGAAATTTGCAGCAATCAATCTGAAGAAGATAAATCACAATTTGTGCATGAAGAAAGCATCTCACTAACTTCGCTTGAATATAGCACCGAGCTACCTGTGGCTAACGCACTACTTATAAATGAAGAAAGCATCTCACCAGATGTGCTTGTAGATAGCACCGAACTACCTATGGCTAACCTATTACCTATACATAAAGAAAGCATCTCACTAAATATGCCTGAAGATAGCACTAAACTACCTATGCCTGACCCACTACCTATGCATGAATCACTATCTCCAAGTTATGGACTAGCTTCCTTTTATAGTAATACCAGTCCAACTCTATCAAGTAATAGCACAACGTTTTCTAAAAGTTCACCTCCGACTACATCAAGTTATGGATTGACTTTCCCTAATATTTCCACTTCTGGTACATCAAATTACAGAAAACGTATTACTGTTGGTGCTCGAGTGAAACGTGGACCTGACTGGGGTTACTGGACACATGGTAATCAAGATGGTGGTGTTGGGAATTTAGGTACTGTAGTTTGTCATAGCACTAAAAGAGGTTATGATGTTGTGGTTAGATGGGATGGCAAAGTCACTCAATACGATTATCGTTGGGGAAGTCAAAAGAAATATGAAGTGGAACTAGTTTCATAATAACAATTATATTTTGAGTGTTCTTTTTTACACCTGGTATATTTCATGTGCCAAATTGTCTTAAAATTAAATCTTGTGTGTGTGTGTGTAATTTATTTTCATCACTTGTTGTATGTTAAAGTGTAAGAATAAAATTAACCATGCATTTTAACAGCCAACATGCATAGATGGCAGGCAATAAATTTTCATTACCATGAGTGTTGTGATTTGTGGTAAGACTGATTGAAGCTTCTGTTAGGTCCTAAACATTCTGTAAGTTAAGAAAAGCTTCTTAGCAGCTCTACAGTCTCTGTTAAGTTCTCTAGTCTTAGATACTAACAAAACCTTGTAATTTACTGAGATAGAATCACCATCATGGATGCTACATGTAAGCCAAGCTAGAACTTATAGTTTGTTGTTGATTAAATGATTAAATGTTATGTGCCACTTTCCTTAATCTAAAAACACATTGTATTAAATGACCCAAAACAAATTACTTGACATAATTTGTTAATAAAAGTTCAACTGACAGATTGCAAGACAACACATACCAGGAGGAAAAATTTGCAGTCCTTTCTAAAGTATCTTTTTCGATTATAGCAATTGCACATATTCCAAAAAAATAGATTTGGTGGATCTTCCAATTATTTGCTATTCTGTTAATATTTCCCTCCAAGTTGATATCCTACAATATATATAACAATGTATATTTGCTTATCCAAACATTACACTCTCCCTGTTTCTATAAAACATTTAAATTATTGTTTTCAAGTATGTAATTTTGTAATTTCTTATTATATTTGTCTCTAAAAAGAAATCTTGCTAACTTCTGTCTCTGCCAATCCTAAGTCACATTCGCTTCAAAATAAGACTCAAAAATGACATTCAACCATAAAAAAAATGTGACTTTGTGTCATTACTTAAAAATTAATATTACTATTATGACCAGTCTTTAATATTGTAAAATTAAATATGAACAATGGTGTGACTTTTCTTAACCTCATCATAAAGGATATTCTCTTTCATCAAAAATAATGAAAATCAGCAAGTTTTAATTGGAACCATTATAAATAATGGAACCCATTGAAACCACTGAATATTAGTATTCATCAATCTACCATGTTACATGCATACTAAAAGTTATGAAACAGCCATGCCTACACATGGTTACATGTGTCTGTCTTAAATGTATAGAGGTTGATCTTTAACTTATAGCCTTTTTGTCTTCATAAGAGCATATATATGCCACTTCTTTTTTTAATCCTATGAAACCTATTTTCTCTACTGAGCATGACACATTGATAACAGTATTATGTATTGTTAAGCTAGTATGCTTTAAAAGTTGTTATAAAAATTATATCCAAACAAAATATATGAATAATTTTCCAATAACTTGTCTTTGCAAATAATCCTGGAGTGCATGTAAATGATGTTGTGTCTGATGTTGTGTAAGTCAGCCACTTCGTCATGTGATCTAGTTACAAACACTTTTGCTATTACATTAAACTATTAAATCAAACTGCTAATGACAATTTCCAATTATTTTCTTGTCAGTCTTCTTTAATTTTTTTGTTTGTTTATATAAACAGTTTCACATATAAGTCTTTATACTAACTCTCAATTGAATCAATTCTCCAAGGACATTCTCCTGGTTCACTACATATGCATCAATGTGATGTGATAAATATAATTCTGCAGACTTTGTTAACTGACTGTTAGTGTATGTCCATATAATTGGAGAGACAAGGACAGAAATGTCTGAACTAATTACTTAACAAGCAGACACCAAACCAGTAGTTGTATGTTCTATAACACCTTACAGTATGATAGTACACCATGAAGCTTCTAACAAGATTATAATTGAGAAATCATCCTATAATTGTTTTGGAAGATACTGACATTACAATAAACACTGAATAGAGCTACAAAGATTGAACTATAATCAGCAGTGTAGACTATAATATTTACACGTCTGGGTAACTTTTTTCAACTCAGACTATGATAGCTATTAAATGCTTAAAATATGTGCAGAGAAACAAGCTAGTGAGAATGTTTAAGCATGATCATTCACACCCATGGTTGTTGCAATCATGGTTGCTGTTAATAAAATTCATTGGTTGCTGTATGTATCATTAGTTAAAGGATGTGTTTTGATTTCATTTGTACTTTTATTTGTTGCATACAACAATAGAATTATGAAGCAAATGAACATACAAATATATTATAGTTAACATTATAGGACTGCCTGGCATGCTGTGTGTGCCAGGCAAAAAAAAATTCAGCACTCTAATTTCGAAAATAATTATTTCAAAAAATACCCTTAAAATACCTCTCTATAAAATTCACTAGATGTTATTATTTTATCTGATTTTGGCAAATTCCCTTAATTTCAACGCTACAATTCAATTTTTTCTGATCATGTATTACTATCATTCTCAACAATAATGTAGGGATGAGAAAATCAGATCTTGCCACCTACCAAATGAGCTGTCACTAGTAGACTTATAAATTGCTCTTTGATTGTTGTCAATGCAGTAGCTATTAACATAGCTTGTCAGTAATATAATTACTGACAATTTATGCAATAATAAATTATGACTAATATAGGATATATATATATTGAAACTATATAACTATAACATGTATACCACTCCCTCAACTCAGTAGATGGCTACCTCTTCTGTTGTTCCTGCTAGTAATCTCATATGTAGTATTTGTTTTGACCTCTTTAGTGATCCTCGTGTTCTTCCTTGTCTTCATATATATTGTTTGAAGTGTCTACAAGGTCTAGTGAATAAAGAAAAGAGTGATCTCAGTTGTCCTCAATGTAGAGCTAAACATGAGATCCCAAAACGAGATGTGGCTAATTATCTTTGTGATCTCTCCATCTTACCAGAGTTAGAGGCAGCTAAAGCTACCATAGAGAAAGAGTCAAAGATGTGTGGTTTATGTACCTCTCATGAGGTAGCTGTAGGTTATTGTCAAGACTGTGGTGAGTATTTGTGTAGTTATTGTCAAGATGTGCATAAGAAAATGAAAATATTTGCTACTCACAAAATCACTTCATGGAAGCCTCGTCAACAATTACGTATACTACTAAACACGTTGCTTTATGTCCTCATCATTCAGAGTACAAACTAGAGATCTTTTGTAAGACTTGTGATACACTGGTATGTTCTATGTGTATGTTAGAGTCCTCTCATAAAGGACATAGCTATGACTTCTTGAAGAATGTCCAACATGAGTTGATGAAACGAATTAAATCAACAACTCAAAGTATTGAGAGAAAGGAAACTAAATCAAACCTTGTCTTGTTTCAGTTGAGAAATTTGAACAACGAGTGTGTAGTCAACATGATAAGCTTGAAACTGAGATAAATGCAGTCTGTGATGAATATATATCAAAAATACAAGCAATGAAGGAGGAGCTTCTAAAACAAGTTGAGTCCAAGTTTACTGAAGACAGCAAGATAATATGGGCAACTAAAGATCATCTTGAAGTTCTATTATCTCAAGTTGAGAGTTGTCAAGCATTTAGTGAACGCTATCAAAAACAAAGTAGTGAGGGGCAGATGTTATCACTGTTGAATCAGCTTCTTCACTGTTTAACAGAACTTGATAGTGCAGTTGCTGATGTATCAGTAATTTTTAGTTCTACTATGCCACTTATTGATTTTAAAAAATCAATTCTAAATTTGTCAAGTCTCGGTACACTCTCTGTTGCTAAAGGTGCTAAATTTACTCAGGGAAGTCTTCAAGATACAAGTACAGTATTCCAATATAAGAAAACCACTCTTGTCTACATTCTAAATGAGCCTATAGCACAACTTGTAACATGGGAATGTAAACATGATCACAATTGTATCATGACATCAACTTGTCCTGTAATGGTAGCCAGTGATAATCGATTAGAGATAGAATTCACTCCAATAGTATCAGGGATATATAGTTTTCAGCTAATACCAACTGGATGTCCGATAGTAGGAATTCAAAAATTCACTCTTATTGTTTACTATATACATACGACTAGTTGTAATACAATTACGATAGTCTCTGATGATCTGCAGGACTTGCAAACTAAAAATTATGTTGAAGTTGTAGCAGTGATGGAAGAATGCACTGACACTACTGATGAACTTATGGTAGATATCAAGTCACAAACATGTGCACAAGAGTCCTTAGAATGTAAGGATAACAGGAGTTATACAGAGCAGTAAGCAACATTACAAGAGTCAAAAGAAATTTTAACTTCTTTTGAGCAACATTCCACTCTTGATACTTACAACTATGAAAGTAATTTAGAAACTAAAGCATCAAAGTCTAGAGAAGTTAAATCTAGGAGGAGTTATGGATCCAGATTAATTTTTGAGGAAAATCCAGCTCACACAAGTCAAGTTCTGACGAGGAATGTTCCAATCCTGATACTTCTGAACACTATGATTCAGAAACTGAAGTGTCAAAGACTAAAGATGAATCTGAGTGCAGTTGTGGATATGGATTAACTCTTGAGGAAACTTCAGCTTCGACAAAATCAAATTATGGCAAGGAAAGATCAGCTTTGACAAAGTCAAGTTATGACTCAACTAAACATTCAACTTCAGTTTGGTCAATGTTACTTAGTCTTTATGCACCTAGTTATGGAACAGATCCTCCTGTTTATAGTTCACCTCTAATTACATCAAGTTATAGAAAACCTATTACTATTGGCGCTCGAGTGAAATGTGGACCTGACTGGAAATATGGTAATCAAGATGGTGGTGCTGGGAATTTAGGTACTGTAGTTCGTCGTAGTACCAGAAGTGGTTGTGATTTTTTGTTAAGTGGGACGGCCAAACAATTCAATATAGATATCGTTGGGGAAGTCAAAACAAATATGACCTGGAACTAGTTTAAAATAAGTTTATAATACTAATTATATTTTGAGTGTTTTTCACCTTCATGTGCTGGATAGTTGTAAGATTGTTTTGAGAACATATTATGTTTGTGTGTGTGTGCTAGTTTTCATTATTTTATTCTATTGTTGTATATGACTATCAATGAAATAAAATAAATCCACGAACATTGACTGTCAACATGGCAACAAATGAATTACTATCTGTTAAGTTAATAAAAACTTCAGAGCAACGCTTGTTTCTGTAAACTCTCCGGTAATAGATACTAGCAAAATCTGGTAATTTACTGGAACAGAATCAACAAAACATGATCACACTGTCATAGCAATCTTGAGGTTATTTTTCTTCCTGCATGCCAGGCAGTTGTCCTAAGATTGTTTTTGGGCTGGTTTTATGTTTGTGTATTAGTTTCTATTTGTTCCATTATTTCATTCCAATGTTGTATGCAATTACTGAAGGTGACAAATAAAATTAACCTGCATACATTGATCATTGATTCACTTAGCAACCAATGAGTTAATTAAATTAGTCATCCCACAAGTGTAATGATATTGGTCATGGCTAATTGAAATCTCTTATTCAGGCATTTAAGAAAACAGTTCTTAGCTACAACACAAATATTTTGGACTATTGCAATAGAATCATCAACACAGTCTTAAGATGATTGTTTAAATGTATTAGTTTGGACCTCATTAGTGATCCTCATATTCCTTCTTGTCTTCATACATATTGTCTGAAGTGTCTTTTGAGTAATCAGAAGAATGACCTCAGTTGTCCTCACTGTACAGTTCATGAGATACCGAAAGGAGGTGTGGCTAATTATTACTCTATTACTTAAGTTAGAAGCAGCCATGGTTAGCTCAAGTCTCTGTCAAAGTATCTGTTAAGAGTACTATTCAATATTAAGTTTTAAGATGATCAAGACAGGTAAATACTGGAGTTTTGTAATTATTTTTAATATTTTTTTCAAATAACTAGTTTTTTCAATGGATGAGCATAAGCCACCCCTACACTTAATTTATTTTCTGATATATTCAATACTTGAGAAAGAGACTTGAGTGTTTGGGTAGATTAGTGTTTTGAATGTTCATTTTTATTTCACCAATATTCAATACTTTGTATTATTATGTGTGTTTACTTATTGTATCATTTATTTGTTTTACTTTAGAATGTCCAAACTGTCATAGAGGGGTGTGTCTCACTAAGAAGCAGTCACCAATGTTACTAATAATGTTTGTTCACTAGGATAAGGTACATAGAGAAACTTATATTTGTAATATAACATTTCAGTAATATCTAGTATGTTCAGTTAATGTTACTAAACATTAATAACATACTACTAATACTCTCATTATACTGGTAGACATGGATGTTAATTTAAGACTATAGCTAAAGACTTTTATATCAGTTTGTGATTAATATCCAAAAAGTGGTAATCATTATTTTTAATCCTTACTTCTCTCGACGTATTTAAACCTTTGTATGTTATACAGTATAGAGCAAGATAAGTGAATGTACGAATTGTGGAGTTAAAAATGATCATTCATAGATCTAATTTAATTTTTATAGAAACATAATTATGAAAGTTTTGCTATCAAGAAAGTATTCAGCATTATTTCTCCGTGCATGTGTTATCAGTTTAGTAGAATTAATTCTATGCAATTGGAAAACTCACGTGGAAGTCACATGTACTAGGACCAATCGAAATTTATTATCTCTAAATAATAAATTTATACAGCTAATGTTAACTTTACGATCAGATATATTTGTGTTATTTTTGGACATATTTTAAAATTACAATATGTGAATGTGTTAATGAAGCAATGGATTATAATTTTAAATTTTATGTATAACTGTAAATTTTCACAATCACAGAAAATACTTAACAACTACTATGTACAATTTATGCCAATGAACTGATTATAATACAAAATTATTAACATACAACAAAAACAACTACAATAAACAACTACAAAAACATAACAAAACAACAATAACCAACTAAGTGACATTAAAAAGAGCAAAGATAACAATTCCTATTATAATAATTATTATTATAACAGAAAATAAAACAAATCATAAATAATTGATCTGGTATTAGTAGATGGTTTTGATCGTTGTCATTATGTAAGGATGTTTTCAAAAAATCAAATCATATTCACTAGTACAAACGCTATCGGTTGCTATGGTTACACTGGGGTTTCAGGTTCAGGTTCAATGTCAACTTCGATTTCTTGTAGTTCCTCTATACTATACCAAGATCGTGATCACTTTTTCGACTTGAGGGAGAGTCTGAGGGTACACTAGCATAATTATGATTAATGGCAACCACAGGATACATGGGTAACTCCTGATCTGATGACTCAACAGAGATAGACCCAGAACCTTTTATTGAACTCTCTTTACTGCCCCATTTCTTTACAGCTGAGGGCGGTCTCTCTGGCCATGTCTAAAAAATTCATATAGTTATTCACCGATATAGTACATGTATTTTATGGCCACTACAGTATGTTCACACTGACTTAGTAACCTAAGCAATGTGAATAACTTTGTCATATTACAAGATAACAACATGGCATTCCTGTTAAATAACTTAATATATAGTAAACCACTGTTCCTGTTCCAAAGTTAATAGCAATCAATTAATGTGTAAAATCATAGTTTCTATTGTAGTACATTTCATCTATATGACATGTTATGTGCTAATAGAATGTTACATATTGGTATCATGTGACTTAAGTGGGTGTTAAGAGATACTATAAAACTGTCAATGAGAAAACAGATTAAATATATTCTTGGGGTTAACGAGCAAAGAGGCTACTCTTGACTGATTATTACTTTTAGAATGTCTTCACTATCTGCAGAAGAAAGTTTTGAGTTGAAGCACAAAAAATTTTTCAAAGAGACTCTTGGTGTTGATGTGGATAAAAAAGAAAAAGCAAGTTTCAAAAAACTGCATGAACATATAGATTTGTATGCCAATGAGAAGACCTTTGATCCAAAGGATGTGAAATCTTATAGAGACAGGTAATAGTTATCCTATAAATTCTCAGTTTTATTATGTGAACAGTTTCATCAAAATCTTAACATTTCTTGGGTTTGCTGATGGAAAAGAATTGTCATTTGAAGAATACTTTGAAAACGTAAAATCCTCTCTTCAGAATGATAAAGTACGTAATCATATTTTGAAGTGTTAGTTATATTTTTGTTTTCCAGTCAACACTTATGTCACTTGCTGATGAGGCTATTAAGGACGTTTTTAACTGTCTTGATTCCAATAAAGATGGTTTCATCTCCTATGATAAGTGGCAAATCTATATGAGGCTTCTCAATTTTGGCTCAACAGAAGAAATGAGGCAAACGTTTGATAAATTGGATACCAATAGTGATGGTAAATTGAGCAGGGAAGAATTTGTTAAAGTCAGTAGATCTTTCTGGCTCAATGTCCCAGGTGCTGAGACTACTGACATCATGTATGGACCTGTTAATTAGAACAGAGATTCTTGAAATCTTCATTAGTTTTGTATGAAATCTCCACTAGTTTTGTATGTTACCTCCTTATTTTTAAAAAAAATTATAATAAAGTTGTTAGTAATATGGAATTGACACAAAATACCAGGGCAAAATTATGTAGATTTCAACTGTTATCTTAATAGTCAAAGGCAGCTACGTATGCATAAGATCTAGATATGTGGTATATTTGCCATGTTGGTATGTTGTACTAGTACTAGGTCACAAATTATACAAGTAGTAACTCATGTGAATTCTAGATTCTATAGTGTTTCATCCACATAAGCTACAAATTAGTTTGCTAAAATAACACTTTTACATGCAATATATAATAAAAGTAATGTCCATTCTAAGTTACACTTAGCCTATAAGAGAAAGACTGTTATACTACAAATACTTCACTAGGCCTATATTATACTTTTTGCATGATAAAAAATGGTTTGGCTATTTTCGAATTGCACTCATTATAATTTCATAAGTTATCTACAAATCTGGTTTGTATTGAAAAACTACAAGAAAACATGTATAAATTGACTAGTTGAATTAACTAATATATTGTTATACAGGGTGCATATGCCAAATGTAAACATAATACTATTTTTATTACTGATGTACTATGACATTGATGGCTTTATAGCTGCATATAAACAGGAGTGCATTAGTAGTTAAAACAGTATTATCATTACTTTTTCGACAAAAGTAAGTTTGCAATTGCAACCTGTATAACCAAATGATGGTTAAATCAACCATCATTTTTTACAGTGAGGATATGGTATACATACGTAAGTAAGGACAAAAGAAGTAAACACGAGAGGATCTCTTTGCTGAGAAACAGTTATTAGTAATGTCCTTAATATTGCTATTATTTTTTCTAGTAGTCCTGAGAGGAATTGTTAGATCAATTTGATCAAGATTGGCTGCAGTGGTCAAGTTAAATAAACTTAATCATATCTAATTAACCATACTCATGTAGCATATATGGTTTACTGTCTCAATAATGTACATACATACATACATACATACATACATACATACATACATACATACATACATACATACATACATACATACATACATACATACATACATACATACATACATACATACACATGCATACATACAAACATATCATTAAAAACAGCATGATAAGCAAGACATTTAATAGGTGTGCAATAATGTTATATAATTCTTTCAGTGTGTCTATTGTAAAATAAAAGAAAGGGTTCCAGGTTTCCATGTTCCAATGTAATCAGTTCAGGGTTCCATGATTTGTGATATCTATGAGTACTTCATTATTGGAACCCACTACAAATAATGGAACCCATTGGAACCACTGGATATTAATATCCATCAATTATCTATTTACAAAAATACCAGGATCTACCATGTAATTTTGTAGTTATCGCAGTGCTGATAATACTGACACTGTATTTGGACCAGTTAACTAGAATGTGAACTCTTGAGATCTCCAATACAACACATTAAAGGTCAAATATTGTCATGTCTATAGGTCACTCACCAAATCAACACATCTCATACTCTAGTCAATTAATACAGAAAACAACACACTCCCACAACAACAAACATTTCATAATCCCAAATAGAACTACTCAATATGTACACCTACAAGATGTACACCTATAAGAACAAGAACACTAATGTCTACTTCCTATAGTACAAATGTTTGTCAAGGCTTATTAATTAATTCTGAATACATTGAATAGCCAGACATTTCTTACTAGAATTCTCTCAATACCTATACATAATATATACATAGATACATGTACTAAGCCATTGTCAAATAATGTACATGTACATTATAGACACTTTTGTCTAGTTACTTTATAATGACAAAGTTGTAGGACATAACAGCAAACTTTTCTAACCACCTGACCAAACTGTTGTGCAATTATAATTGTCAAATATTCAACTGTTGATACCAAACCAGGCCTCTAGCTATGACAAAATGTAGTACGGCTATTGTGTCACTTGATTACACAATGAAGCTTTATTATGAGTGTTCTAGTATGAGGTCAAGAAAACAGAAGAGCATCTGATGAAACTAACACTATGTAGCTGATTATATGGTAAAATACATTGAACCATGTACTATTTCAACTGTACACTATATGTAGTGATGTAGTATGTTACTATCTTGCTCAGTAACTACATAAGTCATACCATTGGAGTAAAATTATTTTAAGGCAGATGTACTCTATCTCTCTATATGTACAAGTAAGGAAACTGTTAGAAGGAGCTATGATCACCAATAATAAATGACAAATGCATCACCAAATATTTAGCTGAAAAATAGCATGTTCTATTATTAGAATAAAAAGTTCTATTAATAGCTTAAAAGCTAGTGACATCATTGTAAACCAGGTGTATGGTTATCAAATGAGTTATAGTTTCAGTTTGTGTAGACAAAAGATAAACTAAGCAAACACTTTTAATGGACACTGATGAAATGATATATTATTTCATGTGTGTTGATGATGTAATGTTTCCTTTTCAAAACAAAACTATCTGCGTGTAAGACTACCTCACACATCAAGGAATAACAAGGGATTCATAGCACATGATACTATTGAAGTTGACCAATACCACTCCATATACGCCTACACTTCATTAAAGACAATAAAACATATTTCAATGAAATACACATTTACCACTTCACAAACCAGTAAACTACAAATAAAACATAAAAAGATCTAGTTCCAAGAAATACAACTGTCATATATGTTACCCCACTACAAGGGATCAAGGCATAACTATAACTGAATTACAAAGATTAGATTTCAATCTTATCTACCTACTAAATGAGCTGGCACTAGAAGAATTATAACTTGCTCTTTGATTGTTGTCATTGCAGTAGGTACTAACATAATCTAAGCAATATAACTACTGACAATTTATGTAGTGTACATAAATTATAACTGATATAGGAAGTATATTAAGATTATAATAACTATATATGTAACATTACCACTCCCTCAACTCAGAAGATGGCTACCCCATCAGTTGTTCCTGCTAGTAATCTCAAGTGTAGTATTTGTTTGGACCTCTTTAGTGATCCTCGTGTTCTTCCTTGTCTTCATATATATTGTTTGAAGTGTCTACAAGGTCTAGTGAGTAAAGAGAAGAGTGACCTTAGTTGTCCTCAATGTAGAGCTAAACATGAGATACCGAAAGGAGACGTGGCTAATTATCTTCGCGATCTCTCTATTATACCAGAGTTAGAGGCAGCTAAAGCTACCACAAAGAAAGAGACAAAGATGTGTGGTTTATGTACCTCTGGTGAGGTAGCGGTAGGTTATTGTCAAGACTGTGGTGAGAATTTGTGTAGTTATTGTCAAGACATGCACAAGAAAGTAAAAATGTTTGCTACTCACAAAATCATTTCAACAGATACAACCTCATTGACGATTACATATGCTACCAATAAGCCTGTTTTATGCCCTCATCACCCAAAATATGAGCTAGAGATCTTTTGTAAGACATGCGATACACTGGTATGTTCTATGTGTATGTTAAAAACTACTCATAAAGGACATAGCTATGACTTCTTGAAGAATGTTCAAGATAAGTTGATGAAACGAATTAAATCAACAACCCAAAGCATGAAGGCAAAGGGAAAAGAATTCAAATCTCGTCTTGTTTCAGTTGAGAAATTTGAACAGCGGGTGTGTAGTCGACGTGATAAGCTTGAAACTGAGATAAATGCTGTTTGTGATGAGTATATATCAAAAATACAAGCAATGAAAGAGGAGCTTCTAAAACAAGTTGAGTCTAAGTTCACTGAAGACAGCAAGATAATATGGGCAACTAAAAATCATCTTGAATTGTTATTATCCCAAGTTGAGAGTTGTCAAGCATTTAGTGAACGTTACCAACAACAAAATAGTGAAGGGCAGATGTTATCACTGTTGAATCAACTTCTTCACCGTCTAACAGAGCTTGATAGTGCAGTTGCTGATACATCAGTAATATTTAGTTCTACTATCCCACTTACTGATTTTAAAAAATCAGTTCTAAATTTGTCAAGTCTTGGTACACTCTCTGTTGCTAAAGATGTTATGTTTACACAGGGTAGCCTTCAAGATACAGCTGAAATATATGAGGATGAGAAGACCACTCTTGTCTACATTCTAAATGAGCCAATAGCACACCTCGTGAAGTGGGAATGTAAATATGGTCGCAATAAAAAGTTGACATCAACTTGTCCTATAATGGTAGCCAGTGATAATCAATTAGAGATAGAATTCACTCCAACAGTATCAGGGACACATAGTTTTCAGCTAATACCAACTGGATGTCCAATAGTAGGAATTCAAAAATTCACTCTTAGAGTCAAACAACATGTATCAAAGTTTGAAGAATGTGAAGATGACATCTTGTGTCCTATAATTTGTGACAAGGAAAGTTCAGAATCAAGTTGTGATGAGGATATCTCGGGTCAAACAATATCAAAGTTTTTGGAAAGTTCAGAATCAAGTTGTGATGAGGATATCTCGGCTCAAACAATACCAAAGTTAAAAACTGTGACTATTGATGAGGAAAGTTCAGAATCAAGTTATGACGAGGAAATTTCACCAAACAGAACAGTTTTGCCAGGCAGTTTTTGGTCAACTACGTCAAGTTACAGAAAACCTATAACTATTGGTGATCGAATGAAACATGGACTTAACTTCGTATGTGGTAATGAAGATGATGGTCCTAGAAATTTAAGAACTGTCGGTCGTTCTAAAAGAAGTTATAATTACAGAGTTAAATGAGATGGTATAACAAATCAATATGATTATCGTTGGGGGAGTCAAAGCAAATATAAGCCGGAACTAATTTAAGATAATTTTGTAGTAACAATTACATTTGAATGTTCTTTTTCAACTTTCATGTGCCAGATAATTGTAAGGTTATTTTGAACAACTTGTCATGTTCATGTGTATTATGTGTGTGTGAGTTTCATTGTGTGTATGACCTTTTCTGTTTGCATGCCAAGCAGTCCTAATATTGTTTTGATCTTTTTGGACATATGATGTGTCTTTGATGGATATGTTTGTTTCCATTGTTCCATTCCAGAACAGATAACCTCAGTTGTTCTAAACGGCTAAATCGTACAGTTCATAAGATACCAAAAGGTGGTGTGGGTGATTATTACTCACTATTTTATCCTTAGTTAGAAGCATCCATGATTAACACAAGGACTTTATTTATTCAAGAATCTGTCAAAATATCTGTCAATATTAAGTACTATCCAATATTAAGTTTTAAGTTTTAAGATGATCAAGACAATACTGTAGGTTTGTATTTATTTTCAGTGATTTTATCAAAAAACTATTTTTTTCAATGGATGATCATAAGCCATCCCTACATTTAATTTATTTTCTGATATATTCAATACTTTGTATTATTATGTTTGATCAGCTATTTTGGTATTATTTAATTTAAGTGGGTGTAAAGAGAAACCATAAACCTGTTGATATTATTCTCAGGGTTACTGAGCAATATGGCAATGATAAGGAGGCTACTATTGACTGCTACTCAATACAATTATCCTCTTCTAAGTACTCCTATTATTATTACTTCTAGGAAGTACTCATTATCTGCAGATGAAAGTTTTGAATTGAAGCACAAAAAATTTTTCAAGGATACTCTTGGTGTTGATGTGGATAAAAAAGAAAAAGCAAGTCTCAAAAATGTATATGAACATATAGATTTGTATGCCAAAGAGAAGACCTTTCATCCCAAAGATGTGGAAGCTTTTAGAAACAGGTAACATTTATTCTATAAATTCTAATTTTTAAGATATGAATATTTACTCAAATCGTTAAAATATCTTGGATTTGCTGAAGGAAAAGAATTGTTGTTTGAAGAATTTTTTGAAAATTTACAAACTTCTTTTCAGAATGATGAAGTACATAATCATATATTGAAGTGTCAGTTGTATTTTGTTTTCCAGTCAACTGTTATGTCACTTGTTGATGAGGTTAGTGTAGACACTTTTAACTGTCTTGATTCTAATAAAGATGGTTTCATCTCCTATGATGAGTGGCTAATCTATATGAGGCTTCTCAATTTTGGCTCAACAGAGGAAATGAGGCAAATGTTTGATGCATTGGATACCAATGGTGATGGTAAATTGAGCAGGGAAGAATTTGATCAAATCAATGATGCTTTCTGGCTCAATGCCCCAGGTGCTGAGACTACTGATGTCATGTATGGACCAGTTAACTAAAACAGGAATTCTTGAAATTTTCGTTATAATTAGTTTTGTATGCTTCCCCTATTTTTTAAAAGTTATAATAAAGTGGCCATGGTTACAGATAATATGTCTTATAACAGCTACAATACAAGTCAAATTGATGATTCATGTACACTCCTTCATTGAACACATATATGTAAGTAAGGACAAAAGGAATACACACAAGTTTCAGTGGTCAAGTTAAATAAATAAAATGTGTTGCTAATTAACCATAATCATATAGCATAACATATATGGCTTACTGCCTCAATAGTGTATGTGGTTTTAATGGTAATATAGAATGTTGTTAGTAATATGGAGTTGACATAGCTATTAGTAAAGGTATGTGGTATATATATTGTAAGTAAGGACAAAAGGGGTACACACAAGAGGATGTCTTTGCTTAAAAACAATTATTAGTAATGTCCTTAACATTGCCATTATCTTATCTAGTAGCCCTGAGAAGAATTATTAGATTAATTTTGATCATGATTGGGTGCAGTGGTCAAGTTAAATAAACTTAACCATATTAATTAACCATACTTACACACATACATACATACATACATACATATATACATACATACATACATACATATATATATATATATGGCTTTAATGGTAACATAGCATGGTTTAAACATATCATTAAAGAACAGTATGATAAACAAGAGCTGTCAAAGTGATATCACATAATTATTTAAGTGTCTCAATTATGAAGTGAAGCTAGGGGTTTCAAGTTTCCATGTTACAATGTAATCAATTTAAGATTCCATGATTTATGATCTCTATGAATACTTATCATTGAAACCCATTGGAACCGCTGGATATTATAGTATCCATTTATATCCAGCATTATCTTTGATCAAAACATAGATTAGGATCTACCATGTTACAACCATACTAAAAGTTATAAAACAGTCATACTTACACGTGGTTATACGTGTCTACTTTATAAGTGTTTCTGTCCATGTGGTAAAGTGTAGTTCTCTATATGTTCATGACTTGTTCAGTAAAGATTCTGTTTTGATTACCAATACAATTAATATCAAATGAGGCAAATGTTTGATACATTGAATATGAATGGTGATGGCAAATTGAGCAGGGAAGAGTTTGATCAAGTCAATGATGTTTGTTGGCTCAATGCCCTAGAATATTGCATGAGATCTCCATTAGTTTTGTATATTCCTCCTTAAATTAAAAAAAAAATTATAATATAGTTGATAGTAATATAGAATTGCATAGTTATTAGTAAAACATATGTATGAGGTGTAAAACCAACAGGGTTTAATTGATATTGAACAGTATAATGAGTAATTGGACTGGTTGTCTCATAGTTTGTAATAACTGGAGCCTAAGAGAGAAGAAGAGAGAGTGTATGTGTGCGTGTGAGTTGCTGTAGTACTGAAGTAATTACTGTAATACAATAAATCTTTTCTTTTTATTGTTAATATTTCATGTAATAATTATCAATGTTAATTTTTCCACAACTAAGTTCCAAAGTTAATAGCAATCAATTAATGTGTAAAATTATAGTTTCTATTGTAGTACATTTCATCTATATGACATGTTATGTACTAACAGAATGCTACATATTGGTATCACGTGACTCGGTGGGCGTTAAGAGAAACCATAAAACTGTCAATGAGAATACAAATTAAATATTCTCAGCCAACGAGCAAAGTGGTAATAATAAGGAGGCTACTCTGACTACTACTCAATACGAATATCCTCTTATACGTGCTCCTATTATTATTATTTCTATGATGAGCTCACTATCTGCAGATGAAAGTTTCAAATTGAAGCACAAAAAATTTTTTGAAGAGACTCTTGGTGTTGATGTGGATAAAAAAGAAAAAGCAAGTTTCAAAAAAGTGTATGAACATATAGATTTGTATGCCAAAGAAAAGAGCTTTGATCCCAAGGATGTGGAAGCTTTTAGAAACAGGTAACATTTATCCTATAAATTCTCAGTTTTATGATATGAATAGTTTAATCAAAGCGTTAAAGTATCTTGGATTTTCTGATGAAAAAGATTTGTCATTTGAAGAATACTTTGAAAATTTAAAAGGTTCTCTTCAGAATAATAAAGTACATGATCATATATTGAAGTGTTAGTTGTATTTTGTTTTTCAGTCTACAATTGCGTCACTTTCTCATGATGCTGTTATGGGTGTTTTTAACTGTCTTGATTCTAATAAAGATGGTTTCATCTCCTACGATGAGTGGCTAATCTATATGAGGCTTCTCAATTTTGGCTCAACAGAGGAAATGAGGCAAATGTTTGATGCATTGGATACCAATAGTGATGGTAAATTGAGCAGGGAAGAGTTTGATCAAGTCAATAGATCTTTCTGGCTCAATGCCCCAGGTGCTGAGACTACCGACGTCATGTATGGACCTGTTAACTAGATCAGGAATTCTTGAAATTTCCATTAGTTTTGTTTGAAATTTTCATTAGTTTTGTATGAATCTCCACTATTTTTGTATGCTCCCCCCTTATTTTTTTTTATAAATTATAACAAAGTTGTTAGTAATAATATAGAATTGACATAGTACAACAGGACAGAATTATGTAGATTTCAACTATTGTTTTAATAGTCAAAGATAGTTGTGCATGCATGAGATCTAGATATGTGGATTATTTTGCCATGTTGGTATGCTGTGTTAGTATTAAGCAGCAAATTATACAATCAGTAACTCATGTGAACTCTAGATTCCATAGTGTTTCATCCACGTAAGCTAGAAATTAGTTTGCTAAAGTAACACTTTTACATGCAGTATATAATAAAAGTAATGCCCGTTCTTTAGGTTACACTTTCATCAAGCCTGTAAAAGAAAGACTGCTGTACTACAAATACTTTATTAGGCCTATTTTGTTATGAAGTGAAACTATGCGTTCCAGGTTTCCATGTTACAATGTAATCAGTTTAGGATTCCATGATTTGTGATCTCCATGAATACTTTATCATTGAAACCCATTACAAATAATGAAACCCATTGGAACCACTGGATATTAGTATTCATCAATTATCTATGACAAAAATACCAGGATCTACTATGTATGTGGTTTCTGCAGTTATTGCAGTGCTGGTAATACTGACACTATGTTTGGACCAGTTAACCAGAATGTGAATTCTTGAGATCTCCAATACGTTTCTATGAAATTTCCATTAGTTTTGTATGCTCTCCCCTTTTTAAGAATTGTAATAAAGCAGTTACAGATGAGATGTCTTATAACAGTTACAATACAAGTCAAGTTGATGAATCATGTACACTCCTTCAATGGACACAGTGTAATATATTGTATGATAATAAGATATATCACTGTTAATATAGACTGATTGTTTTAACCAACTAAATGGGGTCACTCTGGCGTTCTGTACATCACTACAAAATACATTGAAATGTGTTGACAATACATGCATGCTGTTTTGATTACTAGATTACTAATATAATTACTAGGAATTGACAGTTCATTTACTTTAACATCTTAGAAAGGACAACTATGTGGTATGTAGGACTGTCCTGTTATAAGTTCCATATAACAGCTTTCATATACAGGTCCAGCATCCATGAAAATATTTGTTTAACTAATGAGCCATTAAGCAATATCTTACCAGAACTCTACCAAACAAAACAAAACATTCATCTTCAGTTTTGTCAGGTGGTTTTTCCTCAACTTTATCTTGTCTTCTTCCTGTTTATAGTACACTTCCTACAACATCAAGTTACAGAAAACATATTATACTATTGGTGATCGAGTGAAATATGGATCTAACTTGAAATATGATAATGAGGATGACAGTCCTGGGAATGTAAGTACTGTAGTTGGCCATAGTACTAAAAGAGGTTATAATTAAAGAGTAAAATGGGATGGAATAACAATTCAACATGATATGTTGGGGAAGTCAAAGCAAATATGAGCTGGACTAGTTTAAGATAATTTTGTAGTAACAATTACATTTGAATGTTCTTTTTTCACCTTCATGTACCAGATAGTTTTAAGATTATTTTGAACAATTTATTATGTTCATGCACTGCAAAAATTAATTGGTTGTTTTAACTAATACATGATTATACAGGTTGCATATACAAATTATAAACATAATATTATTTTGATTACTGATCTACTATGAGATTGATGGTATATAGCTACATAAACAGTAATACATTAGTAATGAAAACAGTATTATGATTACTTTTTCAACAAAAATAAGTTTGTAATCGCAATCTTTATAACCAAATCATGGTTAAATCAACCATCATTTTTTGCAGCGTGTGTATGCACATGTTTCGTTATATTCTAATATTGTATGCAACTACTCAAGGTGACGAATAAAATTAATCTGCATGCGTCAATCGCTGATGCATTTAGCAACCAATAAATAAATTAAATGCTATGATATTGGTCATGTCTAATTGAGGCACCTTCATTCTAGCATTCCAGAAACATTTCTTAGTAGTACCACAAATCTTTCCAGTCTTAAAACAAAACCATTGTAATAGAATCATCAACACAATCTTAAGATGATTGTTTAAATGTATTAGTTTGGAGCTCATTAGTGATCCTCATATTCCTCCTTGTCTTCATACTTATTGTCTGAAGTGTCTTTTGAGTAATCAGAAGAATGACCTCAGTATTCCTCACTGTACAGTTCATGAGATACCAAAAGGAGGTGTGGCTAATTATTACTCTCTATTACCTTAGTTAGAAGCAGCCATGGTTAGCTCAAGGACTTTATTTATTCAAGTGTCTGTCAAAGTATCTGTCAAGAGTACTATTCAATATTAAGTTTTAAGATGATCAAGGCAGGTAAATACTGGAGGTTTGTATTTTTTATATTATTTTCAATGGATGATCATAAGCCACCCCTACATTTAATTTATTTTCTGATATATTCAATACTTGAGAAAGAGACTTGAGTGTTTGGGTAGATTAGTGTTTTGAATGTTCATTTTTATTTTACCAATATTCAATACTTTGTATTATTATGTGTCTTTACTTATTGTATCATTTTATTTGTTTTACTTTAAAATGTCCAAACTGTCAAAGAGGGGTGTGTGTCAGTAAGGAGCAATCACCAATGTTACCCGTAATGTTTGTTCACTAGGATAAGGTACATAGAGAAACTTATATTTGTAATATAACATTTCAGTAATATCTAGTATATTCAGTTAATGTTACTAAACATTAATAACATATTAGTAGTACTCTCATTATACTGGTAGGGATGGATGTTAATTTAAGACTATAGCTAAAGACTTTTTAATCAGTTTGTGATTAATACCCAAAAAATGGTAATCATTATTTTTAATCTTTACTTCTCTCGATGTATTTAAACCTTTGTATGTTATACAGTATAGAGCAAGATAAGTGAATGTACGAATTGTGGAGTTAAAAATGATCATTCATAGATCTAATTTAATTTTTATAGAAACATAATTATGAAAGTTTTGCTATCAAGAAAGTATTCAGCATTATTTCTCCATGCATGTGTTATCAGTTCAGTAGAATTAATTCTATGCAATTGGAAAACTCATGTGGAAGTCACATATACTAGGACCAATCGAAATCATTGTCACTAAATTTATCCAGTTAATGCTAACTTTATGATCATGTTCAGATATATTTTTGTTATTTTTGGACATAATTTAAAATTACAATGTGTGAATGTGTTAATGAAGTAATGGATTATAATTTTAAATTTTAAGTATAATCTGTAAATTTTCACAATCACAAAAAATGCATAACAACTACTATGTACAATTTTGCCAATGAACTGATTATAATACAAAATTATTAACATACAACAAAAACAACTACAATAAACAACTACAACAACATAACAAAACAACAATAATCAACTAAGTGACATTAAAAAGAGCAAAGACAACAATTCCTATTATAATAATTATTATTATAACAGAAAATAAAACAAATCATAAATAATTGATCAGGTATTAGTAGATGGTTTTGATCGTTGTCATTATGTAAGGATGCTTTCAAAAAATCAAATCATATTCACTAGTACAAAGGCTATCGGTTACTATGGTTACACTGGGGTTTCAGGTTGAGGCTCGGGTTCAATGTCAACTTCAATTTCTTGTAGTTCCTCTATACTGCCAAGATCATGATCACTTTTTCGACTTGAGGGAGAGTCTGAGGGTACACTAGCATAATTATGATTAATGGCAACCACAGGATACGAGGGTAGCTCCTGATCTGATGACTCAACAGAGATAGACCCAGAACCTTTTATTGAACTCTCTTTACTGCCCCATTTCTTTACAGCTGAGGGCGGTCTCTCTGGCCATGTCTAAAAAAATTCATATAGTTATTCACCGATATAGTACATGTATTTTATGGCCACTATAGTATGTTCACACTGACTTAGTAACCTAAGTAATGTGAATAACTTTGTCATACTACAAGATAACAACATGACATTCCTGTTAAATAACTTAATATTTAGTGAACCCCTGCTTCATCTTGGAAAATAGATGACAACAAAGTCATGGTATTCCATCATTATAATCTACTACATTCAATACACTATCCTACTAACTATTACTAGATGAACTTACTGTTGGTCCATCTGTTAAATCTACTTCATCTTTTCTTTTTGTTGTGTAGATACAGAAGGTAATTAAAATGACAGAGACAACAACAATGGCTATAATAATGACACCAGCTATCACTGCTGAGGCTAAGATCAGTACAAGACTATTACCTAGGGTATCTCCTGCTACACTCACTAGAGAGAAGAGAGAGAGATCAAACTTTGAAACTGTGTTAATGTAAATATAAATACTGAACGTAATAAAATGTAACATTAGTGTTACAATAAGCAGTCACTGAATATTTAACCCTTACAATTATTAGTAGGATTCGTTCTCATTGTAGTTGTGGTAGGTGTTGACTTAATAACAGTACTAGACGTGGACTTAATAACTACAGTGGGTGTGGATGAAGAGAGTGGTAATTTAGTCATAGAGGTGGTGGAGGTACTTGTATGTGTGGGTGTGGTCTGGTGGGTGGAGCTAGTGCTTGGTGTAGACTGATATGCAAAGCTACTACTAGAACTAGTAGTGTGTGTAGTTTGAGTACCAATGATGGCACTAGATGTGGGTGTGGTTTGAGTACCAATGATGGAACTAGTTGTGGGTGTGGCTATCACACTAGATGTAGTGAATGTGGTTTGAGTGCCGATGATGAAACTAGTTGTGGGTGTGGCACTAGACACTATAGTGGATGTTTGTAATACTAGACAGAAATGAAAAAAGAAAGAAAAATATTAGCACTAGATTATCAAGAAAGAAAAGTTCAAGGTCATCTTTGACGTTTGAAAGATTTAAAAAGACCATATAGAACTGCATCAAACAATATTAAAAGATCTATTGTTTTTACATGTATTTTATGGGTGTGGTTTATATAATACATGTATATATATATATATATATTATACTTACTAGTTGAAGGAACTGTAGAGAAAGACACTGTAAATAAGAGAAAAAATATTAATAATAAAATATAATTATCCATTCATCCATCTATTCATCCATCCATCTATTCATCCATCCATCTATTCATCTATCTATCCATCTATTCATTCATCTATTCATTCATCCATTCATTCATCTATCCATCCATCTATTCATCTACTATCCACATTCTCATAACTCACTTATTTGAACAGTCTTAGTAATAAAGTTATGATTGCCATCTGGAGTGTTAACTGAGAACACTTTTATAATGTAAGTAGCTCCTACAGTTAGTCCAGTTAGTTTAATTTGAAGTGTAGCATTATTAGATGTAGATACTGTACTAGATGTAGAACCAGCAGTGTTCAATTGATATTGAACAGTATAATAAGTAATTGGACTGGTTGTCTCATAGTTTGCAATAACTGGAGCCTAAGGGAGAGAGAGAGAGAGAGAGAGAGAGAGAGAGAGAGAGAGAGAGAGAGAGAGAGAGAGAGAGAGAGAGAGAGAGAGAGAGAGAGAGAGAGAGAGAGAGAGAGAGAGAGAGAGAGAGAGAGAGAGAGAGAGAGAGAGAGAGAGAGAGAGAGAGAGAGAGAGAGAGAGAGAGAGAGAGAGAGAGAGAGAGAGAGAGAGAGAGAGAGTTACACACATAATACAGTACTGAAGTAGTTACTACAATAAATCTTTTCTTGTCATTGTTAATATATCACATAATTATTATATGTGTTGATTTTTCGACAATTAAGCTCCAAAGTTAACAGCAATCAATTTAGCTACAATAAAGTTATCAACACTGCCTTTGAAGTTATCCTTTAGCTAACATCAAATGGATTCTATTGGCAGCATCAAAATCAGTATGCAGACTACTAACATCACACCTGCTCTGTCAGACTGGTCTTAATATAACACAGATCAGCTCATAACTCATTCTACTCTGCATGCAAGGTCGTGCATGATCTTACACACAGTATAGGTGACCTCATAGTAAATGTTATCATTGTATATTTAAGAGCTACTGTTCAATTGATAATGTAATTATTTCATTTACTATCTTAACAAAATGTAACACTAATAACTACTATTCGTTATTTATGTAATAAATAGTTGAGATCACACGTTCAACGTATTCAGAAAATCAATCCACATGTATATATTTATATATATTTATATAATAGTGTTTTTTAATAAGATAATACGTTTTAGCTCAACTATTGAAGTTTAGTGTACATGTAAAAACTTCTAGTTTTAGTACCCTATTAAAAATGTTTTTTTAAGTTCTAATTTTTAATTAGTATACTAAAAATAATTTTATCCCCCTTACTAAATTATATTTTTTAACTCTGGCACACCAAAACAACAATATAAACTTATTATTATTACACGTGGGAATAGGGGATAGTCAGAGCTTTGATCTGTTCAAGGGAAAGATTAGTATCTCTCACTACATCTAAAGTATAACATACATAATTACATCAAATATGTCACTACAAATACACCCACAGGAAGAGAAGACTTATCAAAGCTTTGATGTTTTAAAGAATATAATAATCACTAAAAAACAATTAACAAAATCCACTCTCCTACTGTTCTAGCTCAACGGATTGGAACTTAAAAAGAGAATGAATTTCTTTCAGAGATATATGATCACATCCACTAACTGAATTACCGAACACAACTAACTACTGTTAGTATCATCTTACCTCCCATGAGACACGTATATTCCCGGTACCAGATAAGGTTGTCACACTTATTGACAAAGGTGCAGGTGCTTCTACAAAAAAATAAAAGCAGTAACACAACAAGAACATACTAAAATGTCTATACGTAAAAATCAGTAATTTTTAAACTGAGGTCTTCTTTGAAACTGGCAAATTTTAAAAGATCCAGAATTGTGTTATATAAAGAAGTACTTAATATAATTATTGTACTAATGCATTGTTTTATACTGTTCTACTTACTTTGTGATACGACTGTCCTCACAGGAAGCGGTGCTGTTTCATTCCCATTGCCATACTGGTTAACACCAACTATCCTTACTTTATAGTTAGTATTAGACAGTAGTCCGCCAAATGTATGACTTAGTGTATTAATATTATTAACTTGAGTAGAGGAAATTAGACTACCAGATTCAGAATATAATTTTGCTAGGTAATGCTGAATATCACCTCCTGGTGGTACCAGGACAGTATTCCATTGGACAGTAACGGAGTGGACATTGGTATGAGTAACAGTTAGTGGTATAGCAGGTGGTCGTCCGTCTGTGTGTGTATGAAAAAGAGGAAATGATGCAGTGTGACTTATGTAATGTGTCTACATACAAACATAAGCCACATGTAATCACAAATACATCAAAGTACATATTTACAATTGTCAGCTGCTCTATTTACTAGGTTTAATTTTTTTCCTTCCTAGACATTACTTTCAAAAATTGTGCTTCAACGGAAGATGAGTGAACTTTGCAATTTGGGAATTACAAACTTCCAGACTAGGTTCATTGCTAACAGTAAAAATTAAATACTAACTTATAACATTTAACCAAAATATGATAATCTAACATGACAGTCCTGCTATTAACATGCAGACATTTGACTACCTTTGACTTGACTATCTGCATGCAGTCAGAAATATACCAAAGGTACAGTACTGTCACAATATTGTATGATAATATAATACTAAGTTAGTATTATATTATCATACAATATTGTGACAGTACTGTGCCTTTGACTGTGGTCCAAAGTGTTAGTATTACTAATCACTATTGTATGATAATATAATGCTAACACTATGGACCACAGTCAAATGGGATTTTCCACTAACAACATTAGTAGAATAGGGATAATAGAATTGTTCACCACAACACACAACACTACATGGATTTCATTAAATTTATTATAATTCCAACAAACACAATTAACAGAAGACTCTATATACCAACACTGTGCATGTATTAGTGAATGACATGTTGGTCTAACGGTTTGTGTCTTCTGTTGGCAAAGGGAGTAATGTTGAAAGCAATTAACATCAATTACTTATGACTAAATACTCTAGAGTAGGTCATAACTGTCCACAGAGACCATCTATTAAATTTGACACACTTATCTCGTCAAATTGGAGCCATTTCGGTTAAAGTCTGTATATCGTAAACATGTTTGCATCTGCTGTGTCCTCAAGAGAGTCAGTTGTACTCCCAATTGAAGAACACAGGAATATATATTTAACTAAAGTTCAATGATCTAATTCCCTCTCTCTCTTCTAAAGGCACTCCCAGTAACTTAAAAACCACTAATTCCTTGTACAAAGAGACTGCTCTATCAAAAAGATTACACAAACAATCAGTTATATAAACTCCAATATGTCATACACTACAGTTGCTATGCAACTGACACCATCACTAATCTAGCTCCAGGTGGTACAGGTATACTGTACATGTACTAACATAATGGGACAATATCCTGTTATCCAATTGGTCCATAGGCTATGTATTGACAGGTGTCTATAAAAACTTATTAGCAAATACACAATGGTTTCTAACCACAGATTAAACTATTACTTATCAGACCGACTTCCTCTCCATGTGGTTAAATTGTTATGGAATTGGGTCAATGGTTTAATCATGTAGAGATTCATAATAAACTTTGCAGTTTGGACAAGATTAGGGATCAAACTAGCAGTGACCCGGGCTATACCTACTGTGGTATTATAGATAATTGTTTATGCAGTATCAAGGTGTTCTTGTCTGGGGAGAAATTTATTCGATTATCTATTGTTCCTCCCTTTGGTTAACATACATAGATATAAACAACTCCAACAAGACTTCTTGGAGCAGTGGAATACAGAGAGAGATGAATAGATGAGTGAACAGTTTAATGAATAGAGTGAATGCAGATAATAAAGAAATACATTCCTTTAACAGATGTAAAAGAAGAAATTTGTATTCTTAACATTATCTACAAATATCATTGAAAAGAGGAGTACAACCAATGAACTATGAAGCATTGAACAAACTATCCCTCCAGGCATTTTATATATAAAAAGATGTGATTACTATTAAAACACACAGCTGTTTCAATAAGCAGAAAATTTATGTAAATACAATTGGTCAGATTAGTTGTTACAGAAAATTAATGTGAACATTATTGATTGGATTAGTTGCTATAGCGATACTTGTCTATCAACACAAACAATTAAAAAGGTAGTCCTTCTGGTAATGCCAATATTGATGTGGTCTATATCATCTCCAGCTGTCCAATACAAAACAAACAATCCAAAGATAGCAAAAAATCAACTCATACAAAGCCACAGGTATGCAAACAATTTTAGCGGCATAGTGCGCCAAAAATTATTAATAAATAAATATCATTAATGTCCAAGTGTTGTTGACACCTGAGAATTGGACAACATATTTATTGTATCAAAACATCAAAACAACATGATCATTATCAAGTATATATTTAGTATTACCAAAAGCTAACCAATTAAGGGCTTATTAAATTATCACACATATTTATTGCATCAACATCAGCTGAACAATAAACTCATATAACATCATAGGATATCCTAACAACAACAGTCCATTACCATAGTAATGACAATAAGATAACAAACAATAACTAGATTAGCATTATTGTTCCTTATAAGGATGATAAGACTATAAAAATGATCTGAAGGATTGTTAACTCTTTAAGCTACAAAACACGTAAACAGCCTCAGGAAGGCAAACTAGCATTCTTTATATCCAATTAAAATAATATTATGATAAACTCATAGTGAGTCATGATGTAGTATATATATATATTTATATGTGTGTGCATGTCGTGCTAGTATTTCAAGAATATTCACACACTACAATGTTTATTCATTGACAATAAAGTCTTGGTATCTTGTAAACTGTAACCTATTAAACATAACTGTAAACTCAATCAGCAAAGTCTATTCGATTGGTCAATTTAGAGGGTAATATACCATACTCTTGTTCATACTACAAGGGTGGATACATTTACCAAGAACAGAACTACAAGATATATCAATAAGTAATATATTACCTTTCAATACTCATACTACAATACTATACTCCTTAAATAATATACAAACAAGGTAGTAGATGAAATGACAGTGACAATAGTCCATCCATTCTTTACATTCCATACAATAATAAACTCACCAGCTACTGTCAATGTGATGTTGTCAGTGTACATATCATACGGCTTATAGTTCACATATACTTGGCAACGATAAACACTTTGGTCATCTTCGAGCATTGTTGGGTCAACTGTTAACCCAGTCGATGTAAAGCCGTTCTCATTTAAATAGTAATGTCTTGAAGGTGTGTCAATTAAATCGATTGGTACACCATTTCTGGTGAATCCAATGTCAAGTTGTTCTTTATTCCAGTGACTGTAGAAACTCCTTGTGCCCTGCAATACATTGTAGTTGCTTTATTTATTACTGTGTAATAGGAATTCATTGGTCTGACTGTAAATGTGATATTTGTGTAACCTGTGAGAGAGAGAGAGAGAGAGAGAGAGAGAGAGAGAGAGAGAGAGAGAGAGAGAGAGAGAGAGGAGAGAGAGAGAGAGAGAGAGAGAGAGAGAGAGAGAGAGAGAGAGAGAGAGAGAGAGAGAGAGAGAGAGAGAGAGAGAGAGAGAGAGAGAGAGAGAGAGAGAGAGATGAGGAGAGAGAGAGAGAGAGAGAGAGAGAGAGAGAGAGAGAGAGAGAGAGAGAGAGAGAGAGAGAGAGAGAGAGAGAGAGAGAGAGAGAGAGAGAGAGAGAGAGAGAGAGAGAGAGAGAGAGTTATATATCAAGTTCTTAATCAATAACAATACTCTACACATCACATAGTTGTGTTATTTCATGTTAACTCATTCAAAACTCTGAGAGAGAACAATTTTACAATATGTCAATTCTTTATAATGACAAAATAGTTGCCATATATATACATTGTCTGTACACAATGTGGGAAAGTGGGTAATTCCCTGATTAATAATAACAATTAACACAATCAGTTCATTTCCTTTGATTATAATACAATCAATTTCTGTTTGCAGTTTGTTAACAGTTGTAATGCAGTATTAACAAGAGATATATAAACTATTCTATCCTATAAACAATTGAGAAAGGATAAAGTAAACTAATGTAAGTTTACAATGAGAGAGAGAGAGGAAACAAGGAAAGAGACCATTACAAGATACAACATATAAAAGGTCAAATATTGTCATGTCTATAGGTCACTCACCCAATCAACACATCTCATACTCTAGTCAATTAATACAGAAAACAACACACTCCCACAACAACAAACATTTCATAATCCCAAATAGAACTACTCAATATGTACACCTACAAGAACAAGAACAATAATGCTTACTTCCTATAGTACAAATGTTTGTCAAGGCTTATTAATTAATGCCAAATAGATTGAATAGCCAGACAGTTCTTACTAGAATTGTCTCTCTAACTAAATACAATATATAGATATGATACATAGATACATACTGCATGTACTAAGCCGTTGTCAAATAATGTACATGCACATTATAGCTATTGTTTAATACATAGACACTGTTGTCTTGTTACTTTATAATGACAAAGTTGTAGGATATAACAGCAAAAGTTTCTAACCACCTGGCCAAACTGTTGTGTAATTATAATTGTCAAACATTCAACTGTCGATACCAAACCAGGCCTCTAGCTATGACAAAACGTAGTATGGCTATTGTGTCACTTGATCGCACAATGGAAGCCTTATAAGGTTATAGTATGAGGTCAAAAAAACAGAAGACCATTTGTTGAAACTGACACTATGTAGCTTTTTTAAGGTAGTATAGTAACATGCCTCGAACCATGTACTATCTCAACTGTACGCTATATGTAGTAATGTAGTATGTTACTACCTTGTTCAACAATTACATAACTCATACCATTGGAGTAAAACTATTTTAAGACAGATATACTTCATCTTTATATGTACAAGTAAGGAAACTATTAGAAGGAGCTATGATCACCAATAATAAATGACAAATGCATCACCAAACATTTAGCTGAAAAATAGCATGTTCTATTATTAGAATAAAAAGTTCTATTAATAGCTTAAAAGCTAGTGACATCATTGTAAACCAGGTGTATGGTTATCAAATGAGTCATAGTTTCAGTTTGTGTAGACAAAAGATAAACTAAGCAAACACTTTTAATGGACACTGATGGAATGATATATTATTTCATGTGTGTCGATGATGTAATGTTTGCTTTTCAAAACAAAACTATCTGCGTGTAAAACTACCTCACACATCAAGGAACGACAAGGGATTCATAGCACATGATGCTATTGAAGTTGACGAATACCACTCCATATATGCCCACACTTCATTAAAGACACAAAAAATATATATCTCTGAAATACACGCTTACCACATCACAATCCAGTAAACTACAAACAAGATATAAAAAGATCTAGTTTCAAGAAATACAACTGTTGTATATGTTATCCCACTTCAAGGGACAAGGCGTAACTGTAAGTGGATTACAAAGATTAGATTTCGAGAAATACAACTGTTGTATATGTTACCCCACTACAAGGGATCAAGGCATAACTATAACTGGATTACAAAGATTAGGTTTCAAAAAGCACACATACAAATACTATAATAGAATTGGTAGTGTGTCAGTCAGATGTAGTGCTTCCTCTAAAGGCATGTCCAAACCACAAATAAAGATAATTCCTTGAAGTATACATGATACCCACTACAGACCAGGAAGATGGTTTCCACTTAAGAACATGTACAGCTTCAAAGAAGACATTAGATAAAGTACAAGTACATACATAAGATCATAAAAATGTTATAGGTGTGTGACATAAATTAATTTATGTCAATTATATTACTACAACCTTACATATTGTATGTAGTACTGATTACTATATAGACTATTTCTGATATAAGCGAGGAGTATGTAGCTGTCCTTCATCTAATTACTACTTTATCTGTAAGTGAGTGGAAGACATTGGTGTTGTCATGTAATAGACTGACTAATAATGTCATGTCCACAAGTCTGTTTAATGTGTGGAAAAAGAAAAACAACCAACTAGGTCAAAGGATGGAAATCAACAACACTAAGTACTTTTGAGTTTTCTTTGATATTATAAACTTTCCCTTCATGTATTACAATATTACATAATACAGTTAAGTATTACAATTTATATTACATCAATGTCATTACAAAATGATTGCTACAGGCTTAATGCAACCAGTGATATTACATCACATCCTCCAATAAGACACTAACACATTTCACTTCATATTGTAAAATGTAATCCACACAGCAGACATCAAAGGGTCCAATTTCATGACACATGACATGCTGGGTGTAAACAAGTTCAGAAAAGCAAAAATAAGCTAGACATTATAGACATTACTATTAACTCTATAACAATACACTAGCAATATTTAATTTTGATATATATATGTACAGTCTACACTACATTAAAGTTCATCAAATTAAACCTTCACTATATCACGCAGCAGGAACTATTATCAGACCTATTAAAACAATGCTGTGACTGGTAAGAAGTCGAATAAGCCAAATATTGTTTCAAACATTGACTCAGTATAGACTATCACATAGTTAATAACTTTAAAAACAGCATCTCAAATAATAGACTGTTTGTACACAATGTCTATATAGTCCTTTACACTATTACAATAACATGGTCCATCAAACGACACCCACCTATTCAGATAACATCACAATTATTCATTCTATTGACATGACAACAAATACTATATATACTGTTTGGAATATAGATAGCTATTCCCTGGGAGACCATAGAAGGTCAAAATATGACACACTTCCATAACAAGTATTGTTAACGGAGGAAACAAGCTATCATTTGTCAAATTACAGCTGTTTACTAGTCTTGAGGTATTTGAATAACATTTATGTTTTTGATCATATTGCTTAACTCAATAGGGGGATATAAATAAACATTATAAACAGATGTTAGTGTTCCATTTACAGTTAAAACTACCCAACAAACAGTAAACTGAACGTACAATATAGACAAAATACAATGTGAGAACTACACAACAAAGAGTCAGTTACAAACGAAAAAAAATCCTTAAAAACACTAACATTGTCTCTGTAATAGCAAATTGTAGATTGAGGGTCATCCGACCACCTGTGATTACATAGAATTCCAATAATTTAGTTAACATATGTTCATTAATGGCATCAGTGGAGTGATTTGTAAAAGAAAAGCATCAACAAACAATGGTTGAAATACCAGAGTAATAAAACAACACTCCTTCAGAAACAGCTGATATTTTATCATAAGATGCAAAATTTGATATCTCTATTCTATTTCAAAAGACAAAAGTTACAAAGTAAGCAGATGAAAGTAAGACAAATGCAAGAATGCAGTTAGAAGAGCAAAAGAATCGAAAGAAACCACAAAACAGAGGAAGAGCAAACTAGAGTCAAGTAATCATATATTAGGGCTTTGCCATAATGACTGAGACTTAGCTCTTTAAACAAGAACAAAAATACACAGAAGTCTTTTTGAATCATACTCTCTTTTGTTAGCAAATACAAGATGATGTTACAGGATGTGAAGTAAGACATACCTCGACACACGCACTCGTCACAAAATTCCAACAGCTATTTATAATACCATGTCACAACAGCTGTACTAACTGATTAACTAACTACGAACATTTTTTAACAATGAACGGTTTTGGTTATAACAATATTCACTAGTAATAATTGCATTGTTTATGCCATTCCTATGACAATTATGTAACTCATCAACATTGAGTACACAAAAAACAAATTGTTATTGACAGAGTGTAGGAATTTATATAATTACAAGTTACAAATAATTAAATATGAGGTTTTTCTGTTCCTCTCCACAAATATTTCAATTATTCAAGAAGTTTAGTGTCTGAAAAACAACAAACACTTCATTACAAAATGAGTAAGAGGAATTGATCACATCATTAAAGTTGGAACACGTTATGTAATATCACATAACCAGTCCTTTACAATACAAAAGACATCCACCCACAAGAGTGCATTCAATTAATGATACATGCACTTCATGTATCTAGTTACATCAGTCACAAGGACACAAGTAAGAGGAATACACTAGAGAATACTACTATGCTTCCTAAGTTACATATACAAATATGTTGTGGGCAAATAAAGAGGAAGTTAAAACTTAATAGAAAGGAACAGAGTCACTATCTATTATGTACATATATCAATTATTATTTCAAGAGTAGAAGAAACCTCATAAGTGTTAGGCAAAGCTGTTCTCAATAGTTCAAGAGTACAAGCCAATATCACCACCAAATAAAGATGGATTTCTTATAAACTATTTAACAAGCAGACTCGAGGTGTTAAAACAAGCAATGAGGTGAATATAAACTGATCAAAATGCTTGCAAACAAACAAACTGAAGACCTAGTGTTACTAACAAACAATTAATACCTTTAGTCCATAAATAGTCAGTAATGATTTATAAGGTAAAGCAAACATTGACACCACAACAAAGTGCATCAGATTATTTTATGCCTCTAGACAAAATTTATTCAATGAACACGATATCATATAAACGTGAGGTGTTTCTCTCTATTGATGGTGGTTGCCTAGAGATCTGATTGTATTACATCACTACCTAATTTCCACTCTTTGAGAAATACCAGATCTAAGAGTATAGAGTTACCACTATTGTGAAGCCAGGATCAAACATAACATTGATATGACAAGACAGTGACAGATGCACACCTAGCCTTTGAAAACTATCCTAATTTACTAGCATGAACATTCATCAATCTAAAAATAAAATCATCAAAAATTCAATCGTGTAATTCAAGCAGTAACACTACTCATTCAATATATAAAAATCTAATAAAGTTAAAAAGCTATCGTGCAATCGTAGTAAGTGGTAGGTAGCATTCCTCACTGACATGTGACATATACAAACACTATCACTCAATGGACCACATAATAACACTAATACACAATAAAGCAGTCATTACTAAGGGTTCTCTGGTTCCTATAATAGTGCCAATTTTAGCCACAACAGAGGGTCTCAGGAAGTCACATTGATAACTTGTGGTCCACTGTTTGATAATTCAAATCAATTAACAACCACTTAAGGAACAATAATGTGATTGTAAGTGTAGGATTGACATATCTCCTACATTTACTTCATGTTTTTGCCAAGATAGTACTAGGCCAAAAAAGATAACCACAAAAGGTATAATGGACTGAAGTGTCAGCCAGAAATGAGACAGTTAGAAGCACTAGAGAGATGCTGATGTATGTTCCTGTTTATATTAATGTCAATATCAATGTTATTGTTTTAGACAAAGCAATAACAATTACTGTTCGGTGTGAATATTTGTTATTGCCTTATCAAACGCACGAGAGATAAATTTGTTCACGCTAACTGATGGTTGTTTTTTTTCAGTATTAGTGTTAGATTAAATATGAAAAGATACTCTTAAATGATACACATATAACTGGTTAAACCAGTTTCAAGATTAACACCTGATAACATAGCCAGGTGTGTATTTGTCCAATCAACAACAAACAGATACCAATTATTTTTAAACATCTTCTCTTTTTAACATATACGTTAATTATTATAAACAATCATTGATCGGTTCTCCTCCTACATCAATATTAATGGTCTAATCCAATTCATTACAGATCAACTTTTAAATACCTCAATAAAGTGGCATCAACAAAAAACATACCCAGTACCAGCTGACACTATAACGGTTAGAAGTCTAATACAATGATGATGGCTGTTTATAAGGACAGACTTAATGGACAACATCACTAAACCACAAAATCATCATAAATGTGTTTTGATTAGAAGTAATACTAGCAGGGTACGTGATTTGTTCAGGGTTTTTGCATACAAAGGTTACATCATTGTAATGTCTAGAGAGCTGAATACATTGCAGTAAAGGTGATGATGACTCAAGCAAGACTTGGCCCGTGATGTCATCTGTTCATATACACACCTGGCTATATCTGGAATATTACAATGTAAGTTTTCTCCCTCTCTCTCTCTAGTTTTTACTACTACTCTGACATGGATCATTAAACCAGGTCATAGCTAACTGATCGTTGCATTAGTTTTGTCATATAAAACAAGAAATACTCAATGCTATCATTAGTAAACAATAACGCTGACAAAATTAACAGCGATAATGGCATATTTTCAAAAAAACAGCAGCTGGACTAAAAGGACCTTAATTCATTGACAAAAGTAAGCACATCCCTTAAATGACCCCACTATTCTACTGTACAAATGTAGGGTGGATCTTGTCTTTATCAGGGAGATTCCAGCTGTCAAATTAAGCACAATATTACCTTAAATACAAACCAAATATAAATATAAACTAATACAAACCAAATATAAATTTAAACTAAGAAGACAGTTTGCTCCTAAAATACCTATCAATTACTTGATGTGTGCACAATGACACCTTCTCATTGATTACAAACTATAGCAACCATCTCACCTAGACTTTGTTGAGAGGTTCTGCACGTCATGATCGACAATATGAGACAGACGAGTGCCCAAACTTCGCCTCTTCGCAACGACAACGATCCAAATCTTGATATATCATATATACTCATATTGAAAAGGTAAGAAATTGCAACTTCAAACTAGCGATGATGACTAACGTATCCACGCAAACTGTTCGAACCGGTTAAATCCGAAGTATCTTCTTAAAACAACTAATAGAGAGACTGCTCTTATAATATTCTTGATTTGAAAGTTCGGCCAAAAAATTGAACTTCCTACTTCTCACGCTTGGAAGCTTTTATGCCAGGCACAATCAGATTGGCTAAGTAGTATACGGATCGTGTCCGTAATCTCCCACCTCAGATACAGTATAACATGATTATAATTAGTAAATTATAATAATTAATTTTGTTACAATAATAATATTGAGGTTGTGTCATAAATATAAATAATTTCAAATTGTTATACACAATTATTGTATTGATGGAGGTTTACAACTTATATCAGCAAGCAATTCTCTGATACGTCGAAATATTTTCTTAAATTCAATACCATCCCCCTTAAATAAGGAAAATTAAACACTTGTTATAAAAAATGTTTTCTTTATATATAGATGTTTGTGTGTCTGTGTATATATTAAAATATTATTATAGAGAGACATATATATAATCATATATAAGAAAACATTATTTCAATTTCATTAGGCAGATGATGATAACATTATCGCTATGGTTACCTTTGATCTCCTAAATTCCACTAGTAAGAGATCAGCTCTTAATTCATAGATGACAGCTTTAAATACTAGAGATTGTTTTCTCTTGTCCACTGTCATCACAATTAAACTAGACTAAAAAGAAAAGTGCATAAAACAAGTAAAGAGAGCTACAGTAGTACTGTGTGTAAGAAAAAAGTAATATTTAAATGAGAGTGTTGATTTGACTAGCTGCTATAATGTATATCAAAAGATGTCATGTCTGTGACTGACTTAACAGCAATGTGGTAACACTGTATAAATGCTAACTACGTTATATGATGAAACTGACATCGTCGTAAAATTAGATTGTTATCTTCTGTTGTGTTACAATATTTGCTTTCTATTTGGCAACAAATTTTATTAACTATGTCATATTGTAATACACTCTATTTTAACACACTCTAGACAAAGTCATATTGTAATACACTCTATTTTAACATACTCTAGACAAAACAATTTATAATTAGTCCAGGACAACCAGATATGATCAACTTAACTCCCAAAAGATATCAATACTCTGTACAAGGGTAATAGAATTTTATTACTATATTAGAATCTTATATAGAGAAACAGTTGACATTTTAGTAAGTGCATAGTTTTCATTAGCTTTTATCTCATCATAACATTCGTTATTCTCTTGCCAACACATCAAGCAAAACTCGTACACAACTACCACCGTAACCACGGCAGATAATTACATTGAATAATAATTAGTGGATATAATTAGGGGTAACCATTATCGTATCATTTTCTTACCTCATCAGGACTGGTCTTGGAGTCATATCCAAGTGTCTTCATGGCTTGTTGTAAACGGGTCCAGACTTTACCACTTTCTAGTCGAGTATAAAATCTTGTCATACGAAGTACAAGACGTTGGAATTGAGTCTAAGAAAATTTAAATTTTTAAAAAAATTTTTTCAATTTTAAAATTTTATGTTTTTTTAAATGGTACTATTTGATGTCAGTTCAGCTGACCTGTGAGGCTCCTGGTGTACAAGGGATTTGTGTACCAATAATAAGTTCATCAAATCGAGAGGGTTGTGTAAAACTCTCAACAACAGAATGACCTTGGATATCATTGCTACCATCAGTAGACTCTATAGTATGTCCAGTAACAGGTTGAGATGATGTGATAACACTATAATAGAAATACAGGAGTATAAGGTTTGGTATAGAGGTTTGGACAGACCAGTCTGGTCGATCTGAGTAGCGTGGTGAGCTAGCTACTTTGATTCTCTTTGAAGGACGATGAGTTGGTGATACCATACTGAGAGCTAGTGAAATAAACAACATTTAAACACTTACATATTTCAAGATTTTTTTAGAGAGAGAGAGAGAGATAGAGATAGAAAGAGTGCATGGACTAGATACCTTCTTGAGAGGGAGATATAACAGGATATGATCTATATCATTATATATAATAATATTAGCTCATTAATAATAATTATATAAATACTTTTTACACCAGATATGTTCTCTGATTTTATCTATTGAGTATCTTTTGAGAGCATTATGACGAAGGATTTTCTTTAATAGAGCTAGGGGAGAAGGAGAGAGAGAGAGAGAGAAAGAGATAGAGAGAGAGAGAGAGAGAGAGAGAGAGAGAGAGAGAGAGAGAGAGAGAGAGAGAGAGAGAGAGAGAGAGAGAGAGAGAGAGAGAGAGAGAGAGAGAGAGAGAGAGAGAGAGAGAGAGAGAGAGAGAGAGAGAGAGAGAGAGAGAGAGAGAGAGAGAGAGAGAGAGAGAGAGAGAGAGAGAGAGAGAGAGAGAGAGAGAGAGAGAGAGAGAGAGAGAGAGAGAGAGAGAGAGAGAGAGAGAGAGAGAGAGAGAGAGAGTACATTTGTAAGATATCCTCATGTGACTTATCCAATCACCTAGAGGCTCATTGCTAATTTTTGTCCAAGGTGAAAAAAAATAATTTTGAGAGCTCCATTCACGATACTCTGGACAATCCTGAGAAGGTAAATCCCATGGCAATTCTACAAGAAACATCACATTTATAACTTAAACAATTACTTGTTCACAGTACACACTGCTATCAGTGTTAACATTGTAAATCAACAAGAACACAATCATATGTACCATACGTGGTGTCAACATTGTGTCACACATGTCTGTCAACATACCTCCAGATAACAAGGCAACTAGAACAATACCACAAGACCATATATCAGCTGGCTCAGCATAATAGTCTAAACCAGCATAAACCTGAAAAGAGGTCAATGTTAAACTAGTTTTATCTGTTGTTCTTGATACTCACTTCTGGAGCAATGTAAGGTGGAGTACCACACGAACGACTAAGTTTCCTCTCACGACCCATGTGTCTAAATACAGTAGACAAACCAAAGTCAGAAATCTTCAGAACGTCTATAATTTGAGATAAAAATAATGAGTTTTTTATAATAGAATAATTACCATAGCCATCTAATAGTAAATTCTCTGGTTTTAAATCACGATGTGCCACTCCTCTACTGTGAAGGTATTCCTGTGAATAATGTCATGTGATCAACATATGATTATCAAATGACATAACTTACAACTCCAGATAGAAGCTGAAGAAAGAAATGTTGAGCTAAACCAGGTTCCATACCATGATCAGGCTCTAAGCATGTGTATGAATGATAAAGATATATATAGATAGATACAGAGAGAGAGAGAGAAAGAGAGAGAGAGAGAGAGAGAGAGAGATCCTTTTGCACACACATATAAATGGCTAACCTATCCTGTCAAACAGTTCTCCTCCATCAGCATATTCCAGGAACAAATAATGAATATTACCACAAGCTCTTTGACCAAAAAATCGTATTACATTCGTATGTCTTAACATTCTCATGATACAAATCTGTTGGTAGACATATAATATCTAATGTTTATATCACATTAATAATCACACCTCTTTTTTCAAGCAATCTGGTGTCAGGCCATTCTGACCATCTATGTTAACTATTTTCACAGCTACACATTCCTTAGTGTCATTGTGTACTGCTAACTTCACCCTATTAAATAAATGCAAGATAAATAACGAACCAAAGAAGTGACATACTAAACTCACTCTCCGTATGCTCCTTCCCCTAAGGTCTGCATAAATTCCCATCCTTCTACAAACAGTTTGTTCAGAACAGAAGAATCACTACCAGTATCAACTGTGACCTGCTCCATTTTTTAGTAAATTTCCCGCTAAATGAGTACGCGCATGCGCATATTAGGTGTACATCATAAGCCATTAATTATATTGATATTCATGATGTAACCCACAATATCTTTAGTTGTTCTAAACACGTGGTCGACTAAAAATGCAGATTACTTTCTTTGTTTTTGCAACTTTCCTTCCAATTGTTCTCTGCGACTCTGATTTATCTTCGTACCAGTTCAATATAGAACTAGTACAAGATACTTACTGGATGTACTGGAACTTCAATAGTGAAACAGAAGTCATCAATTTTGCTGTGAGAGTTCTAACTACTGGATGGATCGGATTTGGTATTTCACCAAATGGACAGATGCGTAATTCTGATGTTGTCATTGGATGGATAGATGCTTCATCATCAAAGTCTTACTTCCATGTAAGAAACTACCTATAATCTTTGTAGCTAAATACACATTAGTATGTAATTGTCCATAACTTGAAAAAGAAGTGCACTATTCCACTATTTGTATAGAACATCATGCATTAAGGAATTTATGCAAGACATCTTTTCTATACACACATCAAGTTATGTATTGATCAAAATCACATACCTTCTGCTTTGGCATATCATCAATTCTCTGTTCTTAAGAGTGCAAACTAGTGAACATTTTATGATGCTATACTTATAAATAGACAACTATGGAATGTTGTTTTCACATCACTTGACTTGTAACTTGTAATGTCAATAATGTATCTCATTTACATAGGATCGATTTGCTTTTGGTCGTTATACTCCTCCCATTGATCCAATACAAAACTGGTTCCTGACTAATGCTGAGCAGAACAATGGCTACACTACACTGGAATTTTATAGGAAGTTTATAACTTGTGATGATCGAGACAAAAAGCTTTTGGTAACCATTGTGCAATTGCTAAAACAATTATAGATATGTCTTTAGCTTGAAACACAACGCATTATTTATAGTTGGAATGACAATACTCCAACAGTAACACAAAATGCAGATGGTACTGAAACTTATAGCATCTACCGTCACACTTATCAAGGCTCTACAAGTATTAACCTGCTCAGTGGACTCCCTGATCCTCCAGACATGCCTAATGATGCAGAAACATTTACTATAGCTGTGAATGAAGTAATTCCTCATAAATGTTGATGCATTTTATTTCTTTACTATGTATAAGGTAAATGTTCCCAATTCTCAGACCACATACTGGTGTACTGGAATAGAACTGGATTCTTCAATAACTGAGTCTGAAAATTATATTATCAGAGTAAACTGTATAGCCATGATTGTATAATGTATCAAGATTTTAATACTACATAGGTTTCTCCGTATATAACTTCTGGTAATGAACCTTATGTACATCACATGTTAGTTTATTTATGTGATGGCCTTCAAGACTCTGATCTGGATGTAGGTGGAAACTGTGACAGTGACATTAGCAGTCGCATACAATATTGTCTCAGTCAGTTACTCATTGGTGCTTGGGCTATTGGAGGCTCTGTTAGTAAAATAAAACATAATGTCAATTAATAGTTATATTATAGGATTTTATTTATCCTGAACATGTTGCTTATCCAATTGGAGGTTCTAATAATCCACAGTATGCAGTTATTCAAATACATTACAATAATCTTAATGAAGTATCAGGTACATAATATACACAAACTCCTTATTTCATTGTCATTATTCTTTTTTATTAGATATTGTGGACAGTTCTGGTTTTATCTTCACATACACCAATACACCCAGACAATATGATGCTGGCATTTTATTTTTTGGCCATGCTATTGTTCCAGCTATGGTTATACCTCCTAATGCTTACAACTTTACTACCATTGGTCTTTGTACAAATGGTTGCACTCAAACAGTAAGCCTCATTGAAGACATTTGTCTCCATTGATGAAATTTCTCTCTACATATTAGCACATTCCTTCCAGTGGTATTCATATATTTGCCAATATGCTTCACACTCACTTAGCTGGTAAGTTAGTATAATATATATGAAAGACTTTATTGACTATACAAACTTTACAATATAGGTTCTGGGTTGGTATTTTCTCATGTAAACAAAACACAGTGCTCTGGTACATCTCGCTATCAAGAATTTAAGCCAATTGAAGCAAATCTCCATTATGACTTTAATTTCCAACAAGCTACACATCTTCCTCAGGAAATTACTATACTACCAGTATAATCTATGATTATTAATTATTTTGATTTCATATTCTCATGATAGGGTGATATTCTACTACTGAAATGCTTTTATAACACAACTGGTAGAAATGGAGTGACATTGGTAAGAGAACAGTCATTGAACATTGAGCACTAGAATACTACTATATATCTATTATCATTAATTTAGGGAGGAGAAAGTACTCTTCAAGAAATGTGCCTCTCCTTTCCAGTTTACTATCCTCGACTTAGTTTGACAAAATGTATAAGTCTGCCACTATTTGATAACATTGATGTTTTCATTGATGAATATGTCCCGTAAGTTACAGTGCACTCACAACTATACTGATGACATATATGCTTTAAATCTTTTGAGGAGTGAACACAAGAGTGCATTTTATAGTCTGACACCTGGTTCCAGTCCAGATACAATAGAATCAACAATGAACTTATTGGATTGGACACAAGACCAGATTAATGGCTATCAACAATCAGTTTATACAAATGGATTACAATGGTCATACTGTGGCAATCAGGTAATATAAAGTGACAAAGTTTTTATGATGAACTATTAATAAATACATACAGGGATATTTCGAAACTACTCCTTCAGTGTCATGTTGTTCATATGAAGCTCCTGATGTTTGTACAGGATATGAACCAGCTCCATGTTGTGAACGACACTGTGTTTCTAGTACTAATTCAATGTATTGTATTGGTGTTGATCTAATCACCATACTCCTATTGTTATGTATCGTAGTAGTATAAATCTCTGACATTGTTAGATATGCTATGTAGGACATTTATACAAACAACATTAGCAATTAAATATAAAATTAAAAAAAAACATAAAACTATCTTATATATTGGTATAAATTATACTTTCATGTTCTTCCAGGTTTATAGTATTGTTATAGTTCAATAATAACTATGATTGTATAACCTAATATAAAATCCCAGCATTGTTTTTTAATTACTCATATTTGAACTTCAGCCATGTATATTCATTCTCCTCTTAGTATAGTAAAACCTAGTCTGATTGACAATTCCTTAGTAAACTGAGAACAATTAATGGAGTAGTCTGGGTAAAAACCAGCTTGATACCTTCTTTATACTGTATCCAAATCCAATGGTCTTGGATGAAGCTGACTGCAAGAAAACATACCACCACCCACAGGGTAGTCTATTAGAGGGGAGGATACTATGAAGGGTTTGTGAAGAATAAGATATGGCATTAGAACATGATTTGAGAATTTTGGTTTGACTTCTGTTTGATATATGTTACAGCCTTGCATGACATGGAATATATATTTATTGGAATAATTATCATAATGAAAATAGTTTTAAAAAATTAAGTATCAATTTTATTCTTTAAACTAACCAAAATATTCTAAAAGAATACTAGATCCAAAATTATCAAATTGTCACTTATTTCGCTTAACTTTCATTTCTGTGAAGCTTAAAGAATAATACTCTTTTTTCCAACAATACCAGTTCACACCATCAGCATAGGAAGTATGATTACCACTCAAATATAAACCATTTAAATTAGAGGTGTGACATCTACAATACCACCATGCTCCTTTGAAGCGTACAGCACAATTATCATTATATGCATCATTATCACGATCTCTTGTTGTAAATTTATACCCGTTATGTCCCTGAAGACAATCTCCAGCATCTCCACTATATCCACCTACTAGTAGTTTGTACATTGTGTCAGAGTCCCTTACATCAAATATGAAATATTTAGCATATCTCTTATTACCACAAAAATCATGGAGGTCAACACGTAGAGTGGTATTGACAGTAGTGAGATGATGAATTTTGCTGAGACCTAGCCAAAACTCTCCATCAAGGTCCCCAAATCCACTAAGGTAATCACTCCAGCAACAATAGAAGTCTACAGTACCATCCATTCTCCTCTGGAAGACAGTCCAGCCACCACCATCAGTCTCCATGTCACAATAGACCTAAATAGATTATATTCTAAGTCATTTGATTATAATAGAGTACCTTAAAAGCAGGTAGATGATCAGGTTTGATAGTATATATACCATTACATGTGTGACCTTGTTCATAGTAGTCTTGACAGTCACGAGAAACTATACAACCTGAAAAAGATACATTACATGATGTCCATTGCATGTAAACTACATACCTTTATCATCATTGTCTCCTGGTGTAGGACAGGATACAACAAGAGTGATATAACACACAAAGAATGGCAAATACATTAGATACTTCACCTTGTTGTCTTGTACAGCTTGTATCAGTTAAAATGATAAATGCCTAACAGTGGTCATCCCTTTATATAGTCTATGTGAACAGTTATTATATTGGAGTGAGTCTCATGCCCACTCACTATGTCTGGGTATTGGACTAATGTAATAATAGGCTATTCTTGTCATACTGTTACAAAATTTGGGTTGTAACAGACTTTGTTATATATAGTAATTTATATTAATATTGTTATAGTCTATCAAAATGCAATTGTGTTGGAGTAGACTAGTTGTCTACAACAAAAATCTTTTGAACTAAAACTTGTGAGTATAACCTTTGCTGAACTTTAGCAAAACATTGTGAGTATAACCAGGTCAGAGGATACCATAACTAGTATATCTAATAGTTGTTTTCATGCTATGTCAAGTTATATCTGTAATATAAATTGAAGTTCACAACAATTACATACATGTAGATGCTATTATTCAATTTAATACCAGATTATACATTACTCAATTTACTGAGAATAATATCTGCAATATCATATCAACAAATTATATAATGCATTTTTTAGGAGTGCATAAATAATATCATGAAACATGGATGTGATCAAGATCAGCATATGAATAGGATCCCATGTTATCAAATATATACTTATTATAAAATATTTTCTCAATATATCTTCTATGATCTGTTTACAATTCATCATAATGAAATGAAGTGGATGTTATTAGAATCTTTGATGACATTAGTAGTCAGGATTAGTCTTAAGAGTTTCTAGGTACACTTAGCAGGCTCTCCTCCTGTGACTTCAATAGTCATGTGCTAAGGATTCTAATGGAGGAGTGTGACTTCAATAGTCATGTGCTAAGGATTCTAATGAAGGAGTGTGACTTCAATAATCATGTGCTAAGGATTCTAATGAAGGAGTGTGACTTCAGTAGTCATGTGCTAAGGATTCTAATGGAGGAGTGTGACTTGAATAGTCATGTGCTAAGGATTCTAATAGTGGAGTGTGAGTTCAATAGTCATGTGCTAAGAATTCTGATGAAGGAGTTTGATTTCAATAGTCATGTGCTAAGGTTTCTAATGAAGGAGTGTGACTTCAATACTCAGGTGTTAAGGGTTCTAATTAAAGAGTGTGACTTCAAGGGATATTCCGAAACTACACCTTCAGTGTCTTATTGTTCATATAAAGCTCCTGATGTTTGTACAGGATATGAACCAGCTCCATGTTGTGAACAACACTGTGTTTCCAGTACTAATTCAATGTATTGTATTGGTGTTGATCTAATCAACATACTTCTATTGTTATGTATTGTAGTAGTATAAATCTCTGACATTGTTAGATCTGTTATGTAGGACATTTATACAAACAACATTAGCAATTAAATATAAAATTTAAAAATGTAAAACTATCTTATATATTACCATAAATATACTTTCATGTTATTCCAGGTTTATAGTATTGTTACAGTTCAATAATAGCTACAATTGTATAACCTAATACAAAATCCCAGTATTTTTAATTACTCATATTTGAACTTCAGTCCATGTGTAGTCATTCTCTTCTTAGTATAGTAAAACCTAATCTGATTGACAATTCCTTAGTAAAGTGAGAACAATTAACCACCACCCACAAGGTAGGCTATTAGAGGGGAGGATACTATGAAGGGTTTGTGAAGAATAAGATATAACATTAGGTCTGAACATGATTTGAGAATTTTGGTTTGACTTCTGTTTGACATATGCTACAGCCTTGCATGACATGGAATATATATTTATCAGAATAATTGTCATAATGAAAATAGTTGCAAAAATTAAGTATCAATTTTATCCTTTAAACTAACCAAAATATTCTAAAAGAATGAAAAATCTAAAATTATACTGTGTGTGTATTTTTATCAACAAAATCTTTTATTTAATAGTCAAATTGTCAATTTTTATGCTTAACTTTCATCTCTGTGAAGCTTAAAGAATAATGGTACTTTTTCCAATAACGCCAGTTCACACCATCAGCATAGGAAGTATGAGCACCACTCAAATATAAACCATTTAAATTAGAGCTGTGACATTTAGTATACCACCATCCTCCTTTGTAGTGTACAGCACAATTACCATTGTTATATATATCATTATCACGATCTTTTGTTGTAAATTTCTGCCCATTATGTCTCTTAAGACTATCTCCAGCATCTCCACTATATCCACCTACTTTTAGTTTGTACATTGTGTCAGAGTCCCCTACATCAAATATGGAATATTTAGCATATCTCTTATTACCGCTAAAATCACGAAGGTCAACACGTAGAGTGGTATTGAGAGTAGTGAGACGATGAATTTTGTTGAGACCTAGCCAAAACTCTCCATCAAGGTCCCCAAATCCACTGAGGTAATCACTCCAGCCGCGATAGAAGTCTACAGTACCATCCATTCTCCTCTGGAAGACAGTCCAGCCACCACCATCAGTCTCCATGTCACAATAGACCTAAATAGATTATGTTTTAAGTCATTTGATTATAATAGAGTACTTTAAAAGCAGGTAGATGATCAGGTTTGATAGTATATATACCATTACATGTGTGACCTTGTTCATAGTAGTCTTGACAGTCATGAGAAACTATACAACCTGAAAAGACACATTACATGATATCTATTGCATCAAACTACATACCTTTATCATCATTGTCTCCTGGTGTAGGACAGGATACAACAAGAGCGATATAACACACAAAGAATGCCAAATACATTAGGTTCTTCATCCTGGTGTCTAGCACAGCTTGTATCTGATAAAATAACAGTGGCCATCCCTTTATATAGTTTAAAGGGTAACTGAAATGCGTATTTTGAAATTTTTGAAACTTGGTTATTCGTTAAATAATAATATGATAACATGTAAACCTTACTTGTTTTTCTGAAATGGAACTTTCTTTTGAAATAAAACAAAGTCAAACCTTGCTCAATCACAAGTCAGCCATCTTCTTCCTGTTTAAGCAGCAAAATCGGCCAAACGCATTATGACATCACAAGATGAAACGATGAAGTTGAACTCAATTCAACACCTGGTAGGAAGTGTGAACTACTGGAAAATGCCTAAGAGATGCGCTGTTTTTGGTTGTGGTATTACTAACAAGGATGGAGTGAGTCTATTTTCATTCTCTAAAGACCCAGTACTCGATAAAAAATGGACTGAGCAAGTAAAGAGAAGCAAGGACAAGTGGTTAGGGCCAACCAAGTACTACTCATTTTGTGTAGTTGCAACATCAACAAATAGACATGAATATTACAAAAGAAGAGAGAATTTGAAGGTATATATATAAGAGCTATCACTACTGGATTATAACTGTTTGAATTGATTTAGGTTGTGAAAATGCTAGTAGATGCATCAGATGAAGAGTCCAATTAGGCTAATAATGAGAGTGAGTCCAGTATGGCTACAGATGAAGAATAGCTCAGCTAAGAGTGGGACATTCGAATTTACCTGAAGAACCTGGATATGAATCATGTTCATTTGTATCAGATCTTCTACCAGGCATGTTTTAAAGTGTATACTTCTACAGATTTTGTTCATATTGTACTTCCATTGCAATAGTACTATCAAGCAGTAAGGGAAAGCAAAAAATGAAATTGAAACGTATGTAATTTCAGTTATGTTAAAGCTGTCATGACATGTTAATGTTAGGCTGTCAGACAACTAATGTCAATCTACTGAAACATAAACAATGTCTATGTACTGTCATATATCTGTACATTGTAACCTTCTAATTGATGATAAGAAAAGTACTGAATCAGAATCACTCAATACACTTATAAATTCAAAATCAGATGAATCATTATATCATTTATCAATTGAAGAATAAGTATAATATAAATGCTTGTATGTAAAGTGTCCAGTATAATGGTATGATCTTTGTAGACAAATAACACTCACTCATTAATAGGTAATGGTAAAGTTGCAGACCCATATTCTTGTCGGTATTGGTAATATGGTAATGTCAACACATTCAAGCAAACAGCATGCAATCCTGGATGGCCAGTAATAGATAGGAGTGCAGGTATCTCAGCTTCTTCCATTTTCTCCTTCATTTTCATAATTTCCTGACAGCAAATGCACTTCTTTGAAATATTCATGATTACGCAGTGGCTACATGCACACCTATAATCAACACACACACACACACATATATATATATATTACAAACGTTATTCCTCATCTATTTTCATATCAATTAAAGTCTTTCTGAGGACAGTTCCGAGTCTCTTCACTACTACTACTATTACTGGATGCTTGGCTATCACTTGGTTCATATAAATAACGTAAAACAATACCAGCAAAAGTATCTTCATCTTGAATATTCATCCTGCATTGGCCTTGAATATTGTTCAGATCCACTAGTTTCTTTATTAGCAAGCACATCCATCTCTATAACAGGTGTGAAAGTATCGATTTGCATATGTTCAACTGTTCATCGTTCATCTTGTGATGTCATAATGCGTTTGGCCGATTTTGCTGCTTAAACAGGAAGAAGATGGCTGACTTGTGATCGAGCAAGGTTTGACTTTGTTTTATTTCAAAATAAAGTTCCATTTCAAGAAAACGAGTATAGTTTACATGTTATCATATTATTATTTAGCGAATAACCAAGTCAAAAAAATTTCAAAATACGCATTTCAGTTACCCTTTAAGGAAATAGTTATAAAATAACCTGTTGGAGTACTCACAGGTCATGTAATAATAATCCCATGCCCACTCACTGTGGATGTCTGACATTGGACTAATTTAATAACAAACTATTCATGTGCAAAAGGACATACTGTTACACACACCTGTGAATGGATTGTAACAGGCTTTCTGATGTAACAGAAAATTTAGATCAATGTTGTTATAGTCTATCAAAGTGTGAAATAACTATCCATTTACTTGTGTTGGAGTAGACTAATTGTCTACAATAAAATCTCTGATCAAAACCTTGTGAGTATAACCTTTACCTTTGCTGAACTTTAGCAGAACATTGTGAGAACAACCAGGTGGTCAGAGGATACCATAACTAGTACATGTAATAGTTGTTTTCATGCTATGTCAAGTTATATCTGTAATATAAATTAAAGTTCACAACAATTACATACATGTAGATGCTATTATTCAATTTAATACCAGATTATACATTACTCAATTTACTGAGAATAATATCTGCAATATCTACCATATTGACAAATGCCATCAATCAGGACAACAATTGTTCTGACATTTTTGAGAAACTTCACAGTCTGAAAAAGAAATGTCAAATTATGTCATTGTATGTCATACAACAAGAGTGATGTAACACACAAAGAATACCAAAAACTGTGAATTAGCACTATCAAGTATATGAAGACGCAATTCTTTATATAATGATGAGCACTAGTTGTTGTTTATTTATTAAACATGAGATATCTTTTAATTGTTAAGATATATACTGCATGCACTTTAAAATTGATATGTTATTTAAACAACTAAATATAATTTATACTTTACATGGATGGATTACTATCCAATCTAACTTCATGTAAATTACTCACTATATAGTTTGTTGTATTGTAATAGTATAACATATAAACAAATTATATAATGCATTTTTTAAGAGTGCATAATATTATGAAACGTGGATGTGGGTCAAATATATACTTATTATAAAATATTTTATCAAATATATACTTATTATAAAATATTTTCTCAATATATCTTCTATGATCTGTTTACATATATAACTTCTGGTAATGAACCTTATGTTCATCACATGTTAGTTTATTTATGTGATGGTCTTCAAGACTCTGATCTGGACGTGGGTGGAAACTGTGACATTAGCAGTCGCATACAATATTGAAATAGTGACATTAGCAGTCGCATACAATATTGTCTCAGTCAGTTACTCATTGCTGCTTGGGCTGTTGGAGGCTCTGTTAGTAAAATAAAACACAGTGTCAATTAATCGTTATATTATAGGATTTTATTTATCCTGAACATGTTGCTTATCCAATTGGAGGTTCTAATAATCCACAGTATGCAGTTATTCAAATACATTACAATAATCTTAATGAAGTATCAGGTATATAATATACACAAACTCCTTATTTCATTGTTATTATTTTTTTATTAGATATTGTGCATAGTTCTGGTTTTATCTTCACATACACCAATACACCCAGACAATATGATGCTGGGATTTTATTTTTTGGCCATGCTATTGCTCCAGCTATGGTTATACCTCCTAATGCTTACAACTTTACTACCATTGGTCTTTGTACAAATGGTTGCACTCAAACAGTAAGCCTCATTGAAGACATTTGTCTCCATTGATGAAATTTCTCTCTACACATTAGCACATTCCTTCCAGTGGTATTCATATATTTGCCAATATGCTTCACACTCACTTAGCTGGTAAGTTAGTATAATATATATGAAAGACTTTATTGACTATACAAACTTTACAATATAGGTTCTGGGTTGGTATTTTCCCATGTAAACAAAACACAGTGCTCTGGTACATCTCGCTATCAAGAATTTAAGCCAATTGAAGCAAATCTCCATTATGACTTTAATTTCCAACAAGCTACACATCTTCCTCAGGAAATTACTATACTACCAGTATAATCTATGATCATTAATTATTTTGATTTCATATTCTCATGATAGGGTGATATTCTACTACTAAAATGCTTTTATAACACAACTGGTAGAAATGGAGTGACATTGGTAAGAGAACAGTCATTGAACATTGAGCACTAGAATACTATCATATATTTATCATTAATTTAGGGAGGAGAAAGTACTCTTCAAGAAATGTGCCTCTCCTTTCCAGTTTACTATCCTCGACTTAGTTTTACAAAATGTATAAGTCTGCCACTATTTGATAACATTGATGTTTTCATTGATGAATATGTCCCGTAAGTTACAGTGCACTCACAACTATACTGATGGCATATATGCTTTAAATCTTTTGAGGAGTGAACACAAGAGTGCATTTTATAGTCTAACACCTGGTTCCAGTCCAGATACAATAGAATCAACAATGAACTTATTGGATTGGACACAAGACCAGATTAATGGCTATCAACTATCAGTTTATACAAATGGATTACAGTGGTCATACTGTGGCAATCAGGTAATATACAATGTTCAAGTGTTTATGATGAACTATTAATAAATCCATACAGGATATTCCGAAACTACACCTTCAGTGTCCTGTTGTTCATATGAAGCTCCTGATGTTTGTACAGGATATGAACCAGCTTTATGTTGTGAACGACACTGTGTTTCCAGTACTAATTCTATGTATTGTATTGGTGTTGATCTAATCACCATACTCCTATTGTTATGTATTGTAGTAGTATAAATCGCTGACATTGTTAGATCTGCTATGTAGGGCATTTATACAAACAACATTAGCAATTAAATATAAAATTAAAAAACATAAAACTATCTTATATATTGCCATAAATATACTTTCATGTTATTCCAGGTTTATAGTATTGTTATAGTTTATTGAGTTTAATAATAACTACAATTGTATAACCTAATATAAAACCCCAGTATTTTTTTATTAATCATATTTGAACTATGTATAGTCATTCTCCTCTTAGTATAGTAAAGACTAGTCTGGTTGTCATGATCAATTCCTCAGTAAAGTGAGAACAACTAATGGGAGAGTTTTGGTAAAAACCAGCTTGACACCTGCTACTGTATCCAAGGTCCTGGTGAGGCTGACTGCAAGTAAACATACCATATCACTGACAGGGTAGTCCATTAAATGAGAGGAGACTATAAAGAGGAACTGACTTGGGGTGTAAAGGATAAGATATAAAATTAGGTCTGAACTTGATTTGAGAAATCCTGGTTTGATTTATGTTTGACATATGCTACAGCCTTGCATGACATGAAATATATGTTTATCAAAATAATTGTCACAATGAAGATACTTCAAAAATTTAAGTATTAACTTTGTTTTTAAACTAAACAAAATATTTTGAAAGAATGAAAAAAAATCCAAAAGTATATTGTGTGTTTAGGTTTTGTGAACAAAATTCTTTTGTTTAATAGTCAATATGTCACTTTTTGCGCTTAACTTTCATTTCTATGAAGCTTAAAGAATAATAGCATTTTTTCCAATGACGCCAGTTCACACCATCAGCAAAAGAATTATGAGCACCATTCAAATATAAGCCATTTAAATTAGAATCATGACATCTCTCATACCACCATCCTCCTTTGAAATATTTGGCACAACTACCATTGTTATATATATCATTATCACGATCTTTTGTTGTAAATTTATACCCGTTATGTCCCTGAAGACTATCTCCAGCAAACGTTTTATGCAATGCCTTGTGAGTATAACCTTTACATACACAGAACTTAAACAAAAACTTGTGAGTATAACCTTTACATACACAGAACTTTAACAAAACATTGTGAGTATAACCTTTACATACAGCCTTGTATGACATGAAATACATGTTTATCAGAATAATTGTCACAATAAAAATAGTTACAAAAATTTAAGTATTAATTTTATTTCTAAACTGAACAAAATATTCTAAAAGAATGAAAAATCCAAATTATATTGTGTGCATAATTTGTAAGAACAAACATTTTTGGTTTAATAGTCCATATGTCACTTTTTTCGCTTAACTTTCATTTCTGTGAAGCTTAAAGAATAATAGAACTTTTTCCAATAATACCAGTTCACACCATCAGCATAGGAAGTATGATTACCACTCAAATATAAACCATTTAAATTAGAGCTGTGACATTTAGTATACCACCATCCTCCTTTGTAGTGTACAGCACAATTACCATTGTTATATATATCATTATCACGATCTTTTGTTGTAAATTTAAACCCGTTATGTCCCTGAAGACTATCTCCAGCATCTCCACTATATCCACCTACTAGTAATTTGTACATTGTGTCAGAGTCCCCTACATCAAATATGGAATATTTAGCATATCTCTTATTACCACTAAAATCATGGAGGTCAACACGTAGAGTGGTATTGACAGAAGTGAGATGATGAATTTTGTTGAGACCTAGCCAAAACTCTCCATCAAGGTCCCCAAATCCACTAAGGTAATCACTCCAGCCACGATAGAAGTTTACAGTACCATCCATTCTCCTCTGGAAGACAGTCCAGCCACCACCATCAGTCTCCATGTCACAATAGACCTAAATAGATTATGTTTTAAGTCATTTAATTATAATGGATACCTTAAAAGCAGGTAGATGATCAGGTTTGATAGTATATATACCATTACATGTGTGACCTTGTTCATAGTAGTCTTGACAGTCACGAGAAACTATACAACCTGAAAAGACACATTACAAGATATCTATTGCATCAAACTACATACCTTTATCACCTTTATCTCCTGGTGTAGGACAGGATATAACAAGAGTGACATAACACACAAAGAATGTCAAATACAGTAGATACTTCATATTGTTGTCTCATACAGCTTGTATCAGTTAAAATGACAAATGCCTGACAGTGGCCATCCCTTTATATAGTTTACGTGAACAGTTACTATATAAACTTTTGAAGTAAATCTCATACCCACTCACTGTGTCTGGGTATTGGACTAATGTAATAACAGACTATTCATCCACATGCAAAAGAGCATACTATTACAAAGTTTGGGTTGTAATAGTCTTTGTTATGTATACCAGATTTATATTATTGTTGTTATAGTCTATCAAAGTGTAAAATAACTATCCATTTACTTGTGTTGGAGTAGACTAATTGTCTACAACAAATCTTTTAAGCAAACCTTGTGAGTATAACCTATACCTATGCAGAACCTAAACAAAACATTGTGAGTATAACCTTTACATACACAGAACTTAAACAAAACATTGTGAGTATAACCTTTACATACACAGAACTTAAACAAAACATTGTGAGTATAACCTTTACATACACAGAACTTAAACAAAACATTGTGAGTATAACCTTTACATACACAGAACTTAAACAAAACATTGTGAGTATAACCTTTACATACACAGAACTTAAACAAAACATTGTGAGTATAACCTTTACATACACAGAACTTAAACAAAACCTTGTGAGTATAACCTTTACATACACAGAACTTAAACAAAACATTGTGAGTATAACCTTTACATACACAGAACTTAAACAAAACATTGTGAGTGTAACCTTTACCTTTACAGAACTTAAACAAAAACTTGTGAGTAGAACCAGGTCAGAGGATACCATAACTAGTATATGTAATGGTTGTTTTCATGCTATGTCAAGTTATATCTATAATATAAATTAAAGTTCACAACAATTACATACATGTAGATACTATTATTCAATTTAATATCAGATTATATATTACTCAATTTACTGAGAATAATATCTGCAATATCTACTATATTGACAAATGCCATCAATCAAGACAACAAATGTTAAAGTTATCTAATAGGACTCTTATATGAGTGTAATGTACATAGTATATTTATAAGAGTGTGTGTAATTAGTAACTGTAGTGATGCTTTTATTAAACAACATGGATTACATTGTGGGTACCAGTACTTAATATTTCAGCTAAAAATATAAGATCTTTATATCATGCAATTTATGAGTAATTCCAAACAAGTTAATTGTTACAATTTAAATGAAACATGGACTATGTCAAAGGTAGATGATCAGTTTTAAATTTGATAGATATAACTATATGTATGACCTTGTTCCTGGATAGATATCCTGATAGTTTTGAGAAATTTCACAATCTGAGAAAGAAATGTCACTACACCCAAATATTCAGAAACTGAGAAAGAAACGTCACTACACCCAAACAATAAATTGTTTATGTATTACCAAAATTAATATTTTGGGTAGTTAACATACACACACACAGACATACATGACCTCAATCAAATGAGGAGTAACACAAAAGAATTGACATTCATATTATATAACACCACTAAATTGTCTGGTTGGTGTTATATTGAAAGAGGATTAAGACTGGTTTTCACCCAACTTGGAAATATTCTGGGTAAAAACCAGCTTGATACCTCCTATATACTGAATCCAAATCCAAAGATCCTGGATGAATCTGACTGCAAAAAACATACCATCACCCACAGGGTAGTCTATTAGAGGGAAGGATACTATGAAGCGTTTGTGAAGAACAAGATATAACATTAGGTCTGACTTCCATTTTTCATAAATATGTATTTAGCAGAATAAATGTCACAATGAAAATAGTTACAAAATCTAAGTATTAATTTTTTTTAAAACTAATCAAAATATTCTAAAAGAATGAAAAATCCAAAATTATATTGTGTGTGTATTGTTTTAAGAACAAAATTATTTTGTTTAATAGTCAAATTGTCACTTTTTGCGCTTAACTTTCATTTCTGTGAAGCTTAAAGAATAATAGTACTTTTTCCAACAATGCCAGTTCACACCATCAGCATAGGAAGTATGATTACCACTCAAATATAAACCATTTAAATTACAGGTGTGACATTTACTATACCACCATCCTCCTTTGCAGAGTACAGCACAATTACCATTGTTATAAATATCATTATCACGATCTTTTGTTGTAAATTTCTGTCCATTTTGTCCCTGAAGACAATCTCCAGCATCTCCACTATATCCACCTACTAGTAATTTGTACATTGTGTCAGAGTCCCCTACATTAAATATGGAATATTTAGCATATCTCTTATTACCACTAAAATTGTGGAGGTCAACATGTAGAGTGGTATTGAGAGTAGTAAGATGATGAATTTTGTTGAGACCTAGCCAAAACTCTCCATCAAGGTCCCCAAATCCACTAAGGTAATCACTCCAGCCACGATAGAAGTTTACAGTACCATCCATTCTCCTCTGGAAGACAGTCCAGCCACCACCATCAGTCTCCATGTCACAATAGACCTAAATAGATTATGTGTCAAGTCATTTGAATATAACGGAGTACCATAAAAGCAGGTAGATGATTAGGTTTGATAGTATATATACCATTACATGTGTGACCTTGTTCATAGTAGTCTTGACAGTCACGAGAAACTATACAACCTGAAAAGACACATTACATGATGTCCATTACATGTAAACTACATACCTTTATCATCATTGTCTCCTGGTGTAGGACAGGATACAACAAGAGCGACATAACACACAAAGAATGTCAAATACATTAGGTACTTCACCTTGTTGTCTTGTACAGCTTGTATCAGTTAAAATGATAAATGCCTAACAGTGGCCATCCCTTTATATAGTCTATGTGAACAGTTATTATATTGGAATGACTCTCGTGTCCACTCACTGTGTCTGGGTATTGGACTAATGTAATAATAGGTTATTCATGTCATACTGTTACAAAATTTGGGTTGTAACAGGCTTTGTTATATATAGTAATTTATATTAATATTGTTATAGTCTATCAAAATGCAATTGTGTTGGAGTATACGTAGACTGGTTTTCTACAACAAAATGTCTTTGAAAAAAACTTGTGAGTATAACTTTTATCTTTGCTGAACTTTAGCAAAACATTGTGAGTATAACCAGGTCAGAGGATACCATAACTAGTATATCTAATAGTTGTTTTCATGCTATGTCAAGTTATATCTATAATATAAATTGAAGTTCACAACAATTACATACATGTAGATGTTATTATTCAATTAAATATCAGATTATACATTACTTAATTTATTATCTGCAATATCTACCATATTGACAAATGCCATCAATCAAGACAACAAATGTTAAAGTTATCTAATAGGTTGACTCTTATATGAGTGTAATGTACATATATAGTATATTTATAAGAGTGTGTGTAATTAGTAACTGTAGTGATGCTTTCATTAAACAACATGGATTCCATTGTGGTATACCAGTACTTAATATTTCTGGTGGAAATACAAGATCTTATATTATTCCAATTTATGAGCAGTTGCAAAGAAGTTAATTGTTACTATTTAAATGAAACATGGACTATGCCGAAGGTAAATGATTAAGTTTTATATAAACAACTACATGCATGACCTTGTTCATAGATGTCCTGACAGTTTTGAGAAACTTCACAGTCTGAAAAAGAAATGTCAAATTATGTCATTGTATGTCATACAACAAGATTGATGTAACACACAAAGAATACCAAAAACTGTGAATTAGCACTATCAAGTATATGAAGAACCAATTCTTTATATAATGATGAGCACTAGTTGTTGTTTATTTATTAAACATGAGATATAACATGCTTTTAATTTTTAAGATATACATTGCATGCACTTTAAAATTGATATGTTATTTTAACAACTAAATATCATATCAACAAACTATATAATGCATTTTTAGGAGTGCATAAATAATATCATGAAACATGGATGTGGGTCAAGATCAGCATATGAATAGGATCCCATGTTATCAAATATATACTTATTATAAAATATTTTCTCAATATATCTTCTATGATCTGTTTACAATTCATCATAATGAAATGAAGTGTATGTTATCTGAGTCTTTGATGACATTAGTGGTCAGGATTAGTCTTAAGAGTTTCTAGGTACACTTAGCAGGCTCTCTTCCTGTGACTTCAATAGTCATGTGCTAAGGATTCTAATGGAGGAGTGTGACTTCAATAGTCATGTGCTAAGGATTCTGATGAAGGAGTTTGATTTCAATAGTCATGTGTTAAGGATTCTAATTAATGAGTGTGACTTCAAGAAATATTCCGAAACTACACTTCAGTATCCTGTTGTTCATATGAAGCTCCTGATGTTTGTACAGGATATGAACCAGCTCCATGTTGTGAATGACGCTGTGTTTCCAGTACTAATTCAATGTATTGTATTGGTGTTGATCTAATCACTATACTCCTATTGTTATGTATTGTAGTAGTATAAATCTCTGACATTGTTAGATCTGCTATGTATGACATTTATACAAACAACATTAGCAATTAAATATAAAATTAAAAAATGTAAAACTAAAAAATGTAAAACTATCTTATACATTATTATTTCATGTTCTTCCAGATTTATAGTATTGTTATAGTTCAATAATAACTATGATTGTATAACCTAATATAAAATCGCAGTAATGTTTTTTAATTACTCATATTTGAGCTTCAGTCCATGTATAGTCATTCTCCTCTTAGTATAGTAAAACCTAGTCTGGTTGACAATTCCTTAGTAAAGTGAGAACAACTAATGGAGCAGTCTGAGTAAAAACCAGCTTGATACCTCCTATATACTCTATCCAAATACAAAGGTCCTGGGTGAAGCTGACTACAGAAAACATACCACCACCCACAGGGTAGTCTATTAGAGGGGAGGATACTATGAAGGGTTTGTGAAGAATAAAATATAACATTAGATCTGAACATGATTTGAAAAATTCTGGTTTGACTTCCATTTTCTTTGAATAACATGGAATACATATTTATCAGAATAATTGTCGCAATGAAAATTAAGTATTAATTTTATCCTTTTAAACTAGCCAAAAATTCTAAAAAAATTAAAAATCCTAAATTATACTGCCTGTGTATATTGTTTTAAGAACAAAATAATTTTGTTTAATAGTCAAATTGTCACTTTTTGTGCTTAACTTTCATCTCTGTGAAGCTTAAAGAATAATAGTATTTTTTCCAACAATACCAGTTCACACCATCAGCATAGGAAGTATGAGGACCGCTCAAATATAAACCATTTAAATTAGAGCTGTGACATTTAGTATACCACCATCCTCCTTTGTAGAGTACAGCACAATTACCACTGTTATTTATATCATTATCACGATCTTTTGTTGTAAATTTACACCCATTATGTCCTTGAAGACAATCTCCAGCATTTCCACTATATCCACCTACTAGTAGTTTGTACATTGTGTCAGAGTCCCCTACATCAAATATGGAATATTTAGCATATCTCTTATTACCGCTAAAATCGCGAAGGTCAACACGTAGAGTGGTATTGACAGTAGTGAGACGATGAATTTTGTTGAGACCTAGCCAAAACTCTCCATCAAGGTCCCCAAATCCACTAAGGTAATCACTCCAGCCACGATAGAAGTTTACAGTACCATCCATTCTCCTCTGGAAGACAGTCCAGCCACCACCATCAGTCTCCATGTCACAATAGACCTAAATAGATTATGTTTTAAGTCATTTGATTATAATAGAGTACCTTAAAAGCAGGTAGATGATCAGGTTTGATAGTATATATACCATTACATGTGTGACCTTGTTCATAGTAGTCTTGACAGTCACGAGAAACTATACAACCTGAAAAAGACACATTACATGATGTCCATTACATGTAAACTACATACCTTTATCATCATTGTCTCCTGGTGTAGGACAGGATACAACAAGAGCGATGTGACACACAAAAAATGTCAAATACAGTAGGTACTTCATATTCTTGTCTCATACAGCTTGTATCTGTTAAAATGATAAATACAGTGGCCATCCCTTTATATAGTCTATGTGAACAGTTATTATATTGGAGTGAGTCTCGTGCCCACTCACTGCTTCTGGGTATTGGACTAATGTAATAATATGCTATTCATGTCATACTGTCACAAAATTTGGGTTATAACAGGCTTTATTATATATAGTAATTTATATTAATATTGTTATAGTCTATCAAAATGCAATTGTGTTGGAGTAGACTAGTTGTCTACAACAAAAATCTTTTGAACAAAAACTTGTGAGTATAACCTTTACCTTTGCTGAACTTTAGCAAATCATAGTGAGTACAACCAGGTCAGAGGATACTATAACTAGTATATCTAATAGTTGTTTTCATGCTATGTCAAGTTATGTCTATAATATAAATTGAAGTTCACAACAATTACATACGTGTAGATACTATTATTCAATTTAATATCAGATTATGCATTACTCAATTTACTGAGAATAATATCTGCAATATCTACCATATTGACAAATGCCATCAATCAAGACAACAAATGTTAAAGTTATCTAATAGGACTCTTAAATGAGTGTGATGTACATAGTATATTTATAAGAGTGTGTGTAATTAGTAGCTGTAGTGATGCTTTTATTAAACAACATGGATTCCATTGTGGTATACCAGTACTTAATATTTCTGGTGGAAATACAAGATCTTATATCATGCCAATTTATGAGCAGTTGCAAACAAGTTAATTGTTACTATTTAAATGAAACATGGACTATACCGAAGGTAAATGATTAAGTTTTATATATACAACTACATGCATGTATGACCTGTTCATAGATGTCCTGACATTTTTGAAAACTTCACACTCTGAAAAGTTTGACTTGGGTTTGTAAAGGATAAGATATAAAATTAGTAAAGTGAGAACAATTAACCATCACCCACAGGGTAGTCTATTAGAGGGGAGGATACTATGAAGGGTTTGTGAAGAATAAGATATAACATTAGGTCTGAACACTATTTGAGAAATTCTGGTTTGATTTCTGTTTAACATATGTTACAGCCTTGTATGACATGAAATACATGTTTATCAGAATAATTATCACAATAAAAATAGTTACAAAAATTTAAGTATTAATTTTATTTTTAAACTGAACAAAATATTCTAAAAGAATGAAAAATCCAAATTATAATGTGTGCATAATTTGTAAGAACAAACATTTTTGGTTTAATAGTCCATATGTCACTTTTTTCGCTTAACTTTCATTTCCGTGAAGCTTAAAGAATAATAGTTCTTTTTCCAATGATACCAGATCACACCATCAGCATAGGAAGTATGAACACCACTCAAATATAAACCATTTAAATTAGAACTGTGACATTTTTTATACCACCATCCTCCTTTGTAGTGTACAGCACAATTACCATTGTTATATATATCATTATCACGATCTTTTGTTGTAAATTTCTGTCCATTATGTCCCTGAAGACTATCTCCAGCATCTCCACTATATCCACCCACTAGTAATTTGTACATTGTGTCAGAGTCCCCTACATCAAATATGGAATATTTAGCATATCTCTTATTACCACTAAAATCATGAAGGTCAACACGTAGAGTGGTATTGAGAGTAGTGAGATGATGAATTTTGTTGAGACCTAGCCAAAACTCTCCATCAAGGTCCCCAAATCCACTAAGGTAATCACTCCAGCCACGATAGAAGTTTACAGTACCATCCATTCTCCTCTGGAAGACAGTCCAGCCACCACCATCAGTCTCCATGTCACAATAGACCTAAATAGATTATGTTTTAAGTCATTTGAATATAACGGAGTACCTTAAAAGCAGGTAGATGATCAGGTTTGATAGTATATATACCATTACATGTGTGACCTTGTTCATAGTAGTCTTGACAGTCACGAGAAACTATACAACCTGAAAAAGATACATTACATGATGTCCATTACATGTAAACTACATAACTTTATCATCTTTATCTCCTGGTGTAGGACAGGATACAACAAGAGTGATGTAACACACAAAGAATGTCAAATACATTAAGTACTTCACCTTGTTTGTTGTCCTGTACAGCTTGTATCAGTTAAAATGATAAATGCCTGACAGTGGCCATCCCTTTATATAGTTTATGTGAACAGTTATTATATTGGAGTGAGTCTCGTGCCTACTAACTGTGTCTGGGTATTGGACTAATGTAATAATAGGCTATTCATGTCATACTGTTACATAATTTGGGTTGTAACAGGCTTTGTTATATATAGTAATTTATATTAATATTGTTATAGTCAATCAAAATGCAATTGTGTTGGAGTAGACTAGTTGTCTACAACAAAACTCTTTTGAACAAAAACTTGTGAGTATAACCTTTACCTTTGCTGAACTTTAGCAAATCATAGTGAGTACAACCAGGTCAGAGGATACTATTACTAGTATATGTAATAGTTGTTTTCATGCTATGTCAAGTTATATCTATAATATAAATTGAAGTTCACAACTATTACATACATGTAGATGCTATTATTCAATTTAATATCAGATTATGCATTACTCAATTTACTGAGAATAATATCTGCAATATCTACCATATTGACAAATACCATCAATCAAGACAACAAATGTTAAAGTTATCTAATAGGACTCTTAAATGAGTGTAATGTACATAGTATATTTATAAGAGTGTGTGTAATTAGTAACTGTAGTGATGCTTTTATTAAACAACATGGATTCCATTGTGGTATACTAGTACTTAATATTTCTGGTGGAAATACAAGATCTTATATCATGCCAATTTATGAGCAGTTGCAAACAAGTTAATTGTTACTATTTAAATGAAACATGGACTATGCTCGAAGGTAAATGATTAAGTTTTATATATACAACTACATGTATGACCTGTTCATAGATGTCCTGACAGTTTTGAGAAACTTCACAGTTTGAAAAACAAATGTCAAATTATGTCATTGTATGTCATACAACACACAAGAGTGATGTAACACACAAAGTATACCAAAAACTGTGAATTAGCACTATCAAGTATATGAAGAAGCAATTCTTTATATAATGATGAGCACTAGTTGTTGTTTATTTATTAAACATGAGATATCTTTTAATTGTTAAGATATGTACTGCATGCACTTTAAAATTGATATGTTATTTTAACAACTAAATATAATTTATACTTTACATGGATGGATTACTATCCAATCTAACTTTATGTAAACTACTCACTATATAGTTTGTTGCTTTGTAATAGTATATCATATCAACAAATTATATAATGCAATTTTAGGAGTGCATAAATAATATCATGAAACATGGATTTGGGTCAAGATCAGCATATGAATAGGATCCCATGTTATCAAATATATACTTATTATAAAATATTTTCTCAATATATCTTCTATGATCTGTTTACAATTCATCATAATTAAATGAAGAGGATGTTATCAGAATCTTTGATGACATTAGTGGTCAGGATTAGTCTTAAGAGTTTCTAGGTACACTCAGCAGGCTCTCCTCCTGTGACTTCAATAGTCATGTGCTAAGGATTCTAATGAAGGAGTGTGACTTCAATAGTCATGTGCTAAGGATTCTAATGAAGGAGTGTGACTTCAGTAGTCATGTGCTAAGGATTCTAATGAAGGAGTGTGACTTCAGTAGTCATGTGCTAAGGATTCTAATGAAGGAGTGTGACTTCAGTAGTCATGTGCTAAGGATTCTAATGAAGGAGTGTGACTTCAATAGTCATGTGCTAAGGATTCTAATGAAGGAGTGTGACTTCAGTAGTCATGTGCTAAGGATTCTAATAGTGGAGTGTGAGTTCAATAGTCAAGTGCTAAGAATTCTGATGAAGGAGTTTGATTTCAATAGTCATGTGCTAAGGTTTCTAATGAAGGAGTGTGACTTCAATACTCAGGTGTTAAGGGTTCTAATTAAAGAGTGTGACTTAATGGGATATTCCGAAACTACACTTTCAGTGTCTTGTTGTTCATATGAAGCTCTTGATGTTTGTACAGGATATGAACCAGCCCCATGTTGTGAACGACACTGTGTTTCCAGTACTAATTCAATGTATTGTATTGGTGTTGATCTAGCTACAATTGTATAACCTAATACAAAATCCCAGTATTTTTAATTACTCAATATTTGAACTTCAGTCCATGTATAGTCATTCTCCTCTTAGTATAGTAAAACCTAGTCTGATTGACAATTCCTTAGTAAAGTGAGAACAATTAACCACCACCCACAGGGTAGTCTATTAGAGGGGAGGATACTATGAAGGGTTTGTGAAGAATAAGATATAACATTAGGTCTGAACATGATTTGAGAATTCTGGTTTGACTTCTGTTTGACATATGCTACAGTCTTGCATGACATGGAATATATATTTATTAGAATAATTGTCACAATGAAAATAGTTGCAAAAATTTAAGTATCAATTTTATCCTTTAAACTAACCAAAATATTCTAAAAGAATGAAAAATCCAAAATTATACTGTGTGTGTATTTTTATCAACAAAAGTTTTTTATTTAATAGTCAAATTGTCAATTTTTGTGCTTAACTTTCATCTCTGTGAAGCTTAAAGAATAATAATACTTTTTCCAATAACGCCAGTTCACACCATCAGCATAGGAAGTATGAGTACCACTCAAATATAAACCATTTAAATTAGATTCATGACATACATCATACCACCATCCTCCTTTGTAGAGTACAGCACAATTACCATTGTTATATATATCATTATCACGATCTTTTGTTGTAAATTTCTGCCCATTATGTCTATTAAGACTATCTCCAGCATCTCCACTATATCCACCCACTAGTAATTTGTACATTGTGTCAGAGTCCCCTACATCAAATATGGAATATTTAGCATATCTCTTATTACCACTAAAATCATGAAGGTCAACACGTAGAGTGGTATTGAGAGTAGTGAGACGATGAATTTTGTTGAGACCTAGCCAAAACTCTCCATCAAGGTCCCCAAATCCACTAAGGTAATCACTCCAGCCACGATAGAAGTTTACAGTACCATCCATTCTCCTCTGGAAGACAGTCCAGCCACCACCATCAGTCTCCATGTCACAATAGACCTAAATAGATTATGTTTTAAGTCATTTAATTATAATAGATACCTTAAAAGCAGGTAGATGATCAGGTTTGATAGTATATGTACCATTACATGTGTGAACTTGTTCATAGTAGTCTTGACAGTCACGAAAAACTATACAACCTGAAAAGACACATTACATGATGTCCATTACATGTAAGGTACGTACCTTTATCATTATTGTCTCCTGGTGTAGGACAGGATACAACAAGAGCGATATAACACACAAAGAATGCCAAATACATTAGGTTCTTCATCCTGGTGTCTAGCACAGCTTGTATCTGATAAAATGACAGTGGCCATCCCTTTATATAGTTTAAGGAAATAGTTATAAAATAACCTGTTGGAGTACTCACAGGTCATGTAATAATAATCTCGTGCCCACTCACTGTTGGTGTCTGACATTGGACTAATTTAATAACAAACTATTCATGTGCAAAGGACATACTGTTACACACACCTGTGAATGGATTGTAACAGTCTTTTTGATGTAACAGGAAATTTAGATCAATGTTGTTATAGTCTATCAAAGTCTGAAATAACTATCCATTACTTGTGTCAGAGTAGACTAATTGTCTATTATTCATATATGTGCAAAAGGATATACTGTTACACACACCTGTGAATGGATTGTAACAGGCTTTCTGATGTAACAGGAAATTTAGATCAATGTTGTTATAGTCTATCAAAGTCTGAAATAACTATCCATTACTTGTGTCAGAGTAGACTAATTGTCTATTATTCTTGTATATGCAAAAAGACATACTGTTACACACACCTGTGAATGGATTGTAACAGGCTGTCTGATGTAACAGGAAATTTAGATCAATGTTGTTATAGTCTATCAAAGTGTAAAATAACTATCCATTTACTTGTGTTGGAGTAGACTAATTGTCTACAATAAAATCTCTGAGCAAACCTTGTGAGCATAACCTTTACCTTTGCTGAACTTTAGCAAAACATTGTGAGTACAACCAGGTGGTCAGAGGATACCATAACTAGTACATGTAATAGTTGTTTTCATGCTATGTCAAGTTGTATCTATAATATAAATTGAAGTTCATAACAATTACATACATGTAGATACTATTATTCAATTTAATATCAGATTATGCATTACTCAATTTACTGAGAATAATATCTGCAATATATACCATATTGACAAATACCATCAATCAAGACAACAAATGTTAAAGTTATCTAATAGGACTCTTAAATGAGTGTAATGTACATAGTATATTTATAAGAGTGTGTGTAATTAGTAACTGTAGTGATGCTTTTATTAAACAACATGGATTCCATTGTGGTATACGAGTACTTAATATTTCTGGTGGAAATACAAGATCTTATATTATTCCAATTTATGAGCAGTTGCAAACAAGTTAATTGTTACTATTTAAATGAAACATGGACTATGCCGAAGGTAAATGATTAAGTTTTATATATACAACTACATGTATGATCTGTTTGTAGATGTCCTGACAGTTTTGAAAACTTCACAGCCTGAAAAAGAAGTGTCAAATGATGTCATTGTATGTCATACAACACACAAAAGTGATGTAACACACAAAGAATGCCAAAAACTGTGAATTAGCACTATCAAGTATATGAACAACCAATTCTTTATATAATGATGAGCACTAGTTGTTGTTTATTTATTAAACATGAAATATAACATGCTTTTAATTGTTAAGATATATACTGCATGCACTTTAAAAATGATATGTTATTTTAACAACTAAATATCATATCAACAAATTATATAATGCATTTTTAGGAGTGGATAAATAATATCATGAAACATGGATGTGGGTCAAGATCAGCATATGAATAGGATCCCATGTTATCAAATATATACTTATTATAAAATATTTTCTCAATATATCTTATATGATCTGTTTACAATTCATCATAATGAAATGAAGAGGATGTTATCAGAATCTTTGATGACATTAGTGATCAGGATTAGTCTTAAGAGTTTCTAGGTACACTTAGCAGGCTCTCCTCCTGTGACTTCAATAGTCATGTGCTAAGGATTCTAATGAAGGAGTGTGACTTCAGTAGTCATGTGCTAAGGATTCTAATGAAGGAGTGTGACTTCAATAGTCATCTGCTAAGATTTTCCACAACTTTGTTCTGATATCTTAACTAATATTAACAAAACATTGTTTGTTTTATAATTTACTGCTTACTTAACTAGCAATTACTTTAAAATATTACTTTGTTGTAGCTGTGACTATTAGTCCATATGACTCGAATATAGGTGATAGTCTATTAATTAACAGTTCATTTTTCTAGTTCCTAGCGGTCCTCCATCTAATGTGATGGCATATATTTTAAATGAGACTGGACTATGTCATCACAAACTAATGAATATGTCATTGTCATTAACTCTACTACTGGAGTAGGTACCAACAAGATAATATCTACTACAGAACATGAAGTTATAATCAATGGACTAACATTGAGTACATATAACATCAGTGTGTACTCATATAAAGATCTTCCTTCAATTAATAGTACACAAACCATGTCAAGATTTTATGGTAAGTTCATATTTGACTGAAATAATAATTAATCTCTGATCCATTTTTAAATCAGTAAGTACAATCTATATAATTTGCATTAATACAGGTACATTCTATGTACAAGACCTGACTGTAACTAAAAATGAAATAAACATGTGTGTCTATCAACTAGCAATGTTTAGACTTCAACAGGTTAGACTACTATCACATTTGTTATTTTTGTATGTTTATTAAATTAACAACATCAACTCTGATAGCTAGTATATCATGTATGTCAATCGATATCAATCAAGATACATGTGAAGAAAATCAGTTATACTTAATAGCAAGTATATGCTTTACCATATACTGTTAATATCTACAAGTTTCTCATATATATACATCATTTAGACAAAGCAAAGTCAGTCTTAATGAATCACCTAATTTAACAAGACCTCCTGAAATAGTATATGTCACTGTATCAAAATGTGACTACATTGAAAGGAGACATTTCTAACTGATTTGTAACATACATGCAGATTTCAATATGTGTACTTATACCTTAATATGTACCCACATCAGCTTACAGGTGATGTTTCATGTATATGTTTTGTTCAGTATTAACAAGTCATTGTATCCATGTTCATACTAGAAGTTATCAGTATTAATTAATTGGTATCATAATCATAATCATAAACAATGTAAGATAAATTTTAATAATTTACTCCATGAACACTGTCTTAAAGATATTTACTATATGAGTCATCACTTTGTTTTGCTTCAAAGCTCATGTACTTTTTAATAAAGATACAGGACAGTGTAACAAAGTTCATGTGAAACCATATCACAGGGGAAATGATAATGAGATTCATAGATAGTGTCTATGATTTTATTACTGTAGGCTGATACTTCTAGTTAGGCTAACTTCAACAGAGTGTTACGAGCAAGATGAAGATTGGTTTTGTTTTTTATATTACAAGTTTATTTTCTACTTCACTATGCTGTCATTATGGATGTAAGATTATTCTAGAAATATAGAACAACCAAATATTTTATTTGCTTCAGCTATTAAGTCATATCCTTACTCTACTACTGTCAGTCTTGGTCAACAAGCTTACTTCTATTGTCGTGGTCGTGGTTCATATCTCTACTGGTTTATTGATGGAGTTAATTCTGATAATATGACGACTGTAGAGTTAGAAACTAGAGGAATTAGTTTTAGTGGACGCTACAATCGATATCCTCCATACAAATATAGGTGTGCTACTCAACGTTCACATTTATACATGACTGGTAATTGTCTTAATAATAATACTGAAGTATACTGTGTCATTCTTGGTGATGAACCTCCTCCTTCTGGTGGTAATACTACAAGTTCTCCTGCATTATTGACTGTACAAGGTTACTAACATATCTTTGTTTGAAGTTCGAAATGCCTTCCTATAGGTGATCCAGTACTTGTCTCAGACCTCAAAGTATTCTCAACTGCTTCTAACAGTTTATTTATATCTTGGAGTGTTCATCCTGTTGTTAATGATAATACTACATTGATATTGTCTATTACAGATACTAATAATACTACCAATATTACTGTAAAGTTGACAGGGACTAACAATGTTTTCAAATATACTGAAGATACTCCTAATTTTTGTAATGTGTATAACTTTACTCTTTTGCCAGGAAATTTGTATGCTGGTTGTAATCAGTCAAAATCTATGGAAGTTTTTTTTGTCACAGGTATATACATGTACTATAAACTCTTAACATATTTTAATATCAATAAACTGGTTGTCTTAACCTATCGTGGATATTTTGGTTGCATATCTCCCCACAAAATACATTAAATACATAGTCCTTACATATTGCATATAAGACACTGAAAGCAATAATCATTACACTGTTTCCTGAGTGATAAATTGATTGACACTTGACGATCATATAGTTAATTATTAGAGCTACAAAGACTCTGTTCAACATCTCATTAGCAGCTACTAAATTTTATGGATGCTGAGCCTCACTGTGAGAGTTGTCATTATGGAATCATTATTAGGATAGTCCTGCATACACAACATACATGTTTATTCTGAGAACTCATTTATTGTAGTAAATGAATTGTCAATTCCATAGTAATTAGCAATCAATAACAGTATATGTTGAAAACATTATAAAAAGGTTTGTAAATGAACATAAAGTGACCATAAGTTAGTTTTAACAGTGATAGTAATCAAAACAGTAGTGTTTACTAAAATTATGTTTTTGCTACTTGTAACCTTATAACCATATATTGGTTAAATCAACAAATCAGTGTATACAAGAAATTAATATATGTTTAGTGTTATGAATTGACTACAAATTGTTGATATAATTTATAATTGTTTCAATTTACAGAATTACCCATAAAGCCAAAGATAGTTGGAGTTACTTTAAATAGCAACAGTTCAATTGCAGTAGAATTTCAAGTAAGCAAAGGAAAGAATTAATTTGAAAATATTCTCATTAGTTTGCTGAGAGTCATTGTCCTAACTTACAACAAAACTCAATTCAGTTTCTGCTCACTGGAGCTGGAGATAACATGAACATGAATACCTCAAATATTTTTTCCTGGGAAGATATAACATTAAAAAATGAAACATACCAAATAATATGGAGAGTACAACTTCAAAAAGAATTTATGTACTATTTGAATATAATAGCACAAAATTCTTTAGGAGTGACAATTTCTGAAGCATTTCAAATTAGTAAGTAAAATCATTTCTTATTATATTAATATGTATATGGTATATATCTCATTTCAAAGGTACATTTGAAGTTAAAGACATAAATATCACTAGAAATGGAACATACATGTGTTTGACATGTGTCTATCAACAGTCATCTAATACTGGATGTATTGTACTGGTCATCTCACCAGTATCATCTACTATATTATTAGATGTAACTATTGATAGATGTCTATCTCCCTCAGTAAATGGAACATACATGTTATATGGATATGATAAGAGAGATAATGGAGAGAGAAGTTTAAAATATGCAGTTATAAAGGAATTTGTTGTGGACTGGAGTATTTCAGAAAATCAAATTTTCTGTTCATCACCCTTAACTGGAATAACATATATTAGTTCTGTTGCTGAAACATCAAATACTGGTGTCAACTTGTGTATGAGTAATACACTGACTACTTCTTCACAAAGTTAGCATAATAAATAAGACCAAACTATAAGTATTACATTATTATTTTATTACAGCACAAGGACTAGATAGTGTAATTTTAGGAGTGTTTTTTGGTTTAGCGGTGCTAGCGTTTCTTGTTGTTTTAACATTATTGATAGTACTACTCCTCAGAAATAAGAAAAGGAAAGGTAAAATACTAACATATAGCTACTAATACTTTTTACTTTCACGTTCTACAGACTATAATGTTGAGTCAGTCAAGACAGAAACTAATGCAGCTTATGAAATGACTAAATTTAGAGATGTGCAGCAAACCACCAATACCTATGATAACACACCTCATCCACACCCACCACAAACATTGTATGGGAATGTTAACTAGCAGTAAATAGCTACTTCAGAAATATTTTAATTTTGACTTAGTATATAATTTGCATACAATGTCCTATACTTTTAACACTAATTTAATACACATACATTAAATTTGTTATTGATGTTACTACAGTCATGTTATCTGTAATATCTCACATGATGAATACTATGTTCTTTGTGCCCTCCTTCATTGATCATGGATGAACTGTGTAATACAGAGTAGTGAGAGTAAACAGTCGTAATATGATAACACATTGTATAAACACTCTATTTATATTGCTATAGATGATTTTGACGTAGATGTAGATTTACCTAAGCACATACATGTAACATCATCAGCTTGCAGCTGGTGATGTCACATGTATATTTTCTGTTCAGTATCAACAAGTCAATGTCTCAATATTCATGCTTATAAGTCAATGTTACATATGACATTAGTATTAATTAATTGGTATCATAATATAATAATCATAAACAATGTATAATTTTCTAAGAGAATTTTCTGAATTATAGTCATCTAATACTGGATATATGGTATTGGTCATCTCACCAGTATTATCTACTATATTATTAGATGTAACTATTGAAAGATGTCTATCACCCTCAGTAAATGAAACATATATATTATATGGATATGATAAGAGAGATAATATGCTGTTGTAAAGGAATTTGTGGTGGATTGGATTGACTTAGAATATGCAATTACTTCTTCATCACCTCAAGCTGATATGACATATTTTGATAGTGTCATGAACCGCTAACTACTGATATCAACTTGATTACTAGTACATCAATGACCTCTTCACAAGATCAATAAAATATATAAGAATCATATTGTATATTGTTGTTTATAGCACAAGGAACAATTAGTGCAGTTTTGGTACATTATTTAGATTTGTAGTAATAGCACTGTTTACTGTTTTAGTATTATTGTTAGTATTTCTCTTTGGAAAGAAGAAAACCAAAAGTAAATATAATCATAGTTATAAACACAATTAACTTTCATTTCTACAGAATATTACAACAATAATGTTGACTCACTCAAGATAGAAACAAATGCAGCTTAAGAAATGACCAAATTTACAGATATGCAGCAATCCACCAATACCTATGATAACACACCTCAATTCACACCCACCACAAGTACTGTATGAGAATATTAACCTTAACCTGTATTAATAAGGAACAATATGTAGGCTTATTTGAACTAGATGTTGGTATATAATTTGTATACAATGTCCTATCACTAACTTATTTGAAGTTTTAATCCAGTTTACTCACAATGATCTTTTGATTGAATATATCAGGAGCACATGTAACACATTTTTCTTTTATACTATAGTAGTCTTGTTGGGTGAAAACTAAGTGTTCTGTGATTGAATCAAATTGCCAGAAATATAGAACTAATCCCATTCAGATAATACATTTAAAACATTTTCATTGACCAAAAAAAAGCACTCATCATATTTCCTTTGTTAGTTTCCAGTCTGACATCAATGTAATTACAATTGATTAAAATCTAATTTTATATTCATGTGATGAACATCAAACAAACTGTTAATTTTACATTATAAAAAGGTTTGTAAATGAACATAAAGTGACCATAAGTTAGTTTTAACAGTGATAGTAATCAAAACAGTAGTGTTTACTAAAATTATGTTTTTGCTACTTGTAACCTTATAACCATATATTGGTTAAATCAACAAATCAGTGTATACAAGAAATTAATATATGTTTAGTGTTATGAATTGACTACAAATTGTTGATATAATTTATAATTGTTTCAATTTACAGAATTACCCATAAAGCCAAAGATAGTTGGAGTTACTTTAAATAGCAACAGTTCAATTGCAGTAGAATTTCAAGTAAGCAAAGGAAAGAATTAATTTGAAAATATTCTCATTAGTTTGCTGAGAGTCATTGTCCTAACTTACAACAAAACTCAATTCAGTTTTTGCTCACTGGAGCTGGAGATAACATGAACATGAATACCTCAAATATTTTTTCCTGGGAAGATATAACATTAAAAAATGAAACATACCAAATAATATGGAGAGTACAACTTCAAAAAGAATTTATGTACTATTTGAATATAATAGCACAAAATTCTTTAGGAGTGACAATTTCTGAAGCATTTCAAATTAGTAAGTAAAATCATTTCTTATTATATTAATATGTATATGGTATATATCTCATTTCAAAGGTACATTTGAAGTTAAAGACATAAATATCACTAGAAATGGAACATACATGTGTTTGACATGTGTCTATCAACAGTCATCTAATACTGGATGTATTGTACTGGTCATCTCACCAGTATCATCTACTATATTATTAGATGTAACTATTGATAGATGTCTATCTCCCTCAGTAAATGGAACATACATGTTATATGGATATGATAAGAGAGATAATGGAGAGAGAAGTTTAAAATATGCAGTTATAAAGGAATTTGTTGTGGACTGGAGTATTTCAGAAAATCAAATTTTCTGTTCATCACCCTTAACTGGAATAACATATATTAGTTCTGTTGCTGAAACATCAAATACTGGTGTCAACTTGTGTATGAGTAATACACTGACTACTTCTTCACAAAGTTAGCATAATAAATAAGACCAAACTATAAGTATTACATTATTATTTTATTACAGCACAAGGACTAGATAGTGTAATTTTAGGAGTGTTTTTTGGTTTAGCGGTGCTAGCGTTTCTTGTTGTTTTAACATTATTGATAGTACTACTCCTCAGAAATAAGAAAAGGAAAGGTAAAATACTAAGGCTTATTTGAACTAGATGTTGGTATATAATTTGTATACAATGTCCTATCACTAACTTATTTGAAGTTTTAATCCAGTTTACTCACAATGATCTTTTGATTGAATATATCAGGAGCACATGTAACACATTTTTCTTTTATACTATAGTAGTCTTGTTGGGTGAAAACTAAGTGTTCTGTGATTGAATCAAATTGCCAGAAATATAGAACTAATCCCATTCAGATAATACATTTAAAACATTTTCATTGACCAAAAAAAAGCACTCATCATATTTCCTTTGTTAGTTTCCAGTCTGACATCAATGTAATTACAATTGATTAAAATCTAATTTTATATTCATGTGATGAACATCAAACAAACTGTTAATTTTACATTAGAGTGTATGATATAGGAAAGAATTATATTACATATACTGATCTCATGATCAAACTGACCAATCAGATCTATTTAATAGTGACCTGCTTATATAACACTACACACTAACCAATATAACCTCAATCAGTTTAGTCGGAAGCAATGAACTCAGTTATAGTGCTGTGTTTACTCTTAAGCTTAGGACTTGTCATTTCAGAATTATCTTTTATTGTACTTGTTGATGACAAGACAGATGCTATAACAACTGCTGTTAATGATGCTATATACAAACTACTGCCAGTATAGACAAGACTCTAAATTACTCTAGTATACTACAGACTAAAGTATCGTAAACACTAGTCTGTATTTTAACTTTTATCTTCTACAGTGTCAACTAACCATGGCTCTTGAGTTGTTAAAGAATGAGCTAGAAGGAAACAATTCATTCTTGACTGTGGCCATCATTGATGTTGGATGTCCATTGGAATAAAGCACCTCTGTAATTATCTTAATATTCCTCTGGTATCTACCATACATAGAATATTATCTTTCTAAATTTTATTTAGATATCAGCATCTATTTCATCAAGTATTTTGTCAAGCCATTCAATATTTTTTTGAACAGTACCATCTAATGATCATATAGCATTAGCTTTGGTTACTGTAATACAACAATATGGATGGTCTGAAGTAACAATTATCAGTGAAATGACTGACTTATACAATAAAATAAGATGACGGAAGATGCCAATAAATTATTAAGGTATTATGTCATTTTTAGCAATATGTTAGCACTCTACTTGAAAGTAACATCAGAGATATTAATGTTAATGCTATCATATTTGATCAAAGAATGGAATTTGATAACAATTGGAAGAGGCATTTGTAAGAAAAATATTACACTTAGGGAGATTTTTAATGTAATTTTATTGTGATAGAGAGGCCAGCCACATATCTTTATACTCAACACTGGAGAAAAACAATCTCTGAAGTTTTTATATCAAGTAAGTTGTAGTTATAATGTTCACAATATTGATCTATATTTTAATTGAATGAATAGCTATATTGTCGTTACTTAAAATTTTAGGGTTACTCTCAAAATCGTTATTATCCTAACTATGAATGGATACTACTTGGTTCATATTTTGATCAGTGGGTGGAATATGAGGAATACTTAGACCATATCAACTGCTCGTTATCCAGTTTAACTACAACACTTAACAGAGCACTTGTACTGTTACCCTTCCCTGATGACTTGGTCCAAGTAAGTAAGTGTGTTCTATTATCATTTTTTATACTCAGTAGATATTTCCTGTTGAATTGATACAAACAACAGACTATTTACAAGATGCTATAACTTGAATTGCATTGGCTCTAGACTGTTTCTTTAGTTGTCATAACATATCACAGAATGAGGTTTATTCTCAAATTGAATTCTACCAAGATATGGCAATTCAACATTTCATAACCAATACTTCCTTTGTTAGTAAAACGGTGTGTGCTAATTATATAATTATATAATATAATCAGTTAGAAGATATCATTCTTATATAGGGGTATGTGGAAATAAGTGCATATGGCAACAGGAGAAGTAGAACTACACTTGTTCTTCAATATCAGCAGTTATCTCATGCACTACAACTGATATCAGGATGTGGGTACAGTAAATGATAGCACATACTTATCACATCCTAATTTGACTGTTTGCCAGGTAATCAATATATTTGTTGCATTTTGTAATAGTATTATTTTCAGATGGCATACCACCTGATGGTCATCCTATTAAAGTAGTCAATTTACTACTTGTGCCAGTGGTGGTATTTGGTTGTATTCTAATGGGAATTCTGCTAACCTTTGCAATTGTGTGTTTATGTTTCAATATAATCTTTAGAAAAAGAAAGTTAGTAAATTGTGTTACTTCTCAAGCTTCTCTTTGTGGATAGAAATGTTAAACTCACAAATCCCAATTTGAATTACATTATGATCTGTGGAACATTTGCACTGATTTATAGTGCTATTCCAATTGTTACTTACTCTATTGCCACACAGAGTTTCAAATGCAATGTAAGAAAATGACATATATTTACAATAACTGAAATAATGTTATTTGATGTTTTTATGTCCAGTCTATATAAGTGTCAATGAAAGTATTAGTAACTGTATTAGTAACTGTCCACCAGATTCAGATAAGTGATTTAACATGCTATAATTCATTTATTGACAATATTCTAGGTATCTACCTGATGTTCAATGGAGATTGTTATCCTAATGGCTCATACATCAATCATATTTACATAACAAAAGATTATGATAATTATTCTTCTCTGAAGTGTGCATTACCTAATACTACTTTGTCTGGAGGAGAGTGGGTTGACCCTAATGGAAACCCTCTTAGTTCTAATACTAATCCTCTTCATTGTAACAAAACTATTAATCCAGCTAGCATCAGTCTATACAGACCTAATGGTGGTATAACATTTGTTGAAGCTGTTCCAAATAATAATTTTTACAAGTGTTGTCTACCCACTAGTTGTTTTGATCCTACTACCAACATGATCAATGTTAATATATTCTGTAAGTTATATTTCATTGTACTAGTACACACTGTCATTTGTTACTGATCTACTGTAGTACATGTAGAGATCATAGGACACAATGTTATTGAACTTCCTTCTGATATGACAGTTGTACCACAACAATACACAGTTCAGTGTATTCTAACTGGAATTAAAAGACACTTCAGGTGGTATTATGTATATAATAGTCAGAGTATTGAATTTGATTGTTCATCATCAACTATTGGATACAGTTGTATTAATGAAAGTCATATCATTTACAATAATAACAATACAATATCTCGTACTATTAATATGACATGGAATGAAGAGGAGATCAATAGTGGAATATTTAGTCAATCAAACAACAATGGTGATCATAAATATAGGTGTTATGAAAAAGTTGACAATGTCATAAGAAATCGTTATCTTACAGTAACTGGCAAGTATTACTATAGTTACATGATGTCATATATAAACCTATCAGCTCTAGGATTTACTCCCTCTCCTCCTATTCTGGTCAATAAGACATCTACTACTATCTCTGTCAGTTGGACACCTGTTCCATCTGATGCTGATGGATATGTAGTCAATGCCACTAGTAACACACACACTGTGACACAACAGGTGAAGGGAGGTAGTCAGAATGTGATGACACTAAAAGGACTAATACCAACAAAAACTTATAACACCACAATCAGAGCATATCAAGATATACTGGGACCTGCTAGTAATACAACTAATGTGCAGACATTATTTTCAGGTATTTATATTACAGAGATTATTTTTATTTTTGCTTCGTAATTTAGTTATTTTATCAGTAAATTGGGTATTTATCTCATCCCTTATCGAACTTCAAAACACTCAATATCATATAAATTGTATCACAACTACTGTCAATGGTACTACTGATGTTTACTGGTTAGTGAATGGAGTAATGAAGTACAACTCAATGTATACATTAATTGATTCTGATCTCCTCATATAAAACAACACACTACTGGTATATCCTGATCCACTGGGAGTGTCAGTTAATATTATCTGTATAGCAATGTGTAAAGGAGTGAAGTACAGTGACACTGTGATATTACAAGGTATATAGCTATTCATCTGATATTATATACTAATTTATAAATTATTTGTAGACGGTATAAATCTTTTTGAAGCTATTTATTTACATTATTTGTGCGACAATGTTTCATTTAGTGTTGTCTCAGCTTACCAGACAAAGAAGGATTTTCTTGTAACTGTTTTTTCACCATCCTTTATTTTATAAAACATTCAATATTGAAGCAAAGCAAAGAAAGATAACAAATGAATCCATTAACAAAAGTAAAAAATATGTATGACTTAAAAATTAACATATATAAATTTTTGTCAATGATAATTATTATTATCATAATTAATGCTTGTATGTATGTATGAATATTGTGAAACATTGACTTGTAACTCATGTAACCATTTGTGTATATGTCACAATTTGGAGCAACTTGTAACTAGGGACATCCCCTTTTCAACGTAAACACATTTTCATACATGTGCACTATTTCAGGAAGTCCCCTTGAGGTAGGTGGTTCATAAATTGATTTGTTGAACTTTCTGATTAATATTGGTGAACTCATAGAGATCATCAACAGAAGCATTATCATCTGTTTGTATAACTAGTAAAGCATACATTGGCTATGAAGTATAACTGATTTTCTACGCCTTCTCTTGCACAATAGTAACTTAATAGTCATACGTGATATGATAACAATCAAAATTGTTGTTGTTAATGCAAATAAACATCCAAAAATAACAGTAAGTGTCTCTGTAAACAAATAAGTATTATTATAAAGACATCAAATATAATAGTCTAACCTCTTGACACCATAAAATTATTAGATGGATGCATATAATTGAATGTTAAACTAGATATGACACATGAAGGTAATAATATAGTTATATGCTAATAGAGTTATACACTTACTGATTTGATATGGTTCTGTTATTGTTGATCCTAATGAATTAGTCTCAAATTATATATGGTTTCCTTTTCAAATTAGTTTTCAATCTACTTCATTTATAAGTGAGGGATTATTCCAAGGGATTAGCTCAGATGTTTCCAGCTGATTATTCTCAGATAAAAGTAACTGAAGTGTGTAAGGAAATAGACTAGAGCATATTTCTCTAACAATCTTAAGTTGCCATATATGAGAATTATAATGTAAAATGTTAACAATAATATATTATACTTTACCTGATATTGAACTGATATATTTTCCTTCTGCTGCAATACAAAAATAACCTGTAATCTTCCTTGTAGTCCTATTCCATATCAAAAAATAATGCAACAGTAATGAAACAATTATTATTTTCATACACTCATACATATCAGCTACAACAGATCCAGACTAGTTACAACCAGCATAGATATAAACACTTTGAGGTGAGAGTGAAGTTATATAAAGAACAAGGAATGGAATTATTCTCTACATATTTATAGACGTTATTTTTCCCTGTTAGGAAGGAGTGTGACTTCAGTAGTCATGTGGTAAGGATTCTAATGAAGGAGTGTGACTTGAATAGTCATGTGCTAAGAATTCTGATGGAGTTTGATTTCAATAGTCATGTGCTAAGGTTTCTAATGAAGGAGTGTGACTTCAATACTCAGGTGTTAAGGATTCTAATTAAAGAATGTGACTTTGAGGGATATTCCGAAACTACACCTTCAGTATCATGTTGTTCATATGAAGCTCCTGATGTTTGTACAGGATATGAACCAGCTCCATGTTGTGAACGACACTGTGTTTCCAGTACTAATTCAATGTATTGTATTGGTGTTGATCTAATCACTATACTCCTATTGTTATGTATTGTAGTGGTATAAATCTCTGACATTGTTAGATCTGCTATGTAGGACATTTATACAAACAACATTAGCAATTAAATATTTAATTAAAAATGTAAAACTATCTTATATAATATTGCCATAAATATACTTTCATGTTCTTCCAGGTTTATAGTATTGTTATAGTTTAATAATAGCTATGATTGTATAACCTAACATAAAATCCCAGTATTTTTTAATTATTCAATATTTGAACTTCAGTCCATGTATGGTAATTCTTCTCTTAGTATAGTTAAGACTAGTCTGGTTGTCGTGATCAATTCCTCAGTAAAGTGAGAACAACTAATGGGAGAGTTTTGGTAAAAACAAGCTTGACACCTGCTACTGTACCCAAAATTATATAACACCACTAAATTGTCTGGGTGAAGCTGACTACAAGAAAACATAGCACTAACCACAGGGTAGGCTATTAAAGGGGAAAGGACTAAAGGGGAACTGACTTGGGTTTGTAAAGGATAAGATATAAAATTAGGTCTGAACTTGATTTGAGAAATTCTGGTTTGATTTCTGTTTGACATATGTTACAGCCTTGTATACATGTTTATTAAAATAATTGTCACAATAAAAATAGTTACAAAAATTTAAGTATTAATTTCATTTTTAAACTGAACAAAATATTCTAAAAGAATGAAAAATCCAAATTATAATGTGTGCATAATTTGTAAGAACAAACATTTTTGGTTTAATAGTCCATATGTCACTTTTTTCGCTTAACTTTCATTTCCGTGAAGCTTAAAGAATAATAGTTCTTTTTCCAATGATACCAGATCACACCATCAGCATAGGAAGTATGAACACCACTCAAATATAAACCATTTAAATTAGAACTGTGACATTTTATATACCACCATCCTCCTTTGTAGTGTACAGCACAATTACCATTGTTATATATATCATTATCACGATCTTTTGTTGTAAATTTCTGCCCATTATGTGTTTGAAGACTATCTCCAGCATCTCCACTATATCCACCTACTTTTAGCTTGTACATTGTGTCAGAGTCCCCTACATCAAATATGGAATATTTAGCATATTTTTTATTACCACTAAAATCATGGAGGTCAACACGTAGAGTGGTATTGAGAGTAGTGAGATGATGAATTTTGTTAAGACCTAACCAAAACTCTCCATCAAGGTCCCCAAATCCACTAAGGTAATCACTCCAGCCACGATAGAAGTTTACAGTACCATCCATTCTCCTCTGGAAGACAGTCCAGCCACCACCATCAGTCTCCATGTCACAATAGACCTAAATAGATTATGTTTTAAGTCATTTAATTATAATAGAGTACCTTAAAAGCAGGTAGATGATCAGGTTTGATAGTATATATACCATTACATGTGTGACCTTGTTCATAATAGTCTTGACAGTCACGAGAAACTATACAACCTGAAAAGACACATTACGTGATATCTATATTGCATCAAACTACATACCTTTATCATCTTTATCTCCTGGTGTAAGACAGGATATAACAAGAGTGATATAACATGCAAAGAATGCCAAATACAGTAGGTACTTCATATTGTTGTCTCATACAGCTTGTATCTGTTAAAATGATAAATGCCTGACAGTGGCCATCCCTTTATATAGTTTACGTGAACAGTTACTATATAAACTTTGGGAGAAAATCTCATACCCACTCACTGTGTCTGGGTATTGGACTAATGTAATAACAGACTATTCATGCATATGCAAAAGAACATATTGTTACAAAGTTTGGGTTGTAATAGTCTTTGTTATGTATACCAAATTTATATTAATGTTGTTATAGGCTATCAAAGTGTAAAATAACTATCCATTTACTTGTGTTGGAGTAGATTAATTGTCTACAACAAATCTTTTAAGCAAAACCTTGTGAGTATAACCTTTACATACACAGAACTTTAACAAAACATTGTGAGTATAACCTTTACATACACAGAACTTTAACAAAACATTGTGAGTATAACCTTTACATACACAGAACTTGTGAGTAGAACCAGGTCAGGGGATACCATAACTAGTATATGTAATGGCTGTTTTCATGCTATGTCAAGTTATATTTATAATATAAATTGAAGTTCACAACAATTACATATATGTAGATACTATTATTCAATTTAATATCAGATTATGCATTACTCAATTTACTGAGAGTAATATCTGCAATATCTACCATATTGACAAATACCATCAATCAAGACTACAAATGTTAAAGTCACTTAATAGGGCTCTTATATGAGTGTAATGTACATAGTATATTTATAAGAGTGTGTGTAATTAGTAGCTGTAGTGATGCTTTTATTAAACAACATGGATTCCATTGTGGGTACCAGTACTTAATATTTCATGCAATTCGTGAGCAATTCCAAACAGGTAATTGTTACAATTTAAATGAAACATGGACTATGTCTAAGGTAGATGATCAGGTTTGATATATACAACTACATGAATGTATGACCTTGTTCATAGATAGATGTCCTGATAGTTTTGAGAAATTTCTACAATCTGAGAAAAAAATGTCACTACATCCAAACAATAAATTGTTTATATATTACTAAAACTAATATTTTGGGTAGTTAACTTACATATACACACAGACACACATGACCTCAATCAAATGAGGAGTAACACAAAAGAATTGCCATTCATATTATATAACACCACTAAATTGTCTGGTTGGTGTTATATTGAAAGAGGGTTAAGACTGATTCTCATCTAACTTATAACACCCAACTTAGAAATATTCTTATTTAAAATTTTAAGTATGAGGTATTGGAAGTCATCATAATAGTATACGTAATATAATTTGACTAAACAACAATTTAGGGTAGGTATGAACTATAATAGTTACTTCTTATCCAGTTACTCAACAACTACCATTAGACATTAGTCATAAACACTAGTACTGTTTTGATGATATAATGTACCACATGGTTTAAATATTTCTACTTCAAATAGACAAACACCTGAAACAATTTAGACATTGTTTTCAATGATAATGTGATTTATATACTACATTAATCAGTGACATCATCTTGATTAACAAAGAGTTTAGTCTTACATTGACAAAATGTATCAACTATACATTTAGCATCAGGATATTGAGAACAAGTTTGATGAGCACAAGATTAATAGGACAGCTAATGGGAATTTTGTTAGCATGCATGTTAATACAAAATGTTGTCATTATAGTCATATACTAGCATATCATTCAGTGTTCATTTGTAAAAGTCTTTGTATACTTGTCTTTGCTCCTATAGTTTAAGTGTGCTTACTACAAACGTTAGTTATACATCCACACCAGAACTGTTGTAGTAATGAGTTGAACATTGACCACATGATAGATACAAACACGCACAGTATTAGGATGATTTTAACAACTAGCAAATGATGTCCATTGTATGTGAACTACTTTTATTACTTGTTTCTATGGTGTAGGATAACACACAACAAGAGTGATATAACACATAATGAATACCAAAAACTGACTACAAATTACAAGAAGCAACTCTTTATATAATGATGAGCACTAGTTGCTGTTTATTAATTAAGTATGAGGTATAAAGTGTTTTTAATTGTTACGTTTAAGATATATACTGCATGCAGTTTAAAAAGTAAAATGTTATTTTAACAACTAAATATAATTTATACTTTACATGGATGGATTACTATGGAATCTAAATTTATGTAAATTACTCACTATATAATTTGTTGCTTTGTAATAGTCTACCATATAAACAAATTATATAATACATTTTAGGAGTGCATAGTATCATGAAGTATAGATGTGTTCAGGGTCACCAAATGAATTAGATCTCATGCTGTCAAATGTACTTTGAGAAACAATTGTGGTTATGACAGTAGAATCAAAGTTATAAACAGAACCCATAAATTGAGCTATTTTTTCAATATATCTTCTATAATTTGTATACAATTCATCATAATGTAATGAAGAGTATGTTATCAGAATCTTTGATGACATTAGTGATCAGGATTAGTCTTAAGAGTTTCTAGGTACACTTAGCAGGCTCTCCTCCTATGACTTCAATAGTCATGTGCTAAGGATTCTAATTAAGGAGTGTGACTTCAATAGTCATGTGCTAAGGATTTTAATAGTGGAGTGTGACTTCAGTAGTCATGTGTTAAGAATTCTAGGAGTGGAGTGTGACTTCAGTAGTTATGTGTTAAGAATTCTAATGAAGGAGTGTGACTTCAATAGTCATGTGCTAAGGTTTCTAATGAAGGAGTGTGACTTCAATAGTCATGTGTTAAGGATTCTAATAAAGGAGTGTAAAACCAGCGCCCCCACCTTCTCAAAAATAATTCTTGAGCAAAGTATGTCTTTTGCCTGTACTCACAGTTTGCTCATACCTACTGCAATGTCAACTGTGCCTCATTTGAAGGACGTACAGGACTTTTTGAACACTACAGCTATTGCCTCATTGTTCTATATATAGTAGTAGTCAGCATACGAACATACCCTTTGAAAAAAGAACCTTTGTGTCTTTACAATAACCATCTTCTTTAGTCTCTAGAACAACAGGCAGTAGCTGAAACATTAAACCACGCCTATCAAAGCTAGTCTAGCAAGCTGCTGTCAGCTTACCAAAAGGAGGAGGGGCTAGCTTGATATAATAAGAAGAGTACTCATCTCGACAGAGTTCCAACAGAGATGGCCAACAGATTCTTTATCCTTGTTCTCACTCTCCTTCCGTTTGCTCTTTGTAACCATGATTTAGCATCTACCTACCAGTTCAATGCAACACTTGTGCAGAATAAGTACTGGCTGTACTGGAATTTTAACAAGACAACAGAAGTCATCAATTTTGCTGTGAGAGTTCAAACTACCGGATGGATTGGATTTGGTATTTCACCAAATGGACAGATGCCTAACTCATCTATCCATCCAATGATGTTGTCATTGGATGGATAGATGATTCATCATCAAAGTCTTACTTCCATGTAAGAAATCATTATATAATTCTGCAATATTGTCAACTAGCTATATCTAGATTCAATGCAATAGAACATTTCCTATCTCCATTGGACTCAACTTATCAGTGCTTAATCCCCTCTTTACTAAAAAAAGGAACATATATATATATATATGTGTGTGTGTGTTCTATAGTACTGGTCTTTATGTTATATATATAACATAAAGACCAGTACTATATCTTGTAATGAAATTATAAAGTTCTTTTACTCCAAAATATGAAGGCTAAAAACATATACAAAGGTGGTTTTCAGGCTTGTGGGGTTCTAATTTGCAAATAATATAGTTCTAAAAAAATCAAGACTTGAAGTTCCAAAGAGAAGACACATTTTTGTCTATACTAGTCTAGATATCTGTATCTGATCAATGAGTGCTCAATTAATATATATACACTTAATATATGTCATATATGTGTGTGTGAACTGAAAAATATGTCATTTTAATAACAAATTTGTACCTGACATGAACAGATTGCTATGGAATATTGAATTTTGTCAATTACTCACTGAATAATTTGTTGGTTATGTTATATAAAGCAACAAATTATACAATGAGTACTTCAGAGAAATTCTATATTCCACAGTAATCCAGCCATGTAAAGTACAAAATATTTGTTAAAATGACATATTAAATTTTATAAGTGAACATGGTGTATGATAGGCACAAACATACCACTAAACCATGAAAAGTGAAGGTATACATATTTAATATTTATTGCTGATACTGCATGTTTGTAAATATGGCTATCATCACAAGACACAAGACAGTCATATCACAAGACTGGAATTCGAACTAAATTCATCATGAATATAATTGCAATAATATAATTGAACTGACTAATATAAAATAGTGTCTAGAGTGCCAGTAATAGAATGCTGCAATTTAATAAGAATTTAATACTATATACCTCAGACCCAGACCTTAAACACTGGAATTTAAATTACTGGCACTATGAGTGTGACTTCAATAGTCATGTGCTAAGGATTCTAATGAAGGAGTGTGACTTCAATAGTCATGTGATAAGGATTCTAATGAAGGAGTGTGACTTCAATAAACATGTGCTAAGGATTCTAATGAAGGAGTGTGACTTCAATAGTCATGTGCTAAGGATTCTAATGAAGGAGTGTGACTTCAATAGTCATGTGATAAGGATTCTAATGAAAGAGTGTGACTTCAATAAACATGTGCTAAGGATTCTAATGAAGGAGTGTGACTTCAATAGTCATGTGATAAGGATTCTAATGAAGGAGTGTGACTTCAATAAACATGTGCTAAGGATTCTAATGAAGGAGTGTGACTTCAATAGTCATGTGCTGAAGCCGAAGGCGGACATCCGATTGTACTTCGTCATTTCATATTCTACTTCGCACTTTTCGAAAAAAATATTCCTAAATTTACGCACAAAGCTTAATTTCAGACTATTTAGACTAATACGGTATAGCCAGTTTGCTATAGCTATTCAGTCGTTTTCTATCTTCCATTGGAAGCATGTGTTATCAGTGGCTAAGGATCTGTTGTTGAGGACTTGAGAAAAATGGCTGTAGTACCATTGTCTCCAGGTTTTTTTTCAAAGGAGTTTTTCATGCAAAGACTTAATTGTATATTATTCCATGATGGGACTTTAACTGGAATCATACAAAGGCTTCTCCAAAGACATGGGCACTTAATTAGTAAAAGGCACCTTCGTCGTTTAAGACATAAGTTTGGAGTCGGTGCATTGGCAGAGGAGGCGGATATTCCGTCTATTTGTTCTGCTATTACGGTAAAATTTAGTCTGACGTTGCTGCTCATTCCTCTATCTTAGCGAAAGTGTAGCAACACCAGACTAGGGAAATTTTTTAAGATGATTAACATGTAATTTATATTAATTACTAGTTGGAAATATAAATATTCTACTATAGGAAGAGCTAGAGGGCTCAGGTTCACTTTTAGGATACAGAAGTATGTTAAATATGCTCAAAATAACACGTCAAATGAGTGTTAGACGGTTTGTTGATGTTAATTTCTGAGTCTCTTTTTCATAACACTTATTAGTGATACTGTGATGATGCTTTGCCAATTTTAGATCCACAGGGATCTCTTAATTTAGCACATTGCAGATTGAAGCATAGAGTTTATAGGAGCAAGGTAATTCATATAATTGATTGTTGCTGATGCTTTGCATAATAATAATAATTGTTATTACTTTAGGGGCCCCAATTTTATCTGGCATTGTGATGGATATGACAAGCTAAAACCATTCGGAATCACCATTCATGGTTGTAATTGACAGGTAATTTGTTATCCTAAATCTTCATTACATATAACCTTAATTAATTTATAGATATTCTAGAAGAATCATATGGATGGCTTGCGGGTCTTCTAATAATGATCCACAAATCATTGCACAACACTATTTTGATGCTATTGAATGTTTAAATGGTAAAGTTTGTTTTGTAAATTACTCTTAAATTTATTGAAATTTTACAGGTCTTCCTTGCATTTTGTGCACTGATTGTGGAACAGAAAATAGCATTATATATTTTCTTCATCCATCTTTACGTAGCAAGAACACTGATGAATTTGCTGGTGAAAAAAGCTTTAGGTATGGAAGGTCAAGTTCTAATCAGGTTTGTATTTCTTTTCGTATTAATGTTATAGTGCTATTTTAATGTACTATAGAGGGTAGAAGCATGGTGGTCATATTTACGTACTCGATTGACTGACTGGTGGATCACATTCTTCAAAGTAAGTGTAACAAAATACTCACTATCATGCAGTAATTTCAACAGGATTTAATTTCATCTGGTTGTATTAATGACTCCTTAGAGATCAGCACATGTAAGTTTTTAACAATTTGTGTTCTCGTACACCAAAATAAGGAAATCCCACATTAATGATTTCACAATACACATTTTATCTTACTGTTGACATCAATATTCTATTTATAGCCTACCTGTCTGAGTGTTATCAATTTGATATAGATATTTTCTTTTTGTAGTGAAGCAGTTAGATTTTGTTTTATTCCGGTCATCAGAATTGAGTTGAGCAATCTTGTTAATGAGTGGAATTATCACAACATACGTCCAAGTAGAAGAGCTGAAGCCCCTGGAGGTATTCCAGAGATATTATTTTCTTTACCAGAGCATTCAGGTAAGTATGAATTCATGATGATATGTCTGTGCTTACATTTAAACTTAGGTACTATTGATTATAAGTGTAACCTTGACAATGACCTTTTTGAGTGTGCTAAATAAATCTACATATGGCCTTCCATTAAGATATGCAGTATAGAATTTAAAGAGTATGCATATTGTCTTATGGAGGAACATTCACTTCAGCAACCTAAAAAAGTATTGGATGCAATGGAGCTCTTAAGTTTATTGGTTGTTGACATGGAGAACTATTAGACTGCAATAATGTGTATATATTCATAAGTTCATAACACAACTAATGTATAAATTCATAACTCAATACAAAGTTGATTTTAAAGTAACAAAACATTATTCAGTTTTCATAAAGGCCAAGTCTGGCATGAAATCAACATTCCAAGCAGCTCCAAAGAGATTATCACACAGTGGACAGTCTGTAATTGGATTAGCATAGCATACAACACCACCGTCTGGTAAGTGACACATTGTATCAGGAACTGGGACTAGGAATGATCTGCCACATTAATTGCACGAAGTTTCTTGAGGTACTGTTTTTCCTATACACTGATATAATGAATATATATAGTTGACAGTAAAGAAATCTTACTTTCATATAATTTAAGTAATGGAAGAGGAGTCTCCTCACCATAACTAGTACCTTTATCTGCTACCTCATCTATTAGTACAAGTTCATCCTAAACGTAGACATAATAATTAATAAAAACATATCAATGATCCTTAACTTCAATGACTTCAGATTTATCCTCTAGCTCTACATATTCTTTGCTATTTAGTACCTAAAATTACATACCTTGAGATTGACATAATAATTATAAGAAATTTGCCTCACTTTCTTGTACACAATGTAGAGTCTAAATTTGCTAGGAACAAATCCATGTGATTTCATAAAATCTGATAAAGTCCAATTCTCCTTATCCTCAATATCGTAAGGAATCCCAGCTGTACCAGATAAGTAATAGTCTTTTATGACTGAAGAACAGTCCTTGAAAAATATTTCTTGCCCTTTTTTACTATTTCATTGTATGTCAACAACATGTGGAAGAGCAATGTTGTGTTTTCACACACCTCTTTCCAACACACAGTCATAACTCATTCCTCCAAAGTGTATCTAAAATAGATAGTCAATAAAATAGACAACACTATTAAGTGATATATACATACACCTAATATGTCTCTTTTCGAATTACTAGGTGTGTCACCACCACTCCTTTTTCTATTGTTCGACATTAATCTCTTGTACTGTGAAAAAAGCTTCTCTTTTGTTTTAGGCATATTTACTACATGACAGATTTACATCAATCATAACTATCACAAACACTTACCTTTTCCTCCTGACTGTGCATTTGGTGGAGTCAGTTCATTAACTTTGTTTTTGTACAATCTCAGAAGGCACTCTTATATTGACCGACTGTTAGCTCACCTTGAAGTAATTTAAATTCTTCATCATTCAAAGAAGACAAAAAATCCTTTGATAGGATGTCTTGGACTGTCAAAGTACTTATAGTAGAGTCAGTGATACCACTCTCTTTAGGTTACCTCTGATTCCTCTGAATTTTTATAACAGGGTGGAAGCACGTGGGTACCCTGGAACTTTGCTATAATAATGTTCTTATCTACGGAAGCCGAAGGCGGACATCCATTTCTACTTCTAATTATTCTTTGCTATTTAGTACCTAAAATTACCTTGAGATTGACATAATAATTATAAGAATTTGCCTCACTTTCTTGTACACAATGAGAGTCTAAATTTGCTAGGAACAAATCCATGTGATTTCATAAAATCTCATAAAGTCTAATTCTCCTTATCCTTAATATTGTAAGGAATCCCAGCTGTACCAGATAAGTATTAGTCTTTTATGACTGAAGAACAGTCCTTGAAAAATATTTTATGCCCTTTTTTATTATTTCATTGTATGTCAACAACATGTGGAAGAGCAATGTTGTGTTTTCGCACACCTCTTTCCAACTCACAGTCATAACTCATTCCTCCAACGTGTATCTAAAATAGATAGTCAATAAAATAGACAACACTAATAAGTGATATATACATACACCTAATATGCCTCTTAGAATTACTAGGTGTGTCACCACCACTCCTTTTTCTATTGTTCATTAATCTCTTGTACTGTGAAAAAAGCTCCTTTGTTTTAGGCATATTTACTACATGAGAGATTTACATCAATTGTAACTATCACAAACTCTTACCTTTTCCACCTGACTGTGCATTTGGTGGAGTCAGTTCATTAACTTTGTTTTTGTATAATCTCAGAAGGCACGCTTGAATTGACCGACTGTTAGCTCACCTTGAAGTAATTTAAATTCTTCATCATTCAAAGAAGACAAAAAATCCTTTGATAGGATGTCTTGGACTATCAAAGTACTTATAGCAGAGTCAGTGAAACCACTCACTTTAGACTAGCTCTGAATTTTTCATTCATTTTATAACAGGGTGGAAGCACGTGCGTACCCTGGAACTTTGCAATAATAATATTCATATCCCTCCTGCACAAAATTAAAAAAAATAGAAAAAATTTTCGAAATTTCCATTTTTAAATAGAGAGTACGAAAAAAAATGGAAAACTGCGAAGTAGAATATGAAATGACAAAGTAGAATTGGATGTCAGCCTTCGGATTCTGTACATGTGACTAGGGTTCTAATGAAGGAGTGTGACTTCAATAGTCATGTGCTAAGGATTCTAATAGTGGAGTGTGACTTCAATAGTCATGTGCTAAAGATTCTAATGAAGGCGTGTGACTTCAATAGTCATGTGCTAAGGATTCTAATAGTGGAGTGTGACTTCAATAGTCATGTGCTAAAGATTCTAATGAAGGAGTGTGACTTCAATAGTCATGTGCTAAGGATTCTAATGAAGGAGTGTGACTTCAATAGTCATGTGCTAAGGATTCTAATAGTGGAGTGTGACTTCAATAGTCATGTGCTAAAGATTCTAATGAAGGCGTGTGACTTCAATAGTCATGTGCTAAGGATTCTAATGAAGGAGTGTGACTTCAATAGTCATGTGCTAAGGATTCTAATAGTGGAGTGTGATTTCAATAATCATGTGCTAAGGATTCTAATGAAGGAGTGTGACTTGAATAGTCATGTGCTAAGATTCTAATGAAGGAGTGTGACTTCAATAGTCATGTACTAAGGATTCTAATGAAGGAGTGTGACTTCAATAGTCATGTACTAAGGATTCTAATGAAGGAGTGTGACTTTAATAGTCTCCTATTATCATAGGAGTAATGAGAAATACACTAAAGTAAAACAAATCACCTACTTTACCATTTCTCTGCCTGTGCATATACGTTCTTGGTGATCAATTAATGTATAAGCTCTGGATCTAGAATTACTAATTCAAAAATTCTAGCTACATAACAATTAGTGTTGTCAGTTTCTGAAAGTGTTAGTGTTATTAATCTGTGATATTTCTGATTTTGAAAATCAATGTATGTACCTTTGGTGTTGTGAGTGATCCCATCAAGGATCAAGGAGTATGTTAACAATTATAATTAAGCTTTTGCTTCTTAGTTTTGTACATTTAAGTTTCTCTTTATTACCATTTTCATCAAAAAATTGAACAAAAAATGATGGGTATAGTAAGTAAAAAAAGAAGTCAGTAGCACCAGCAACTCTTGGGCAGGCTCCCATCCCAATACTACTCTGGCCTGACATTGCTTAACTGCAGTGTTGAGATGGGAATTGATGTTTTCAATGTGGTATAGCTACAGACAGCAGTTGTGGAAAGCAGTAGATATTTATACCAGTGTAATCAAACAAGTCAGATCTATTTAAAAAATCTGTTTGTTCCTTAATTAATAAATAGATCACTGACTAACATATTATTAAATCACTGCACTAGTAAATATAGATATTGAAATAGGATATATATGAACAAAAATACTAAGTCTAAATATATTAGTGAATCAGCTTATGGATATATATAATATAATTAGTCACATGTGACAATTGAATAGACGTAATTACCTTGAATACTCTGCAGTTTGAATTATTATAGCATAAGCTTAGAAACTACACTAATAGCATTAGAGTATGTTAATATATATGGTAACAGCTACTGCTAAAATAATTAGACTTAGTATTCTGTTCATACATATCCGATCTCAATATCTATATATATATACTAGTATATATAGTGATTTAGTAATATGTTAGTCAATAGTTATGGTTAACATGGTAATTAAATTAAGAAATTATGAGTAGTTTCTGTATTTCCTTGTATAACGACCTCTTAACACAGTTTTAAATACTAGTGATTGCTATGCAGGTATCCCTACTGGGTGGACTAGGATACAGATGTTAGCCTCCCTTTAAATGCATGTGAAGAGGTTGGCGCATTTGTATTCTTGGTTCTACTGACAGTAACAGATGCTATATTGAATCCCAGTACAGCTGGTTTGAAATGAGGGGCAATACTTCAGCCATGATTACCTTGCTTTTGGACAAGGGTTATACCATGCCAAGCAATTGTCCATGCTAGCAATAGCATGGTAGTCCTCAATAATAAGTTGTCGATCAAACCGGTAAGCCAGCTGGGTTGTTTGGAGCAACACAGCACACATTTTTTTTAAATGTAACAGAAATATGTTTATATCACTTCAGAACATTTTCAACTTTTTATGTCACAGTATTAATTGATCAACTTTTAGAATTATTTTTCATTTGTCTAAACTATAATAAAATGTTTAGATAGCTGTTTATTTGCTCTTTATCCACTTGAATTGTGGCCAACAAGATATTACAGTTGCTTTTCTCTAACATTAACCAGGATATAGAATGTGTGCAAATGTCAGCAATAAATGTCACTTTCCTATAACCACATCCTCTAAATTGCAAAACCAGCAGCCCCACCCTCTCAAAAATAATTCTTGAGCAAAGCATGTCTTTTGCCTGTACTCACAGTTTGCTCATACCTACTGCAATGTCAACTGTGCCTCATTTGAAGAACAGGACTTTTGAACCCTACAGCTACAGTAAACGGGGGGGTTTCCGGACACAATCCAAAATTTGGAGTATTACGAAGTGAAAAGACTATGAATAGTATTAATATTAGTACCTATAATATAGCTATATATAATCAATCTATAATAAAATGTTTAGTAAATATTAATTAAATTTTATGATGAATTTTTGAGCATGCTCATAAAATACAGTTCAAATTTGAAACTTCAATGCAGTTTGAGTTTCCATAACATGGCTTATAGCAAAGAAGCAATGGAAAGCGCCATAGAAGAAGTCAAGACAGGAGCAAGTAGCATCCGTGGTGCTGCTAGAAAGTATGGAATTAGCTCCAGTACTCTGCATGATCATATCTCAGAGAAACATACTAAAGTAGGTGCTGGAGGACCAACAGTTCTAACATGTACTGAGGAAAGATTGTTCTTTCTCTCATTGCACTGGGAGAAATGAGATTTGGGTTAACAAAAGATCTAGTAGATATAATTGTGAGAGATTACTTAAAGGAAAACAAGTTACCCAATCCATTTTCTCAAGGAATTCCAGGAAAAGATTGGTGGACAACATTCAGAAAGAGATGGCCATGTATCAATGAAAGAAAGCCTCAGCATCTTAGCAAAAAAAGAGCAGATGCTTCCCATCCCAACATCATCAACGGATGGTTTAACAACCTAGAATCTCTCTTTCAAAAAATTGCACTAGACCCAGCGACTTCATCAGGACAAAATAGGATATGGAACTATGATGAAACTGGTTTATGTACATCTGTGTCTTCAAAGTCTCTTCTTGTACATCGTGGTACTCGACAAGTCAATGAGGTATCTAGTGGTTCTGGCCATGAGTACATTACTGTTTTAACAGCTTGCAGTGCAGCAGGAGATATTCTACTTCCTTTTGTTCTATATAAGGGTAAAAATCTTTATCAGCAGTGGATTATGGGAGGTCCAGTAGGGACCTTCTATGGTGTAAGTGAATCTGGGTGGATGGACTCCATTAACTTTTTATCATGGTTTCATAACCAGTTTATGTCAGCACTTCGTCCCTTGACAGAATCAGGACCAGTGGTTTTGATACTTGATGGTCATTACTCCCACGTTAGTCTAGAATTAATCAAGCTTGCTAGAGATAACAACATTCATCTCCTGTGTTTACCACCCAACACTACGTGCAATCTTTAAATGCAGGTTTGTTTGCTGTTTTAAAAAAGCATCGGCATAAGATACTTAAAGAATATCAATTACAAACGAAAGGTGGCAAAGCATGTAAGGAAACATTTCCAAAATTGCTCACAAGCCTTTGGGTTGCCTTAACACTAGAGGTGGTAAGATCAGGATTTAGAGGTACTGGTATCGTACCTCTTTCAAGAGAGCATGTCCTCTCCAAGCTACCAGTAGCTACAGATCTTGCATCTGAAGTGGTTGATCGAGACAGCTGTCAAACAATCAATTGCACCCACTGTGGTCATGACATGCTAGCAACTCCCGTACTAAAAACGAGGCTCACAAGTGTCTTTGCTACTGTTTTGCAAGAGAATGCACATTGACCAAAGGTTGGAAAAAGAAATAATGCTAAGATTCGAGTGGAGGGAGATGTTATAACCTCAGATGAGTTCCTAGATCTACTTCAAAAACAACAAGAAGAGAATGAAAAGAAGGGCAAAATGTATAAAAAAGCAAAATGAAGAAGGTATAGATAAAACTTTTAGTCATACACCTTACTTACTTTGCTCATCTCTAGTTGACGAAGATATCTGTCAGGTTTGTAAAGTCAGGTATGATGAGGATGACGATGATGATAAAGATGGGTGGATAGGATGTGATGGAGATCGTAACAGATGGTACCATTACTGGTGTGCTGGGTTCAAGAGAATGCCAACTAGCAGACAACAATTTCTTTGCCAGTACTGTAAAAAAAGGAGTAACATCTAATCAATAACACAGCTAGCAGGATATCATAATTATAATTATATAACATCCCAAATTAATTTCTATTTACATTTTACACTTTACATTATATTATGGGAATATGTTATTAGTATATACTTTTATATCTCACTATCCATTTAGAGTTTATTCACCAGAAATAATTTTGAAACCTTCTTCTGCTAACAGCAATTACACAAGACAAAATAAAAAACCACGCCCTTGGCTATTTAGAGTAGTAGTCGCATTCCAAGCTGTATTGACTAAATACGAAGGAAGAATTACTTGAGATTTTATATCAATATAGTACAATAGTTCTGTTATCTAACAATATCAAAAGAAAATACTGAAAGGTCAGACGATAGGTGAACAGCTACTCGAAAAAAAGTTTGTCCGGATACCCCCGCCTTTACTCTATTGCCTCATTGTTCTATATATAGTAGTAGTCAGCATACGAACATACTCTTTGACAAAAGAACCTTTGTCTCTTTACAATAACCATCTTCTTTAGTCTCTAGAACAACAGGCAGTAAGTGAAACATTAAACCACGCCCATCAAAACTAGTCCAGCAAGCTACTGTCGGCTTACCAAAAGGAGGAGGGGATAGTTTGCTATATAAGGAACAGTACTCGACAGAGTTCCAACAGAGATGGCCAACAGATTCTTTATCCTTGTTCTCGCTCTCCTTCCGTTTGCTCTTTGTAACCATGATTTAGCATCTACCTACCAGTTCAATGCAACACTTGTGCAGAATAAGTACTGGCTGTACTGGAATTTTAACAAGACAACAGAAGTCATCAATTTTGCTGTGAGAGTTCAAACTACCGGATGGATTGGATTTGGTATTTCACCAAATGGACAGATGCCTAACTCTGATGTTGTCATTGGATGGATAGATGATTCATCATCAAAGTCTTACTTCCATGTAAGAAATCATTATATAATTCTGCAATATTGTCAGCTGATTAGTGGCTCTCTATATAGAATGAATTAGTGTTGGGTTGTATCTAGATTTAATGCAATAGAACATTTCCTATCTATATTGGACTTAACTTATCAGTACTTAGTACTGCACAAACATACCACTAAACCATGAAAGGTGAAGGTGTACATTCTTAATATTTATTGCTGATACTGCATGTTTGTAAATATGACTATCATCACAAGACACAAGACAGTCATATCACAAGACTGGAACTAAATCATCATGAATATAATTGCAATAATATAATTGAACTGACTAATATAAAACAGTGTCTAGAGTGCCAGTAATAGAATGCTGCAATTTAATGAGAATTTAATACTATATACCTCAGACCCAAAACCTTAAACACTGGAATTTAAACGTATTAATTTCCCATTAAAGTACATAATTTGATTACTGGCATTCTAGACATTGCCTTTAATATAATTAGAGCTGATCATGAATATTATTATCTCACTCACATAGAACTTATATATTATATATATACTATAATATGCATATTTATGAGAGCAGCAATTAAATTACCATGAATATAATTGGAACTGATTTATCTTGCTCACAAATGCTATGATATCACTCACATAGGATCGATTTGCTTTTGGTCGTTACACTCCTCCAATTGATCCAATCCAAAACTGGTTCCTGTCTAGTGCTGAGCAAGATAATGGCTATACTATACTGGAATTTTATAGGAACTTTACATCTTGTGATAAAAATGATCGAGATATATTGGTAATGCCAAACACTGCTTCATGTTTTTCTACTCATCTATCTCATCTAGATCTATTCTTTCATCTACCTATCCTATTAAATTATCCTTTTTTTCTAACAGTTTCAAACACAACGCATTGTCTACAGTTGGAATGACAATGACCCCACAGTGACCCAAAACGGAGATGGTACAGAGAGCTATAATCTTCAACGTCACACAAGCCAAGGTTCAACAAGTCTTAATCTCCTCGGTGGTCTCCCTGATCCTCCTAACATCCCTAACAATGCACAAACATTCAATATAGCTGTGAACAATGTAAGACTAATACACCATCCACTGTAGAAATAGATAAATATGGTCATTTACATTGCATATAACACAGGACAAGATACTGTATTTTAGGAGTAACATTGCTCTGCTCTCATTATTAAAATATTACATAATGAGATTATTTGTGTCACTATAAAATTTATAATAGGACATCAATATCCTCCACATACTACATGTTTTCCCTTTTTTAAGTATACAAACTACAGTTCCAATGTAATTAGTAATCAAAAAATATGTAGCCCAAGTGACTACGAATCAGTTAAATGACAAAGTCAGATCGTACATAGGAATGAGCACATTACTCTTTACTAAATATTGGGATGTCACAATGGTCTATGTCTCAAAGATAGTAGCAATAGTAATAACATTATATCTGGTCCTAAAATGCACTACTGAGTGTCAACAACAACTCTCATAGCACATAGCGATATGATATGCCTGTACTATTCTGGCATTGTATAATTCAAATTATTACTGTCTGTAGGTCTCAGTACCTAATGTTGAAACAACATACTGGTGTGATGCTATGAGACTGGATAACGCTGTCCGACAGAGTGAGAAATATGTCATAAAAGTAAGAGGTGATTCAAATTAATCATATTTATACATTATTTTAGTTTTCTCCAATAATTACTCCTGGCAATGAAGAATATGTTCATCACATATTAATATATTTGTGTAACGGACTTCAACCATCTGATCTGAACAATGGCGGAAATTGTTTCTCCAATAATAATGGAGTCAGTAGCCGTGTTCAAAACTGTCTTAGTGAAACCCTCATTGCTGCTTGGGCTGTGGGAGGCTCTGTGAGTATAACAGAATATTAAAATAATAATAATTTCATTGGGATATAATAGGATTTCATTTATCCTGACAATGTTGCTTTTCCTGTTGGTGGTCCTAATGCGACACAGTTTGCTGTTGTTGAAATGCATTACAATAATCCACGTAAAGTGTCAGGTAATGCATAAACAAATTAATTTGTAAATGAATGCAGAAGGCATATACTGCCAATATAATAGGTTAACTTATCAAGGATAAATTAAATTAGGCGAATTGTTCCAAAATAGTGTTTGGTGCGTTAAAATTTGGCAAACTTTAAAAAAATATGATTTCCAGGCTTAATGTTTGCAAATTTCCCAAAATGTTGCTGAATTTCATATTAACACCACATACCAAATTTCCTATTATAAAGTACCATCTGACTGTGTTATATATTATGCTTCAATTGTTTTCTCTGGCAGGTATTAAAGACAGTTCTGGTTTGTCATTCACTTACATTAACACAAGTAGAGAACATGATGCTGGCATCCTGTATCTTGGTCATACTGTCAATAATCTAATGATAATACCTCCCAAAGCTGCCAACTTCACTGTCACAGGACTCTGCACCGACTCTTGTACTAAACTGGTATGAACTTAACACAATTAATGTCTCTTTAGTATATAGTCTTAACTATAGCTTCCTCCTGGAGGTATACATATCTTTGCAAACATGCTCCACACCCATCTTGCTGGTAAATTATAAAATGCTTTTACTGCACTCAAAAATTCCTCATTTTTGTCATTTAGGAACCGGGTTGACTTTAATTCATCTTAACGAGACCCAGTGTTCTGGTACTTCCCGATATCAAGAACTTCCTCCTATTGATGAAAACTTAAGTTATGACTTTAATTTCCAACAGACTACTCATCTTTCTAGAGAAGTCACAGTTCTACCAGTCAGTTACTATTATACAAAATATTTTATTCTATTTTATTCACAGGGTGATATTGTAATGTTAAAATGCTATTACAACACTACAAGCAGAACCAATATAACTTTGGTATGTTAATTCAGATTAGGAAAAATAACAGACACTAATGTATCATTATATTTCTAGGGAGGCTTGAGTACATATGATGAAATGTGCCTGTCATTTCCTGTTTATTATCCTCGAATTTCAGCAGAGTCCATAACTTGTACTAGTTTTCCAATTTATAACAACCTTACACAGTTTGCAACTTATGTACCGTAAGTTATATTAATAATACGTGTTTTGGTAAACGTGAAAATAAAAGCCCTAACTCACAAAAATGGATATTAATAATAGTTCCTGTTATAAATTTAGAAGTTATTAAGTTTGTGTCTAATAAATTTGTCCCTTAAGACCTTACAAACACTATTATTAGCATCAAGTCTTTGCAACTGTTTATTTCAGCTGTATACACTTGCATATTATGTGATGAGAATTCAATGTATTTTAATCTTCTTTATTCAGTGAGAATAAGAGAGCTGCTTTGAATAGTTTGACTACAGATTCATCTGCAAGTGATATACATGCTGCTTTGGATCCCCTAGACTGGACACCAGATCTCATTGCTGCATTTGAGCGATTTGTTTATACTAATGGAATTCAGTATGCTTATTGTGAAGGCGGTACTAATCAGGTTTATAATAAATAGTTATAATGCTTGTGTTATTGAAGATATTTTATTCCTTTTAGCGTTTTTTAAATGTAACTCCATTAATATGTTGTCCATACAAGGCTTACAATCCTTGTAGTCAATCTGACCAAATTAGTTGTTGTCGACAAACCTGTCCTTTACGTGACAATAGTATCAACACTAGTGGTACTGGATATATTGGTTTTAATCTGGTACTAATGACAGTCATTGTCATTCTGGCCTTTGCTTTGATGCTTTAAAAGGTGTCCTTTTATAGCAAAAACTGAACTTTATACTTATATATTGTCGTGTGTCCACTTTTTATAGACTTATGAATATTGTTAATTTTGTTTTTTGTGGTTAGTTGTAGATAGGTTGAATATTATTAATAAAATCCTTTGTTTTTATTTAAAATAATGTCAAAACTAACACGAGTGTGGCTTTCCGAGTTCATATTGTTTGGTTGTTCAATTCCCATGTTCAATTCTTGTACTTGGTCTTGTTGAGGACAACTGTCATTAACTGGGATATATATATAAAGAGAGGTGTCAATCTAGTCCACTCCATAGAGCTGCTGGTCAGCTAAGTTAGATTGTTAGACTGCTGGTTTCAGATTTTACTTCCCCCAAAAATGGCAATACAACTAGTACCATTTGTTTTGGTGCTTTTTCTTTCTGTTCCTCCTGTTTTCTCCCAAAATTGCTCATTAATTACTCATGACATTGTTACAGAATTACTGCCACAACTTCATCCAAGTTCAGACGGAAATGAAGGTCTCTATCTTTTGAGCTTCAACATAACATGTCTCTCTGCCTCACACGTTCAAGACTGTTACCGTTTTACAACCATCTTCACAACTTACATTGTTTCCAGCTCGAAAAGTAATGAGACCATTACTGCTCTCATTGATCTGGGATGTTCCACTGAAAATAAATGGGACCCCAGTGTTTTGGGGGCTGAAATATCTTACATATCTAATCCAATTAATCTAACAGAGAATCTGAGACTTGACTGTGCTCTGTGTGCCAGTTCAATTCATCCAAGAAGCAATGGTCTTATTAGCGATCCCACTTCACACTGTGTTGGTAAGGAGACCATATATATACTCTTGTTTTCTTCACTTACTTTTAAACGTCCATGATGTTCATTATTGTTTCATGTTATGCTCTTGATGACTGCATCATACATGCATTATATACTTTTCTTTTGTTAAGATGAGAATGCACGAACCTTGTTTAGAAGCTAGCTACATGATAACTTAAATTTTATTAATCTTCATTACAGCTTGTCATTCTAACTGTTCTGTGCCTGGAACATTGGGAAGATGTACTGGTAGTAACAGTTCCCAATGTTGTCTGGTCTACACTGATGGAGTATGTAATACTATGTGTGGAGAAAATGAACACTTAAAAGATAATCATACTTGTACTGGAATTCAGCCTATAGCAAACACCAGTACTAATACAGAGAGCAGTTTACCAAGTAGCTCAAGTAAGACATACAGAATTATATTAACAATTATAATTTGTCTTTTTAAGATGACCTTGTGGAGAAACTAACATCGACTATTTCTTCATCACCAGTTGTCATTATGTCACTTGTCCCTACAACACCAAGTCAAATTTTTCAACAAACAAACACACTTCCTTCTTTATTCCCTTCATCTCTTACTCCTTCACCTCTCCTTGTACCAACCATTATTATCAATGGTAATGACATTTCTGTTGACAGAGACAGTAAGTTATCAATAGATCTGTTATATGTTATGGTGACTGTTCTCTCACTCCATCTCTCTTTTCTTTCACTAGTTTTTATCAAAATGATTGAGTTAAGTGTTCTGTCATCTGTCATAACCAGTTTGATCATCACTATGCTATTAATTTCCATTACATTACTCGTTATATGCTGTACACATAGTCGATGGAAATGTTTAAGAGCCAATGGTCGTGATCCTATTGATACTCTCTCCTCATTTGATAGAATGGAATACATTGAACCTCTCACGAGTCCTTCAACAAACACAGAGCGTTCGTTAATAACAACAACAACAGCTGACAGTATTTCTATGCAGCTTAATCCAGCATATTATCAAAGAAAATATTTTGGTAGACTGCCTCGTTCTCTAGCAGTTTATGAGAACCCTGATGGAGTTTTGGCAGAAACGCCAACTGAAAGGAATCGTTACATTGGTCTGGAGGAAACAAACGAAGCTTACATTACAATTCTTCCATGAAAAAGACATTTTCATAATATTTATATTAATTTTGTTATCAATTACATCACCTTTTAATTAAATTTGCAAATAATCAAGACCTATTGTTTTTTCACACAAGACATTGTCATTACAAACACTTTGTGTGACATCTATTGTAAATTTAGTGTTGACATACAATCTTGTAACATTTTAACACTCAACATTTCACATCCTGAATCAACTGTCAAGACAGAATTTTTTGTTTCATGAGATCAAAGACATATATTATCAATACCATCAATACCACATGGATAGCATCAATGAACACTCAAATAACCAAACCAGTTAATACATTCATAAAATTGACACTGGTAGAAAATGTGTACTGTAGAATGAGAGGTACATGTATAATCCTTAACTTAAACTTAAAGCATTTTCTTAAATGGAGTTTTCAATTCAAAATTTTTGAGTTTGATCCTGTAAATAACTTTAAAATTAAGGGTGGTTCTTGGTGTAACTTGACTATGATGGCATCATAACGAAATGACATAGTGATATCATCATATTGATGACATCACCTAAACTCTAAACATTATTAAGTCTATGATACATAGTGATGTAATCATCATAGGACAAGTTGTTACATCATCATTCAAGTTATACCAAGAAGCACCCAAAATTAAGGATCATTCTGGCACTAGATACTATGACTTCAAATTATTATTGAAACAATAATGTATAGAGACTTTCAAAAAATTACATAAAACATATTAAATACTTCACTCATATCAATACCCCATACACAATATACAGTATTTGATAACTCTCAGTTCAGAGAGATGAGACAACCATTCAAAGTGTAGAAAATTAACCAGTAGTAATTATTGTCGAATAAGTTAATAATTATAACTAATTCAAAAGTGAGAGAAAACAAAAAAAAGACTAAAGTCGATGACATGATAATGATGGAGCTATTGTTTCTAGAACATCAACGAAACTGTAAAGCACTAATACGAAGACCAATACAATCTTTACCTATCTCTGCAACCTAATTAAATGAAAGAAGAAATAATTTTATAACACACTACTAATTAGAACTCTACACCACTTTATGACAAGGTCATATATTCAATGCATTGGTTAACTTTTGATACTGACCTCACAAACTTTGCAGATGGTGCCTGTGAATTCTGGGAGATATGAAGTGGAACAAAATGGACACTTGTCTTGAGGTTTACCTCTGCAACAATAAAATATGTGATTTAAACCACTAAAAAGAATACTAGTAATGTATAAAACAAGGTATGAATTCTCTTAGTACATTGGTACTGGTTAGTTAAATAGACAACACTATTTGAAATTTTAAAGCAGTTGAGAACATATTGTCTGATCACTATACAATACTATAGTATTAAGCCTTACACATAACATTATATAATACCGGTATGGATACTATATAGTACAGTGTGTTATATATACATTATTAGTATTGTACCTGTATATTGGTTTGTAAGAGCTACCACATATGGCAAAAGGATTGTGTTCGTCATACAACAGCTTGTGTGCATCTGTAGGATTCTTGTCACAGGCTTGAAGTATTTTACGAGTCTAGAGATGGGATATGCTTGTATTAACAAGTGTCTATTGTAATAGTGTTCATTTAAGAGTGATATGTCCTTACATTATTTGCTACATCAGGTCTTGGACCAAGTTCTAATAGTCTACGAGCAAAAGAGGCAGCTGTTTTAAAGTTTTTCATCTAAAATAAACATACAATGTTAATAATAACCTATCAATGGTTCATTCCATCCATCCATCTTTTCTTTAATCCATCCATTCTTTCATGATCCATCCAACACTTCATCCATCCAACAAGGTATACTTTATAGAAGAGATTGAGAGCAGTTCTTAGTGTCAATATACAATGAACAGGTTGTAGTTCACAGTGTGTAAAATATGCTGCCATCTATATAACATAACATTAATAATGAGAGTGTAGGAATGATGTGTATAATACACTATGTGAACAATGGATCTTAAAATGCAAAAAAAATTTCAAAGGAAAACAGTTGCTATGTGACAATCTTGAACAGGAAGTTCCTGTAAGTTGTTATGCATGAAGCACTATATTTGTCCTTCTTGTATACAACTTTCTGTAGATTTCTTGTTTAAGATGGCCACATAGCAGCTGTTATAGTATTTGTTCTTTAGTTACATAATAAGACCCTTTTGTCAGACTCAATCACACATATAGAGGAAACTATACCTCACAGATTCTTTTCTGCTCTTCCAATGTTCCCTATAAAATAGAATACAAGATTAAGGAACAAATGAAGAAATGCAGAATATTATTACATACTTTAGGCATATCTTTTCGAGTAACTTCCATCATCAGTCCTACTATATACTCACGACATATTGTTAACAACTGTTGAGCTTCAGTGATCTGTGATTTAGTCTCAACAACCAACAATGGAATTGATAACAAAATAGACTTGAATATATCGACAGCAGCCTGGAACTTCCCACCAGTAGTAGCTTGATAAGCAGCCTAGAGAAAGAAAGAGAGAAGAGTAGTTACTGGATATCAGGTTGTGCGATAAACTTGTATGCTTGCCATTTTTTGCTACCACTCACACAGTCATAGTTCAACACTACTAGCAAAAATTGTCAGACATTCAGCCTAACAAACAACACTAATTTAATTTAAAGAAATATTCTACCAAATTTTCCTTGCTAATTTTTTCGCCGAACACTATTCATTTCATTTCAATTACCTGTAACCTATTAACTAGGTCTGGTAGTTTTAAAGCTATAGCAGGGAGACCAGCCTTAGCTCCAGCCTCACGCCAGTTACGATGAGGATATCCATTCAATGGAGGAAGTAGAGGAATGGCTGGAACAATAATACGACTCTGTGAATAAGCCCTAAGAAAATGAGTCTTGAAGGGGTCAAATTTGACCACGCCCAGTTGATCTTGGAGCAACTAAAAATAAAAAGGTAACAATTGTTTTCTTTCTAGCTATCTATCCATCCATCTTACCAGCATAGCTGTATCAAAAGAACCCCCAACAACATGATCGCCAGGTAGCTGAGAATTCTTTACCCAAATATCAGCTTGACTAGACCCCTTTGGAGGGGGAACATAATATCCGTCATTCTCTCCACCCATTACTGGTTCCAGTTCCTATAAATATCCCAACATATAATTTATGGTAATCATGATAGGGCATACCAAATCAGCAGGAAGTACCAAGTCGTCTCCTTCAATGTCCCAACCTCCCTCGGGATCTTCATCACCATCAAGACGATCCAATCCCTCACCTTGCTCTCGTTGAACGATATCACCAGCTGATGAGAGAGAGAGAGAGAGAGAGAGAGAGAGAGAGAGAGAGAGAGAGAGAGAGAGAGAGGGAGGGAGGGAGGGAGGGAGGGAGGGAGGGAGGGAGAGAGAGAGAGAGAGAGAGAGAGAGAGAGAGAGAGAGAGAGAGAGAGAGAGAGAGAGAGAGAGAGAGAGAGAGAGAGAGAGAGAGAGAGAGAGAGAGTTATTCCATAGTGCTACAATTAGCTATTGCACTAAATATTCCATTTACTCTCATCAATTTCCAACTCAGCTTCATCTCCCCATCCTTCAGCTTCAACATCATCTTCCAGGAGAGCTACAGCAGCTGCAAGATCGCTACTTTTTCCTGTCATAGCTCCTTCAAAGAATCCTTTAGATACAGTCAATAGCGGCCAGTTCTCTTCAATTTGCATGACAGGTGGGGGCGGAGTCAATAGCTTAGCTTGAGGATGTACCTCAGGGAGCTAAAAAGAATGGACAAATAAAGTAGAATAAAATGGATAGATGAATTTTAAGTAAAGAAAATATGATAATAAACACATGATAATAAATATATGTGTTATCAAAACTAAATAAAATGATGATTTTAAATAATATCAATATCATAAAATGACAAAAGTATCGATGACATCAATATTACATGTAGCAGTCATAAACATTGCTGAGCCTGTTGTTAACTGATTACAATATACAACTTACATAATGAGGCTAGCTAGCTATAACATGACAATGACACTGACTAGCTATAACATGACAATGACACTGACTAGCTATAACATGACAATGATACGCACACATACTTTATCTAAATGAGAAAGAGATTCCTTCAAAGTAACTGTCTCTTCAGCTAGACCATGAGTAGCTGCTGTCAAATAGGCCAGTGAATCTGAAAATACAAATATGTGTGTCATTTAAAATTAGACCAGCAACAAAATGTTGAATATTACCTTGTCCTACAGACTTTAATATTTTTACTCTTTCTTGAACATCTCCAACAAAGAGTGCATTGTGGTATTGACTACTCACATCTTTACGTACCTCAGCTGCAGTGGGTGGGAGGGTTAAAATTAAAACATGCATTAACTAATTACTAACCGATTTTCATCATTTTCTTGAGTTTTTCAATATTACCAGTAATAAGATATAGAAAAGATAAACGGTCAAAATTCTTTGTTCGTTGATAGGACATCTCTACAATCTAATGAAGAAAATCAACACTTACTCCAAATATAGCCCAATACATCCATTAATCCATCATCCATCCATTAAGCCATCTGTTTATCTGTCCACTGGTCTATCTATTCGTCCATTAATCCATCCATTCAACAACCCAAACACAAACCTGGTGATTGCCTAGCGCTAAAGCTGCCTCTGCTAACTTTTCCCAACATGTTTTGTCATCGAGTGTTCGAGCAGCTTCAAGAGCAACCTAAAGAAAACATAATATTAAACATGAATCACTGTCAGAATACCGAGACTCATGTTTGGTAAAGAGGCTGAGACCTGTGTTGATGGACTCACTTCTATGTTGCCACATTCTAAGGCCAGTGCAAATCGTGTTTTTTCATCTTTAACAAAGTGAAGAGCCACCTCAGGGTAGCCTTTCTTTTGAAGATAAGATATCACTGATTGACCAACTAACTTAGCTGTACGGACCATGTGAAGTACCTAGATGAATAGATAGATAGATAGCTTGATGGATGAATAAATTGTTAATGGATGTATGGATGAACAAAAAGCTGAACTGACAAACAATTTAAGCAATGGATGAACAAATGTTTACATGGACAAATAAATGATGCATTGATAAATGGACACTATTGGATAGCTGATAACTTAAATGTACCTCATCATATTTTCTTTCCACTAGTGCTAACTTAAAATTGTACTCAGTTGTATCTACATTGAGTACTCTTGTTTTCCCATCTCTATCAAGACAATAAACACTTCCTCCTTTAACTGCAGTCAAATATACTGGGAAATCCAATGTACGAATTATACCATAGTCACTGGAGAGAGAAAGAGGGCATAAAAACAGAGCTTAAAAGAGTTAGGCCATGTAGTATGGTACCAATGGTATATAATGGTAGCAATGGTATATAATGGTAGCAATGGTATACAATGCTATATAATGGTAGCAATGATATATAATGGTAGCAATGATATATAATGGTAGCAATGGTATATAATGGTATATAATGATAGCAATGGAATATAATGGTATATAATGTACACTTCTCTACAACATTGAGGTAGTTAGATTGTCATTATGCACTTTAAAATCAAATGTGTGTGTGTGAAGTGTGTGTGTAGGAGGATCGTTTTCCTATTAGAGACAACTAATAAATTTAAAGTGTCTGTGATCATGTACATTGTGACTCAAAGCATTTTATTACTGACAAATTATACATAATATACAAGTGCATGTGTTTTAGTAATGGACATGTTTGTGATGCACTAGAGTAATTTACTTAATTACCCATTAGACAGGCAGTATTTGATGTGGTTAGAAGTTGTGTAAAGTAGAACTTTGTTGTCATCCCAAGCAGCACTTTTGATACGAATATTCTCTGTAATTGTACATAAACTCTCCAGCTTACGATTACAGATTGCTAATGCTACAGTACAGAGAGAGAGAGAGAGAGAGAGAGAGAGAGAGAGAGAGAGAGAGAGAGAGAGAGAGAGAGAGAGAGAGAGAGAGAGAGAGAGAGAGAGAGAGAGAGAGAGAGAGAGAGAGAGAGAGAGAGAGAGAGAGAGAGAGAGAGAGAGAGAGAGAGAGGAGAGAGAGAGAGAGAGAGAGAGAGAGAGAGAGAGATTAATACTTGATAACATGTAGCTATCAATTTCACAGACAAATATACATGTACAAACATTCTATAATAGACACTAGAGGGCCTTGGAAGAAAGATAATATAATAAGGTATCAGAAAGGAATTAGAAAATTGTCAAGACTACAAAAAATAACTTGTATTTTCTATGAGATGCTCACTAGTTAGACAGAGAGTGTGCATGTCTTCATTAAGAGAAATGTCGCTGGTAATTATGCTAAATATACTCACATAATTTTCCAAGTAGAACAACATGTGTCATATCAGATGACCACACAGCATACTTGACCTTACTAATACGTACAGAATTTAATGACCTATACAACACAAAGAGATAATAGAAGAACAGAGTAACTAAACAAAGATTATAAAAACACATCAAGTAGAGGACTAAGTAATCAGTTAACAATTAATATCAATAAGTATAACAATATCACTGTAACACAACTTCCATTATTTAGTTTCTATCAATAGTCAGAGAGACAGTCTTGGCAGTGAGCCATTGACTTCAAAACATACAAAATGTTTTAAATTTACAACTGTCATCATTTCAACGTTATTGTATATTGTACCCACATATACCTGGTATGGGTGATTACATTGTCTAATGATAGTAAAACAGATTGGGCATAAAAACAATCTATATGTACATGTAGATCACAAGATGATAATAGATCATATCTACTACTAAATATACTCATAATTAGTCATACGATAGTAATATTATACTTCAACATCACTCTTGTGTAACTCTTTTAACAATATTGATTACATACTTCAAATGATACTATTAAAATAAGTCGTATTAGTAACATATCCTCCCTCCACACCTAACTTTGGTGCAGAAACTCACCATAACTTAAATATTATTAATCATTGCTACAAGTGAGTGGGTATTTCTTTTAATAACAATATTTAATTAGTGGGGTAAATCATATTTAAAACGCAAAATCAAGAATTATCACATATTAATTGTATAACAGCTTTCTGGATCATGTTTTGGTGTTGAGCTACAATTTTAGATGATGTTAAATAAATAACAAAACTGTCCATACTCTGTTCAAATTGAGAATGAGCACCGGATCAATGTTATAACTCTTGTTAAGAATGAGATAGAGAAAAATAGTTTGCACACTTCAAAACACCTTGCAAGTTAGTAAATTTTTATCAAAAAACTAGAGTCCTAGCTATCTAGGAAAGTCACAAACCAGAAATCCCATATAAAGTGAATGAAGTTTGTCACATTCCACAATGACTGTGTCATTGCATATTTTGCATAACGTTAACAAACACTTGTGCAAACATTCTGCAGAAAGTCCAGAAATTGTTGAAAACATCTTTAATAGTAAAAGTAAGAGAATTAAGAAGAGACAACTGCAAAGAACCACGAAAAGCTTCAGAATAACTGCAACTACAATGCCACCCCCATGTTAGATTGATAATGTTATCATAATTGAAATTCACTAAACTACAGTCATTCTCAATTCCAACAAACTATATAAGGTTTCTTAAGTAAGAAGTCTAGGGAGAGTCTCAAAATAACAAATTCAATTACTACAAAGTGTCTTTCTATGAATTGATACTATAAGCTCTTTTTTATGTCTTCCCTGTGATGAAGCCACCTTATAGCCTACAGCTCTTAACAATAAACAATACACACTTATTTCTATATAGCACACTAGATTATATCTCAAAATAAAAAGTACTGCAAGTGAAGATTACATTCTTTAAATAGTTGTGGTTAACATTATTGACTATGCAGTACAGGGTACACTAATTACTATTAAGACAACATCATGTCAATAATGTAGGCATCTACAATCCATCCATTCCCATCCGTTAGTCTTTCTTTCCATCCATTTATCCATCTGTCTATCTGTCCGTCTCTACCTTTGTTGTTGAACATCAAAGAGAGTTACATTGTCATTATCTTTTAATAATAGGTGTCCAGTACCAGCAAAGAATATAGTATCACAAGGTGGTGTCTGGACCTTTTTAGATACCTCATTACGAAGGTTCTTTATAAGTAACTAAATGTTTAAAAACATTAAAAAAATATCAGAGAGAGAAAATAGATTTGATGTTATGTCGTTGAGTAAATTACCTGATGATTCTTATCAAGAACAGCAAACTTATTTCTAGCTACCCAAACAGCTGCCACACCAGAAGAACGCTTACCCTCTACAACTGTAGAAATAACAATATATTAAGCTCTCTCTCTCTCTCTCTCTCTTACATTCTGGACTAGATGGATCAACATCACGAGGAATATTAAACAGTTCATAGTATGCAGTCTCAGAATTATTAGAATTCTATGAGAGCAGATAATAATTGGTACATAAATATATATTTAGCTATTTACTCATGTATCAAATGTTTACATTAAAAACATAATTGAAGTCACTAGAAAAACAGGTAGGCCTAACAGCTATTACTTATAATTGGTCAGACAGACAGTCATTCCATATGTACACATACACACACTATTGTATATATTTGTGCCATTAATGTAACAAGATATACATATTAATAACAGTTGTATCGCTAGAAATATGCATTATTCCATCACTAAAACATGGCTACCACCATGACATCTAGTCGCAATGACCAACTATGCATTCTCTGAATTTACAGCTGCTATCCTTGTGTGTTAACTACATGTACATGTACATGAACTAGTACATATAAATGTACATGATGCTACTATATACATACAGAACAGATTAGTATGGCATTCTCAGCCGGATTGTAAGAGAGGTGATGAGGAGCTGAACGATATTGGGTGCTACCATTCCTGGAGGGAGAGGAGAGGGAGGGACAGAGAATGAGATTTGTTTGTAAGTGGGTGTGGGTTGTGAAGAACTTATTGTTAGTTTAACAAACAGATAATCAATGAAGTACAGACTTGCTACATTCCATAAGCCACTGGAGAATAAACTGACAAACTGACACACCCAATTAAACAAAATGAGTGTCATCTATTTAACAGATATCAATTAACGCACACTTCTAGGATTATTAAAAAGAGGAGACACCCTTTAATTAAGGTGATTATGTTATCTCAAAAGCAACAACAGCACAGCACTGTCCTGTTTGGGGGTAACACAGGTCACTTTTGCATACATGTACAATGTGTCTAGCTTGTTATCTTGTGAGTATTAGTTGTAAACAGGAGAAGGAAATGTAATCAAGTTATAGTTTAAGTTAATTGAGACATGATAACAATTTTATAAATAATATGTATACCTTCTAATAGCCATTACTGGTAGATCTTTTGATGTACCAAACTCATAACGACGTAGGTAACGTTCCTAAGATATACATAGATGAATGGACAGATGGATCGATGTAAAAGTAGTAAAATGGACAGATAGATAAATATATGGATGCATAAATAAACAATAGACAAATGGATGGTAATAAAGATGGATGGACATGAATAAAAGAACTGAAAGATTAGATCATACCTTCACATAATATAGTGTGTTCTGGTGGATACCATAGGCTGGTCTTTCTCTCTCTAACTTGAAAACCATCATACCTCCATCGTGACCAGCTGCAAACATATTTAAAGTAGGATGAGCAGCAACAACCCAAAAACGATCTGTCTCACGACGATGAGAATAAATAGCAGTCCTGTGTAGCAAAAGGGTTAATCACCACATGCCACACCCACCAATTCCACTCACCTCTTGGCCATGTCCCAGACACGTATTGACCTGTCTTCTGAATTACTAAGAATAAGATCTTGTCGAGGGTGAAATATAACACAGGACACATTGTTATAATGACCTCTACATGTGTCAACCTCCCAAGCTTTAGCATCTGGAGAATGGATATATAGGTGAACAAATGAATGGATGGATGAGTGGATGAATGGATAGATGATGAACAGATGATGAGTGAATTAAAAAAATGTAAATGGATAGATAGATACACTAATGGATGAATGAATGGATGAATAGATAGATACAGTAATAGATGAATGGATGGATACAGTAATAGATGAATGGATGGGTGGATAGATAGATATATGGGTAGACAAATGGATGGATGGCTACATAAAGGAGAAGCTAGCACAAACCATTCATTCTCCATAATTTCACTTGTCTATCATCAGCTGCAGATACCAACAATGGGAGCGTGGGATGAAAAGACACCCAGTTAACACCTCGATCATGGCCCTGACAACAAGATAACTCATGATCTTAGTCACTAAAGTTTACATTGCCATTACTGTTACCATAGCAACAAGTACTCTGAGCAACAATCAACCTGTTACCATGGCAACAAGTACTTAGCAACTAATAATAAAATTGTCCAAAGTGATAAGGTCCAAAGTGATAAAACTGTCACTTCTCTCAAGAGTATATATTCTTAGAATACAGTTTACACAAACTACACACAGTATGAGACAGCCAATATGGAGCCTATAAAAATGATTTGTGACACATTGCTATCACTATGGCAACAATACAATCACATGTATAAGCATGTACATAATTCTGACAAATATAATATTAATATTTGTCATTTTTGTGGCACAGCAGTAAATAACTAAGGAGATTGCTAAGGCATCAGAGTTATGCCTTTGACAGTTCAGTTACATCACTACTAAGAAATAACTAAGGTTACTACTTCTACAATTCAATTTACTCTACTCCTATGGCCTTACATCAAAAGGACATAATCCAATAATAATAGTGTGATATTAATTAGATGGCCACACATTGGTTTCCTCAGTATGACAGTCTGAAAAACATCTCATGTTTCTTTGTTATAGTATATCTGTTATTTGTACATACCCGTGTTAACTATGTGTCCAACTTTAGCAGGTGATCACTATGTTCTTACCTCCAATACATGCTTCACTATAGCATCAGCTGTACCAAATAAATCGGTTGAGCCAGTTGGGTTACGAACATGTTCATCAATTCCACTAGCACCTGGAGCTACTGTCTTCTTACGTAAACCTAAGAAAAAAGAATGTCAATCGATCCATCCATCCATCCTTCTATCTATCTTTCCATCCATCTATCCATTTAACCTGACACATCCCATATACGAATGGTTTGATCAAGAGAAGCAGATGCTACTAGATCTTCCGTTGGATGGAACTGAGCACACATTACATAATGATTGTGACCAGTTAGGACACTATAATAGAAGAGAAGTTGTTTGTGAGTAAATGAGAAGGAGACAACTTACCAAATACAAGTTCTTGACTGCCAGTTCCAAATACGAATTGTTTGATCATCAGAACAGCTAACTATCCAAGGATATTCCTGTGTGTGTGTGTGAGTGAGAGAGAGAGAGAGAGAGAGAGAGAGAGACATCAAAGTATCAAGTATAATAGAGTATACTCACATGATGAAAGACAGTTGTTCGTATATAATCTAGATGACCCAATAACGTAAAGAGACATTTCTTTTGTTTGTAATTCCACACCTAAGGAGTTATTAATATCATAAATAAAACTATTTCAATAATTACAGTTAGGTCTATACAATTGAGAGAATGGAGTATTAGAGTACTACATTTATTATAATCAAAAATATAATAGTTATATAATTATATCCTAACTATGTGAGTATGTTAGAGTAGCATAATTAATGAGTGTCATTAAATATTAAGAGTCTAGACATGGTCAAGCACTTGGAGGGTTTTGAAAGCACTTTAAGCCCAAATTTCTCAGTACTTGACTGGTGATTCAAGTGTTTTTAAAAATTAAGCAAAGTGATGCACTTTTATTAAAAAATCATCATAATAAGTGTTTATTAACCACTTCTTAGAAGTTTTAAACACTAATGCTTAATAAGTATAACCACAAGGTAGTGAAGTTATTTTCACATCACTAATACTTTTAAGGATCTCAATATAGTAACACAGTGTCTCATTCACATTTACACTGTATCTGTAAAGTGTGAACACATGGACAATGTCATACAGTCACTGTGTGATGTCGAGTCTATTTAACATGGCAGGGAAACCAGATCACTGCCGACTAAAGGAGAATACTTTTGAGAAATTTATGTTATAAAATGTAATAAAGTCATAAAAAGAATTGTTAGTGTTTTAATAGAAAGTGAAGTTTAAATTAAAATGTTTAATGTTTGCACTTTAAGTATTTCAAAAATGTTTCAAGTAATACTTCAGAGTTTACATATATTTGATGTATATACTAGTAGTGTTGCATTAGTTTCTTTTATTTTTAGTTTTAGGTATTGGTATTGCTAGTTGTACCATCTGTCACAGTAACAGTTTAATTAGTTACAACCTTTCCAGTGCTTGTCCCAAGTCCAATACATTATATAGACATTCATTATGGCACAATCTAATTTATAAGAATGTCGAGTTACAAGTATACATGAGACAGTTATACATGTAGATCTGTTATAATGTTTCCAAGTATGTTACACTATTAATATTATTATGGTTATTGGTGATAAGGTATGGCTTTATTCACCGAAACAAACCACATAAATGTCATTAATCAGTATACAAGTAAATATTTTAGGTATATCAAATTATATTGCTTTAATTTGTAACTCAAACAACACTAATTGAAATGCTTTTGTTCAATCAGAACCAAGTCTTATTCTAATTAGAGCCCAACTGTTTCAGGAATTTAACAATTCATAATTATATGTACCTTAATTTTGTAATCGTCACCGCCGGAAACAAACAGAGGCTGACTCATGTGGAAATTGATGCCACGAACTGGACCATCGTGTTCATCAAACCTTTCAATTAAAGAGCACATCCGATAGTCCCACAGCTGGATGGCCCCATTATGAAGACTGGTTAAGATCCATGGCCGAGAAGGATGAAATGACAAACCTACAAGTACAAGATCAAATAGTTGAAAGCTTTAGGTAATACTAGTATATTGTGACGGCTGATATACTTGTCCTATGACAACTGATATACTTTAGTAATTTAAATACATAGTATTATTAGTTACTAGTACACAAAACTTAATATTACAATATTTATTGACACTACATTTTAAAATAGAATGAAATGATATATCAATTGACTTCAGATCATTTGGTACATTTGTATCAGATTTTCACCTAACAATAAACTTTGATATGCAGGAATATAGTTGGGCTTTAATTAGAATAACCACATGTCGGTTTTCTCTAACATTTAACAATACATTTTATCTACATGTGCATATAGTGTCTGTTCTAATGCAATGCAGTATTGAAGATGGCATGTTTAACTATTTTATTGTATACCATAGACTGAGTTAACTTTGTCTTTGGCTCGATGTCACCATTTATTGGTTACTACTTTCATTGTTCTCACCTTTCACTCGATGACTTTTACTCTCAAATTTGATCAACATGATTATTCAAGAATGACTGGAGTCTGTTCTGTCTCCTTACCCCAAAATTTGATCACAATGGATCCCCACAGACACGTCACAAAAGAAAAGTTTACGGAGTTAGTCTAGTATACGGAAAGATTCGGGGTTCTATAAGAGTATAAAAATTTCGGACCCAGTTGTCCGTTCCGCCGGCATTGCAACGAATTGTTTTAGTTAGTTTGTTTTGTTGCCTCTGGGTTTAGTTTTGGTCGGTTGTTTATCTACAGCAGAAGTATGCTGCGGGCATTGTTCGCAGTGAGCCTAGTGGCTAGTATTGCTGGAAGTAAGTGTTATTGCATAGTAAATTACATCTTTCCTCCTTTGATTTGAGCTATAGCTAATAATGTGTGTTTTTGTTATATATAAACAATTAAATATTGTGCATACTAGATAGAATGAACAATCTGTCATATTATAAGAATAGAGAAGGTTGTTTCAAACCTATTATGTATCAAATCTGAGATAAATTTTCTACTTTGTTTGACAAAGCCTGCAAGCCCATGGCCATTCATGCATTTTATTTCTCTCTTCTGATCTCTCCTCAGTAGGTCAAGGGACTCTTACATTCACAACTCATCCAGCTAGTCATGAAGTAGTACTGGGGGGATCTGTAACAATAACATGTAATGTATCAGATCCTAATGCTGAGATCTATTGGCAATATGAGTATGTAGCCATTGATTCTTCAAATACTGACTACACAATCAGTGGTGGCAGTTTGATGATCAGTAATTTCACTATTTCAAAATCAGGACGTTATCAGTGTGCTGCCAGTGATGACAATAAAATGACAATACTACTATCCCACACTGCTTTTCTAACTGCGTTCAGTAAGTTGTACTTGTTTGCAACTAACTTGCTATATTTTTATATAATGCAACATGCATGCAAGAAACTATGAAGAGAATGGCCAATACTGTGTATATAATTATAAATCATAAAAGATAATTAGCAGTCTCTATCTTTAATACTCTTTACTCAATTAATGTTCGTCAACACTTATCTAATATGTTATACAAGGATAGCCTTCCAGAGGCTAAGGTTTCTGTTATAGAGAGGATTCACTGTGATAATTATTATAAATTATTATGTTGCAATCATTCAAATTATTCAATGAGATATATAATTGTAAAGTGTTAATTTGAAATAGCAAAACAAACAGTGAACTACTGGTTTCTAGGAAACATAATATCTATTTGAAATATGCAATTATACCACAATATAGCAAATAGTTATCATGATGTATTAATACATACTACACCTGGCTTTATTAAATTAACTTAGATATCCATAATTATTTTTATAAGATATATTATAATTTTCTGCTTCCTTTAGCTCAACGTACCTACTCCATGGAACCTCAAAACTATACATCTTATCGAGTTATCACCACACTACCTGATAATTCTGTACAACCAGTTGGTCGTGAAGCAATACCATTTGAGTGTGAACTAGGAAGACCTTTTTATGCTACTGTTCGACCAAACATTACATGGGAAGTTCATTTCTCAAGTGGTGAAATGATTGAAATTGTCAACAGTCAGCCATTGGATGTTATATATGGGATACAATTCAACAATAAGGGTTATTTACAAATACACTTTCCAAACATCACTGTGCACAATGATACTACAGTGCGATGTATTTCTACAAATCCTTTAAATCCACAAGAAAAAGTCTACAGTAGCTGGGCTACAGTAACAATGTTAGGTAAGTTTAAAGTAACTCTATTATATCAGGTGTACATTGAGCTAGATCCTTTTCATTGCTAAATGACTGATAGGTCAGGTCAGATCAATCACCTTTTTCACTGCTATCAATAAAAAAATGAAAAGTGTGATTGCATTCTGGTTTATTCAATAACAGTAAAAGTTAGGATTTCTTCTATATTCTAGTATATGTTTAGTCTATTAACAAAAGTTGAGGCTTAACCAAAAACTTATAATTAACTAGTTTGTAACAAATGTACGGAGTTATACTGAAACCACGTGGTTGAGTCTTATAGAAAATGGATGACAGGTTATTTTACAAGTATTGTAAGACCAAACTTTATGATCCCAAAACTATTGATGAAATTCAAAGAGATCTTCAAGATGAAGACATGGCAAAAACATTAGAGGAACATCTAAAACGTGCTGTTAGTCAAGAAAGACTTCAATGCAAGCAGCTTCAATTCCAGGGATTACAAATTTATAGACTCCCTAAACCACCAGCTGTTACTAAAAATACACCAAAATATAGTATTGCAAGACATAAATCCCGCCTCAATCAACCATTTCATTCACCAGTATGTCTGACCTTGGAGAAAAAACTGCAACAAGAAAAAGAAAAGGATCTCCCTCACTCACAGCAGACTACACAGCCTCAATTGAATACAACTCAAGAACCAAGCATCTTTAAAATACCCAAGTTTCAAGATTCTAATAATGCTCAGTCTGCTTGGCTCAGATCTCATGTGACTAATTATGATGCTGTTTCATTGACTAAAGAAATTGATGTTTTGAAGCATAAAATTATTGAAAAAGACAAAGAAATTTCAAAATTATCTGCTGATTATGACACAGAAGAACTTCAACATCACATTAAAAAACTTCATGAGTACAATGAAGTTAAAGATATTGGTCAAACATTGCTTGGAAAGATTGCAGAAGTGGATGGAGTGACCACTACTCATCTTTACCAAAGATTTAGCCTTACTTTGGATGACTGATAACTACTACCATACAAATATATTTATACACTAAAGAATGTTTTGATGTGTTAATGAAAAAACATAACAAATTATTATATAATTACTATATGAACTTTATAATTGTCCTCTCTTCACTATTATTATTATTATCTTTCTGACTTAGATGAAATCTTTCCAGAATCGCAAGCAACAGGTTCATATGATCCCATTATTCAGAAACCTCCACTAAATGTATGGGATGAAGGTCTAGGAACTGGAACAATCCTGCCATGTCTTAAAGACAATGGTAATTTTAATCTGTTAACTCCTGGGTAAGTTAATTCTAAGAAATCTATAATATAATGCTTTTAATTAGGTGGAGACTATCTTCAGAAAGTAAGACGTTCTACAATGTTGATAATTTGAGACCAACAAGACCTGATGCTGCATTTGTGGGATATACTAACATGTGGTTAAATCTAACTAACAATAATTTAGTGGGTGATAGAATATTTTATCTTGTAAATAAACAAGGTGGATCATTTAAACTGGGAATTTCCAACATCATACAACGTATGTTTCTTGTTACATATGCAGTTTAAATATCTTTTCTTTTCAGGTCCAACTGATGTTCTACCTCCATTTGAAGTATGCCTTCTTATTAAAGTAGTTTATACTGAAGCACCTATCACATTGTCCTTTGAGATAACTGATGGTGGCAATATTAAGTCAGTTCAATGGTGGATTAATGGGGTCCTAGTTACCATTAGTGGAAAGTTCTCCATTGATTCAAATACTCGGGCTCTCACTATTAATAATGTAACTTTTGATGACTATGGTTTCTATCAAGCAGAAGTAATTACTGATCAGTCTGTTCGTGCAAAGCTCAATATTTTTCTACTTTTTGTAAAATGTAAGACAATGAACTTAACATTTAAGAACACTTTATTAGAAAGAACATTTATTAATCATGCGGTCTTAAAATCAAGCTGTTGTGTTAGCCAAAAATTTCCAAACTAGAATTAGCTTTGTTTGCAAGGCATGCAATAAAGACACTCATTCTATAACCCCATGCTAATACCTTATGTATTATTCAACATCAAGGACACCTCTTTACTAAATACACTGCTCCCAAGATTTTAATGTCTACTATAGAAACCTTTTGTTTCATTTATCATCACACAAGTTTATTGCAAGCAATTTTACTGTAAATTCCTTCATTTCTTTATTGTAGTTGGACCAGCCCATGTCATATCCAGTACTGATGATTTCATTGCTCCTCAATCATCTAATATTACATTGGAATGTGTAGCAAGTGGAGCTCCACCCATAACATACTCATGGCGTAAAGATGGTATCATGTTGACCAATGGAGGGCGAATTCAGGGAGCTAACACCTCCCAGCTTGTTATCATCTCAATGAATGTCAGTGATATCGGACATTATGACTGTCATCCAGAAAATAGTATACGTACTCTCAACTATTCAACAACTGAAGTTGGCATCAAAAGTGAGTCTATGCTAGGATGAATGGACAGGCAGATAGATGGATGAGTGGACAGGTAGATGATAGATGAATGGACAGGCAGACAGATGGATGAATGGACAGGCAGATAGATAGATGAATGGACAGGCAGATAGATAGATGAATGGACAGGCAGATAGATGGATGAATGGACAGGTAGATGATAGATAAATGGACAGGCAGACAGATGGATGAATGAATGGATAACCAAATGAATAGATGAATGGATAAGCAGATGAATGGATGAATGAATAAACAGATGGACAGATGGAAACTAGATGGACTAATGGATTGGTGGGATTCATTCCAAGAGGGCACTTGATGGTTTCTATTATGACAAATTAGAAGTTAGCTCTAATTGAAAGATGTTAAAATTACTGCTTCACTTTAAAGAAACTATACAATTCATTAATTAAGAATTCCACAGGTTACTATACAATTGTAATAGCAAGTCTGTACAAGACCATTCATTATACGTGAACTGATGATGAATTTAATGATAGTGGTACTTGTGTTAGAATTAATTACAATTACTACTGAGCTAAATATTCTATACTTAAGTTAGTAATACATTCATATAAAGTACTTGTCTTCACTCATCCTTGCAAGTATTCATATCATATCTATATACATATCTTGGTATAACACTTACCCTACTGCTTGTAGGAGTAATATCAACACAGACGTAATTTATTGTGATAGAATGTTATTAGTGTGATTGTGATTTGTCTAGAGTAATTGTTGAATTTGTAATTATGTTCTCTCTCTCTCTCTCTCTCTCTCTCTCTCTCTCTCTCACTCTCAAACCTTTCTTAACATCTTTTCTCATTCAGTACCACTTGCTGTCAATAGATTAAATCCACAGACAATACCTGGTCTAGTTCCTGCAGCTCCTAATGGATATACTATTACTCCACCCAATAAGATCACCATAACTTCATCTGGAGATTTAGTGACTATGACATTAAGCACTGGTGACTCTGGGACCTACACTATTACATCTCCTAATTTCAATGGAACTATCATTATTGAACTGACAGTATTTGGTTAGTGGGAAGTAAATATCATCACCTTCCACCTTCACTTCATTTTCATTATCTAGAACCAGCATATGTTATTGATATTACTGATGATCAAACAGCTACTAATGGTAGTACAGTTACAATAGAGTGTACTGCTGGTGGTACTCCAAGTGACTTCACCTATCAATGGATGAAAAACGGTGTCAATATTTCAGGAGAGACAAACTCAACATTAACAATATCTAGTGTTACTATCAGTGACATTGGAGAATACAAATGTACTCCATCTAATTCAAGGGGCAACACCAACAGTTCTTCTACCATACTTAATGTCAATAGTAAGTGCACGTATATATTTTAGATAATAATCTCTCTCTCTCTCTCTCTCTCTCTCTCTCTCTCTCCTCTCTCTCTCTCTCTCTCTCTCTCTCTCTCTCTCCTCTCTCTCTCTCTCTCTCTCTCTCTCTCTCTTCTCCTCTCCTCTCTCTCTCTCCCCTCTCTCTCTCTCTCTCTCTGCTCTCTCTCTCTCTCTCTCTCTCTCTCTCTCTCCTCTCTCTCTCTCTCTCTCTCTCTCTCTCTCTCTCTCTCTCTCTCTCTCTCTCTCTCTCTCTCTCTCTCTCTCTCTCTCTCTCTCTCTCTCTCTCTCTCTCTCTCTCTCTCTCTCTCTCTCTCTCTCTCTCTCTCTCAGTTCCCCTGACTATTGATGGCTCATCACCTCAGACAATACCTGGTCTAGTTCCTGCAGTTCCTAATGGATATACTATTACTCCACCTAATCCTAATATCACCATAACAACATCTGGACATTTAATAACTATGATATTAAATCCTGGTGACTCTGGGACCTACATTATTACATCTCCTGATTTCAATGGAGCTAGTGTTGTAATTACATTGAGAGTACATGGTTAGTTTCAATCTAAATAATTTATCAATTCTTTTTGTCTTCTTCTCTTCTACTTAGGACCAGCATATGCTATTGACATTACTGATGATCAAACAGCTGCTATTGGTACCACAATCACAATAGAATGTACTGCTGGTGGTACTCCAAGTGACTTTATCTATCAATGGATGAAAAATGGTGTCATTATTTCTGGAGAGACAGGCTCAATATTAACAATATCTAGTGTTACTATCAGTGACATTGGAGAATACAAATGTACACCTTCTAACTCACTGGGTAGTACCAACAGTTCCTCTACCATACTTAGTGTCAATGGTAAGAACCAAAAGATTGAGTTGATGAATATCTCCTCTCTTTTTTCTCAGTTCCTCTAACCATCAATGGATTATCTCCTCAAACAATACCTGGTCTAGTTCCTCCAGTTCCTAATGGATACACAATTACTCCACCTAATCCTAAGATTAACTTAACTTTATCTGGAAATTTAATAACTATGATATTAGATTATAGTGATGCTGGAAACTATACTGTCACATTTCCTGATTTTAATGGAGCTAGTATTGTAATTACACTGACTGTACAAGGTTAGTTTTGTATGTTCAAAACGTGTTATCATTCCTCTATCAGGACCAGCTTATGCTATTGGTATAATTGATACAGCTACTGGTAATACTGTTACACTAAAGTGTCTTGCCAGTGGCACTCCAAGAAACTTCACTTATCAATGGATGAAAAATGGTGTAACCATTAACGGAGAGACAAATGTGACATTAATGATTTATAGTGTTAGTACCAGTGACATTGGAGAATACAAATGTACACCTTTTAACTCACTGGGTAGTACCAATAGTTCCTCTATCATACTTAGTGTCACTGGTAAGGATATAGCAACAAAGTTCTCCTTATATCTCTCTCTCCTTTTATCTCAGTACCTCTGGCTGTAAATGGATTAGAACCACATACAATTTACGGACTAGTTCCTCCAGTTCCTAAAGGATACACTATTACTCCTGATAATCCTAAGATCAACCTGACCCTATCTGGACATGTAATGATCATGATGTTAAGTCCTAATGACTCTGGAGTCTATACTATTACATCTCCTGATTTCAATGGAGCTAGTATTAGTATTTCATTGAATGTATATGGTAAGTTGATCTCTGTTATATTTTAATGACATAATTATAATCTGACTTTAATTTTATTTTATATGACTTTTATGTTCTTAGAACCAGCTTATGTTATTGATATTACTGATGATCAAACTGCTGCTAATGGTAGTACTGTTACAATAGAGTGTACTGCTGGTGGTACTCCAAGTGACTTCACTTATCAATGGAAGAGAAATGATATACTCATTAAGGAGACAGGCTCAATATTAATAATATCTAGTGTTACTATCGGTGACATTGGAGAGTACAATTGTACACCTTCAAACTCAAGGGGAAACACCAACAATTCTTTTACTATTCTTAGTGTCAATGGTAAGGATATATTTGTTGTCACCTTAGCTGTGCCATATGATTAATGTGATGAATATCTCCTGTCTTTTTCTCAGTTCCTCTAACCATCAATGGATTATCTCCTCAAACAGTATCTGGTCTAGTTCCTGCAGCATCTAATGGATACACTATTACTCCACCTAATCCTAAGATTAACTTAACTTCATCTGGAGATTTAATAACTATGATATTAGATTATAGTGATGCTGGAACCTATACTATCACATCTCCTGATTTTAATGGAGCTAGTATTGTAATTACACTGACTGTACAAGGTTAGTTTTGTATGTTAAAAATATGTTATAATCCCTCTATCAGGAAAAGCATATGCTATTAATATTACTGATGATCAAACAGCTACTAATGGCAGTACAGTTACAATAGAATGTACTGCTGGTGGTACTCCAAGCGACTTCACCTATGAATGGATGAAAAATGGTGTCGTTATTTCAGGAGAGACAGGCTCAACATTAACAATATCTAGTGTTACTATCAGTGACATTGGAGAATACAAAAGTACACCTTCTAACTCACTGGGTAGTACCAACAGTTCCTCCTCTAGCATACTTAGTGTCAATAGTAAGAACCAAAAGATTAATGTGATAAATATCTCCTGTCTTTTTCTCAGTTCCTCTAACCATCAATGGATTATCTCCTCAAACAGTATCTGGTCTAGTTCCTGCAGCATCTAATGGATACACTATTACTCCACCTAATCCTAAGATTAACTTAACTTCATCTGGAGATTTAATAACTATGATATTAGATTATAGTGATGCTGGAACCTATACTATCACATCTACTGATTTTAATGGAGCTAGTATTGTAATTACACTGACTGTACAAGGTTAGTTTTGTATGTTCAAAATGTGTTATAATCCCTCTATCAGGAAACGCATATGCTATTAATATTACTAATGATCAAACAGCAACTACTGGTAGTACAGTTACAATAGAATGTACTGCTGGTGGTACTCCAAGTGACTTCACCTATGAATGGATGAAAAATGGTGTCGTTATTTCAGGAGAGACAGGCTCAACATTAACAATATCTAGTGTTACTATCAGTGACATTGGAGAATACAAAAGTACACCTTCTAACTCACTGGGTAGTACCAACAGTTCCTCTAGCATACTTAGTGTCAATAGTAAGAACCAAAAGATTAATGTGATAAATATCTCCTGTCTTTTTCTCAGTTCCTCTAACCATCAATGGATTATCTCCTCAAACAGTATCTGGTCTAGTTCCTGCAGCATCTAATGGATACACTATTACTCCACCTAATCCTAAGATTAACTTAACTTCATCTGGAGATTTAATAACTATGATATTAGATTATAGTGACGCTGGAACCTATACTATCACATCTACTGATTTTAATGGAGCTAGTATTGTAATTACACTGACTGTACAAGGTTAGTTTTGTATGTTAAAAATGTGTTATAATCCCTCTATCAGGAAAAGCATATGCTATTAATATTACTAATGATCAAACAGCTACTACTGGTAGTACAGTTACAATAGAATGTACTGCTGGTGGTACTCCAAGTGACTTCACCTATGAATGGATGAAAAATGGTGTCGTTATTTCAGGAGAGACAGGCTCAACATTAACAATATCTAGTGTTACTATCAGTGACATTGGAGAATACAAAAGTACACCTTCTAACTCACTGGGTAGTACCAACAGTTCCTCCTCTAGCATACTTAGTATCAATGGTAAGAACCAAAAGATTGAATTAATGAATGTCTCCTCTATTTTTTCTCAGTTCCTCTAACCATTAATGGATTATCTCCTCAAACAGTATCTGGTCTAGTTCCTGCAGCATCTAATGGATACACTATTACTCCACCTAATCTTAAGATTAACTTAACTTCATCTGGAGATTTAATAACTATGATATTAGATTATAGTGATGCTGGAACCTATACTATCACATCTCCTGATTTTTATGGAGCTAGTATTGTAATTACACTGACTGTACAAGGTTAGTTTTGTATGTTCAAAATGTGTTACAATCCCTCTATCAGGAAAAGCATATGCTATTAATATTACTGATGATCAAACAGCAACTACTGGTAGTACAGTTATGATAGAATGTACTGCTGGTGGTACTCCAAGTGACTTCACCTATCAATGGATGAAAAATGGTGTCATTATTTCAGGAGAGACAGGCTCAACTTTAACAATATCTAGTGTTACTATCAGTGACATTGGAGAATACAAAAGTACACCTTCTAACTCACTGGGTAGTACCAACAGTTCCTCCTCTAGCATACTTAGTGTCAATGGTAAGAACCAAAAGATTAATGTGATAAATATCTCCTGTCTTTTTCTCAGTTCCTCTAACCATCAATGGATTATCTCCTCAAACAGTATCTGGTCTAGTTCCTGCAGCATCTAATGGATACACTATTACTCCACCTAATCCTAAGATTAACTTAACTTCATCTGGAGATTTAATAACTATGATATTAGATTATAGTGATGCTGGAACCTATACTATCACATCTCCTGATTTTTATGGAGCTAGTATTGTAATTACACTGACTGTACAAGGTTAGTTTTGTATGTTCAAAATGTGTTACAATTTTTCTATCAGGAAAAGCATATGCTATTGATATTACTGATGATCAAACAGCTACTAATGGTAGTACAGTTATAATAGAATGTACTGCTGGTGGTACTCCAAATGATTTTACCTATCAATGGATGAAAAATGGTGTCAATATTTCCGGAGAGACAGGCTCAACTTTAACAATATCTAGTGTTACTATCAGTGACATTGGAGAATACAAAAGTACACCTTCTAACTCACTGGGTAGTACCAACAGTTCCTTTAGCATACTTAGTGTCAATGGTAAGAACCAAAAGATTTTATGTGATGAATATCTCCTCTCTTTTTCTCAGTTCCTCTAACCATCAATGGATTGTCTCCTCAAACAATACCTGGTCTAGTTCTTCCAGTTCCTGATGAATACACTATTACTCCACCTAATCCTAAGATTAACTTAACTTCATCTGGAGATTTAATGACTATGATATTAGATTATAGTGATGCTGGAAACTATACTATTACATCTCCTGAATTTAATGGAGCTAGTGTTGTAATTACACTGACTGTACAAGGTTAGTTTTGTATGTTCAAAATGTGTCACAATCCCTCTATTAGGAAAAGCATATGCTATTGATATTACTGATGATCAAACAGCTACTAATGGTAGTACAGTTACGATAAAATGTACTGCTGGTGGTACTCCAAGTGACTTCACCTATGAATGGATGAGAAATGGTGTCGTTATTTCAGGAGAGACAGGCTCAACATTAACAATATCTAGTGTTACTATCAGTGACATTGGAGAATACAAAAGTACACCTTCTAACTCACTGGGTAGTACCAACAGTTCCTCCTCTAGCATACTTAGTGTCAATGGTAAGAACCAAAAGATTGATGTGATGAATATCTCCTCGATTTTTTCTCAGTTCCTCTAACCATCAATGGATTGTCTCCTCAAACAATACCTGGTCTAGTTCTTCCAGTTCCTGATGAATACACTATTACTCCACCTAATCCTAAGATTAACTTAACTTCATCTGGAGATTTAATGACTATGATATTAGATTATAGTGATGCTGGAAACTATACTATTACATCTCCTGAATTTAATGGAGCTAGTGTTGTAATTACACTGACTGTACAAGGTTAGTTTTGTATGTTCAAAATGTGTTACAATCCCTCTATCAGGAAAAGCATATGCTATTGATATTACTGATGATCAAACAGCTACTAATGGTAGTACAGTTACGATAAAATGTACTGCTGGTGGTACTCCAAATGATTTTACCTATCAATGGATGAAAAATGGTGTCAATATTTCCGGAGAGACAGGCTCAACATTAACAATATCTAGTGTTACTATCAGTGACATTGGAGAATACAAATGTACACCTTCTAACTCACTGGGTAGTACCAACAGTTCCTCCTCTAGCATACTTAGTGTCAATGGTAAGAACCAAAAGATTGATGTGATGAATATCTCCTCGATTTTTTCTCAGTTCCTCTAACCATCAATGGATTGGCTCCTCAAACAATACCTGGTCTAGTTCTTCCAGTTCCTGATGAATACACTATTACTCCACCTAATCCTAAGATTAACTTAACTTCATCTGGAGATTTAATGACTATGATATTAGATTATAGTGATGCTGGAAACTATACTATTACATCTCCTGAATTTAATGGAGCTAGTGTTGTAATTACACTGACTGTACAAGGTTAGTTTTGTATGTTAAAAATGTGTTATAATTCCTCTATTAGGAAAAGCATATGCTATTGATATTACTGATGATCAAACAGCTACTAATGGTAGTACAGTTACGATAAAATGTACTGCTGGTGGTACTCCAAGTGACTTCACCTATGAATGGATGAAAAATGGTGTCATTATTTCAGGAGAGACAGGCTCAACTTTAACAATATCTAGTGTTACTATCAGTGACATTGGAGAATACAAAAGTACACCTTCTAACTCACTGGGTAGTACCAACAGTTCCTCCTCTAGCATACTTAGTGTCAATGGTAAGAACCAAAAGATTGATGTGATGAATATCTCCTCGATTTTTTCTCAGTTCCTCTAACCATCAATGGATTGGCTCCTCAAACAATACCTGGTCTAGTTCTTCCAGTTCCTGATGAATACACTATTACTCCACCTAATCCTAAGATTAACTTAACTTCATCTGGAGATTTAATGACTATGATATTAGATTATAGTGATGCTGGAAACTATACTATTACATCTCCTGAATTTAATGGAGCTAGTGTTGTAATTACACTGACTGTACAAGGTTAGTTTTGTATGTTCAAAATGTGTTACAATCCCTCTATTAGGAAAAGCATATGCTATTGATATTACTGATGATCAAACAGCTACTAATGGTAGTACAGTTACGATAAAATGTACTGCTGGTGGTACTCCAAGTGACTTCACCTATGAATGGATGAAAAATGGTGTCGTTATTTCAGGAGAGACAAGCTCAACATTAACAATATCTAGTGTTACTATCAGTGACATTGGAGAATACAAAAGTACACCTTCTAACTCACTGGGTAGTACCAACAGTTCCTCCTCTAGCATACTTAGTGTCAATGGTAAGAACCAAAAGATTGATGTGATGAATATCTCCTCGATTTTTTCTCAGTTCCTCTAACCATCAATGGATTGTCTCCTCAAACAATACCTGGTCTAGTTCTTCCAGTTCCTGATGAATACACTATTACTCCACCTAATCCTAAGATTAACTTAACTTCATCTGGAGATTTAATGACTATGATATTAGATTATAGTGATGCTGGAAACTATACTATTACATCTCCTGAATTTAATGGAGCTAGTGTTGTAATTACACTGACTGTACAAGGTTAGTTTTGTATGTTAAAAATGTGTTATAATTCCTCTATTAGGAAAAGCATATGCTATTGATATTACTGATGATCAAACAGCTACTAATGGTAGTACAGTTACGATAAAATGTACTGCTGGTGGTACTCCAAGTGACTTCACCTATGAATGGATGAAAAATGGTGTCATTATTTCAGGAGAGACAGGCTCAACTTTAACAATATCTAGTGTTACTATCAGTGACATTGGAGAATACAAAAGTACACCTTCTAACTCACTGGGTAGTACCAACAGTTCCTCCTCTAGCATACTTAGTGTCAATGGTAAGAACCAAAAGATTGATGTGATGAATATCTCCTCGATTTTTTCTCAGTTCCTCTAACCATCAATGGATTGGCTCCTCAAACAATACCTGGTCTAGTTCTTCCAGTTCCTGATGAATACACTATTACTCCACCTAATCCTAAGATTAACTTAACTTCATCTGGAGATTTAATGACTATGATATTAGATTATAGTGATGCTGGAAACTATACTATTACATCTCCTGAATTTAATGGAGCTAGTGTTGTAATTACACTGACTGTACAAGGTTAGTTTTGTATGTTCAAAATGTGTTACAATTTTTCTATCAGGAAAAGCATATGCTATTGATATTACTGATGATCAAACAGCTACTAATGGTAGTACAGTTATGATAAAATGTACTGCTGGTGGTACTCCAAGTGACTTCACCTATGAATGGATGAAAAATGGTGTCGTTATTCCAGGAGAGACAGGCTCAACATTAACAATATCTAGTGTTACTATCAGTGACATTGGAGAATACAAAAGTACACCTTCTAACTCACTGGGTAGTACCAACAGTTCCTCTAGCATACTTAGTGTCAATGGTAAGAACCAAAAGATTGATGTGATGAATATCTCCTCGATTTTTTCTCAGTTCCTCTAACCATCAATGGATTGGCTCCTCAAACAATACCTGGTCTAGTTCTTCCAGTTCCTGATGAATACACTATTACTCCACCTAATCCTAAGATTAACTTAACTTCATCTGGAGATTTAATGACTATGATATTAGATTATAGTGATGCTGGAAACTATACTATTACATCTCCTGATTTTAATGGAGCTAGTGTTGTAATTACACTGACTGTACAAGGTTAGTTTTTTTTATGTTCAAATGTGTTACAATCCCTCTATTAGGAAAAGCATATGCTATTGATATTACTGATGATCAAACAGCTACTAATGGTAGTACAGTTACGATAAAATGTACTGCTGGTGGTACTCCAAGTGACTTCACCTATGAATGGATGAAAAATGGTGTCGTTATTTCAGGAGAGACAAGCTCAACATTAACAATATCTAGTGTTACTATCAGTGACATTGGAGAATACAAAAGTACACCTTCTAACTCACTGGGTAGTACCAACAGTTCCTCCTCTAGCATACTTAGTGTCAATGGTAAGAACCAAAGATTGATGTGATGAATATCTCCTCGATTTTTTCTCAGTTCCTCTAACCATCAATGGATTGTCTCCTCAAACAATACCTGGTCTAGTTCTTCCAGTTCCTGATGAATACACTATTACTCCACCTAATCCTAAGATTAACTTAACTTCATCTGGAGATTTAATGACTATGATATTAGATTATAGTGATGCTGGAAACTATACTATTACATCTCCTGAATTTAATGGAGCTAGTGTTGTAATTACACTGACTGTACAAGGTTAGTTTTGTATGTTCAAAATGTTTTATAATCCCTCTATCAGGAAAAGCATATGCTATTGATATTACTGATGATCAAACAGCTACTAATGGTAGTACAGTTACGATAAAATGTACTGCTGGTGGTACTCCAAGTGACTTCACCTATGAATGGATGAAAAATGGTGTCATTATTTCAGGAGAGACAGGCTCAACTTTAACAATATCTAGTGTTACTATCAGTGACATTGGAGAATACAAAAGTACACCTTCTAACTCACTGGGTAGTACCAACAGTTCCTCCTCTAGCATACTTAGTGTCAATGGTAAGAACCAAAAGATTGATGTGATGAATATCTCCTCGATTTTTTCTCAGTTCCTCTAACCATCAATGGATTGGCTCCTCAAACAATACCTGGTCTAGTTCTTCCAGTTCCTGATGAATACACTATTACTCCACCTAATCCTAAGATTAACTTAACTTCATCTGGAGATTTAATGACTATGATATTAGATTATAGTGATGCTGGAAACTATACTATTACATCTCCTGATTTTAATGGAGCTAGTGTTGTAATTACACTGACTGTACAAGGTTAGTTTTTTATGTTCAAAATGTGTTACAATCCCTCTATTAGGAAAAGCATATGCTATTGATATTACTGATGATCAAACAGCTACTAATGGTAGTACAGTTACGATAAAATGTACTGCTGGTGGTACTCCAATTGACTTCACCTATGAATGGATGAAAAATGGTGTCGTTATTTCAGGAGAGACAAGCTCAACATTAACAATATCTAGTGTTACTATCAGTGACATTGGAGAATACAAATGTACACCTTCTAATTTACTGGGTAGTACCAACAGTTCCTTTAGCATACTTAGTGTCAATGGTAAGAACCAAAAGATTGATGTGATGAATATCTCCTCGATTTTTTCTCAGTTCCTCTAACCATCAATGGATTGTCTCCTCAAACAATACCTGGTCTAGTTCTTCCAGTTCCTGATGAATACACTATTACTCCACTTAATCCTAAGATTAACTTAACTTCATCTGGAGATTTAATGACTATGATATTAGATTATAGTGATGCTGGAAACTATACTATTACATCTCCTGATTTTAATGGAGCTAGTGTTGTAATTACACTGACTGTACAAGGTTAGTTTTGTATGTTCAAAATGTGTTACAATCCCTCTATTAGGAAAAGCATATGCTATTGATATTACTGATGATCAAACAGCTACTAATGGTAGTACAGTTACGATAAAATGTACTGCTGGTGGTACTCCAAGTGACTTCACCTATGAATGGATGAAAAATGGTGTCGTTATTTCAGGAGAGACAAGCTCAACATTAACAATATCTAGTGTTACTATCAGTGACATTGGAGAATACAAAAGTACACCTTCTAACTCACTGGGTAGTACCAACAGTTCCTCCTCTAGCATACTTAGTGTCAATGGTAAGAACCAAAAGATTGATGTGATGAATATCTCCTCGATTTTTTCTCAGTTCCTCTAACCATCAATGGATTGGCTCCTCAAACAATACCTGGTCTAGTTCTTCCAGTTCCTGATGAATACACTATTACTCCACCTAATCCTAAGATTAACTTAACTTCATCTGGAGATTTAATGACTATGATATTAGATTATAGTGATGCTGGAAACTATACTATTACATCTCCTGAATTTAATGGAGCTAGTGTTGTAATTACACTGACTGTACAAGGTTAGTTTTGTATGTTCAAAATGTGTTACAATTTTTCTATCAGGAAAAGCATATGCTATTGATATTACTGATGATCAAACAGCTACTAATGGTAGTACAGTTATGATAAAATGTACTGCTGGTGGTACTCCAAGTGACTTCACCTATGAATGGATGAAAAATGGTGTCGTTATTCCAGGAGAGACAGGCTCAACATTAACAATATCTAGTGTTACTATCAGTGACATTGGAGAATACAAAAGTACACCTTCTAACTCACTGGGTAGTACCAACAGTTCCTCTAGCATACTTAGTGTCAATGGTAAGAACCAAAAGATTGATGTGATGAATATCTCCTCGATTTTTTCTCAGTTCCTCTAACCATCAATGGATTGGCTCCTCAAACAATACCTGGTCTAGTTCTTCCAGTTCCTGATGAATACACTATTACTCCACCTAATCCTAAGATTAACTTAACTTCATCTGGAGATTTAATGACTATGATATTAGATTATAGTGATGCTGGAAACTATACTATTACATCTCCTGATTTTAATGGAGCTAGTGTTGTAATTACACTGACTGTACAAGGTTAGTTTTTTTTATGTTCAAATGTGTTACAATCCCTCTATTAGGAAAAGCATATGCTATTGATATTACTGATGATCAAACAGCTACTAATGGTAGTACAGTTACGATAAAATGTACTGCTGGTGGTACTCCAAGTGACTTCACCTATGAATGGATGAAAAATGGTGTCGTTATTTCAGGAGAGACAAGCTCAACATTAACAATATCTAGTGTTACTATCAGTGACATTGGAGAATACAAAAGTACACCTTCTAACTCACTGGGTAGTACCAACAGTTCCTCCTCTAGCATACTTAGTGTCAATGGTAAGAACCAAAGATTGATGTGATGAATATCTCCTCTCTTTTTTTCTCAGTTCCTCTAACCATCAATGGATTGTCTCCTCAAACAATACCTGGTCTAGTTCTTCCAGTTCCTGATGAATACACTATTACTCCACCTAATCCTAAGATTAACTTAACTTCATCTGGAGATTTAATGACTATGATATTAGATTATAGTGATGCTGGAAACTATACTATTACATCTCCTGAATTTAATGGAGCTAGTGTTGTAATTACACTGACTGTACAAGGTTAGTTTTGTATGTTCAAAATGTTTTATAATCCCTCTATCAGGAAAAGCATATGCTATTGATATTACTGATGATCAAACAGCTACTAATGGTAGTACAGTTACGATAAAATGTACTGCTGGTGGTACTCCAAGTGACTTCACCTATGAATGGATGAAAAATGGTGTCATTATTTCAGGAGAGACAGGCTCAACTTTAACAATATCTAGTGTTACTATCAGTGACATTGGAGAATACAAAAGTACACCTTCTAACTCACTGGGTAGTACCAACAGTTCCTCTAGCATACTTAGTGTCAATGGTAAGAACCAAAAGATTGATGTGATGAATATCTCCTCGATTTTTTCTCAGTTCCTCTAACCATCAATGGATTGGCTCCTCAAACAATACCTGGTCTAGTTCTTCCAGTTCCTGATGAATACACTATTACTCCACCTAATCCTAAGATTAACTTAACTTCATCTGGAGATTTAATGACTATGATATTAGATTATAGTGATGCTGGAAACTATACTATTACATCTCCTGATTTTAATGGAGCTAGTGTTGTAATTACACTGACTGTACAAGGTTAGTTTTTTATGTTCAAAATGTGTTACAATCCCTCTATTAGGAAAAGCATATGCTATTGATATTACTGATGATCAAACAGCTACTAATGGTAGTACAGTTACGATAAAATGTACTGCTGGTGGTACTCCAATTGACTTCACCTATGAATGGATGAAAAATGGTGTCGTTATTTCAGGAGAGACAAGCTCAACATTAACAATATCTAGTGTTACTATCAGTGACATTGGAGAATACAAATGTACACCTTCTAATTTACTGGGTAGTACCAACAGTTCCTTTAGCATACTTAGTGTCAATGGTAAGAACCAAAAGATTGATGTGATGAATATCTCCTCGATTTTTTCTCAGTTCCTCTAACCATCAATGGATTGGCTCCTCAAACAATACCTGGTCTAGTTCTTCCAGTTCCTGATGAATACACTATTACTCCACTTAATCCTAAGATTAACTTAACTTCATCTGGAGATTTAATGACTATGATATTAGATTATAGTGATGCTGGAAACTATACTATTACATCTCCTGATTTTAATGGAGCTAGTGTTGTAATTACACTGACTGTACAAGGTTAGTTTTTTATGTTCAAAATGTGTTACAATCCCTCTATTAGGAAAAGCATATGCTATTGATATTACTGATGATCAAACAGCTACTAATGGTAGTACAGTTACGATAAAATGTACTGCTGGTGGTACTCCAAGTGACTTCACCTATGAATGGATGAGAAATGGTGTCGTTATTTCAGGAGAGACAGGCTCAACATTAACAATATCTAGTGTTACTATCAGTGACATTGGAGAATACAAATGTACACCTTCTAACTCACTGGGTAGTACCAACAGTTCCCCTAGCATACTTAGTGTCAATGGTAAAGATATATCTGCTATGTTTGCTTTAATATAACAAGTTGCTTTATTTTCTCAGTTTCTCTAACTATCAATGGACTATCTCCTCAAACAATATCTGGTCTAGTTCCTCCAGCTCCTAATGGATACACTATTACTCCATCTAATTCTAAGATTAACTTAACATCATCTGGAGATTTAGTAACTATGATATTAAGTCCTGGTGACTCTGGGACCTACACTATTACATCTCCTAATTTCAGTGGAGCAGTAATTCTAATTCATTTTACTGTATATGGTTAGTTTATAATTACAATGAAAGAGCAGTATCATGTAGAAAGGCATTGACATTCTCTCTCTCTCTCTATTACATACACATAGATTATGCCTATATTGTTAATTTTACTGCTGATTTTAATGCTACTATTGGCCAAACAGTAACTATATATGCAGACGCAAGAGGTGATCCATCTGTCATATCCTACAAATGGTATAAAAATGGGAAACTACTCACAGCTGGTAGTAACCCTCGTATTCAAGAAGTAGATAAAGATTATTTGGTCATTAAAAATTTCACTGTTAATGACATTGGTATTTATGAGTGTTTCCCTTCAAATGAAGGAGGAACTCATAACTCATCCAGAACTGCAATAAATGTTAACAGTAAGTTATTCTAATTGATTTTAATGATTAATGCAAATATATCCTTACTCGTTTTGTCTTTCTCAGTTCCTCTAACAATCAATGGATTATCTCCTCAAACAATACCTGGTCTAGTTCCTCCAGTTCCTAATGGATACACTATTACTCCAACTAATTCTAAGATTAACTTAACTTCATCTGGAGATTTAATGACTATGATATTAGATTATAGTGATGCTGGAACCTATACTATCACATCTCCTGATTTTAATGGAGCTAGTGTTGTAATTACACTGACTGTACAAGGTTAGTTTTGTATGTTAAAAATGTATTATAATCTCTCTATCAGGAAAAGCATATGTTATTAACATTACTGATGATCAAACAGCTGCTGATGGCAGTACAGTTACAATAGAGTGTACTGCTGGTGGTATTCCAAGTGACTTTACCTATCAATGGATGAAAAATGGTGTCAATATTTCAAGAGAGACAGGCTCAACATTAACAATATCTAGTGTTACAATCAGTGACATTGGAGAATACAAATGTACACCTTCTAACTCACTGGGTAGTACCAACAGTTCCTCTAGCATACTTAGTGTCAATGGTAAAGATATATCTGCTATGTTTGCTTTAATATAACAAGTTGCTTTATTTTCTCAGTTCCTCTAACCATCAATGGATTATCTCCTCAAACAATACCTGGTCTAGTTCCTGCAGTTCCTAATGGTTACACTATTACTCCAACTAATCCTAAGATTAACTTAACTTCATCTGGAGATTTAATAACTATGATATTAGATTATAGTGATGCTGGACACTATACTATTACATCTCCTAATTTTAATGGAGCTAGTGTTGTAATTACACTGACTGTACAAGGTTAGTTTTGTATGTTAAAAATGTTTTATAATCCCTCTATCAGGAAAAGCATATGTTATTAATATTACTGATGATCAAATAGTTACTAAGAGTACCACAGTAACATTAGAGTGTACTGCTGGTGGTATTCCAAGTGATTTTACCTATCAATGGATGAAAAATGGTGTCAATATTTCAGGAGAGACAGGCTCAACATTAACAATATCTAGTGTTACTATCAGTGACATTGGAGAATACAAATGTACACCTTCTAACTCACTGGGTAGTACCAACAGTTCCTCTAGCATACTTAGTGTCAATGGTAAAGATATATCTGCTATGTTTGCTTTAATATAACAAGTTGCTTTATTTTCTCAGTTTCTCTAACTATCAATGGACTATCTCCTCAAACAATCTCTGGTCTAGTTCCTCCAGCTCCTAATGGATACACTATTACTCCATCTAATTCTAAGATTAACTTAACATCATCTGGAGATTTAGTAACTATGATATTAAGTCCTGGTGACTCTGGGACCTACACTATTACATCTCCTAATTTCAATGGAGCAGAAATTTTAATTCGATTTACTGTATATGGTTAGTTTATAATTACAATGAAAGAGCAGTATCATGTAGAAAGGCATTGACATTCTCTCTCTCTCTCTATTACATACACATAGATTATGCCTATATTGTTAATTTTACTGCTGATTTTAATGCTACTATTGGCCAAACAGTAACTATATATGCAGACGCAAGAGGTGATCCATCTGTCATATCCTACAAATGGTATAAAAATTGGAAACTACTCACAGCTGGTAGTAACCCTCGTATTCAAGAAGTAGATAAAGATTATTTGGTCATTAAAAATTTCACTGTTAATGACATTGGTATTTATGAGTGTTTCCCTTCAAATGAAGGAGGAACTCATAACTCATCCAGAACTGCAATAAATGTTAACAGTAAGTTATTCTAATTGATTTTAATGATTAATGCAAATATATCCTTACTCGTTTTATCTTTCTCAGTTCCTCTAACCATCAATGGATTATCTCCTCAAACAATACCTGGTCTAGTTCCTCCAGTTCCTAATGGATACACTATTACTCCAACTAATTCTAAGATTAACTTAACATCATCTGGAGATTTAGTAACTATGATATTAAGTCCTGGTGACTCTGGGACCTACACTATTACATCTCCTAATTTCAATGGAGCAGAAATTCTAATTCGATTTACTGTATATGGTTAGTTTATAATTACAATGAAAGAACAGTATCATGTAGAAAGGCATTGACATTCTCTCTCTCTCTCTATTACATACACATAGATTATGCCTATATTGTTAATTTTACTGCTGATTTTAATGCTACTATTGGCCAAACAGTAACTATATATGCAGACGCAAGAGGTGATCCATCTGTCATATCCTACAAATGGTATAAAAATGGGAAACTACTCACAGCTGGTAGTAACCCTCGTATTCAAGAAGTAGATAAAGATTATTTGGTCATTAAAAATTTCACTGTTAATGACATTGGTATTTATGAGTGTTTCCCTTCAAATGAAGGAGGAACTCATAACTCATCCAGAACTGCAATAAATGTTAACAGTAAGTTATTCTAATTGATTTTAATGATTAATGCAAATATATCCTTACTCGTTTTGTCTTTCTCAGTTCCTCTAACCATCAATGGACTATCTCCTCAAACAATACTTGGTCTAGTTCCTCCAGTTCCTAATGGATACACTATTACTCCAACTAATTCTAAGATTAACTTAACATCATCTGGAGATTTAGTAACTATGATATTAAGTCCTGGTGACTCTGGGACCTACACTATTACATCTCCTAATTTCAATGGAGCAGAAATTCTAATTCGATTTACTGTATATGGTTAGTTTATAATTACAATGAAAGAACAGTATCATGTAGAAAGGCATTGACATTCTCTCTCTCTCTCTATTACATACACATAGATTATGCCTATATTGTTAATTTTACTGCTGATTTTAATGCTACTATTGGCCAAACAGTAACTATATATGCAGACGCAAGAGGTGATCCATCTGTCATATCCTACAAATGGTATAAAAATGGGAAACTACTCACAGCTGGTAGTAACCCTCGTATTCAAGAAGTAGATAAAGATTATTTGGTCATTAAAAATTTCACTGTTAATGACATTGGTATTTATGAGTGTTTCCCTTCAAATGAAGGAGGAACTCATAACTCATCCAGAACTGCAATAAATGTTAACAGTAAGTTATTCTAATTGATTTTAATGATTAATGCAAATATATCCATACTCGTTTTGTCTTTCTCAGTTCCTCTAACCATCAATGGATTATCTCCTCAAACAATACCTGGTCTAGTTCCTCCAGTTCCTAATGGATACACTATTACTCCAACTAATTCTAAGATTAACTTAACTTCATCTGGAGATTTAATAACTATGATATTAGATTATAGTGATGCTGGAACCTATACTATCACATCTCCTGATTTTAATGGAGCTAGTGTTGTAATTACACTGACTGTACAAGGTTAGTTTTGTATGTTAAAAATGTGTTATAATCTCTCTATCAGGAAAAGCATATGTTATTAACATTACTGATGATCAAACAGCTGCTGATGGCAGTACAGTTACAATAGAGTGTACTGCTGGTGGTATTCCAAGTGACTTTACCTATCAATGGATGAAAAATGGTGTCAATATTTCAAGAGAGACAGGCTCAACATTAACAATATCTAGTGTTACTATCAGTGACATTGGAGAATACAAATGTACACCTTCTAACTCACTGGGTAGTACCAACAGTTCCTCTACCATACTTAGTGTCAATGGTAAAGATATATCTGCTATGTTTGCTTTAATATAACAAGTTGCTTTATTTTCTCAGTTCCTCTAACCATCAATGGATTATCTCCTCAAACAATACCTGGTCTAGTTCCTCCAGTTCCTAATGGATACACTATTACTCCAACTAATTCTAAGATTAACTTAACTTCATCTGGAGATTTAATGACTATGATATTAGATTATAGTGATGCTGGAACCTATACTATCACATCTCCTGATTTTAATGGAGCTAGTATTGTAATTACACTGACTGTACAAGGTTAGTTTTGTATGTTCAAAATGTGTTATAGTCCCTCTATCAGGAAAAGCATATGTTATTGATATTACTGATGATCAAACAGCTGCTGATGCCAGTACAGTTACAATAGAATGTACTGCTGGTGGTATTCCAAGTGACTTTACCTATCAATGGATGAAAAATGGTGTCAATATTTCAGGAGAGACAGGCTCAACATTAACAATATCTAGTGTTACTATCAGTGACATTGGAGAATACAAAAGTACACCTTCTAACTCACTGGGTAGTACCAACAGTTCCTCTAGCATACTTAGTGTCAATGGTAAAAATATATCTGCTATGTTTGCTTTAATATAACAAGTTGCTTTATTTTCTCAGTTCCTCTAACTATCAATGGACTATCTCCTCAAACAATACCTGGTCTAGTTCCTCCAGTTCTTAATGGATACACTATTACTCCACCTAATCCTAAGATTAACTTAACATCATCTGGAGATTTAATAACTATGATATTAGATTATAGTGATGCTGGAAACTATACTATTACATCTCCTGATTTTAATGGAGCAGTAATTCTAATTCGATTTACTGTATATGGTTAGTTCATAATTACAATGAAAGAACAGTATCTTGTAGAAAGGTGTTAACATATTCTCTCTCTCTCTCTCTCTCTCTATTACATACACATAGATTATGCCTATATTGTTAATTTTACTGCTGATTTTAATGCTACTATTGGCCAAACAGTAACTATATATGCAGACGCAAGAGGTGATCCATCTGCCATATCCTACAAATGGTATAAAAATTGGAAACTACTCACAGCTGGTAGTAACCCTCGTATTCAAGAAGTAGATAAAGATCATTTGGTCATTAAAGGTTTCACTGTTAATGACATTGGTATTTATGAGTGTTTCCCTTCAAATGACGGAGGAACTCATAATTCATCCAGAACTGCAATAAATGTTAACAGTAAGTTATTCTAACTGATTTCATAAATGCTAGAGTTAATAGTGTACTTACCTACAAGAGAAATCACACTAATATTATACTCAGGCTGGAGCCTCTGGACATAGTTTAACTAGACTAATGTTTAATACTTATTGCATCATGTATTATGAGGACACTTTATAATAAGTAGTTTCTTTCCCAAAGGAAGGCTTACTGTAATTTTTAACTATTAACTATTAAGCATGCATTAGCACCCTAATCTGTTCTATCATTTCTTCAATTACACAAACAATATAGTTACCCTTCTCCTACATATTTATCTCTTAAATCTTTCTATAGTTTCACGACATTTTAACTGGGAACGAAATTATACAGTATTCATCTTTCAAAATGTTCGTAGAAAATCTGCTCGTAATTACCATTGTGAACCAACTCCTGAAAGATTCATTGTTGATGCTACTGGTTGTTTAATCACATCAGGCCTGAAACTTAGCGATCAGAATGTTTACAGCTGTACCCACAAAAACGTCACAGGTGTCTTCTACCTTGACCTCCATGTGATCGGAAACCCACCAGATACACCTAACATTACCAGAACCAATTTTACCTCCATTGCTGCTGAGCTCATTCGTGTTGAATGGACTGATGTCGAATCTCCAGGCAAGCCTGTCAACCATTACACCTTGTTCTGGAATATAACAACTAGAGGAGACTCTAGAAAACGACAGAGAGATCAAACTAGTGGAATGATGACGACTAACATAACTTTTCATATGTTGAACTATACTCGTGGTGTAATCTATCATTTCGCTGTAATAGCTACTAATGATGCTGGTAACAGCACTCGAAGTGATGTGGAGATGTTTGATGTTGATGAAGAACTGTCCATTCTCATGCCTGTGACTGGTGACAGGGGGTTGCGCGGTTGGGAGATAGCATTGATAGTACTCATGTTGTTATTGCTATGTTGTATATGTTATCTCTGTTGTTTTATCTGCTTCTGCTGTTGCTTTATAGGAAGAAGAAAGAAGAAAGAGTACAATGCTGAAGAGCAAGGTATGAAAGACATTTTTGCATTGTTGTCATTGATAATTACAGCTCCTAATGTAGTGTAAAATATTATAATAAAATTACTAATTTCGTACTATTTTTTATACAATTGTTGATAATTCTTAAAATTTGCCAAATATTTTACATGTATTTTCTCTTTCCATGCTTTGTCAATTAACAGAAAGAAAATATCACGATGACTTTGAAAAGTGAGTGGAGTTTAGTATAATACATAGAACATGAGATAGATGAAGGGATAATTAAATAAATGGACTAACAAATTAACTAAAACAGATGGATGGATAGGTGGAATGCACAACTGGTGGTTAAAACATTTATCATTTAAAAGAACATTACTTATTAAAGGATATTTCTTTCCAGGTATCGTAGGAAAAGTGAGAGTGAGAGCGAAAGTGAAAGTGAGGGCTCTATTGGAGATGCCGATGTTGAAGAGGATCATGCACGTACTGGTGAAGATGGAGGTGAAAATGGTGGTAGTCCAGAACTGACAGAAACTAAGTTTTAGTTTAGACAAGTTTAAAGAAATCTTTTTTATTTTTATAATGACATTCTTCTTTATTATATGTATGTACAAATTTTTCATATTCTTTCTAACATTTCTGACTTGATATCATAATTTTTTTTGTTCTAGTCATACTTACATATTTACATTTCTTTCAAGATAAACTATTTGAATATTGATGATTGATAGTATTTTAATTCTTCAATACTCTCTTTTATATCTTCCAGTGCTCTAAAAAATGAGTTGAGTGGATGTTCAGCAACTTAAAAACTCTCTCTCTCTCTCTCCCCGATATAGCCTTGTTGTGACTATGATATCACTGGCTACAGACAATCAATGAGTCCTCTATTGTAAGAGGACTATGCATATCACAACTTGTAAAGATCAGATATAAATGTTATGTTAAAGGAACTTGATCTCTCTCTCTCTCTCTGATGACTTACCTATGTTTCTCACGTTTCTTAGGAGCAAACAAAAATTGTTTAGGGTACCACCTCCTAATGAAAACACATTTACCAATTACATCACAAACATTAGTACATTTATACCTGCATAGTTCTTTAACTGTACTGACATCAACAATTCGATAGTGCAAGTGTCTGACAAATTTTGGCATATATTTTTCTAAGAACACTTTGTCAAAATGAACAGAGTTGCCAGCCAATGGACATTTGCCTTCAGATGTGTAGTTTTTAACAAAGTCTAACATAATCTGTTCTGTCTCTTGTAATGAAGTATGTGACTGCTGGCAAGATAAAGTCAAGCCTGACTGGAGGAAGGGAGAGAGAGAGGAGAGAGAGAGAGAGAAAGAGAAAGAGAGAGAAAGAGAAGAGAGAGAGAGAGAGAGAGAGAGAGAGAGAGAGAGAGAGAGAGAGAGAGAGAGAGAGAGAGAGAGAGAGAGAGAGAGAGAGAGAGAGAGAGAGAGAGAGAGAGAGAGAGAGAGAGAGAGAGAGAGAGAGAGAGAGAGAGAGAGAGAGAGAGAGAGAGAGAGAGAGAGAGAGAGAGAGAGAGAGAGAGAGAGAGAGAGAGAGAGAGAGAGAGAGACAGAGAGAGAGAGAGAGACAGAGAGAGAGAGAGAGAGAGAGAGAGAGAGAGAGAGAGAGAGAGAGAGGATATATAGATCAATGAATGGATTAATAAATTTAAATGGATGTCTGGACTAAATGACAGGTAATATAAATGGATTACATTGACAAATGGATAATGGATGAACAAAACTAAGTCATAAACAAACTTCGTAGTGCTTGTACATACTTTATCATGATGTTGTTGAGACCATTCTTCCATTGAAGTCAGAACAGATTCTGGATGATGAATGCAAATATTAGGACCCTACATAAAAAAATGAATAGAAACTTGTGAAGTACATAGACAACTAACCTCTGCCACAATATTCAGTTGACCATCAGTAATAATGCAAGCCATTTCTAATATAGTGCATTTATTGACGTCCAAACCTGTTACATTAAAACAATGCATGATACCAATATATTATAACAATAAGGTAATAGTTTACAATGTGCTATACTGTTGAAATGTTGAAAATGTGATCACGAGGGCACCATGTGTACAGTACATGTTTTACTCACCAGTCATCTACAGAAAGGACATTTATTTAAAAATTGTAAAGTATGAAATGACATAGCACAATCATTATACAATAAAATAAGAACATTATTGTTGTGCAGCTGCTAATGACAGTAATCCTCACTTCCAAATCAACCCAAATTAATTTATCAGACATTGTACGTGCATCACTAAGAAAGAGTCTCTGTGTATAAACAATGCCAGAATTCCTTCTGTACTTTAAACCCTTGGAGATCTGCAAGATAGAAAATTTAATAACTTGAAGATGGAAGAAGTATTATATATTATATATATTATATACCAATTTTCCAAGACACAACATGCCAAATAGGCTGATTAGCCCCACCCACAATCTGCCACACCCACGTGGTGCAATCATGGCTGTCAAGTGTAAGACTTGTGAAATTCAAAGAGCAGCTATCAAACGTCCTAAAACTGGAGATCCTCTGTGTCGTGAGTGTTTCTTTCAAGCATTTGAAACTGAAGTCCATCACACAATTGTTAACAACAATCTCTTCAAGAAAGGAGAGCTAGTTGCCATAGCAGCTAGTGGAGGAAAAGACTCCACTGTACTGGCTTATGTTATGAAGGTTTTAAATGAACGTTATGATTATGGTCTCAAACTTGTTTTGTTATCAGTAGATGAAGGAATTACTGGTTACCGTGACGACTCATTGGAAAGTGTGAAGAGGAATCAAGACCAGTTTGGCCTACCACTAAAAGTGGTTTCTTATAGAGACCTCTACGGTTGGACAATGGATGCTATTGTACAGCAAATAGGACTGAAAAATAACTGTACCTTTTGTGGTGTGTTCCGTCGTCAGGCGTTAGATCGTGGAGCTCTTCTGCTCAAAGTAGACAAGATTGTCACTGGACATAATGCCGATGACATAGCTGAGACTGTCCTGATGAATATTCTTCGTGGAGATATAGCCAGATTACAGCGATGTACCGATATAGTTACTGGTACAGAGGGTGCTATCCCTCGCTCTAAACCATTTAAGTACACTTATGAGAAAGAAATAGTCATGTATGCATACTTCAAGAAATTGGATTATTTTTCTACAGAGTGCATCTATTCTCCAAATGCTTATCGAGGTCATGCCAGAACTTACCTCAAAGACCTTGAAGCTATTAGACCCAGTACTATAATTGACATTATTCATTCTGGTGACAGTTTAGGGGTGAAATCAGATGTAAAAATGCCTGTCCAAGGTACCTGCACAAGATGCGGCTATATATCTAGTCAACCCTTATGTAAAGCTTGCATACTATTGGAGGGTTTAAATAGAGGTCTCCCACGACTTGGGATAGGTAAGGCTACTGGTAACAATCTTGCTGAACACATCAAGAAATTAGAACTAAAGGAAACTTTTGAAGGAGAACGGAAGATAATAGAGAAGAGGGAAAAACTAGCAGGTTTATGTGGATCTCGAGAGCTATCAGAAAGGTCACAATGTGAATGTAGTAGAACTGGAGGCAGTTACCTTACAGCGCATAACACTACAAACCACCAGCCTAATACTACTGATTTTGAAAAAAGGTTAAATCTTGACTTTTAATTTCTTTTGTCCTAAGTCTATTTATCCATATAGTATGGAAATATTCTTCATATATTAATAACTGCAGTAAGCTAAGCAACTCATTTTGAAAGTTTATTAAACTATAATGAACCAGTTGAACTTGTTAACCAGTTAAAGAATTATTTGATAAAATTTATGCTAATAATATTTTATGAAATTTTCTTAGTTTGTTTGTAAATATCAATTGGATATTTTTGTACTTTGAATTGATTTAAAATTTATAAAAAAGCATGTTGTGTTACCCTAACGATTCCTCCTCACTTACCCACTGGGGCTTCCACTTAGGCTCCAGGCCTAGGATTCCCTGCTATTGCTAGCCAACGTGGCCTGGTAACCCTCGTCCGAAGACGAGGTAATCCTGGCTGGAACTTCGCCCTCACTGCAAACCAGCCGTACGGGATTCGAGCTCTGCTGGATGTCTAAGCCAAGCAGTCATTGTAAGTAGAAACCGGGCAGACGCTGGCCCACAACACAATCTATCCAAGGTAGTTTTGGTTTCCTTTTATATGTACTTACGGTTTTGTCTTCAGGCTCTTGTGGGGCGCGACAGTGAATCGCTGTGAACTCACTAACTATAATTATCAGCATCGGTGAACAAAAGCCTGTTTAAATAATTAAAACAAAAACTGTATTTTTAAAGGCCAAAAATAAAACTAGTCCCATTTAAGCAAACTAGAACAACACTACTAATTATATATATAAGGTCTAATTCAATTGGGTTATGAATACCCATTCTTGCTGGGAATGAGAACAAAACCTTTTCGTCTTCCGACACTTCAACACCAAATATAGATGGGCAAAAGGATTCATTGATAACATCTCATAATGGTAAAAAAACACAGCAATTACTCTTTGTATAAAAGACTATTCAAATTCTAAATACTTGGATAGGGCAGCATATATGCTACTTGAGGTTATGATTCTCCAGTTTTGGTAAGTTGTTATTAATGTATGAATCTTTTACATTGTTATATCTTTATTATACCTGCTACATTAATTCTTTGTAATAATGATGACAGCTATATTGTACATGTATCTCCTATTACAACAACAAAACTTGTATAAGTATGATTTAAATAATTGTAATACAGTAATTTATTTGCAGTGGGTCGTAATCCTAGCTACTGCAAATAAATTAAGATATGCACAGGTAGAGAAAAAGGTATTTGAAATCTGTTTGCTCCTTAATTAGTATAGATTACATATTACTAAATCACTATACTAGTATATATAGATATTGAGATCGGATATGTATGAACAGAATACTAAGTCTAAATATTTTAGCAGTAGCTGTTACCATATATATTAACATACTCTAATGCTATTAGTGTAGTTTCTAAGCTTATGCTATAATAATTCAAACTGCAAAATATTCAAGGTAATTAATTACGTCTATTCAATTGTCACATATGACTAATTATATTATATATAATTAGTCATATACTATTGAAGTCACACTCCTTCATTAGAATCTTAGCACATGACTATTGAAATCACACTCCTTCATTAGAATCCTTAGTACATGACTATTGAAGTCACACTCCTTCATTAGAATCCTTAGCACATGACTATTGAAGTCACACTCCTTCATTAGAATCTTTAGCACATGACTATTGAAATCACACTCCTTCATTAGAATCCTTAGTACATGACTATTGAAGTCACACTCCTTCATTAGAATCTTAGCACATGACTATTGAAATCACACTCCTTCATTAGAATCCTTAGTACATGACTATTGAAGTCACACTCCTTCATTAGAATCTTTAGCACATGACTATTGAAGTCACACTCCTTCATTAGAATCTTAGCACATGATTATTGAAGTCACACTCCTTCATTAGAATCCTTATCACATGACTATTGAAATCACACTCCTTCATTAGAATCCTTAGCACATGATTATTGAAGTCACACTCCTTCATTAGAATCTTAGCACATGACTATTGAAATCACACTCCTTCGTTAGAATCCTTAGCACATGACTCGGATACTCTTGCGAGTATGCTGGTAACCATCTCAGAGGCCATGATGCATTGCAGACGCTGTCCCGCAACACAACCTACCTTAGCTTGTTTTGATTTCGCTATATAGATATTTACGATTTTGTCTTCAGGCTCTTGTGGGGCGCGATACGAATCGCTATGAATTCATTAACGGCTGTTATGAATGTGATTACCAGCATCGGTAAACAAAACTTATGAATATAATTACCAGGGGGGCGTCAACCAACAAAAGCGATGTACATATAATATGAAATTAAGGCCAAAAAAGGAAAGGTTAGACAGAACAACATTGCTAGTATGATTTAGACTCAGTATACCATTTACAAACGTTTATTAACAAAGATGTTGACTTTAATTTTTGTTTGGTATATACTTGACAGCAGTAAAAGGCCATCCAGAATCCCAATTTTTGTAGAAAGCAGGTAATGGTATTCTTTTATAGCTTAGATTCAGAGTGTCAATAACTAAAAGAGCTGATGGCATACTATGATATAATGAATCAGTAATGTTGGAGGCTAGAACAAACATTGTATGACTCTCTGGATCATAGACACAGCAACCAAAATAAGTTCGTAAGTAGGGGGGAAGATCTAGCAACTTTTCTTCAGGTTTCGGATCAGGGTGAAGCTGAGCTAGTGTTAGCTCAGATCTATTAATAGTGAATGTTTTATTAAGTTCATGATCATAACCTATACATATTGGATCTGCTGGACCACTGACAAAAATGACATCACCAGTTGTGTAGTTAACACCAATACCAAAGGTTTGTATGTAACTTGGCAAATAATATATCAAGTGATGCTTCTGATCAACACTGTAGGGGCCATCTATAGGACCATAATCTCCTGTATAAGGCATTTGATAATCCATATCTACATGTACTACATTATGGGTTCCATTATGGCTTACCCTGCACCAGTTCCATAATCGGTTCCCGGTACATATACCATATATAGCATTGTCTTGAGGATGATAGTCATAGTTCCAAAAGTATTGCAAATTAGGTGGTTGAAGTGGTATAGTTATTTTGATTTTTCCAGTATACATATCTAGTGCAAGAAATTGATCTACAATGCCAAGATAGACAAGTTCATTCTATAGCAAAATTGTTCTCTGTGAAGATAATATGAGGGTATGGACAGGAATAATTCCATAATTCCGTCACTTTTCCATTCAGCTCGATTTTGAAGAGAGAGACATGATTGTAATATGATTGTTTCCGAGGATCATCAATGCTAAGTGCTTTGAGTGCTAGCAGGTAGCCATTAGGTTCTATCACTTGATGATGGAGAGTAACTGCTTCAATAATTGTAACAAGACTACCAAGAAGAACAAAAATAAATGTAGAAGACATATTTATTGCTGAGTAATATTTTCAATGAATACTGGTAGCTAAGTGTTAATAATTCTATTAACATAACTGTGATTAAGAACAATCCTTATTAGATAAGCCATGTATCATTATGTAGACTTGTCAATAAGATAGTGGTATGTATAATATTTTGTTTAATAAATTATTTAATACTTGTGAATACAGACTAAACTGCATGGGTAATTAACTTTAATAATAATCTTAATTAATTAAATTAATTATTCTGTTTATAGTATCTAATGCGCATGCTCAAAAAGCACATGTCTTTTTAACTAAGGTAAGAAAATGGCGTGTACTTTGTAGTTTCTTTTCTTTAATTTCAAGTATTTTCTTATTCTCTAATCATTTTTTATAAGTACTGTTTCTTTATTCTCTTCTATCATTAGCTCCAGGTAGTAAGTTGAGCATACATCATGCCGTTTGGAGGTGTGACAGTGAAAGACGTTGATCCTCACGAGTTTGTGAAACAATTGGCCGAATGGTTGAAGCTGTAAGAACAAACACAATAATATAGAACTATTAAATAAATAATCTAGGTTTAAATAGATGCTGTTTAGAATATTAACAAAGGAACACTGGAAAAGTATACACTTAGTTCTCTCCAGTGTAGTATAGTATGGTTTATATTATATATAACTAATGTAACATTTAATATAACTTAGTGGCTATTTGTACAATACAAAGAAGTGCATACTTTAATGCGAAATTAATACATTTAGGTTCTAATGTTTAGGGCATGTGGTCTAAGGTATAGTATTAATCATCATTAAAGTATGTACTTCCTATGCTGTATAAGTCAAGTAGCTACTACTTTAAATAGTACTGACATAGCTCTGGTATCACAACTGGCTATACTACTCCATTATCCCTTAATACATGTTCCTTGTAGGAGTGGCAAGATCAAATTACCAGCGTACGTTGATCACGTTAAGACAGGTCCTCACAAAGAGTTGTCCCCTTACGATAAAGATTGGTATTATATTCGTGCTGCAAGTATTGCACGACATATATATTTAAGAAAGGGGGTGGGGATTGGAGCTCTTGGCAAAGTCTATGGAGGTAATATTTGTATGCATATATTCTTGTACGCACACACACACACACACACACATAATTGTTAATGAAGCACAAGGTATCCCTGACTTATGTGGGTTAATAAACCATGTAGATCCCATTGGCCATGAGATCTAACTAATTTAGAGTATAATCAGAATATAGCAACATCTTAGTTGTGTTCTGAGTATTGGTGGAAATTTTCTTTATGATTTATGAACTTCAAAATGACCAATCAGATTGGTTCATTGAAGTTACATGTGTGTGTATTATAATATATATGTTGTGATTATAATTTATATTTAATATGTTCATTAGGTAAACAAAGAAGAGGGGCTAGACCAGGTATCTATAGACGAGCTAATACTGCTGTATTACGTCATATCGTCCAAAATTTGGAGAAGATGAGGATTCTAGATAAAGACTCAACTGGGTAAGTGAGAGAGACAGAGAGAGTAGTGACTTGTGATGTTACTACCATGCTAATACTGAGCGGGTGTGGTAACAAAATGGTTACTAATGGCAACCATTAATGCCACACCTTTATGATTGAGTAAAAACAACTGAAGTCACATTTGTTCCATTTGTTTGTATATTTATTGTGTCATTATTAATTGTGTACTCTTTTTGTCTAGTGGTCGTAAAATAACATCCGAGGGACAAAAGCACTTGGATCGTATAGCTGGACAAGTAAGTGACTGTGTTCACTATATGTCGTTACACATGTTGTATTGTGTTGTAGGTATTAGCTAACAAGAAAAATAATTGAACTAGTCATTGTCATTTATTTTAAAGTAACTTTTATGTTTTCAATGTTATTTCATTGAAATAGACTTTAAAAATGTTCTAAATAAAAAAAATGTTGACTACAAGTGGAAAGAGATGAGGTATATTCATTTTGGATGTGTTCGGTTGTCCAAATGAATAAAACATTTATTGAGAGGTGTGGATCAAGCAATAACGCTCCTTTGTGATGTTCTAGATAAGATCAGCTCTTACTTAGATTGATGTTTGAGACTGCATTTACTTGGACTGATGTTTTGGACTAGATCTAGAAGCTCTGATGTTCCGAATTGATGCAAAAGACACTGGTTGATGTGGTAATTCACTGAAAATATCCACTGGTGCTGTTTTATCACAAATACAATAGTTTCAATTATAATACATAAACTGTAAAATAACACACACACACACCATAACAAAACAATAACACTATAATTATAAACTGCTATTATAATATTAATATATATTATATAATATGCATGATGTTAGCTGTTGCATTAGTGGGAGTGAGTGCAAAAATAATTAAAATAGTCTGTTTTTCTCTAATTTATTCAATTGTTCTTGATTGTAGTTCCATTATTCTTCGACCTAAACTGGCATTGTGCTGTTGTAAGTATCTGATCATGTCTGCCTGTCTCTCTAATAATTCATCCAGATCTTCTCCATCTCTGAAAGAAAAAGAGAGATAAGCAATTAGCTTTATAAGAAAGGATGTTACTAACCTAAATCCTACAGTAGTCAACGTAGCAGTAGGTGAATTAGAAACTGAGGATGTCTCCTGGATCACATCAGGAGAAGGTCGACGACAATTGAACAATGTAGCTTGAACTAAAGGAATAGAAAATATACCATCTTTTCAATCATGTGAGCGTCATATGACTATCATATGTCACAATTATAGTATCAACAAATCTCATCACTTTGATCATGTGAGTGTCGTATGACTTGATCATGTGACTGATGTGAGTGTCATATGACTATCATATGATATATTATAGTATCAACAAATGTCATACTTACTGATATAGTAGATTAAGCAGGGAACAGATATAATCATTTCCAAGCCAACCAAAACATACATGATGTGTTTTGACTTTAGACCATCACCATCTACAAGAGAGTGGTTCTCAGAAACATTGAAGAGGTACAATAATGCTACAAATATTAGAAGTGCTGAGGTCCCTGAGAGAGAGAAAAGAGAGAGAGTCAAACAAAACTTATATTTGTCACATGACTATCATGTGATATTATATTAGTATTTACCAGTAGAGATCACAACAAAAGGTACTCTTCTTATGTTCTTCATTTTACGATAAAACTTGAGATAGCCTTTCTTTCGCATTACTTGATGTTGCCATTGAACTAACCTGTCCACAACAGCAACAACCAACCAGAGAAGAGAATGAATCTGAATGAATGAATAGATAGATGAATGGATAGATAGATGAACAACAAATGGATGTATGGATGGATAAATAGATTGATAGTTGGACAAATGGACAAATGTTAGCACATACAAGAAATATAGATAATTACCATGCATGATGAAGCAAGCACCAATCGATTTTTACAATAACCTTTATGATGAATAGTATATTCTGCACTGGAGTTACTGAAAGAAATATTTGTAAGACTTACTAAGCCTCCAACATAAGTTAACTAGAAGGACAAGAAACATTAGTAGACTGTAGTGATCCTTGTGCATTCCTCTCTTACCAGTAGAACTGTTTCAAACAAGGAGACATAACCTGTTATAATGTGGATGTGTCTATTAGCACCGTTCTCATCAGCTGGTTGTCTTGTGACAAGTGGTGTGTGATCAGTAGCACTGTCAGTCTCATCAGAGTCTTGGAATGTATAACCCTAGAATAGAGAAATAAGAGAGATAGATGGATGGATGGATTAATGAATGGATGAAACATTGGATGGATAAATGGACAATTGTATGGATAAATTGACAAGTGGATGGATAAATGGATGAATGGATGTATGATTAGTTTATACAAGGATAAATACCACAAAGTCAAGAAACAAATGCTCAAAATAAATACAAATTTATCTTTAAAAAGCTTTACATCATCAGTAATAGGAAGAAGACAACTGGAACTATACACATACAGATGTCCCCTGTGTTCACAGACAGAGAGAGTCAATAGTTAACTACATTTCTCACTATAGAGCATTTTAGTGACAACTTGTAACAATAGTCACAGCTAATGGATTCTTACAAGATTGGGCATTCAGTTCTGAATGAAATATTATTTGAATTGAACTGTGAATACCTCAAAGACTATTGATACAGTTTCAAATATTTAAATTTTGAACAGTCAAATTTTATGTAGATATTGTTATAATATAAATATTCGCACAAAATTCAGGTTCTATTCAGTTAATTGGAAACACTTATATTGTGGGTTAGTGACAATATAATTCAAAGCTCTATTCAAAATTCAAAAGTAAATTGTCCGTAAAGAAGTGTTTTCAATTGTATAGGTCACACACTAAACTCTAATGATTTTAAACATCGCCAGCTGCTGTAAGTAAAAGACATCAACATTTCTGACAGTCTTCATGACACATTATAATTCATTTATCACAACATAAAGATGTAGAAATAATTTAATACAAGGTTCAAAATGAATTGTAATGTTCATTTGTGAACAACAACATCTTGTTATCAAATTTCGATACATCATAACAATTAAATTAACTATATTAACAAACAGGTTTGCTAATATGTAAAAGTACACCAACTAGTATTATAGACAAAACTACATTACATCATATAATTGTATATTTTAAAATGCAATGCTTTAACCAAGTACAATGTTTCTTCGAATTTATAAAACACACTTTCATTATTTTCATAGTTCATACAACACAATAATAAGTATATGTATATAATAATAATGATACTATAGCACAGCCACTTCTACTAACAAATGTACTTATCTAGTCGTGTGACTAATACCTCAATATACTTTTGTTTCTTTATACCGCCACAAAAAGGGGACCAATCAGAACAAAAATTTTTCCAATTTTTCTTGTAGTCTTCGTAAAAGTCCCTCCTGTCGTGTTTGGGACTCACAAAATATTCCATGTCACTCATCGCTCCGTCTCTCTCCCCCTACTCCTTGTGAGGGACTTGTGCAAAAACTACTTTATTTATTATTGCAGTTGAAACAGAAGCAGCTGTAATAGTAGATCAACTTTCTTGCAATAAACTAGTAGATAGTTGACACTTAAAAACTAGTGCACTTCTAGACAAAACTTAAGTAAAATACACACTTAAAATAAGTGCTAGTTACTCAAGTTTGACTTCCTTTAACTACCAACAGCCACACTATATGAAGTATAAAGTGTGTCCGTGTTACTGATCATTGATTTAATATACTGAACTTGTTACTAAAAATAGAACACTTATGATTATACTAGTAAACACTGCTAGTGAGGCATTGTCATAGAGACCACACCCAAAAGGTAATAAGATGGCCTAATAAATAGCTAATAAACAAGAATCTAGGCTTAGTGATTCCTGTAATATCTAAAACACAAACAAATACTAGGTAAACAAATACTAGGTAAACAAATACTAAGTAAACAAATACTAAGTAAACATAGACAATAAAACAACAATCAGATAGCATGTAATACTTCAATGGGAAATCCAATAAACAAACAACAGTATCCAACTATCATTGTAACTACAGTCTCATTCCCAGACTTAATCATAGGTCTGAAGATGAGACAGTACTTCTAACAATATATATTACGAGATATGACACCTAGTATACAAGTACTAATGGATAGGTTTAACAAAACAAGGGTACGGGACTCCACTTATGTCAGACCTCTCCTTCCATCCCTAAACTTTAGTATCTAGGTTTGACAACAATACTAGTGTCCTATCTAGACAGGTTTAGCTAAACCTTTAGGTAGGAAGCGGATCTTTTTGTGTACAGATATAGTAAACACTTTATATAAACAAAACGTACATATAACGCTTGTTTTATATCATACTAGATATAGGACACATATTAATAGTTTGTATGAAGACTTACCCCACTGTTATTGCCGTCTCCGTTAGCCAAGCTCACCATTATTAGTTATATTGCAATGAAGATCATATGAAGTGTTAGCAAAATAGGCAGGGCAATTAATTATCTACCAATATTATGACCCCGGGGGCCATACATAATTTCCTTATTTTGGTATATTGATGATATACATAGTCAAATTCTGTAGCAACTAGCCAGCAGCTTATAAGTCTACTAATGGACAGAATTAAGAGAAATCCAACAAGGTTGGAATCCAGCTTCTTATCATAGTGTGCACAACACTATTTATAATGACATATTATATAGTAAAATGAACTTGTTATATACATGCAATTGTTGTCATGGCAACACAGGATTTGATAATATCAGATTGTCACATTTCCTATAAATGAATATATGGATAGATTGTGAATAGCACACTGACGAATGATAATCTGTTTTTTACAACGAGAATCCAGCATAGAGTATTAGAGGATCCAATAAATTTAGTGGCTTATTTCCCAGAGCCCACTCAGTGTACATTGTAGATACAGCCCTGCATGGTGATCAGTCGATAAGATATCTACTCAAGTTCAAAATTATTTGCAGATTCTTAGTGATAATGTAGTCCTTATCATTCCTTACACACATAATATAATTGCAGTGATACTCATAACTTGACACCCACACAAATATACATAGATATATTAGAGCCCTTATACCTTTAGCTGACACATCATTTGCTGATCTACTCTTTGACACAAGGCATCCACTGGTAAGTTATAATGATACATCATCAACTAGTTTTTTGGTACAAGTCTTAAAGGATAATTACATTGACATACATGAAGTCAATGTAATGAAAATATAGAAAGATTTTAAGAGAATAAAATTTGTATTTTCTAACTATTTTACAACAGAAAGCTATTTCTCCTTTTTTTTAATTTTAGATACTTTGACAGAATGCAGAATTTGAAACTGAGGCATATTCTGTTTGCTACAATCGCCATCATTATCTTAATATGGTTAGCAATTGACAAAAGTGGCTCTAGTGCTAATACTTTAGAAATGATTATGCCAATAATAAAGAGACCACAAAGAAATTGGTCGATGGAAAGACCTATTAATATTGTTGTTCACAAAGATAAAACAGCTCAAATCACATACCTAAAACCCACACTCCCTGTATCATGTGATTTACTCTTTAAAGGAGACGAGACAGAGAGAGAAAAAGTAAGAGAAATGCTTGACAAATGGAATAATTCAATATCTGATGATGACTTCCTCAACAGCATGATATCCTGCTCAACCATTGTGCCTACTTTTAATAATAACTTTTACACTTCCAAAGAGGAAAAGCAATTTCCTCTAGCATTTGTGATCCTCATCTATTATGAAAACCACTCCATACAACAGTACATACGACTACTCAGATTCTTATACAGACCTCACAATATCTATTGCCTTCATATTGATCAAAAAGCACCACAATATTGGATACAAGCCATCACACAATTTACCTCATGTTTTGATAACATTTTATTAGCACAAAAAGCAGTAGAAGTTGTTTACTCCTCTCCATCAATTCTCACAGCTCACTTAGCTTGTCTTGAAGAGTTGACCCATAGTGACATGAACTGGCAATATAGTATCAATTTACATGGAACAGAACTACCACTGGTCACTAACAAAGAAATGGTACAGACTCTCAAAAGACTTCAAGGATTGAACGTAGTAACTCAAGGCAAAGATGTTAGTAAATTTGGTAACAAAACTTTAACATATCGTCGCATAACCCACAAAACAGTATACATTCCAGGTGAGGGCATGATGATTAGTAACGAAGTCCTTGGACCAATACCATACAATTTGACTATCTTTAAAAGTGCTGACTCACCAAATGGAGCTTTCTCAAGAGATTTTGTACATTTTATGCTCACCTCACCCAAAGCAGTTGCTTTGTTTGAATATTTACAGAATGTGCACAGTTCTCTTGAGTTCTTTTTTAGTACAGTTAACAATATTCCTGAAGCACCTGGAGGACATAACGTCTTCCTCAGAACACATCCACATCCTAAACTACCAGCTATAACTTCCCGTATCTGGAGACAAAATGACACCAATGCTTCTCTCTGCAATGATCACTTCTATCGTCATAAAATTTGTATTGTAAGTTCAAGTGATTTGCCAAATCTGAAGAATAAATCTGAGCAGGGATCTCAGTTTTTTCATAATAAATATTTGATAGATTATGATCACGTTGTCATGGATTGCATGGAACAAATATTATTACAGAGAATTGAAATTGAATGGAAGATTGATTTATTGTGATGTCATCTATATAATGACATTTACAAGTATAATTATGTATAACTGAATTGATTTTACTTCTTGTGAAAATGTTAGTCACTCTTCAAGATGAGCATGATTCAGAATTTTCTATACTCTTTCATGATAATATAATGTTATTTATTGACTTTGGCATAAATACTTGGTACATGAATCTATTTGTTTCCTTATATGGTCATAAAAAGGAGTGGTATTACCACTGTAATAAATTTATCTGGATATGTTTACTCTTTCATTTAGTTCATTTATTAGACATTTTTGATTTTCATAATTAAGATGGCAGATAAATCTTCAACTGTACTTCCTCCACCCCAGCTCTCAAAAAATTAGAGGAACAGCTCACTTGTGCTATATGTCTTGACCTCTACACCAAACCCTATATATTACCATGTCTCCATTCTTTCTGTCAACAATGTCTGGAGTTTCTATCACTGGATCCTCAAGGAGACAACTACTTTATTTCTCATCCTACTTGTTGTCATACTCAGTTACTTCAAATAACAGGAGCACCTGACTTTCCTACACCTCTTCATATTAACAACCTAAAAGAGATCAACAATCTAATGATCAAAGTGTCAGGTCATCAACAGGTAACCTGTGACATATGTACTACAATAAATGTAAGAGGTTATTGTAAAGAAAAATGTATTTAGTTTCTCTTTCCAAAATGTATTGACATTCAGTGTGATTGCTGGTCACAAGATAACGAGTTTGAATGAAGTGATGACCTTTGTGCCTAATTGATTCATCCACTACAGAAGACAAGCTGTCAACATCACAAGAAGCCTTATTATAGATAGCTGGCATAAGTGTTAACTCATTGATAGATCATTCATTGAGCTGGGTAATGTGGATAATGACTGCATGCTTCATTGTTTAGTTCTGTCTTATATAAATGGAGAGGTTTGCTAGTTACATTGTTCTTGTTGATGTTTGAACAATAAACTGCCTAGTGTGTTTCCACTAATAGATTCTGATTGTATTGTCATGGATTGTACGGAGCACTTACAGTAATTGGTTGATATCACAAAGTTCATTTTAGTTAATAATTAACCCTTGCTGACCCAGAAATGAACAACCAAAATAATTATATTTTTAGTCAAGACGTTGTAAAATTTGAAAAATAAGTTATGTAAATAAGATCATATAATTAATGAACATTGATAATCATCAATTTATCAATAATTATAATACAAAAAATTTATAATATAAAATATCTAAACATCATAAATAATTATCTAAATGTTTGAATCCAGTGAAATTTTTTGATCTTCAACACTTAATTTGGTTAAAAATATATCCATATTATGTAATGGTGCTGAACAAACAGGAAAAAATGGCTCTATCATGGACATTAAACTTGAAAATCCTGTATTAATTTAAAAATAACTTGTATACATTTGATTATTATAGTTTGTACCATAATGACAGTGACTCTCCAAAGACAAATTGTCATCAACAGTTAAGTCTTTGGTCAATAGTTTTCCTTCTGTTAAAGTATGTGAAATACAAGATGTCCATTCTCCTTTTAATAGTATTTCTCTCATAGACTTAACTCCACGGCTGACATATATTTCGACAAATAAACAATTTTGTGAAGGTTCAGAAATGTCTTCAAGTACCATAAAAACAACTTGAGCTAAGTGATTAAGTTCATGGTGGTCTTCTAATGTGTTGACTGATGATGTCCATCTGACATCCTTAAAACAAATAAAAAAACTTCAATACAGTTTGTAATTCAACTTAATTACAGCAACAGTCAATAGTTATAGTCACTTACTGATATCAGACTGCCATATTTTAAACCATTTATCAAAGAATCAATGTGTAATTTATCAGTGAAATAGAACCTTGTTCTAACACTGCTTTTAGAACTAGTGTTGATTTCTCTATAATATTTTCTATAAAATAATACATCACTATTGGTATATTACTAACTCTGGATCTAAATGTTGAAGAAAATTGCTATCATTATTTGAGGATATGTGCCTCAAATCTGCTCTGATCTTCTGTAATAATAATTTGCATACTTTCTGACTAATGCTCAATTTCTCATCAATAGTAATTCCACATTCCTATTGAAAAAAACAGAAAAAAGATATATTTGTTAATTTAGTTAATTTACCTGAGGTATGACAATGTCAGCTAAATGTATTACATTTTTATATATAGAAAGACCATACTGGAAAGTCAGTGTACTAACAAATACATATAAATATATAGTTAACAATAGATTATAATAATACCTGTTATCTTGCAAGTCATATTTGATACCATCATAAATATCATGAATTTTATTAATATTGAATTTCCCACTTGCAAGACAAAATTCTTCATGTAATTTTGACCACCGACTGATCATCTGATCCAATGTTTCACCTTGATACAATACAACTAAGAGAATAATATGATAGCTTTATAAAGACTAATATTGTTGGACTAACCATTAGGATGGTATAAAGAAATATTGTGTAGTTCTTGTAAGAATTGACGAATACAATAAGACACTGTCTCACATGCCTTATGTGGGTTCTTAATAGCATGAGCAACATCCATTAAAGAGTGTGACAGAGTTGGAGCTAACTAAATTATTTAGATCATATAGTTATATACAATTAACGACATTTACTTTATTCACAGATTCTTGGTTGAAATCTTCATTAGTTTGCATATATTGATGAACTGTCTGCTTCACTCTAAAATCACAATACAGTTAACAATGTTTCCTTTATCAGTCACAAGTACTTAGATAGTTCTTCTTCTGCAGTATCTGTTAATGTATCCAATATGTTTATAGCAGTTTGATCACTTGTGATGAAGTTATTTAAAATGGAGGCTAAATTTCCTTCTACATCAAGAAGTCCATTAGTGAATGCAGCTGCAGTCATTTGTACACAAAACTCATTAGATGCATATATCTATTGAAACAAATTTAATTCTAAACATATTATCAATTAATATTACCTTAACATTATGATGATAAAGACTGTGAAGTCTCACAAAACCAGACCCAAGGAGATTGGAATATTCTCTAGGATACACACAACGAAATGCTTTCCCTAGTTCTTGAGCATGATTTAGTCCAACTGATGTAGTTTCACCACCCCATTTTAGAATTAGTAATAAAGCTGGAGCTGAAAAAGAAATTCAATCAAAGTACAATAATGAGTTACTTGAGAGGTGGTTTTCATTTCTTTGTAATAATTTGAATTGTACACTGCAAGTAGCTCTACTATAGCAGTAGGGAAATATACTTTATTTATTAGACTGAAACACACTTTTCCAAAATTGTTTTCAAATTGTGAAGATTGTCTGTCTTGTCTTTTAAGCTACTAGTTTCTTCATTATCCAGTAACACCTGCACAATATCAAGGACTTTCTAAATAGTAAAAGTTACCCTCAATCTGAATTTTAATCCGGTAATCAATTGAAAATCCACCTGCAAATCTTTTGCCTTTGTTATTTTCAGGTGTCCATTCATGTATCCTCCAAGTTCCTTGAACAAGGTAAAGAAATCATTGTGTGTAACTATCATTTCCATTTCTTGTTTAGGTGTGTGATCAGTGGGACATATTATACCAATAATAGAGCGTAGCTTAAACCTATACATTATACAAGCAAGATGTACTGAATAAAAGGGATAAGAAATTTGCTAACTGTGTGTTAGATGAAGTGAATGGAATGGGAAATGGTATTTTTAGAGGAGTTAAATAGTCCATTGAATGTGGCTCAACAGAAGATACATACTGAGGAGCTAACTTTGACAAGATGTTTTCCCTACAGAAGCACAACAAACAAATCCTTTAAGATGAAAACAAATATATCCTTACAATAAAATCTGTGAACAATCATCAAAACATTTCTCAGAACTCATAAAACTACACCCATTGACATCACAAACATAACTTCTACCATTTGATCGTAATATATCGAATCCACCAAGTGTTTGCTGTAAGTACAACATAGAGTATATAACAGCTTGTAGTATTAATTGCAATATTAATGACAATTATCAAGTTTACACATACTTTAATTAGAAAGTCTGCAAACTGCATGCAAACCTTTTTATTCATTGTTTTTAATATTAATTATTCTGTTGCATATTATAAAGCCAGAACAAGGTTACATTTCCTTAAAAAGTGTTTTTGTTTCTTAAGTAATTAAATCTCTAATTGAAGGGCCGGATGTAATACTTAATTCTAATTCTATTAATTAGATAACCTGATAATTAGAAATCACTTGTAATTCTAATCAATGATCATACAAATGTTAATTGCAATAAGCCTGACTCATAGTATATTATTTATTAGTACTACCTTAAAAATTGACCACACTTTACGAGCAATTATCTTTTCCTGTGAAGTTAACAAGATAGGATAACGTTTCTCCTTTCCTTGTTTGTCACGATCAACCCCACCACATGCCTGTGAAAAGTATTCTATTAAATGAACAAAAAACAGTCTATTTACTGGAGCTCTTCGGACTTCAGAATGGAAATAATTCAGTCCTGCAAAATATACCTGTGTCAAATGATAACTATTAAATTTGCATTAGAAACTTGTTGTGATCATTTCAAATATTGATGTCTTATTTCAGTATTTGACACCATATAAGTACTTTAATAACATGTATGGCCTATCCCATATTTCTTAGAAGGCTAGCCATTAATTGCTGGAGTATATTATTTAGTTTAAAAGCTGACAATTACAATGTTAATTATCAATACTAAGCAACTATACAATAAGACAGGATATGTAATGTCTGAATACAAGTGTTATTATATATGTACAGAGTGTAATTTTCTTGTACTAATTGTATTGGCCTAATATACTGATGGACTATATTTCTACAAACATTACATGTTATGGTACCACTAGACTTTGTACAATACAATGAAGTGGTGTAGAACGCCTCAAACATTATTGCAATAGAATGGATGAATTCAAGAGAATATAGTCAGTGACTATTATACTCAATAATCAGAACAAAGAATGACCAAAGATCTGATCACTCTAATGGCTTCCAATGAACATCATGACAATGTCACAAGAATTGTTTACTTATAGAATAAGATGACAGAGAGTTTATGCACTAGTCAGTACTATTGATAGCCCAATACCTTTTCCTCCATAGCACATACACCAATTAAAACTCCTTCAAATTCTCCAGTCAATGCATCCATGTCTGTATCCAAATACAATTTAGGAGGCAAAAGTCTTGTTGACAGAGAATCCTTATTTGACAACATCGCCATTATCACATACAGCTAGGCTGTGACAGACAGCTAAACCAACTCAACGTAAAGCGACTAGCTATGCTGATTTTAATGTCCAGTGAGGAGTGTCTCTAACAATGAACATATATTATATTCACAGATCTCTTGACAGCTCTGTACAAAGTATAAATGAAGTCTGCAAACATAGTGTTACATGTACATCTACATAATGTACATGTAAATGAAGTCTGCAAACATAGTGTTACATGTACATATACATAATGTACACGTGTGGCTTATTCACTTATGACTAGTTCTAATTCATTGCAATGTATTCAGATGTCTTCCTGGATTTCTCTAGACATTATTTATACAATGGTTCATTTGGGGTTAGAACTGGTGTTCCTGGTCAGTGTTGTTTAAGGTCAGTGATAGCCAAGTACTTAGGTCACTTGACCACCTCTAATTTCAAGACATGAGATCTCTGTGTAAGTGTCTCTGACCTTAACATACTTGTTATTGACTTTCTTTAACATATCTTTACTATTGCAGAAACTACCAATTACAATGTAAGGACTGTTGACTATGTCTCCCCAGTACCAATGTCTTGCTACACTAGTACCACTACCACCTGATTGAATGATAGCTCCATTACCTAATGTACAGTTACTATTCACATAAGGAGCATCATCTTGTAATTAAAATGCAATTCCAATCTCTGAACATACACCCTAGAGTTAATTGTAGAAACCTTGAGAGAGAGAGAGAGAGAGAGAGAGAGAGAGAGAGAGACAGACAGACAGAGAGACAGAGAGAGAGAGAGAGAGAGAGAGAGAGAGACAGACAGACAGAGAGACAGAGAGACAGAGAGACAGAGACAGAGAATGAGAGATTACAAACAAACACATATCTAATACCATATCTTGTAGTTTCATATGATAGTTCCAGTCAAAGACTCCACTCCTAGCATCATAACCTTGTGTCAGATAATGTTGTAATTGACCCTCCCTAGAAAGAGAAATTCGGACAACACACACGACATACATTTTGACATTACTAAAGTAACTTACCAATGTTGTCTAATATCAAACACTTTCTCATCAGGATTTCTCTAAAATTTAAAAATACCTTCTAACATATCCTGTTCTCTAAACTACAAATGTGATACATACAAATTATTAATATAATTGACTTACTTTTAATAAAGTCACATCAATTAAAGGTAAATGATGAGTTAAGTAATCATGATCTGTAATAATTCTGTAGTACCATATAATATGATAATAAGTGATTATGTATTTCATTTACTTTATGAGTTCTGTTGATTTTTCTCTCACATAATGTGCAGTCTGAGCTCATATCAATGAGTTACCAAATAGCTCTAGAAAGATTTCTTGTTTTTTCCATATGTGTGTAAGCGAGAGAAAGAGAGAGTTTAACATGAAGTATATCGCACAGTATGATATCTTGTGTGCCAACCTTATCTTGAGGTTCATAAAAGAGAGCTAGAAACAAAATATGTCTGGCTATCACTTCTAAATTGCTCTCAATAATGTAGAACTATAATAATATTAAGAATTGTAAGACTCGTAATGAATATTAACAACTAATTAATAACATACATGAAGAGGCTGACCATACTGACAATAATTGCCACCTGCTATTGTTTTCATTACATGACAAAGATCACCTGCCCCTACTAATAAAATATTAATGACATCTATAGGAGACAAATTTTAAAGTCATATCATAATCACAAGGTGCATAGAGACCTTGTTTAGTGATCTCATTAGAAGCTAATGAAGAAGAGAGTGAGAAAAGATCAAGTGCTTGACTAAAACACCACCAATTTTATTGAGCCAAATCTTTCAGTACTACTAGCCCATATAAATGGTATGAGTTGGCCTCTAACTGTTTTCCAAGATACTCCCTAGAGAGAGAGAAAGAGAGAGAGAGAGAGAGGGAGGGAGAAAGAGAGAGAGAGAGAGAGAGAGAGAGAGAGAGAGACAGAGAGAGAGAGACAGAGAGAGAGACAGAGAGAGTTATGAAAATGACTTCTCTTCTACTTACCAATTCTGTATTATCATCTTCTGCATAGGCGGATGAGGCATTTATATTTTGGGGGGCTCACACCATAACTATGTGATGAATATGCAGACACGAATGTACACATAATACAGAAACTATGTTTGATATAATCACAATCAGTATTACCAACATTAATTTAAAATGTACCAAAGTATTTCCTTTACTCATCATTTACCATAACAAATTCCTTAGCTATTTCAACAAGATCACACTCATTAGTTATGCATTTGTGTACAAATTTTTTCCCGTCATTGTGGCCTGCAAATACGTCAAAACTTTTGACAGTTTCATCAACACCAATAAGATTAACTTAGATTCTTTTTGTGGGGTAAGTAGCAAGCAATAAAAATTTGGGGGGGGGGGGGGCTGAGCCCCCTCTTTCTAAATATTGGGGGGCTCTAGTCCCTCCAGCCCCCACCTTCAGCCTCCTATGTTCTGTATTGAGATCAAATCTTGCATACAAACTTCAGTGTTGCTATGATTAACAAGATTCATAACCACCTCTTTAGCTCCAAGTTTATCAATAACACTTCATATAATAAGTGAAACATTAAAAATGATAGGGTGGTACCAATATCCACTCATTTGTCCATTCTCCATCTATCTGTCCATCTGTTTGAGGTTGTCATGTATCCATCCAAATTCCATCTATCCATTCATTCATACTTACTTCTTGCCTCGAGGATAATATCGGACATATTCTCCCAAGTCATGTGACGCTACAGCTATAGCTAAAGGATTTTGTGACTCTTTTAATATTGCTACTAGCATTCTATTAAAAATAAGAATAAACAACACAAACAATGTCTACTAGATCTTACCGCAACAATTCATAATCATTATTGTTGAGTTTTGTAACATTCTCTACAGAGAAATATCACATGTATATTGTGTGTGTGTGTTTGTGTGTGACATATATATGTACATGTACATATACTTATACGTGTATATGTGACATGTATATTGTATAGTGGAGAATCCCAAATCAAGGATCCCCACACTATATTTAGGACACTGGCGAAACATCTTCACTTCTACATTCTGGATTCTAGCTCTTTTTTAATATATTGCAACCTCTATATTGAGAGGACACACACTATACAAAGGTGTCAACCTTTATATTGAGAGGACACCATTATACAAAGGAGTCAACCTCTATATTGAGAGGACACCACTATACAAAGGAGTCAACCTCTATATTGAGAGGACAACACTATACAAAGGTGTCAACCTTTATATTGAGAGGACACCATTATACAAAGGAGTCAACCTCTATATTGAGAGGACACCACTATACAAAGGAGTCAACCTCTATATTGAGAGGACAACACTATACAAAGGTGTCAACCTTTATATTGAGAGGACACCATTATACAAAGGAGTCAACCTCTATATTGAGAGGACACCACTATACAAAGGTGTCAACCTCTATATTAAGAGGACACCACTATGCAAAGGAGTCAACCTCTATATTGAGAGGATACACACTATACAAAGGAATCAACCTCTATATTGAGAGGACACCATTATACAAAGGAGTCAACCTCTATATTGAGAGGACACCACTATACAAATAGTCACTCTACATTGAAAGGACACCATTATACAAAGGAGTCAACCTTTATATTGAGAGGACACCATTATACAAATGAGTCAACCTCTATATTGAGAGGACACCACTATACAAAGGAATCAACCTCTATATTGAGAGGACACCATTATACAAAGGAGTCAACCTCTATATTGAGAGGACACCACTATACAAATAGTCACTCTACATTGAAAGGACACCATTATACAAAGGAGTCAACCTTTATATTGAGAGGACACTATTATACAAATGAGTCAACCTCTATATTGAGAGGACACCACTATACAAAGGAATCAACCTCTATATTGAGAGGACACCATTATACAAAGGAGTCAACCTCTATATTGAGAGGACACCACTATACAAATAGTCACTCTACATTGAAAGGACACCATTATACAAAGGAGTCAACCTTTATATTGAGAGGACACTATTATACAAATGAGTCAACCTCTATATTGAGAGGACACCACTATACAAATGAGTCAACCTCTATATTAAGAGGACACCGCTATACAAAGGAGTCAACCTCTATATTGAGAGGACACCACCATACAAAGGAGTCAACCTCTACATGAGATGACACCGCTATACAAAGGAGTCAACCTCTATATTGAGAGGACACCACTATACAAAGGATTGGTCCCCAAAGCTTGTTTGAGTTTACGTGACTCACCCAAAATTTGTCAGATTTATGGACTGTACTCCATCGTATTCTTTGTTACGCAGTACTCGTGATGTATTCCTTACCTTAGATCTTGTAGAGATAACTTCAACTTTTCGTATAAGAACTGAACATCTTCAAAGTCAGTATCATCCAATGACTTAGACTCCAGGACACTCAATAATTCAATAGTACAATAATGAGTTACTTGAGAGGTGGCTTTCATTTCTTTGTAATAATTTGAATTGTACACTGCAAGTAGCTCTACTATACCAGTAGGGAAATATACTTTATTTATTAGACTGAAACACACTTTTCCAAAATTATTTTCAAATTGTGAAGTTTGTCTGTTCTGTCTTCTAAGCTACTATAGTATGTCCAAGTTGAGAAGAGCTCCTTATTAAAAAAAGGGTGTTTTATGCATGGAATGTAAGGTGAGATATTTTTTTATTTTATTTTATTTATTTTTTTATAATAATAATAGTCATAATAGAACATTTGTTCATGTAAATAGAATTGTAATTTTCAATTTCCTCGTGACACACGGCTGACTTCTTGAGGAGCTAACTTTGACAAGATGTTTTCCCTACAGAAGCACAACAAACAACTCCTTTAAAATCAATACAAATATATCCTTACAATAAAATCTGTGAACAATCATCGAAACATTTCTCAGTGCTCATAAAAGCACACCCATTGACATCACAAACATAACTTCTACCATTTGATCGTAATAGATCGAATCCAACATGTGTTTGCTGTAAGTACAACATAGAGGATATAACAGCTTGTAGTATTAATTGCAATAGATTAAATGTAATTTTAATGACAATCATCATGTTTTCACATACTTTAATTAGAAAGTCTGCAAACTGCATGCAAACTTTTTATTCAGTGTTCTTAATATTAATTATTCTATTACATATTATAAAGCCAGAACAAGGTTACCACTTCCTTAAAAAATGTTTTTGTTTCTTAAGTAATTAAATCTCTAATTGAAGTGATGGATGTAATACTTAATTCTAATTCTATTAATTAGATAACCTGATAATTAGAGATCACTTGTAATTCTAATCAATGATCATACAAACGTTAATTGCAATAAGCCTGACTCATAGTATATTATTTAGTAGTACTACCTTAAAAATTGACCACACTTTATGACCAATTATCTTTTCCTGTGGAGTTAACAAGATAGGATAACGTTTCTCCTTTCCTTGTTTGTCACGATCAACCCAACCGCATGCCTGTGAAAGGTATTCTATTAAAGGAACAAAAAACTGTCTATTTACTGGAGATCTTCGGACTTCAGAATGGAAATAATCCGGTCCTGCAAAATATACCTGTGTCAAATGATAACTATTAAATTTGCATTAGAAACGTGTTGTGATCATTTCAAATATTGATGCCTCATTTCAGTATTTGATACCATAAAAGTACTTTAATAACCTGCATGGCCTATCCCATATTTCTTAGAAGGGTAGCCTGTAGAGGCCATGACTAGCCACATTTTTAAATAATTAGTTAAAATAGTTGTCCATGGCCTGCAAGTTGTAACAGTTACATGGACAGGTAAGAATGTATTATGAAATGTGGTTTGAAATAAAAACATTATTGCTAGTATCTACAATGTTATGCTTACTTTCAATTCAAGACCACCAGTTGAAATAAATTCTTGATAGATATATGATCCTTCTCTTCTGATAGTACTCTCACTGGAATAGACACTGTAAGAATTAATTATTCCAGTACATGGATTACATTTTGACAACCTTTCTAAGTAGCCAGAATCACGAGATAATCGCTGTGATCCTCCACCATCTTTAGTTGGTAAGTAAAGGTAAACATTGTGATCTTCTGCAAATACTGGCTTCTCTACAAATGGTTTACGAAATATGCGTCCTTTTATTTCAAGTGTGTCATCATCAATCTCCACCACATCAGTGCTGTGACTGTCACCATCGCTACGATCTACTACAATATAGGGTGGTACATCAATACCATCTTTCTCCAACAGATTATATATAATGCGTCTATGATCAAAGACATATGTTGCAGTACTAACATCACACATAATTCTACCTGTCCATTAGATAATATTGTTTCTCAAGATCATTAATAACCAGTTTTGGCTGCTTGAGTTCAACATATCTTATGGCTTTGTCAAGGGGAAAACCCTACATTCATAACAATATTAAAAGTTGTTAAGTAAAACAATTACCTTGGAATACATTGCAATGAATGCATCACAGTATGGCCATTTCTCAACGGGAGTGTTATGGATAGTGTCGTTGGTAAAGATAAAGACACGTACATGCTCATTTGTAGCAATACGAGAGAAGATGTATTGTGGTGGGTTTGAAAAAATCTAGAGTAATAAAAAACTCATTATAAAAATTAGGTGGTATTTTAATTAACTATAATCTAGAGTAACATGCAATCAATTTTAAGATACTATCGAAGATGTATTAAAATTAATTAATATAATGAAGCATTACATTTCGTATTGCCAAAGTTTTAGTTATAGTGTAAAAAATTTCTATAATTATTTCAGACACAGTACACTGCAAACAAGCAAGAAACTGTGACTATCTCATTGACATTGATCCACACCTCAACATTATCAACAAGCAAGTCCAGACCTTTTAATTGAAAGGATATTAATTGCTGGAGTATATTATTTAGTTTAAAAGCTGACAATTACAATGTTGATTATCAATACTATGCAACTATTCAATAAGACAGGATATGTAATGTCTGAATACAAGTGTTATTATATATGTTGTACAGAGTGTAGTTTCCTTGTACTAATTGTATTGGCCTAATATACTGATGGACTATATTTCTACAAGCATTACATGTTATGATACCACTAGACTTTGTACAATACAATGAAGTGGTGTAGAACACCTCAAACATTATTGCAATAGAATGAATGAATTCAAGAGAATATAGTCAGTGACTATTATACTCAATAATCAGAACAAAGAATGATCGAAGATCTGATCACTCTAATGACTTCCAATGAACATCATGACAATCACACAAGAATTGTTTACTTATAGAATAAGAAGACAGAGATTTTATGCACTAGTCCGTACTATTGACTGACCAATACCTTTTCCTCCATAGCACATACACCAATTAAAACTCCTTCAAATTCTCCAGTCAACGCATCCATGTCTGTATCCAAATACAATTTAGGAGGCAAAAGTCTTGTTGATGAAGAATCCTTAGCTGACGATGTCGCCATTATCACAACAGCTAGGCCGTGATGGACAGCTAAACAAACTCAACGTATAGCGACTTGCTATGCTGATTTTAATGTCCAGTGAGGAGTGTCTCTAACAATGAGCATATATTATATTCACAGGTCTCTTGACAGCTCTGTAGAAATTATAAATGAAGTCTGCAAACATTGTGTTTACATTTACATGAACATAGTGTACATGTAAATGAAGTTTGCAAACATTGTGTTTACATTTACATGTACATAATGTACACATGTGGCTTATTCACTTATGACTTGTTCTAATTCATTGCAATGTATTCAGATGGTCTTCCTGGAACTCTCTAGCCATTATTTATACAATGGTTCATTTGGGGTTAGAACTGGTGTTCCTGGTCAGTGTTGTTTAAAGTCAGTGATAGCCAAGTACTTAGGCCACTTGACCACCTCTAATTTCAAGACATGAGATCTTTCTTAATCCTGACCTTAACATATTTGTCATTGACTTTCTTTAAATATCTTTACTATTGCAGAAACCTATGAGAGAGAGAGAGAGAGAGAGAGGGTGGGTAAGAGAGGATGGGAGAGGGAGAGGGAGAGAGAGAGACAGAGAAAGGTAGAGACAGAGAGAGACAGAGAGACAGAGAGAAAGAGAGAGACAAAGAGAGAGAGAGAGAGAGACAGAGAATGAGAGATTACAAACAAAGACATATCTAATACCATCTCTTGTAGTTTCATATGATAGTCCCAGTCAAAGACTCCACTCCTAGCATCATAACCCTGTGCTAGATAATGTTGTAATCAACCCTCCCTAGAAAGAGAAATTCGGACAACACACATGACATACATCTTGACATTACTAAAGTAACTCACCAGTGATGTTGAATATCAAACGTTTTCTCATCAGGATTTCTCCAAAATTTAAAAATACCTTCTAACATATCCTGTTCTTTAAACTACAAATGTGATACATACAAATTATTAATATAATTGACTTACTTTTAATAAAGTTACATCAATTAAAGGTAATGATGAGTTAAGTAATCTTGATCTGTAATGAATCTGTAGTACCATATAATATGATCATAAGTGATACATGAAGAGGCTGACCATACTGACAATAATTGCCACGTGGTATTGTTTTCATTACATGACGAAGATCACCTGCCCCTACTAATAAAATATTAATGACATCTATAGGAGACAAATATTAAAGTCACATGATAATCACATGGTGTATAGACCTTGTTTAGTGATCTCATTAGAGGCTGATGAAGGAGAGAGTGAGAGAAGATCAAGTACTTGACTAAACCCCACCAATTTATTGAGCCAAATCCATCAGTACTAGTAGCCATCGTCAAGTAATAACTCATAGCATAGTAAATGGTATGAGTTGGTATCTAACTGTTTACCAAGATACTCCCTAGAGAAAGAGAGAAAGAGAGAAAGAGAGAGAGAGAGTAAAAGAGAGAGAGAGAGAGAGAGAGAGAGAGAGAGAGAGAGAGAGAGAGAGAGTTATAGTAACAAAAATGACTTCTCTTCTACTTACCAATTCTGTACCATTATCTTCTGTATTGAAAGCGAATCTTGCATACAAACTTCAGTGTTGCTATGATTAACAAGATTCATAACCAACTCTTTAGCTCCAAGTTTATCAATAACACTTCATATAATAAGTGAAACATTAAAAATGATAGGGTGGTACCAATATCCACTCATCTGTCCATTCTCCATCTATCTGTCCATCTGTTTGAGGTTGCCATGTATCCATCCAAGTTCCATCTATCCATTCATTCATACTTATTTCTTGCCTTAAGGATAATATCGGACATATTCTCCCAAGTTGTGTAACACTACAGCTATAGCTAAAGGATTTTGTGACTCTTTTAATATTGCTACTAACATTCTATTAAAATTAAGAATAAACAACACAAACAATGTCTACTAAATCTTACCTCAACAATTCATAATCATTATTGTTGAGTTTTGTAACATTCTCTACAGAGAAATATCACATGTACTTTGTGTGTGTGTGTTTGTGTGTGACATGTATATGTACATGTACATATACTTATACATGTATATGTGACATGTATATTGTATAGTGGAGAATCCCAAATCAAGGATTCCCACACTATATTTAGGACACTGGCGAAACATCTTCACTTCTACATTCTGGATTCTAGCTCTTTTTTAATATATTGCAACCTCTATATTGAGAGGACACCACTATACAAAGGAGTCAACCTCTATATTGAGAGGACACCACTATACAAAGGAGTCAACCTCTATATTGAGAGGACACCACCATACAAAGGAGTCAACCTCTACATTGAGAGGACACCACTATACAAAGGAGTCAACCTCTACATGAGATGACACCGCTATACAAAAGGAGTCAACCTCTATATTGAGAGGACACCACTATACAAAGGAGTCACTCTACAATGAGAGGACACCACTATACAAAGGAGTCAACCTCTATATTGAGAGGACACCACCATACAAAGGAGTCAACCTCTACATTGAGAGGACACCACTATACAAAGGAGTCAATCTCTACATGAGATGACACTGCTATACAAAGGAGTCAATCTCTACATGAGATGACACCGCTATACAAAGGAGTCAACCTCTATATTGAGAGGACACCACTATACAAAGGAGTCAACCTCTATATTGAGTGGACACCACTATACAAAGGAGTCAAACTCTGCATTGAGAGGATACCACTATACAAAGGAGTCAAACTCTGCATTGAGAGGACACCCTTATACAAAGGATTGGTCCCCAAAGCTTGTTTGAGTTTACATGACTCACCCAAAATTTGTCAGATTTATGGACTGGACTCCATCATAATCTTTGTTACTCAGTTAGTACTCGTGATGTATTCCTTACTTTAGATCTTGTAGAGATAACTTCAACTTTTCGTATAAGAACTGAACATCTTCAAAGTCAGTATCATCCAATGACTTAGACTCCAGGACACTCAATAATTCAATATAATAGGACACTCAATACCTAATACATGTATAACAACATGTATATCATCAATATAATTCAATATAATAGGACACTCAATACCTAATACATGTATAACAACATGTATATCATCAATATAATTCAATATAATAGGACACTCAATACCTAATACATGTATAATAACATGTATATCATCAATATAATTCAATATAATAGGACACTCAATACCTAATACATGTATAACAACATGTATATCATCAATATAATTCAATATAATAGGACACTCAATACCTAATACATGTATAACAACATGTATATCATCAATATAATTCAATATAATAGGACACTCAATACCACTAATAGAACCTGATCGTGTTGTCATCGATTGTATGGAGCACTTACAGTAATTAGTTGATATCACAAAGTTCATTTTAGTTAATAATTAACCCTTGCTGATCCAGAAATGATCAACCAAAATAATAATAATAACTATATTATCAGTCAAGACATTATAAAATTTGAAAAATAAATTATGTGAATAAGATCATATAATTAATAAATATTGATAATCATCAATTTATCAATATAATACAAAAAATTTATAATATAAAAATATCTAAACATCATAAATAATTATCTAAATCTTTAAATGTTTATAGCAGTTTGATCACTTGTGATAAAGTTAATTAAAATGGAGGCTAAATTTCCTTCTAAATCAAGAAGTCTGTTAGTAAATGCAGTTGCAGTCATTTGTACACAACACTCATTAGATGCATATATCTATTGAAACAAATTTAATTCTAAACACATTATCAATTAATATTACCTTAACATTATGATGATAAAGACTGTGAAGTCTCACCAAACCAGACCCAAGGAGATTAGAATATTCTCTAGGATACATACAACGAAATGCTTTCCCTAGTTCTTGAGCATGATTTAGTCCAACTGATGTAGCTTCACTATAGCAGTAGGGAAATATACTTTATTTATTAGACTGAAACATACTTTTCCAAAATTGTTTTCAAATTATGAAGTTTGTCTGTCTTGTCTTCTAAACTACTAGTTTCTTCATTATCCAGTAACACCTGTACAATCTCAAGCACATTCTAAATAGTAAAAGTTACTCTCAATTTGAATTTTAATCCAGTAATCAATTGAAAATCCACCTGCAAATCTTTTGCCTTTGTAATTTTCAGATGTCCATTCATGTATCCTCCAAGTTCCTTGAACAAGGTAAAGAAATCATTGTGTGTAACTATTATTTCCATTTCTTGTTTAGGTGTGTGATCAGTAGGACATATTATACCAATAATAGAGCGTAGCTTAAACCTATACATTATACATGCAAGATGTACTGAATAAAAGGGACAAGAAATTCGCTGACTATGTGTTGGATGAAGTGAATGGAATAGGAAATGGTATTTTTGGAGGAGTTAAATAGTCCATTGAATGTGGCTCAACAGAAGTTACATACTGAGGAGCTAACTTTGACAAGATGTTTTCCCTACAGAAGCACATCAAACAACTCCTTTAAGATCAATACAAATATATCCTTACAATAAAATCTGTGAACAATCATCAAAACATTTCTCAGATTTCATAAAAGCACACCCATTGACATCACAAACATAACTTCTACCATTTGATCGTAATAGATCGAATCCACCAAGTGTTTGCTGTAAGTACAACATAGAGGATATAACAGCTTGTAGTATTAATTGCAATAGATTAAATGTAATTTTAATGACAATTATCATGTTTTCACATACTTTAATTAGAAAGTCTGCAAACTGCATGCAAACTTTTTTATTCAGTGTTCTTAATATTAATTATTCTGTTGCATATTATAAAGCCAGAACAAGGTTACATTTCCTTAAAAAATGTTTTTGTTTCTTAAGTAATTAAATGTTTAATTGAATTGATGGATGTAATACTTAATTCTAATTCTATTACTTAGATAACCTGATAATTAGAGATTACTTGTAATTCTAATCAATGATCATACAAACGTTAATTGCAATAAGCCTGACTCATAGTATATTATTTAGTAGTACTACCTTAAAAATTGACCACACTTTATGACCAATTATCTTTTCCTGTGGAGTTAACAAGATAGGATAACGTTTTTCCTTTCCTTGTTTGTCACGATCAACACTTCCACATGCCTGTGAAAAGTATTCTATTAAAGGAACAAAAAACAGTCTATTTACTGGAGATCTTCGGACTTCAGAATGGAAATAATCTGGTCCTGCAAAATATACCTGTGTCAAATGATAACTATTAAATTTGCATTAGAAACCTGTGATCATTTAAAATATGATGCCTCATTTCAGTATTTGATACCATATAAGTACTTTAATAACCTGCATGGCCTATCCCATATTTCTTAGAAAGGTAGCCTGTAGAGGCCATGACTAGCCACATTTTTAAATAATTAGTTAAAATAGTTGTCCATTGCCTGCAAGTTGTAACAGTTACATGGACAGGTAAGAATGTATTATGAAATGTGCTTTGAAATAAAAACATTATTGCTAGTATCTACAATGTTATGCTTACTTTCAATTCAAGACCACCAGTTGAAATAAATTCTTGATAGATATATGATCCTTCTCTTCTGATAGTACTCTCACTGGAATAGATACTATAAGAATTAATTATTCCAGTACATGGATTACATTTTGACAACCTTTCTAAGTAGCGAGAATCACGAGATAATCGCTGTGACCCTCCACCATCTTTAGTTGGTAAGTAAAAGTAAACATTGTGATTTTCTGCAGATACTGGCTTCTCTACGAATGGTTTATGAAATATGCGTCCTTTTATTTCAACTGTGTCATCATCAATCTCTACTACATCAGTGCTGTGACTGTCACCATTGCTACGATCTACTACAATATAGGGTGGTACATCAATACCATCTTTCTCCAACAGATTATATATAATGCGTCTATGATCAAAGACATATGTTGTAATACTAACATCACACATAATTCTACCTGTCCATTAGATAATATTGTTTCTCAAGATCATTAACAACCAGTTTAGGGTGCTTGAGTTCAACATACCTTATGGCTTTGTCAAGGGGAAAACCCTACATTCATAACAATATTAAAAGTTGTTAAGTAAAACAATTACCTTGGAATACATTGCAATGAATGCATCACAGTATGGCCATTTCTCAACGGGAGTGTTATGGATAGTGTCGTTGGTAAAGATAAAGACATGTACATGGTCATTTGCAGCAATTCGAGAGAAGATGTATTGTGGCGGCTTTGAAAAAATCTAGAGTAATAAAAAACTCATTATAAAAATTAGGTGGTAATTTAATTAACTATAATCTAGAGTAACATGCAATCAATTTTAAAATACTATTGAAGATGTATTAAAATTAATTAATATAATAAAGCACTACATTTCATATTGCCAAAGTTTTAGTTATAGTGCAAAAAAAATTTATAATTACTTCAGACACAAACAAGCAAGAAATTGTGACTATTTCTTTGACATTAATCCACACCTCAACATTATCAACAAGCAAGTCCAGAACTTATATTGAAAGGATATTAATTGTTGGAGTATATTATTTAGTTTGAAAGCTGACAATTACAATGTTGATTATCAATACTAAGCAACTATACAATAAGACAGGATATGTAATGTCTGAATACAAGTGTTATTATATATGTACAGAGTGTAGTTTTCTTGTACTAATTGTATTGGCCTAATATATTGATGGACTATATTTCTACAAACATTACATGTTATGATACCACTAGACTTTGTACAATACAATGAGGTAGTGTAGAACACCTCAAACATTATTGCAATAGAATGGATGAATTCAAGAGAATATAGTCAGTGACTATTATACTCAATAAACAGAACAAAGAATGACCAAAGATCTGATCACTCTAATGGCTTCCAATGAACATCATGACAATGTCACAAGAATTGTTTACTTATAGAATAAGAAGACAGAGATTTTATGCACTAGTCTGTACTATTGATAGCCCAATACCTTTTCCTCCATAGCACATACACCAATTAAAACTCCTTCAAATTCTCCAGTCAATATATCCATGTCTGTATCCAAATACAATTTAGGAGGCAAAAGTCTTGTTGATGAAGAATCCTTAGCTGACGATGTCGCCATTATCACAACAGCTAGGCTGTGATGGACAGCTAAACAAACTCAACGTATAGTGACTCGCTATGCTGATTTTAATGTCCAGTGAGGAGTGTCTCTAACAATGACCATATATTATATTCACAGATCTCTTGACAGCTCTGTACAAAGTATAAATTAAGTCTGCAAACATTGTGTTTACATTTACATGAACATAGTGTACATGTAAATGAAGTTTGCAAACATTGTGTTTACATTTACATGTACATAATGTACACATGTGGCTTATTCACTTATGACTTGTTCTAATTCATTGCAATGTATTCAGATGGTCTTCCTGGAACTCTCTAGCCATTATTTATACAATGGTTCATTTGGGGTTAGAACTGGTGTTCCTGGTCAGTGTTGTTTAAAGTCAGTGATAGCCAAGTACTTAGGCCACTTGACCACTTCTAATTTCAAGACATGAGATCTTTCTTAATTGACCTTAACATATTTGTCATTGACTTTCTTTAACATATCTTTATTATTGCAGGAACTTATGAGAGAAAGAGAGAGAAAGAGAGAGAGAGGGTGGGTAAGAGAGGATGGGAGAGGGAGGGAGAGAGAGAGAGAGAGAGAGAGAGAGAGAGAGAGAGAGAGAGAGACAAGAGAGAGAGAGAGAGAGAGAGAGAGAGAGAGAGAGAGAGAGAGAGAGAGACAAAGAGAGAGAGAGAGAGAGAGAGAGAGAGAGAGAGAGAGAGACAGAGAGAAAGAGAGAGAGACAAAGAGAGAGAGAGAGATGGAGAGAGAGAGACAGAGAGAGAGAGAGAGAGAGAGAGAGACACACACACACACACACAGAAAGAGAGAGAGAGAGAGAGAGAGACAGAGAGATTACAAACAAACACATATCTAATACCATCTCTTGTAGTTTCATATGATAGTCCCAGTCAAAGACTCCACTCCTAGCATCATAACCTTGTGCCAGATAATGTTGTAATCAACCCTCCCTAGAAAGAGAAATTCAGACAACACACATGACATACATATTGAGATTATTAAAGTAACTCACCAATGTTGTTGAATATCAAACATTTTCTCATCAGGATTTCTCCAAAATTTAAAAATACCTTCTAACATATCCTGTTCTTTAAACTACAAATTTGATACATACAAATTATTAATATAATTGACTTACTTTTAATAAAGTCACATCAATTAAAGGTAAATGATGAGTTAAGTAATCATGATCTGTAATAATTCTGTACTACCATATAATATGATCATAAGTGATTGTATATTTCATTTACTTTACGAGTTTTGTTGATTTTTCTCTCACATAATGTGCAGTCTGAGCTCGTATCAATGAGTTACCAAATAGCTCTAGAAAAATTTCTGTTTTTTATATGTGTGTAAGCGAGAGAAAGAGAGAGTTTAACATGAAGTATATCACACAGTATGATACCTTGTAGTTGTGTGCCAACCTTATCTTGAGGTTCATAAAAGAGAGCTAAAAACAAAATATGTCTGGCTATCACTTCTAAATTGCTCTCAATAATGTAGAACTATAATAATATTAAGAAGAATTATAAGACTTGTAATGAACATTAACAACTAATTAATAACATACATGAAGAGGCTGACCATACTGACAATAATTGCCACCTGGTATTGTTTTCATTACATGACAAAGATCACCTGCCCCTACTAATAAAATATTAATGACATCTATAGGAGACATATATTAAAGTCACATGATAATCACATGGTGCATAGACCTTGTTTAGTGATCTCATTAGAAGCTAATGAAGAAGAGAGTGAGAGAAGATCAAGTGCTTGACTAAAACACCACCAATTTTATTTAACTCATAGCATACCAATTCTGTACCATCATCTTCTGTATTGAGAGCAACATTAAAAATGATAAGGTGGTACCAGTATCCATTTATTTGTCCATTCTCCATCTATCTGTCCATTTGTTTGAGGCTGCCATGTATCCATCGAAATTCCATCTATTCATTCATTTCCACTAATACATTATGATCATGTTGTCATGGATTGTATGGAGGACTTACAGTAATTAGTTGTTGATATCACAAAGTTCATTTTAATTAATAATTAACCCTTGCTGATCCAGAAATGATCAACCAAAATAATTATATTTTTAGTCAAGACATTGTAAAATTTGAAAAATAAGTTATGTAAATAAGATCATATAATTCTAATAAATATTGATAATTATCAATTTATCAATAATTATAATACAAAAATTTATAATATAAAAATATCTAAACATCATAAATAATTATCTAGATCTTTGAATCCAGTGATATTTTTTGATCTTCAACACTTAATTTGGTTAAAAATATATCCATATTTTGTAATGGTGCTGAACAAACAGGAACAAATGGCTCTATCATTAAACTTGAAAATCCTGTATTAATTTAAAAATAACTTGTATACATTTGATTATTATAGTTTGTACCATAATGACAGTGACTCTCCAAAGACAAGTTGTCATCAACAGTTAAGTCTTTGGTCAATAGTTTTCCTTCTTTTAAAGTATGTGAAATACAAGATGTGTATTCTCCTTTTAATAGTATTTCTCTCATAGACTTAACTCCATGGCTGACATATGTTTTGACAAATAAACAATTTTGTGAAGGTTCAGAAATGTCTTCAAGTACCATAAAAACAACTTGTGCTAAGTGATTAAGTTCATGGTGGTCTTCTAACATGTTGACAGATGATGTCCATCTGACATCCTTAAAACAAATAAACTTCAATACAGTTTGTAATTCAACTTAAATTACAGCAACAGTCAATAGTTAAGGTCACTTACTGATATCAAACTGCCATATTTTAAACCATTTATCAAAGAATCAATGTGTAATTTATCAGTGAAATAGAACCTTGTTCTAACACTGCTTTTAGAACTAGTGTTGATTTCTCTGCATGATTTTCTATAAAATAATACATCACTATTGGTATATTACTAACTCTGGATCTAAATGTTGAAGAAAATTGCTATCATTATTTGAGGATATGTGCCTCAAATCTGCTATGATCTTCTGTAATAATAATTTGCATACTTTCTGACTAATGCTCAATTTCTCATCAATAGTAATTCCACATTTCTATTGAAAAAAACAGAAAAAAGATATATTTGTTAATTTAGTTAATTTACCTGAGGTATGACAATGTCAGCTAAATGTATTACATTTTTATATATAGAAAGACCATACTGGAAAGTCAGTGTACTAACAAATACATATAAACATATAGTTAACAATAGATTATAATAATACCTGTTATGTTGTAAGTCATATTTGATACCATCATAAATATCATGAATTTTATTAATATTGAATTTCCCACTTGCAAGACAAAATTCTTCATGTAATTTTGACCACCGACTGATCATCTGATCCAGTGTTTCACCTTGATACAATACAACTAAGAGAATAATATGATAGCTTTATAAAGACTGATATTGTTGGACTAACCATTAGGATGGTATAAAGAAATATTGTGTAGTTCTTGTAAGAATTGACTAATACAATAAGACACTGTCTCACATGCTTTATGTGGGTTCTTAATAGCATGAGCAACATCCATTAAAGACTGTGACAGAGTTGGAGCTAACTAAATTATTTAGATCATATAGTTATATACAATTAATGACATTTACTTTATTCACAGATTCTTGGTTGAAATCTTCATTAGTTTGCATATATTGATGAACTGTCTGCTTCACTCTAAAATCACAATACAGTTAACAATGTTTCCTTTATCAGTCACAAGTACTTAGATAGTTCTTCTTCTGCAGTATCTGTTAATGTATCCAACATGTTTATAGCAGTTTGATCACTTGTGATGAAGTTATTTAAAATGGAGGCTAAATTTCCTTCTAAATCAAGAAGTCCGTTAGTAAATGCAGCTGCAGTCATTTGTACACAACACTCATTAGATGCATATATCTATTGAAACAAATTTAATTCTAAACATATTATCAATTAATATTACCTTAACATTATGATGATAAAGACTGTGAAGTCTCACCAAACCAGATCCAAGGAGATTGGAATATTCTCTAGGATACATACAACGAAATGCTTTCCCTAGTTCTTGAGCATGATTTAGTCCAACTGATGTAGCTTCACCACCCCATTTTAGAATTAGTAATAAAGCTGGAGCTGAAAAAGAAATTCAATCAAATTACAATAATGAGTTACTTGAAAGGTGGCTTTCATTTCTTTGTAATAATTTGAATTGTACACTGCAAGTAGCTCTACTATACCAGTAGGGAAATATACTTTATTTATTAGACTGAAACACACTTTTCCAAAATTGTTTTCAAATTGTGAAGTTTGTCTGTCTTGTCTTCTAAACTACTAGTTTCTTCATTATCCAGTAACACCTGCACAATCTCAAGCACATTCTAAATAGTAAAAGTTACCCTCAATTTGAATTTTAATCTGGTAATCAATTGAAAATCCACCTGCAAATCTTTTGCCTTTGTAATTTTCAGGTGTCCATTCATGTATCCTCCAAGTTCCTTGAACAAGGTAAAGAAATCATTGTGTGTAACTATCATTTCCATTTCTTGTTTAGGTGTGTGATCAGTGGGACATATTATACCAATAATAGAGCGTAGCTTAAACCTATACATTATACATGCAAGATGTACTGAATAAAAGAGACAAGAAATTTGCTAACTGTGTGTTAGATGAAGTGAATGGAATGGGAAATGGTATTTTTGGAGGAGTTAAATAGTCCATTGAATGTGGCTCAACAGAAGTTACATACTGAGGAGCTAACTTTGACAAGATGTTTTCCCTACAGAAGCACAACAAATAACTCCTTTAAGATCAAAACAAATATATCCTTACAACAAAATCTGTGAACAATCATCAAAACATTTCTCAGATTTCATAAAACTACACCCATTGACATCACAAACATAACTTGTACCATTTGATCGTAATATATCGAATCCACCAAGTGTTTGCTGTAAGTACAACATAGAGGATATAACAGCTTGTAGTGTTATTATTGTAATACACTAAATGTAATTTAATGACAATTATCAAGTTTACACATACTTTAATTAAAAAGTCTGTAAACTGGACACAAACATTTTTATTCAATTTCTTAATACTAATGATTTTGTTGCATATTATAAGGCCAGAACAAGGTTACCACTTCCTTAAAAGTTTTGTTTCTTAAGTAATTAAATGTTTAATTGAATTGATGGATGTAATACTTCATTCTACTTCTATTAATTAGATAACCTGATAATTAGAGATTACTTGTAATTCTAATCAATGGTCATACAAAAGTTAATTGCAACAAGCCTGACTCATAGTATATTATTTAGTAGTATTACCTTAAAAATTGACCACATTTTATGAGCAATTATCTTTTCCTGTGGAGTTAACAAGATAGGATAGCGTTTCTCCTTTCCTTGGTTGTCACGATCAACACCTCCACATGCCTGTGAAAAGTATTCTATTAAATGAACAAGAAAACAATCTATTTACCGGAGATCTTCGGACTTCAGAATGGAAATAATCTGGTCCTGCAAAATATACCTGTGTCAAATAATAACTATTAAATTTGCATTAGAAACCTGTTGTGATCATTTCAAATACTGATGCCTCATTTCAGTATTTGATACTATATAAGTACTTTAATAACCTGCATTGCTTATCCCATATTTTTGAGAAAGGTAGTCTGTAGAGGCCATGACTAGCCACATTTTTTAAATAATTAGTTAAAATAGTTGTCCATGGTCTCCAAGTTGTAACCATTACATGGACAGGTAAGAATGTATTATGAAATGTGGTTTGAAATGAAAACAATATTGCTAGTATTTACAATAATATACTTACTTTCACTTCGAGACTACCAGTTGAAATAAATTCTTGATAGATATATGATCCTTCTCTTCTGATAGTACTCTCACTGGAATAGACACTGTAAGAATTAATAATTACAGTACATGGATTACATTTTGACAACCTTTCTAAGCGAGAATCACGAGATAATCGCTGTGACCCTCCACCATCTTTAGTTGGTAAGTAAAAGTAAACATTGTGATCTTCTGCAGATACTGGTTTCTCTACGAATGGTTTATGAAATATGCGTCCTTTAATTTCAACTGTGTCATCATCAATCTCTACTACATCAGTGCTGTGACTGTCACCATCGCTACGATCTACTACAATATAGGGTGGTACATCAATACCATCTTTCTCCAACAGATTATATACAATGCGTCTATGATCAAAGACATATGTTGTAGTACTAACATCACACATAATTCTACCTGTCCATTAGATAATATTGTTTCTCAAGATCATTAACAACCAGTTTAGGCTGCTTGAGTTCAACATACCTTATGGCTTTGTCAAGGGGAAAACCCTACATTCATAACAATATTAAAAGTTGTTAAGTAAAACAATTACCTTGGAATAAATTGCAATGAATGCATCACAGTATGGCCATTTCTCAACAGGAGTGTTATGGATGGTGTCGTTGGTAAAGATAAAGACACGTACGTGCTCATTTGTAGCAATACGAGAGAAGATGTTTTGTGGCGACTTTGAAGAAATCTACATTAATAAAGAAGTCATCATAAAATTAGGTGGTATTTTAGTTAACTATAATTTAGAGTAACATGCAATCAATTTTAAAAATAATTAAAATAATAAAGCACTACGTTTCATATTGCCAAAGTTTTAGTTATAGTTAAAATTTTTTTATAATTATTTCAGACACAGTACACTGCAAACAAGCAAGAAACTGTGACTATCTCATTGACATTGATCCACACCTCAACATTATCAACAAGCAAGTACAGACCTTTTAATTGAAAGGATATTAATTACTGGAGTATATTAGTTAGTTCGAAAGCTGACAATTACAATGTTGATTATCAATACTAAGCAACTATACAATAAGACAGGATATGTAATGTCTGAATACAAGTGTTATTATATATGTACAGAGTGTAGTTTCCTTGTACTAATTGTATTGGCCTAATATACTGATGGACTATATTTCTACAAACATTACATGTTATGATACCACTAGACTTTGTACAATACAATGAGGTGGTGTAGAACACCTCAAACATTATTGCAATAGAATGAATGAATTCAAGAGAATATAGTCAGTGACTATTATATACTCATTAAACAGAACAAAGAATGATCGAAGATCTGATCACTCTAATGACTTCCAATGAATATCATGACAATGTCACAAGAATTGTTTACTTATAGAATAAGGTGACAGAGAGTTTATGCACTAGTCCGTACTATTGATAGCCCAATACCTTTTCCTTCATAGCACATACACCAATTAAAACTCCTTCAAATTCTTCAGTCAACGCATCCACGTCTGTATCCAAATACAATTTAGGAGGCAAAAGTCTTGTTGACGGAGAATCCTTAGCTGACGACGTCGCCATTATAACAAACAGCTAGGCCGTGACGGACAGCTAAACCAACTCAACGTATAGCGACTCGCTGTGTTGATTTTAATGTCCGTTACTGTATAGTGGGTGGACCACTAGAAGCGGGCGTAGCTGACATTGACCTGGCGTGGCTCTTACTTTGGTAATGAATAGTTTTATAATAATATAAAATTAATACTGTCAACAACAAGTGAATACAATTACAGCTAAATCTTCACTGACATCAACAGGAGTCTGAAATGAGAAAAAAATGACAAAAGTTGATAAATATACTTACACAGTACCTTAAATCCTAATGCATGAACCATACTAGTGACTTTCTTCACATACTCTTCTCTGTGTTCTTTCTTCAAGTCTAACATAAACCTATAGTACGTAGATCAGTCTTGTCATAAAGACAATATCATTACAAATTCCTTATTTGTTTGTGGTTTTCATAAAATGGCTAAAGTATGCATAGAAAAAGAGGGTAGCCGCTAATAATAGCAGCTGTATTTAATAGTTGAAGTACACTGTTAGATTCCAAGTGACATACATGTAGACTATATAGCAAATAGTATTATTTTGTACCTTGCGGTTTCACACACAAGATTACAATTGTCTGCTAGTGTAGTGCCCACTCCTCCTGGTAAATGGTGGACCATACTGTGTCATAGTACAAAGGAATAATGTCACTTATATAAAGTTAATAGTTGATATTATCACCTGTTTGAGAAGAATGCATAGTGGAAGAACTTTTGAAATTTGGCTTTCTTGCCGATATCGGAAGCTGAATTAAGAGGAAGGAATGTTACTTTACATGATCCTACACAAATTAAAACAATACACTATTGAGAACTATATAAGATAGTACCATTTAGTAGAGGACCAAGGAGAACCTCCTCTTCTTGTCCTTCGTTGATCTCTACTATGGTACCATTACTACTAGTGGGAATATTTTTTCCAGTGAGGAGTGTCTCTAACAATGAGTGTATATTATATTCACAGATCTCTTGACAGCTCTGTACAAAGTATAAATGATGTCTGCAAACATAATGTGTTACATTTACATGTACATAATGTACACATATGACTTATTCACTTATGACTTGTTCTAATTCATTACAATGTATTCAGATGGTCTTCTTGGAATTCTCTAGCCATTATTTATACAATGGTTCATTTGGGGTTAGAACTGGTGTTCTTGGTCAGTATTGTTTAAAGTCAGTGATAGCCAAGTACTTAGGTCACTTGACCACCTCTAATTTCAAGACATGAGATCTTTCTTAATCCTGACCTTAACATATTTGTCATTGACTTTCTTTAACATATCTTTATTATTGCTGGAAGTACCAAATACAATGTAAGGACTGTTGACTATGTCTCCCCAGTACCCACGTCTTGCTACACTAGTGCCACCACCCGATTGAATGATGGCTCCATTAGCTAATGTACGATTACTATTCTCATAAGGAGCATCATCTCGTAATTGAAATGCAATTCCAATCTCTCTCCAGTGAACATACTCCCTAGAGTTAATTGTAGGGACCTTGAGAGAGAGAGAGAGAGAGAGAGAGAGAGAGAGAGAGAGAGAGAGAGAGAGAGAGAGAGAGAGAGAGAGAGAGAGAGAGAGAGAGAGAGAGAGAGAGAGAGAGAGAGAGAGAGAGAGAATGAGAGATTACAAACAAACACATATCTAATACCATCTCTTGTAGTTTCATATGATAGTCCCAGTCAAAGACTCCACTCCTAGCATCATAACGCTGTGTCAGATAATGTCGTAATCGATCCTCCCTAGAAAGAGAAATTCAGACAACACATATGACATATATTTTGACATTACTAAAGTAACTCACCAATGTTGTTGAATATAAAACATTTTCTCATCAGGATTTCTCCAAAATTTAAAAATACCTTCTAACATATCACGTTCTTTAAACTAAAAATGTGATACATACAAATTATTAATATAATTGACTTACTTTTAATAAAGTCACATCAATTAAAGGTAAATGATGAGTTAAGTAATCATGATCTGTAATAATTCTGTAGTACCATATAATATGATCATAAGTGATTGTATAGTTCATTTACTTTATGAGTTCTGTTGATTTTTCTCTCACATAATGTGCAGTCTGAGCTCGTATCAATGAGTTACCAAATAGCTCTAGAAAAAGTTCTGTTTTTTCTATATGTGTGTTTGTGTGTGTGTGAGCAAGAGAGAGAGAGAGAGTTTAACATGAAGTATATCACACAGTATGATACCTCGTGTGCCGATCTTTTCTTGAGGTTCATAAAAAAGAGCTAAAAATAAAATATGTCTGGCTATCACTTCTAAATTGCTCTCAATAATGTAGAACTAAATATATGAAATAATAATATTAATACTGTAATTGCAATACTCATAATGAATGTTAACAACTAATTAATAACATACATGAAGGGGCTGACCATGCTGACGATAATTGCCACCTGCTATTGTTTTCATTACATGACGAAGATCACCTGCCCCTACTAATAAAATATTAATGGGATCTATATGAGACACATATTAAAGTCACATGATAATCACATGGTGCATAGACCTTGTTTAGTGATCTCATTAGAAGCTGATGAAGGAGAGAGTGAGAGAAGATCAAGTGCTTGACTAAAACCCCACCAATTTATTGAGCCAAATCCTTCAGTACTAGTAGCCATCGTCAAGGAAAACTGGTAGCAGGTGCTATATCTGTGTAGATAATCCGCCTCCTTTCAAATTTCGAAGGAGCACACACTTTAGATAACATTTTGGAGGTGTGGCTAATTATATATGCACAGTAACAGCTCTTAAAGATTGCATAATACTACCGAGTACTTGCCCCGATTATGTATATATTAATTTCTATTGGCAAAAACTAAGAGGTCAAATTTATGCACACATATATAACAGACAACTACAATTTAGACTGGTTACTATAGCAACATATCCATCACACACAGTTACACACCAATATTAATTGTATGATACAACTAAGAAATTATAAGTTATGTTCTAATAGTAATACACTATGTTATATTAGTATATACTATGTTATAAATGCTATGAGTTGGCCTCCAACTGTTTACCAAGATATTCCCTAGAGAGAGAGAGAGAGAGAGAGGAGAGAGAGAGAGAGAGAGAGAGAGAGAGAGAGAGAGAGAGAGAGAGAGAGAGAGAGAGAGAGAGAGAGAGAGAGAGAGAGAGAGAGAGAGAGAGAGAGAGAGAGAGTGACAGTAACGAAAATGACTTCTCTTCTACTTACCAATTCTGTACCATCATCTTCTGTATTGAGAGCAAAGCTTGCATACGAACTTCAGTGTTGCTATGATTAACAAGATTCATAACCACCTCTTTGGCTCCAAGTTTATCAATAACACTTCATATAATAAGTGAAACATTAAAAATGATAGGGTGGTACCAATATCCACTCATCTGTCCATTCTCCATCTATCTGTCCATCTGTTTGAGGTTGCCATGTATCCATCCAAATTCCATCTATCCATTCATTCATACTTACTTCTTGCCTCGAGGATAATATCGGACATATTCTCCCAAGTCATGTGACGCTACAGCCATAGCTAAAGGATTTCGTGACTCTTTTAATATTGCTACTAACAGTCTATTAAAAATAAGAATAAACAACACAAGCAATCTCCACTAGATCTTACCTCAACAGTTCATAATCATTATCGTTGAGTTTCGTAACATTCTCTCTCTACAGAGAAATATCATATATACTTGGTGTGTGTGTGACATATACATGTATAATTGTATATTGTATAGTGGAGAATCCCAAATCAAGGATGCCCACACTATATTTAGTACACTGGCTAAAACAACATCACTTCTTCATTCTGGATTCTAGTTCTTTTTTTAATATATTGCAACTTCTACATTGAGAGGACACCTCTATACAAAGAGTCACTCTATATTGAGAGGACACCACTATACAAAGGAGTCACTCTATATTGAGAGGACACCATTATACAAAGGAGTCACTCTACATTAAGAGGACACAAGTCACATCACTATACAAAGGATTGGTCCCCAAAGCTTGTTTAAATTTATATGACTCACCCAAAACTTGTCAGACTTATGGACTGGACTCCACCGTAGTCTTTGAGACTTCACTTCAGCAGCATACTCATCAAATGAGCTAGATATAAAGACAAGTTACTCAGTTAGTACTCGTGATGTATTCCTTACCTCAAATCTTGTAGAGATAACTTCAACTTTTCCAGTAAGAACAGAACATCTTCTTCAAAGTCAGTATCATCCAATGACTTAGACTCCAGAACATTCAATACCTAATAAATGTATAACAACATGTATATCATCAATATAATTCAATATAATAGGACACTCAATACCTAATACATGTATAACAACATGTATATCATCAATATAATTCAATATAATAGGACACTCAATACCTAATACATGTATAACAACATGTATATCATCAATATAATTCAATATAATAGGACACTCAATACCTAATACATGTATAACAACATGTATATCATCAATATAATTCAATATAATAGGACACTCAATACCTAATACATGTATAACAACATGTATATCATCAATATAATTCAATATAATAGGACACTCAATACCTAATACATGTATAACAACATGTATATCATCAATATAATTCAATATAATCGAACAGTTGTATAATCTGTACATTAGACACCTTTCATTTCATTTACACAGAGTATAGGCCAAAATTATTTGTGTAAAGACTACTGACCTGTACAGCTTTAAAATGGATCATTTGAGCTGCATACTTCTCAACATTGTCTGACTCAGCCTTCTCCATTAAATTCTAAAGAGGATCAAAATACTATCATACATTTAAAATAAAATGTCTTACTCTAAATGTAGCTAGTATGATCCTTTGTACTTTGGGTCTGTTAGTAGCTTTGAGTACATCACTTAGTACAGCAGCTATTGGAAATCTAGAGACAGATGTTACTATGACTCTTTGTCTTTGTCTGTCTGTCTGATATCTGCCTGTCTGTTCATCTGTCCATCCCTCCCACTCTCTCTTTCTCTGTCTCTGTCTCTCTCTCAGTCTCTCTTTCTCTCTTACTCTTTCATTTCATTGACAATATCATTATCAAATGACAACATCCATAAACCAAAGATCAACTCGTACTGTAACTGGAAGTTAATACGATGATCCAACAAATCCAGTACACTAGTAGAATACCAAATATAATAAAAATATCTTATTATTATCTTACGGTTTAACACCACGCGCTTCATAAAATGGTAGACGATACTCAGGTCGTCTCAGAAAAATCATTAGAGATTTAGTAATACATTCCAAATAATCATTCTATAAATAAAATAATTATATTTTATTACTTGACACGAGTTTACTGTGTATTTGAGTTGAGATATTGACCATCCCAGAAACTGGTTCATATCATCACTTTCCAACATCTTGGGAGAAAAAGCAGCAACTCTAGCAAAACAGAGACAAGCCTAAAAAGAGCAGGAGAAGAGGAAAGTTGGAGGAGGTAAGGGTGGAGTCACAGAGTTAGAATAAACTAGTTGACTTTACCACACCTGATGCTGGCAGTAGTTGTCATGGCGTCCTAAGATGCTTAGCAACAATGGTTGTAATACATGTCTAGTTATAAATATTAAATATTTGATATATTACAATAATTATTAGGAACATACCCTCCATTTTCTCTCACTAACAAGATGGTAGTATTATTGTTCTGTATGAAATAAGATCACATGATACAATTAGTCAATTTGTTATATATCCATCAAATCTATCCATTCATCTATCTAATCATCCATCCATCCATTCCATCTGTCCATTAATCCATCCATTCATCCATTAACCTCAGTAATATCACTCAATAGAGTCAATATGAACTGGAGATTCTCTGACGAATTAAATATAGACAATACAGATTTGAACAGCTCCACACACTATAGGTTACCATGGTAACACAATATCATTACGGTAACATCAACTTACCAGTTGAGGCTTCCCCTCTTCTTTAATGACAAATGGTCTTTGTTCATTGGGTACTCCAGCAAGATCATTTCCAAATTTGCAAGCAGCTGAACTAATTTGCCTCTCCCTAGAAATAAAGAAATGATAGAGGTTTGATTTGGCTTAGAGAAAAAGAGATAAAGTACTTATAGAAGTCTCGAAATGTGAAAGATCTTTTCCTAATTTCATGAGCATCAGATGCAGTCTTGTTGCTACTTCTTACTGTAAAATAAAAAAAATATATTTTAAAGATATTTTACTCACTGATTTTGTCATGCTTTCTCTATATTATCTGAAAATTACTTGTCAATTAGATGTTTTGTTTACAAGACCACTACAGAGTATAGTGACCTTGTTGCTAAGTATAGTGTTGCTATGCACAGTCATGTGACCTTTTACTATCAATAGAGAGTAGTGAATGAAGGTAACAATCTGTCATGTAATATCTCCATTGAACACTAATGACAGATACATCACTCAACTCTATTAAATGCCCATGTAGTATATGTACATATATATACATGTATTATAGACCAGTTATCATGTTTTGTCCATTATTTGAATTCATTCATGTTTCAATTAAAGTAATATTAAACTTCCAAGACTTAAGGGTCTCAGATTTGTGGCATAATATTAATTGTCTCTATTAAGGAGACTAACTGAGTATATTGTTCCATCATTGATATTAATAGCCAGTATTTCAAGTGTTGTAATTTGTGGTAATTTAATGTACTAACTTATAACACACATCTTTTTATACATTGTTTATGTGTCTATTCAGACAAGGATCATGGTTGGCGTAATTACTATCCTTTCATACCTTCAAACTCACTATTAAACATATGATGTTAGGACTTTAAGTATTAAGCAATTATACTACTCACTCTAGCATAATAGATTAGTATAGTCACTATCATCTTGAACTAGTAGTCACTCCTATAAACTCTTACTATCTATAACTAATGTACTTAGTCAGTACATCACTACACTTATACTAGATGTGAGGTATTGGAGGGAGAGATTAGTGTTTATAACTCACCATTTACAGCTTGTTGGTCATCTTGGACCGTCTCTATAATCATATCTAACTTCTTGTACCCTCCTGCCATCTTTAATACTTATCATGTGACATTAATTGGTCTGCTCATGAATATAATTAACTCTACTCACTGACATAGGTAGACCAGTTCCTACAAAAGGTAATGATGTCATTATTATCTCATCCTACTATATTTACTGGTAGTAGATCTATTTACAAAATTCATCATTGACGTACATATGCTGGATATGTGATGGTTCAGTAAAATTTATCATTCCTGGTCAGATGGACTTTGGGACTAAATTTGTTCCACTTTGGGAATAAACAGCTGTCTGGATGAAGACCTATTATAATCAGTACTAGCCCACCCACTGAGAACACACAGGTATATGTCGGAATTACTGACAGATCCGATCAACCCAAGTCAAATTACTTAACAGCATTATTCTTTAGTCATTGTTATACATTGAATACTGTCCTATTCTAATTTACCATTTCTTTAGATCCAATTGATCACACTCAGACATTTTTATGGAACCCATGATGGAAATTTCAGGCTGTAAATATCACACAATGATGACTGTGGTGTTTTATTTAATAAGTATTAAAATTAATAGCAAATAACAATAATTTGTACACTTGTTAATTAAATTGCTCAATACACAACTACTCTATTATTCCAAGAATCACAAACATACAAATATCCTTCGCTGTCAATTGTCATTCCAAGTGGACCATTAAAACAATCCACAGCACTGCCCTCACGTCCAAAGAAATGTATGAAGTGACCATCAGTTGTAAAGATGGAGATACGATGATTAATAATTGATCTAGGCCTAAATGTTCCATAAACTGAATAAGATTCTGTAACATACACTAAATTGTTATTAGCTATTACAATTCCTGATGGGTAACTAAGTTGACCAGGATCAGATCCGTAAGTACCAAATTGAGACAAAAATTTTCCCTCAGGAGTAAACCTTTGGATACGATGGTTATCTGTATCAGCCACATACACTACCTGACCTTGTCTGTCGATAGTAACATCTCTCGGATAACTAAGCTGTCCATTGGCTGAACCATTGGTACCAAATGCATGAGAGAAAGTTAGGTCTGGGTTTAAGACTTGTACGCGATGGTTAAATTGATCTGCAATATAAATATTGCCTTTTGTAGGAGAAATGGTAACACCACATGGATCGTTAAATTCCAGTGCTCCACTACCTTTCTTACCAATTGATGTAATACACTTTCCATCCATAGATATCTTCTGGATCTTGTGATCATCAGCGACAAGAATGAAGTTGTCTTGAGTAATAGCTACACCACGAGGATTATTGAACTCAACATTTCCAGTTCCTTCCCATGACAATGACCAGAATTCAAATTTCTGGCCCAAAGACTTCACCTTCCTTTTATTTTCATCCAGTATTGTCAGACAGTCTTTGTCTTTCTCACTTATTATAACATGTCCATTTTTAGTCACAACAACAGCATAAGGGATTTTAAGATCAATGATAGTACACACTGGAGTGATGTTATCAACATAGGGATTAAATGGGATCACTAGTGAAGTACCATCAACTCGGACATTATTAACTTGGACATTGACTTGATGACGACCACGACTTACAGTGCTACATTGTATCGTATACACTCCAGGATGGGTGGTGGTAGTGATTGTAGTAGTAATGGGTGTAGCTGTACCAACTGGTACTATGCTACAACTGAGTGATGATAGAGGAACACGAAGTAGACTGGAATCAGAACACTGAATAGACAGTGGAAACGAAATTGTTTTTTCCTTGGTTGATGTAACACAGACAGGATCAATCTCCTTCACTTTACACTGTTGTAAACATATGATATCTCCAAGTGTATCACCAATAATACTTTTATTAAAGTGAAGATCAGCTATCTCTTTAGGATTTAACTCTTCAATTATGACCTTTTGACTTACATTTCTCATACGATCCAACAATTGTTTTGCTGAAGTTACCACCCGTTGAGGATTGCCTATCTTAAGATTCTGTGTGACAGATTCCTTGCATTCTTTGAGTTGAGTTAATTTCATTTCAGCTGATTTCTTCTGCTCTGATAGGGCCTGCAGTTTACTACCAGTGACTTCATCCACGTTTCCAATCAATTGTTTCTCAGATTGTTGAAGGGTATTAATTATTTCTGTTACTGTGACATGTATTTCATCTTTAATAGATTCTCCTTGTGCTCTGATTTCATTCTCTCTGTTAGCAAGAGCACCCAGGACATCTGTAACATTAGCAACGTTGTCACTAACTCCCTTCAGATTTGTTTCCAATGTGTGGTAATGTTTTGAATAGCAGCTTACAACTGAGTTATATTTGTGATCTTTATGCATACGTACACTACAGTCATGACAAATAAGTTCTTCACATGTTCCACAGAAGAATTCTAAAGGTTTATCATGAAAAGAACACTTTGTCTCCTGCTTTAAAGAAAGTATTTGAGAGGCAGATCTGTCTATTTCATCGAAACTTGCAATAATGTGATCAATATCAGAAGCCCTACTTTTGTGAATATTGATGCATGTTTCACATAAACACTTGTTACATTCTTTACAATAGACTGTTGCATTTGTTGTAGTGCATATGTCACAGATTACCTGTTGATGTCCTGATACTTTGATCATTAGATTGTGGACTTCCTTGAGCTCATTAATATGAAAAGCTATAGGAAAGTCAGCTGTTGGTTCAGGTAACTGGGTATGATGACGACAAGTGGGACAAGAGATGAAGTAGTTGTCTCCTTGACGATCCTGTGGTAGACCCTCCAGACATTGTTGACAGAAAGAATGGAAACAAGGTAAGGACTTAGGGTTGGTATAGAGGTTAAGACATATAGCACAGGTGAGCTGTTCCTCTAATTTCTTAAGAGCTGAGGAGGAGGTTCTGCTGGGTATTGCTCTTTCTGCCATAATTAGCTGTAGAGAGAGACCTGGTGAATATAACAATCACAAAGCTATATAGAAAGAAATGCTATAACAATAATTATAACAAAGTCCACTCCTTTATGTGACCATATAAGGTATACAGCCATAGTAGTGGTATTTGATAGTTTTGATATTGTGACCTTATTTTTGCAGTGACATCATATAGTCTTATAATACACCCCATTTGGTGACCTTATAAAGTTAAGCTTGCCTCTCCTCCTTTTTGACAAGTTGACAGGCATTACCTTGTCAAAATGGAGGAGGGGTTAGCTTGCTAGCCTAGTGACATCCTCACTGGACTTCTACATATTTCTCTAGTACTTAACACTGAATTAATAAATCATCTAATAATAAAAAGAGAGTGCTGTATTTAAAGGTTCATTTGTCAGTCTGTTTTTAGTAGTAGCTGAGTATTTAGTTTAGCTAATATTGATAAGGTATGGATATATGATAGGTGAATAAATGGATGTATGGAACTATGAATGGATGAATGGACTGACTGATAGAGAGAAAGAATGAATGGATGAACTGATAACAAGTCACTTCTGTTCAATATAACAGACTAAAAAAGATACACAACTAATATCACATATCAATTGATAAAGTAACTCTGTAATCTTGTATTTAGGCTGCAGTCCTGTGAGACGAAAACTATATTATTGCTTGTGGTGGGTGACGTCATCAGCTGATACATGAAGTAAATATAATAAATTATATAACCCCTTATATCCTGGGCAATGACTGTTATCAATATTATTGAAAAATATACTAAAATTCAAGCATAACAAAAACTAATCAACACACTACTAGTCTATTATTGAATGTATCACAAATATAAAAATACTCTTCTTTGTCAAATGCTATCCCACAAGGATTATTAAACTGACATATACTGCTACCATGACCATGTTCTCCAAACGAACGAATAAAATGACCATCTGTATTGAAGATAGAGATACGATGATTAGGTGCATCCTCTGTAATGTATATAAGATTATTATTATCTATTACAATCCCTGATGGAAGACTCAGTTCTCCAGGACCCGATCCTTTGGTGCCAAACAGTGACAAAAACTGTCCCTCAGGAGTGAACTTTTGAATACGATTATTATTACTATCAGCCACATACACTAACCCTTGTCTATCAATAGCAATATCATTGGGACTAATAAATTGTCCCTTGGCTGATCCTTTGGTACCAAATGTGTTGGAAAAAGTTAGGTCAGGATTTAAGACTTGTATACGATGGTTATAACAATCTGCTATATAAATATGTCCAGTTATAGGAGAAATGGTGATACCACGAGGTTCGTTAAATTCCAGTAGTCCACTACCTTGTTTACCAACTGATGTAATACATTTCCCATCCATAGATATCTTCTGGATTTTGTGATTATCAGCAGCAACAATGAAATTGTCTAAGGTAATGGCTACACCATAAGGAAAAGAAGACTTAATATTTCTACTCTTCTGATGAAAAGATTTAACTTTCTTTCCATCCTTGTCCAGTATCGTGATGCATTTGCCAAAGGACTCACTTACTATAATATGTCCATCATCAGTCACAGCAACATACTTTGGTGTGTCAAGTCCAGTTATAGTATGTACTGGTATAATGTTTTTGTAGTGTGGATTAAAAGGGATCATTAGTGATGTACTCTCAACTACTCGGACACCATTAATGTGTACAGTAACTTGATAATGACCATTAATCACTGGACTACATCGTATTGTGTATATTGATGGGAGGTTGTAGTGACTGTAGCTTTGATAGGCGTAGTTGTACCAACTGGTACTACACTACAACTGAGTGATGATAAAGGAATAGTAAGAAGACTGGAATCAGAACATTGGACAGATAGTGGGAATGTGACAGTTTTGTTTGTGGTGGTAATATGATGACGATCAACCTTACTTACTTTACACTGTTCTAGAACATTAGATGATAGGTGAACTATGTCTCCAATATGGTGTAGTGTATTAAAATTGTTGCTATCTTTAATGAAATATATATCAGCTTTCTCTCTAGGATTTAGCTCTTCAACATTAACCTGTTGAGTAACATGAGTTGTACGCTCCATCATTTGTTTTGTAGATCTCAGCACTTGTTGAGGACTGCCTACCTCAAGACTCTGTTCCACAAATTCCTTACAATCCTTCAGTTGATTCAAACTCATTTCAGCTGATTTTGTTTGTTCTGATAACACTTGTAGTTTAGCATTAGTGACTGTGTCTACCTCTTTAGTTAGTTGTCTCTCTGATTGGCGAAGTACATCAATCATTTCTTCCACCACGACATGTATCTCCTCTTTTCTAAATTCTCCTTGCTCTCTGATCTCATTCTTTCTGCTTGTGAGAACAGTTAGAATATCAGTAACAGCTATGATCTTGTCAGTAACTGGTTTCAGACTTGTTTTCAATTTTTGACAGTGTTTGGGGTAGCAGTCAGAGACTAAGTCATAATCATGATCTCTATGAATACGTACAGTACAGTGTTGACAGATGAGGTCTTCACATGTTTCACAAAATATCTCCAAAGGCTTATTATGATTAGGACAGTTTGTTTCTTGTTTCACAGGAAGTAATTTAGAGGCAGACGTTGCTACCTCATCAATACTTGTTACCTTATGGTTAGTATTGGTAGGAAATTTCTTGTGAATATCGATGCATTTTTCACATAAAAACTTTGCACATTCTTTACAATAACCTGTTGCATTTGTTGTAGTACATATGTCACAGGTTACCTGTTGATGTCCTGACACTTTGATCATTAGATTGTGTACTTCCTTGAGGTTGTTAATATGAAAAGCTGCAGGAAAGTCAGCTGCTCCTGTTGGTTCAGGTAACTGGGTACGATGACGACAAGTGGGACAAGAGATGAAGTAGTTATCTCCTTGAGGATCTTGTGGTAGGCCCTCTAGACATTGTTGACAGAAAGAATGGAAACAAGGTAAGATCTTAGGGTTGGTATAGAGGTCAAGACATATAGCACAGGTGAGCTGTTCCTCTAGTTTCTTGAGAGCTGAGAAGGAGCCTTTGCCAGGTATTACTTTCTCTGCCATGATAATAGTGACGTCTGTGGATATAACAATTATTATAAAGGTAAATCGGTGAAAAAAAGCCTGTTTAAATAACTAAAACTAAGGGCCAAGAATAAAACTGGTCCCATTTGAGCAAACTAGAACAACACTACTAATTATATTATATATATTTATTTTACTTTTTTAGAGCAATTAATTAGTAAATAAATAAATAATAGAGTCAAGTTAATATCTTAAAGTTCCAAAAGAGGAAGGTCTGCACCATCCTCCATACCTATACCACTCCTCCATTTCACTCTAGAACCTTTTAAACAAAAGTCTGTTGTATAAATCAACAAGAAAGATAGTCTAGCTCTTGTAGGAAAAACAATGTAAATTTTACATTGATGGTACATCATTTTGTCATTATTGTTACAATCATTGGATTAGTGTAAGTTAATAACCAACATAAAAACACAAAAAACCAATTGTCTGTAAAACAAGTTATTTTCTACATTGATTCTAATAAAGAGTGGTAAAATATCATCAAAGAAACAACAATACTACATTAATTGGTAATTTTTAACTAATGGAAATACTGCAACTAATGTAAACCATCCATTTTCCAAAAGTTAAAAAGAGAAATTTTTCCCTGTGTTTGTACACACTTTTTAAGGGCATTGTTAATTAAAGTAAGGGGTAGTTTGATGATCCATTGGGAGTAACACTTGATAGAAAGGATATTTGTATGACAAGCTCTAATGTCTATTTAATTACAGTCTTTCAATTTCTTTACATGAGTTTTTAAAATTTGCAACAAAGCTAATTAAAATGGCACCCTGGTATCAATAATTACTGTCTGTATTTAATAAAATGTCATAACAGTGCTGATGCAAATATTAATAAGATATCCTAATGCAATTGCAAATCTATCCTATAGAGAAAGTGGACATATCTTACAGCAAGTTTGACTGAGTTAAGCAGTGGGCTTTCATTGATATATTAAAATAACAATATTCATGACTATACTTGGCCAATTGAGCAGCTTCTCAAGTGTCTCTGACAAAGCTAATTACAATTGTATGTAGATTATTGTTGACATAAATTGAAAGTAGATGCAGTGTTAGGTAATACTATAATCCACATTATGTCTAAATACAAGCAAAGTGTTGATGTTTGATTTTGGTATCTACATACCAAAATCAAACAATTATTATTGCATGTATGTATTATTTATTATATTGAAGTGAATTACTCTCTGTTTAAGAACTGATGGAGTTTAAATATGTAAGAATAAAGTATGTCATGATAAACACTTGTCCAGATGAAATAAAGTGCTTCAGCATTTATATTTATTATTCATATTTTAGTAATATTCATACACACTCCAGGAGAGGTGGTGTGACTTGACAATAACATGTTTTGCACTTATAAATATTATTAGTTGGTTTATCAACTTATAGCTATAGGTACATAGATGTAGATGAGGCAAGTTCATTTCTAAAGTAAACTTTTTGGTAGTTACCAATGAATCATGTAGTATATAGCTGAGAATTATAAAGTTCCTCAAAGATGCAGAGATTTTTCTATACTGTATGTGGTGATACAAGATGTTAGTTTTCATAGGTTATTATTAACAGCTATTGGTCATCTTGGACCATCTCAATCATCACATTATCTTTAATACATGAAACATCAATTAATGTACCCACAAAAATAACTATTCACAAAACACTGTTCTTCCAAAAGAGTGCAGTAAAGATATAAATCTGCCTAGCCTACTCTTCATTGGTAGATCTGACTATTGACTTTATCATGTATTAGGTAGGTTGTGATCACAGATATGATGGAAATGGTTGAGTTAACACCAAAAATAGGATGCTGGCTGAGAGTATCCATAACATATTCTTGATTGCTGCCAAACATAATTTGTTCCATTTTAGTAAGAACTTACACCTGGAGATAGGAGAATAAACAATGATTGGTGCATGCCAACCCACTGCATGGGCAAAGCTAGATCCAGTTGATCTGGCATAGTCCAGACCTTTTTACATAAACCATTGCAGAAACTTGTCATATAAATATTTTGGGTAGCAAAATCAATTGTCTTTCACTTAATAAAAATATAACTGCATAGCAAATAGCACATAAACTTAGCTTACAAGTATGTATAATCATATACTCATGAATAAAAATTGCTTAGTACACTACTAGTCTATTGTTCCAAAAATCACAAACATACAAATATCCTTCTCTGTCAAAAGTTATTCCAAATGGACCATATAATTGATCCATGTTTCTACCTTGTCCTCCAAAAAAACGTACAAACTGACCATCAGTTGTAAAGATAGAGATACGATGATTAACAGTTGATCCAATTGCCACATTCATTGGACTGGATTCTGTAACATATACTAGATTGTTACGATCGATTACAATCCCTGATGGGTGACTGAGTTGACCACTACCATACCCATAAGCACCAAATTGAGACAAAAATTTTCCCTCAGGAGTAAACCTTTGGATACGATGGTTATATGTATCAGCCACATACACTACCTGACCTTGTCTGTCAATAGTAACATCTCTCGGATAACTAAGCTGTCCATCGGCTGAACCATTGGTACCAAATGCATGGGAAAAGGTTAGGTCTGGGTTTAAGACTTGTATGCGATGGTTAAATTGATCTGCAATATAAATATTGCCTTTTGTCGGAGAAATGGTAACACCACATGGATCGTTAAACTCCAGTGGTCCACTACCTTTCTTACCAATTGATGCAATACATTTTCCATCCATAGATATCTTCTGGATCTTGTGATCATCAGCGACAAGAATGAAGCTATCTTGAGTAATAGCTACACCACGAGGATTAGTGAGCTCAACATTTCCAGTTCCTTCCCATGACAATGACCAGAATTTAAATTTGTGACCCAAAGACTTTACCTTCCTTTTATTTTCATCCAGTATTGCCAGACAGTCTTTGTCTTTCTCACTTATTATAACATGTCCATTTTTAGTCACAACAACAGCATAAGGGGCTTTAAGATCAGTGATAGTACACACTGGAGTAATGTTATCAACATAGGGATTAAATGGGATCACTAGTGAAGTGCCATCAACTTGGACATTATTAACTTGGACATTGACTTGATGACGACCACGACTTACAGGGCTACATTGTATCGTATACACTCCAGGATGGGTGGTGGTAGTGATTGTAGTAGTAATGGGTGTAGCTGTACCAACTGGTACTATGCTACAACTGAGTGATGATAGAGGAACACGGAGTAGACTGGAATCAGAACATTGAATAGACAGTGGAAACGAAATTGTTTTTTCTTTGGTTGTTGTAACACAGACAGGATCAATCTCCTTCACTTTACACTGTTGTAAACATATGATGTCTCCAAGTGTATCACCAATAATACTTTTATTAAAGTGAAGATCAGCTATCTCTTTAGGATTTAACTCTTCAATTATGACCTTTTGACTTACATTTCTCATACGATCCAACAATTGTTTTGCTGAAGTTACCACCCGTTGAGGATTGCCTATCTTAAGATTCTGTGTGACAGATTCCTTGCATTCTTTGAGTTGAGTTAATTTCATTTCAGCTGATTTCTTCTGCTCTGATAGGGCCTGCAGTTTACTACCAGTGACTTCATCCACGTTTCCAATCAATTGTTTCTCAGATTGTTGAAGGGTATTAATTATTTCTGTTACTGTGGCACGTATCTCTTCTTTAATGGATTCTCCTTGTGTTCTGATTTTATCCTCTCTGTCAGCAAGAGCACCCAGGACATCTGTAACATTAGCAACGTTGTCACTAACTCCCTTCAGATTTTTTTCCAATGTGTGGTAATGTTTTGAATAGCAGCTTACAACTGAGTTATATTTGTGATCTTTATGCATACGTACACTACAGTCATGACAAATAAGTTCTTCACATGTTCCACAGAAGAATTCTAAAGGTTTATCATGAGAAGAACACTTCGTCTCCTGCTTTAAAGAAAGTATTTGAGAGGCAGATCTGTCTACTTCATCGAAACTTGCAATAATGTGATCAATATTAGAAGCCCCACTTTTGTGAATATTGATGCAATTTTTACATAAACACTTGTTACATTCTTTACAATAGACTGTTGCATTTGTTGTAGTACATATGTCACAGATTACTTGTTGATGTCCTGATACTTTGATCATTAGATTGTGGACTTCCTTGAGGTTGTTAATATGAAAAGCTGCAGGAAAGTCAGCTGCTCCTTTTGGTTCAAGTAACTGGGTATGATTACGACAAGTGGGACAAGAGATGAAGTACTTATCTCCTTGAGGATCCTGGGGAAGACCCTCAAGACAATGTTGACAGAAAGAATGGAAACAAGGTAAGGACTTAGGGTTGGTATAGAGGTCAAGACATATAGCACAGGTGAGCTGTTCCTCTAGTTTCTTAAGAGCTTCTGAAGGAGTACTAGATATTACTTTCTCTGCCATAATAGAAGAAACAGTCTTGGCAACGTTTTGGTAAAGGATGGATTGAAATGTTTTTATAGCCAGTGGTGATGTTATCTGGTTATGAATATGTATAAGTGAAACATGAATAATATCAGTATATGAGTAGATGCGTCTTATTGTACTCTCAATTACTCCTTGGTACATTTGACTTAAGACAAATGATATACTTTATCTTATAATACCAAATAAAGTGAGTTGTTATCTCTTCATTTCTCTGATGTCCATTATATTCATTCATCATTCAATCATCGATCTATCTCATTGGAATTGGTTGATGTGATAATCATATGATAAATGTAAGACTATAGGTTATAAGGAAACCTTTTACCTTATGCATGATAAAAGTAAGATATGGTACATTTAATTAAGTAAAGGTACATGTAATGACATAGTAGAGACAACTAACTGGACACTGATACTTCTTATGTCCCTATGGAATTACCTACACAAACAAAGTGTACAATGTGAAAACATCTTGCTTATCACTATGACTACTCTATTGTAACAGGTTCACATTGTTGGTCTTAAAAGGAAATGTTTATATAACATAGTTTTTTTGGAAAGGCAGTCCTACCTTTCCAGGAATTAACTGTAAGCAAATTACTAGATTGTAATAAAGATATATCCAATGATCACAATTAAGTTATATACAGTTACCTCAATTTAATGTTCAGTGGAAAATATCTGTACAATCCAATGGTAAATCTTTACACGAAAGTCACTAACTCTGTGATAGTAGCATCCTTCAAATCAAACATTTCTTATATATATATATATGGATGGTAGTAGCTTCTTGAGTATGAGGCTTATGGCCTAAGAATCATGTACTGTGTATCTGCAGGATACTAGAGATAGTATATAGTTCCATAATCCTAAACAATAGACAAGAAAACTAAACCCAGTGACATGTACCATACACATGCAACAACCAATTGAACAATGTTTAATTATCGAGTCCATATGGAATTTGTTTTCTTAAAACAAAGCATCTGCTCTCAATTTTATTATGCATGACCACTATCAGTGTAACTTACTATGGTATTATTTACACAGTAGATGTCAAAGGAGTTACTTATTACATCATTCTTATACATCAATAAAGGAATAGTTTTTATTGGAAGGCATACCTACATGTTCTTAGTTATAAGGGATAGCTAGGTTAAATGTATATAAGCACAATTATAGATCACTGTATAATCATGTAGTAATATTGGGCCAAATAATAGCAGATGATGACAGTCTAATGTATGTTATAGAGAGAAAATAGAACTGTATTTCTTTTCATTTTGTAATCAGGCTAATTAAGATGTCAATAATTACTGTCTCAAATATTGTATACTGCATCTAAAATGACATAACAGTGCTGTTGATCAACCATTAAATACAGTAGTCAAAAAGTTAAAAAGAAATCAGTATAAAAAGTGGTCCCATACCTACTCTCTTCAGCAGTATTATAGAAATAAGTCATGATTATGTTATAACTTATTAAGTATTAAGTAATAAGTATACAGCTGCCTACACACTTATGAATAATTAATTAGCTGAATTAAGATGGGTGGAGCTACTGGCTGATTGTCTTGTACAAGATGATTTATTCACTGACCTAAGATATCTTGTTCGTTCAAAATAGAACGTTGAAGTAACTATGAATGACGGAAAATTACCATTAGTTAAACATACATGTAGTTCTGTTTTACTGGCAGTTTCTGTTTTGGTGCTAGTTACACTGTCTTTCAATGGCCTCCACTTCAAAAAGTGCACACAAAATGAAACTGTTGAGAGCTATAACAGATACTTTATGTCATGGAGTGATTGCTGGATGGAGCTGTGCTAATGTACTGTTATTGTAACAAGGTAACAACTTGTCAGTGGCCTTGGTCCAAGTTGGAATGGGCGTGGTTATTGGTTCAATTTTGGATTAGACCACTTCATTGAAGCTAGATCATTAAAATTAGAGGTAATTACACAAGTCTAACTTACTTTCTGTGCATTAAGTTTAAATTGTTGTTACATGATGGATTAATATGGTATGCCACACCCATTTTATTTTTTTCACTGATATGGGCCAATGTATTCAACTAATCAAGTTTACTAAATTGTCACTATCCTCATATACCACAGTATCCTAGTCTCAATCTCAGGAGTAGATAAATAAAGGGCTACAGTTGCATTGGAATTAATATAATTGGTTACTTAGCAACATGTCCACATGGTTACTATATTTAAAACGAAATTTTAGTCTTTTAAGTGTTACTTTTTTTAGAAAACTTATGTTTAGGTCATGATGATCTATCAATGATGTAATCTTTAGAAGTGCCACTATTATATACATTATATGTTAATGTTATTTTAATACAACTAACGTATAATGTAACATATAACTTCACATAAAAGTGAAGTTATATGTTACAATCTAATATCCTCATAATGATTTTCTATTATAGAAGGGTCTACACCATACTGGATTGTTCTACCAGACTTCAGCATTTGATATCTTTAGCAGAGTTGTAAGTTCTCCACCATCTATCATCTTTGTTATTCATTTCTCTTATTTTATGTACTGATCAGAACTGGATGTATCTTCCTTTATTTACTGGAATGTGATAACAGGTCATTGTTTAGTTGATAATTAGTGCTAGAGGAGATGGAACTTTAGTTCTTTCTCCAGATAAAATGAACTGTCATTATGGCAACTCTCATTTTAAATGCATTTATTTATAGAGGGCACTGCTGAATTTATGGATGGTATGGGATTAATAAAGGAACATTAACAGCTGTTGACTGACCAGTGTCTGCAAGTTAATCGTGGCAAACAGTTCTAAATGTATTGAATTTAGATTCAATCTCTTAAACATTTTATAAGTAAAGTTTAATTTATCATTTCTACAATAACAATTACAGTTAACTAGTCTGTCACTGTCTGAAATCTGATTGGTTAGTATTTGCTTTTCTAAACAGGCGCAAATGTGACACTAAACCAACTAATAAAATATCTTTTATTGCTTATCAAAGTTATTAGTGTTCGTAAAGACGATGTAGTAACTGGTAAGTCTGGTTTGTCTGGTTACTGCGCATGCCCAGTAGAAAACCCGGGAAAAGCGGTATCAACTATATCTGCATTTGTGTCTCGTTTTTCTGACTGAATAACTGCCATTTGCCCCTGGAATACAGAGAGAAGTGTCCGTGTCTTTATCTCCTTGAGTGAATCCAGCTATTCAGTAACCATATGTGCGTGACAACAATGTCGTTTTACTGTGTGCTATAGGACAGTGTAGCACTTATATATGTCAATTCAAGATTTAAGAGAGAGACAGTCAAGTAAGTTTCTTTTCCCTACAACCTTCATTTTCAGTACAACTAACACTAGCTACTATAGCCTTCATTACTGAACAAACAACTGTTTTAAAGTAACTAGCCTTCCCTGACATTCTGCTCAGTTGTAGTCACTTGCAACAAACAGCCTTCTTTGTTGAACAACATACAATTTGACATCGTATTCTTATTCTTAAGTATTTTATCAGTTTCCTTTTTATTCTATAGAATTAAATACAACTCTCTCTACAAGTTAACTGTCATGTCTCTGTCATCTCTGTCAAATGATGTCATTGCTATATTGTGGACTGGATTGTTAGTACTCTGTTATATGGACTGGGATTACTATATTGTGGACTGGACTAATGTTATATGAACTGGGATGTTGTAGTAACTATGGTAATCTGTAAGTCTGTTCATGTATGTAGTGTACACTGTCTCATGTATTGGGTAGTTACATGATGGATGACATATGATGGACTAAAGTGAAGACTTGCATGTTAACGACTCATGACAATATAGACTTCCATCTCCCTATGTTCTGTTACAACTCCATTCATTGATACATCACTGTATCTAAGGGATTTGTTTGTGTTTAGTTGGGTTATCTCTGTGTGTTCATTTCGGTAGAAGTCATTTCTGGTCCACAGCTTGGCTTTGACCCTGATGGTATCTGGGTCATCTAGTTTTTGTAGACTGGGCCACCACTTAGTTTTTATAGACTGGGTCATCTAGTTTTTGATAGTAGTACATGATCGACAAGGTATCATGTGGTCCTAGTTTTCTTAGATCTAGATAATTGATATGTTATGAGCATGTAAGCTAGTTTTTTGTGGCCCATCTACTTTTTCACCCAGCTTTTTCTGGGTTATCTAAGTTTTTCCCCAGCTTTTATTGGGTGTATTATGTCCGCATTCACCCTCTGTATTATTTTATTTTATTTTTATTTGTTGTTGTTGCTTATCTTGTCTTGTCTTCCTTCAAAACCGTGAGTTACCTTGTCTTTTATATTTTTGTTTAGTAACTGTACACTATGTGACAGTAACTGTACTACTACTTTCTATAACAGAACTAGGCACTAATACAGTTCATTATAAGGAGATGGAAGTCCTAATATATAATGTATTGTAGAAGCTAGTGTACCTCAGTGTAAGAGGACTAGTTTCTATTATTCTATATGTATATTGCTGCAATCTGCTGCCATAGTTTCAAGGCTTTCTTCAAGCAATTTTTTCTGATATTTGCTTCTGAATTGGGCTAGTGTATTAAGATTACTAAGTTTTCAAAGCAGCTTTGTAATTATTCAGAGTAATAATTGACATATTTAGAGTTATTTTCAGAGCTTTCAAGTACATTTGAAGTTGCTTCAAAACACAAAAACAGCTTTTATGTCAGGCTTTAAAGACAGCTTTCAAATGTTGCACAATAAAGACAGTTCACCTTTTTAAATTGGGCATCAAAGACAGCTTCGTACATTGAAGACAGCATCTAGAAATCACACTTTAAAGACAGCTTTTCATAACTGGGTATTATTATAAAATTGGATATTATAGAAAGGTTTGGGTCTTAATGACAGCTTCTGTAAATGGGCCTCAAATACAGTTTTCAAATATGGTGCTATGTTATATAAAGCAAAGACAATGTAACATTTTAATGGCAGATTTTCCTTTTTAAAAAAGACAGTTTTTGAGTCGGGCATAATTTTGCTCATGACAGTTTCAATACAGTTTAACGTTGCATTGTGTTTTTAAATTTTCAAATTTTCATTTTAAAAATTTTTTGAGTTAGGCAAGACAGCTTCAGTCAAAGTATTGACAAATAAGCATATTTTTACATTTAACACAGCTTTCAAAGACAGCTATTCTATATACATTCATAGTTTAATGAGCTTACCTCAATCTACAAGTTTTATTAGTTTATTTGCTAGTTTTGTACTTAATCAAGAACTCCAATGTTTGTTAAGTAAATAAATGTTTAACAATATCTTCTCTAGTATAGACATATTGAATTGAGTACTCCTCTTTAGTAAGTTTTTAAAACTACTTTCTCTAGTGACACCACTGCATCAAAAAATCCAGTTTGTGTCAGTAAGTTCTTAACAATATCTTCTCTAGTGTCAATTTTGTTTCAAGATCTCCAGTTTGTATCAGTAAGTTCTTAACAATATCTTCTCTAGTGTCAATTTTGATTCAATATCTCCAGTTTGTATCAGTGAGTTCTTAACAATATCTTCTCTAGTGTCAATTTTGATTCAATATCTCCAGTTTGTATCAGTAAGTTCTTAACAATATCTTCTCTAGTGTCAATTTTGATTCAATATCTCCAGTTTGTATCAGTAAGTTCTTAACAATATCTTCTCTAGTGTCAATTTTGATTCAATATCTCCAGTTTGTATCAGTGAGTTCTTAAGAATATCTTCTCTAGTGTCAATTTTGATTCAATATCTCCAGTTTGTATCAGTGAGTTCTTAAGAATATCTTCTCTAGTGTCAATTTTGATTCAATATCTCCAGTTTATATCAGTGAGTTCTTAAGAATATCTTCTCTAGTGTCAATTTTGATTCAATATCTCCAGTTTGTATCAGTGAGTTCTTAAGAATATCTTCTCTAGTGTCAATTTTGATTCAATATCTCCAGTTTGTATCAGTGAGTTCTTAAGAATATCTTCTCTAGTGTCAATTTTGATTCAATATCTCCAGTTTGTATCAGTGAGTTCTTAAGAATATCTTCTCTAGTGTCAATTTTGATTCAATATCTCCAGTTTATATCAGTGAGTTCTTAAGAATATCTTCTCTAGTGTCAATTTTGATTCAATATCTCCAGTTTGTATCAGTGAGTTCTTAAGAATATCTTCTCTAGTGTCAATTTTGATTCAATATCTCCAGTTTGTATCAGTGAGTTCTTAAGAATATCTTCTCTAGTGTCAATTTTGATTCAATATCTCCAGTTTGTATCAGTAAGTTCTTAACAATATCTTCTCTAGTGTCAATTTTGATTCAATATCTCCAGTTTGTATCAGTGAGTTCTTAACAATATCTTCTCTAGTGTCAATTTTGTTTCAAGGTCTCCAGTTTGTATTAGTAAGTTCTTAACAAAATCTTCTCTAGTGTCAATTTTGATTCAATATCTCCAGTTTGTATCAGTGAGTTCTTAACAATATCTTCTCTAGTGTCAATTTTGTTTCAAGGTCTCCAGTTTGTACCAGTAACCTCTTAACAATATCTTCTCTAGTATCAACAATGAACTAAGTCCTCCAGTTGCAATAAGTTCTTTCTATTGTCAACATTAATTCAAGAACTTTGAAAGAAACAACCAGTATTTCCAATCATGTCTTAATTGTATAACTTCCTCTCTCTCTCTCTCTCTCTAAAAGATTAGATCCAAAAGTCTTCACATTTTTAAGAACATTATCTTTAATTTTCTATTCTCTTTCCCAACAGTGTGGGCTACAATGTAGTACTGTCTCCATGTGGTATTGCCTGGGGTCTCAATATTTCTTGTATAGAACTTTTGAGATGCTAAATGTACTACATCAAATCCATCAAAAGTTGTTGTCTGTGTCTTTGTAACTTTATTTACTTTCCTCTCTCTTTTTAAATAGATTTAACAATTCTGTGTTGCTATTGAAGACTCTACTATCACAGACTACTCTATTTTTATGTCCAAACTTTAAACAGAGAGGTAAACTAGATACAATATCTCTACAACATCCTTGACAATCTAGTTCTGAATATCACCATTGACATTGAATCACCTTTGACTGTCACATCATTCCATATCTAGATAATCAGTAACTGTATTCCATTCCTTTCTAACTTTTGTTTAATTCATTTTATATTTTTATTTTAATTAAAAAAATAGTTCAAATTAGTTAGATCAAAGATCTTACACAGTATAGTAAAACTAAGTGACACTTCTTGATATATATTATATGAGCAGTAGATTCAAATATAACACAGTATCTTAATGAGAAACCTAAAGAGTTCATTTATGGCTAAAATTTACAAAATGTAAATGTGTTAATTAGAACTGAAATTAATGTACAAAATGATTGATATATTTAAATGTATTTTTTTCAAGTTACCACGGACAGCTCTGAGTCTATGCAACTAGTGGGCCATGATAGCTGTCTCCTATATACATACATTAGTTTCAGTAATTCATATTATATATTGATACACACATATCATAACAGAAAATGACTTGAGTTGTCTAAACTGACTAGTTTGAGAGTTTCTGAGAGAAATATTGTACCCTATATTACATGTAGACATTGCTTTACAAAATGTATTCTTTCCAGTAAAAAGGTGTAAAATAGTTAAAATATTATAATATTTTATGTATTTTGAAAACTTTTAATTATTTGTTAATTAGATCAATTAAAAATCAATTAATGTTGGTCACGCGTGTGGTGCTGGTGTGAAAATTTGTCACGTGTTTTGTTGAGTGACTGTCAACTTGAAGCGTGACAGAGTCTCTTGATGATAATATAAGGGACTCCATTTTTCATGCCTCTATCTATGTTCTCTACGATTCGCTTCGTCGCTGGATTATCTCGTCACTTCGTTTGATCGACTCGCCTCATCGTTGGATCATCTTTTCGTTTTAGTTATGTCATCCTATCTGTTTCTTTACCTTTATTTTTATTTTTTATTTTTATTTTATTTATTTATTTTTCATTTGTGTAAAGTTTTTTGTTCTCACTCTTCATTTCTACAGGACTCAACGTGAAAGTTCTACCTGTGGTTGGTCTGATGTTCTTGAATGTACTCTGATGTTCTTAGCTGTTCTGATGTTCTTGGTTGCTCTGATGTTCTCTGGATGTAAAAGATGAGTCGCTCTCCTTCTCATTGGACTCTTCCTGTCTTCCTTCAAGCCTTCTTTCCTCTTCTTTTATTATTTTTTAAAATTTTATTTTGGGCTATCCAGCCTATACATCATACACACACTCATACAATCTCTAAAAATTATCTCTCCCTTGCCGCCTGGCGGCCATAAAAAAATTTTTTTTAAAATATCCGTGGCCGCCAGGTGGTAGGGGAGAGCTCTGATTTGTAGGGTGCGTGTGTGTGTGCTGTGTGTGTGTGTAGGTTGGTTGTCCTTTTTCACTTCCTCTGTGTCTCTTCACTCTCTCTCCATTCACTGTCATCACCAGTTCAGTTAATAACTACTCTTTCTTTCTTTCCATGCAGGAGCAGCACTGTTGAAAAAGGTGAGCTATCTCTCCATCCATCCATCTCTCATCCATTCTTTAGTAATCCAGTTGTTCTGTTTCTTTCTCTATGTTTTCTACTTGTGGACTGTTCTGATGTTCTCTTGGGAACTTTTCTTTTACTGAGACTGTCTTTATCTTATTTTTTATTTTTTTATTGTAATTTTTTTAATTTTTCTTTTTAGTTTGTTATTATAATATGTTGTTTTTTAATTTAATATGTTGAAGTTGTAAAAAAAAACTTTTTTTATCTAAACTTTGTCAAAAACCAATCACCTTACATCAGTTTTAAGATATTATTAATCTTTAATTATAATTATTAATCTTTTTACAACTATTGTAACACATTATTATACCAATATAGATCATTTTTTAACTTTAACAATTTTTGTTTTTAGTAAAATACTCTATCAATTAATTAATAAACTTGTTTTTAGTAAAATACTATATCATTTAATTAATAATCTTTTTTTCAATAATTAATTTAAAACCATTAAATGTTTTGCGGTTCACGTTACGCGTGCACAGGTAATATTTTCCCGCCATAATAGTGGTGTCACGTGTTTGCTCTTTCTTCCTAGGTGCGTGCTGGCAAACATTTTCGCGCCTGTCCAATCTCTGCATGGTCATTAGTAACGGATTCTCTGGAGACCTTCTTTGACTGGACTCTCTCCCTCCTTTGACTGAACTATTGAGATCTTCACCTATTGAGATAGCTTAATACTTGTTTTAGTATTTTCTGATGTTCTCTGGATGTAGAATACGAGTCACTCTTCACCTTATCTGTTTTATCCAAGGCCAACTACCTTGGAAGTCAATTTTTTATGTTTGTAAAAGACTTGAAGTGTGATCTTCTTCACATCTCTCCTGCAGAGATCATGTCTGTTTTGATCTTCATTAGTACAATCACTTAAGCTTCAGTTGTCTGCAGAGAAAAGTACAGTCTTGGACTGTTGGAAGAGTACAAGAAAGATGGATCTATCAGGCAATATACAAAGAGTACATCCATTGATTTTGTGCTATCATTTTGTTTGTGTACGTTGCTTGGGATGGATTAAAGTTGAAATACCAGCTGACTCAAGGTATTCAGAATATTTGACTTAACCTGAATGAATGGTCAGTTTAGATATTGTATGTGAAACTACTTTGCTCACAGTGGTCCCAGAACCAACAACCACTTAGAAGAATGGCACAATAGATGAAAATGAATTACAAGAAAGGTACACCCTAACTTCTATGAAGTGTTCAAACTCTTACAAAAAGAATGAGCTACTACTGAAGTAACTATTCTACAGCTGCAAGCAGGGGAATTACACAAAGCTAAGACGAAAGATAGTCCAAAGAGAAGATAACATACAATTGCTGAAAGACAAGCTTACTAATAGTAATAGATTCATTGACTTGTACATTTCTACAATTAGACATTGTGTTGCATCATTTGAGTTTTTGATATTAATTTTTTTCAGATTAGATAGCTAATTACATACAATCAGTTCATTATCACTTCCTGTCAGACATTATGGGAGGTTTTATCACTTCCTGTCAGACACTATGGGAGGTTTTCAGGTATACAGCCATAGTGTTGGTATTTCAATAGCTTTGATAATGTCCCTTTTTTGTAGTGACATCATGTAAGGACATATACCCTCCTGGCTGTCTAAGAAAAATAACTTACAATACAATGATATTAACCCTTTTGGTGACCATATAAGGTTAGGTTTGCCACAAGCTAGGCTTAGCTAATCAAAAAAGAATGAGGGACAAACTTGTTAGACTATATAGTGATGTTCTCACTGGAGTACACTGTCATTGTCTTGACTTATTTTATGCTAACATATTTTATGTAATTTGAAAGAACTAATAACATGAAATATTGTAATATTAATTTGTACTATAACATTTGTCATTTATCATCCTCTTCCTCCTCTGGATAACTCTCTAGTGTTTCCAATATAAGACTGAATTATTGATATTACCTAATAATAGATAAATATGTCTAAAATGAGTTTCTATTATCCATTCATACTTCTATCAGATCATCCATCCATTCATCTATCATATATCCATACCTTATCAATATTAGCTAAACCAAATACTGTAGCTACTGCTAAAAACAGACCAACAAATGAACCTTTAAATACAGCACTCTCTTTTGATGATATAACAGACTAAATGTAGATCATTACTAGCTATATTACCAGTCACTGTAGGTTTTCGCTGATGTCATCTTCACTTAACTTAGAGAGAGAGAGAGAGAGAGAGAGAGAGAGAGAGAGAGAGAGAGAGAGAGAGGAGAGAGAGAGAGAGAAGAGAGAGAGAGAGAGAGAGAGAGAGAGAGAGAGAGAGAGAGAGAGAGAGAGAGAGAGAGAGAGAGAGAGAGAGAGAGAGAGAGAGAGAGAGAGAGAGAGAGAGAGAGAGAGAGAGAGAGAGAGAGAGAGAGAGAGAGAGAGAGAGAGAGAGAGAGAGAGAGAGAGAGAGAGAGAGACAGAGAGAAAGAGAGACAGAGACAGAGAGACAGAGAGTTTTTAAGTTAACTAAATTTTTGCAATAAACATTTTGAGAGAGAGAGAGAGAGAGATGTAATATCTCCATTGAACACTAACGACAGATACATCACTCAACTCTATTAAATGCCCATGTAGTATAACAATATAATAATGTACATATACATGTATTATAGACCAGTTATCATGTTTTGTCCATTATTTGAATTCATTCATGTTTCAATTAAGGTGAAATTAATATAATTAACTTCCAAGACTTAAGGGTCTCAGACTTGTGCCATAATATTAATTGTCTCTATTAAGGAGACTAACTGAGTATATTGTTCCATCATTACCATATCTGCTAGTTATTAAGTCCATGCGCTTATATCTCCACAGGAAGAAAATATGTACTCAATAAGGATACACACTTAACAAATTGCACTTCCAGAGGTTGTCACTTTTCTGGGTGTGGTTCTCACTTGAGCACATGGGAGATATGGCTGGTGTTTCTACTGAGTTCTCATTTGACAGAGTAATTTGAGGTCATCACATTTACAAAAAGTATGGATGCCTTCAGTTGGAGACATTCTTCTATTAGTGAAAGAGGAAGCAAATGAACATGACCATTTTGCAGTATCTGTGATAAAGGACAGATTCATTGTCGGTCACGCACATTGCTTATTAATAATTCATTAAGTGCTAAATAAAAGAGTTTTCACCAAGATAAACACATGCGTTTAACAAACAGTATGCACTAATAACCATATACATAGGTGGAGGAAGCTCAAAAAAGTTGGGGGGGGGGCTGAACATATTTGTACACAGTTTCACATGCAAAAGTATACATTTTAAAAATGAGAATTAAAATGCACCAAAATATTTTCTTTGTTCATCTTTTTTTTTTAACAAACTCCATGGCAAGTTCTTGCAGGTCTACTAGTAATAAATGTTAGAATGCAAAATGAGTTACTCTATGTAAAAGTTGGAAGGGCATTAGCCCATCTGCTAGTTATTAAGTGCATTAGCTTGTATCTCCACAGGAAGAAAATATGTACTCAATAAGGACACGTGCTTAACAAATAGCATTTCCAGATGTTGTCACTTTCCTCTCACTTGACCACGTGGAGGATATGGCTGGTGTTTCTACTGAGTTCTCGTTAGACAGCGTAATTCGAGGTCATCACATTTACAAAAAAGTATGGACGCCTTCAGTTGGAGAAGTTCTTCTATTAGTGAAAGAGGAAGCAAATGAACATGACCATTTTGTGGTATCTGTGATAAAGGACAGATTCATTGTTGGTCACGCATATTGCTTATTAATAATTCATTAAGTGCTAAATAAAAGCGTTTTGACCATGATAAACACGTGCGCTTTAACAAACAGTATGCACTAATAACCATATGTATCTAACAACCAACAAATATGGTAATATTAATAGCCAGTATTTCACGTTTTGTAATTTTGTGGTAATTTAATGCACATTTAAAACATGTTAATCTACTAACTTATAATACACATCATTTCTATACATTGTTTATATATGTCTACTTAGACAAAGATCATGGCACACTTGATATATTAGGTTCAACACACTACATCAAAAATGGCGTAATTATTATCCTTTCATACCTTCAAACTTACTATTAAACATACGATGTTAGGACTTTACTTATTAAGCAATTATACTACTCATTCTAGCATAATAGATTAGTATAGTCACTATCATCTTGAACTAGTAGTCACTCCTATAAACTCTTACTATCTATAACTAATGTACTTAGTCAGTACATCACTGCACTTATATTAGATATGAGGTATTGGAGGGAGAGATTAGTGTTTATAACTCACCATTAACAGCTTGTTGGTCATCTTGGACCGTCTCTATAATCATATCTAACTTCTTGTACCCTCCTGCCATCTTTAATACTTATCATGTGACATTAATTGGTCTGCTCATGAATATAATTAACTCTACTCACTGACATAGGCAGACCAGTTCCTACAAAAGGTAATGATGTCATTATTATCTCATCCTACTATATTTACTGGTAGTAAATCTATTTACAAAATTCATCATTGACGTACATATGCTGGATATGTGTTGGTCATAGATTGTTCAGTAAAATTTATCATTCCTGGTCAGATGGACTTTGGGACTAAATTTGTTCCACTTTGGGAATAAACAGCTGTCTGAATGAAGACCTATTATAATCAGTACAGGCCCACCAGCTGAGAACACACAGGTATGTGTCAGAATGAGTGACAGATCCAATCAACCCAAGTCATATTCAGTGGCGTAGCCAAGCCCGGGCCAGGTAGGGCCCGGGCCCTACCAATAGCTTCATAGGCCCTAGCAATCGATATTGCATTTAATTATATTCATGCACATTAATGATAATATAATTTTAGTAATAAAGTAAGTAGAACTAAGGGTGTGGCATGTCCCACCAAGTCAACGTGAGTCAACATGTCGAGGCAGCTGACATTATTCAATTGTAGCCAATTATCAGTCCAATCTTCTCGTACTCGCAAATGTTCTTCTCCGGGTTCTCCCAGTCCCAGCTCACCATCCTCTTCATCTCCTTCCACGTCATGTGAGAGCCAGGTACCACCTGACATTGCACAAGGCGCAGCTTTCTCACCTGTTCGGCCAAGAGGCATACCTTTTCCCTCAAGAAGTTTTTCGGGAAAACTTCGTTCCTTCAATCCAAATTGGTATGACGAGTATCCTTGGATCGAGTACTCTGCATCTAGAGATGCTGTTTTTTGCTACCCATGTAGACTTTTTACAACCAGATCTGGAAAAGCTGAGGATGCATTCACTGTGACTGGTTTCCACGACTAGAAGCATGCTTCTGGGAAGCAAGGTGTTGTTGTACTTCATGATAAGTGTGCTATACACAAGAGTGCTATGCTGGCATGGGAAGAGTATAAGAGAAATTCTGCTTGTGGTACTTCCATAGCTAGCCAACTTGTTGCTGGACGAGATTTAGAAATCCGAAACAATCGTCATTATTTGATTTGTGTTTCACAAATTCTCTTATTTTGTGCCCATCAAGAAATTGCTCTCAGAGGTCATCGTGAATCTTATGTCTCAGATAACAGGGGAAATTTCTTGGAACTGATGCATTTATTAGGAAAACATGATAGTGTTGTAATGGAGAAATTGAAAGAAGGTCCTCGCAATGCAGTATACACTTCCCCTGAGATACAGAATACTTTGCTTGAAATCATGGGTAGTAAGGTCAGGAAGCAAATCTGTGACTCTGTCATGTCTGCTGGTGCCTTCTCTCTACTTGCTGACGAAAGCAAAGATGTGAGTAAAAATGAACAAATGTCTGTGGTTGTCAGGTATGTAGAAGTGAGTTCTGGTAATATACATGAGCGGTTCCTTAACTTTGTACAAGCTATTTCATTGACTGCTGAAGGTTTATCAACACTCTTGCTAAAGATTTTAGAAGAAAACAAGCTTGATCCAAAACAAATTGTTTCTCAAGGATACGATGGAGCCACTGTTATGAGTGGTCGGTGCAATGGTGTTCAAAAACGAATCCAGGAAGTTGCCCCTAAAGCAAGATATGTTCACTGTTATGCTCACAACTTAAATTTAGCTTTAGTAGATTGTGTCAAAAATGTCAATGATGCCAGTGAGTTTTTTGCACTTCTTCAATCACTATATGTTTTCATTTCCTCAAGTAAAGCCCACACCATCTTTATGGAAAAGCAGAGAGAGCTATTTCCAGATAAACAACCAAAGCAATTGCAAAAATTATCTGATACACGATGGGCCTGCCGGTATCGCGCTATCAATGCAGTTTGTTGGACATTCGATGCAGTTATTGAAACACTGCAAGACATTGCTAGTAGCCAAGATCATGTAAAAGGAGTGGAAGCAAGAGGCCTGTTGCATCAAGTGCAGTGTTTCAAATTTCTACTGTCACTGATTATCTTTGATCGTGTTCTCTCTTGTACTTTTTCTTTGTCTGAACAGCTGCAAGATAGTAAAGTTAATCTGGCTAAGGCAGCAGACCTAGTTATTGCAACAAAGGACACTTTACATGAATTCCGGCATGATCATTCCTGGCAGCAGCTGTATGATTATGCTACACAAGTAGCTCAAACAAAAAGGATTGATATCAGTGATGAAAATCACAGGTCAAGAGTCAGGAGACTTCCTAGTAGGCTGGATGATAGCTTTCTACTTGAGGCAAGTACTTCTAGACAGATTACAACATCTGCTGACCAATACAAAATTGGTCTGTACTACCCTATCCTTGACTCCTTCATTGCTGAAATGGAGCGCCGTTTTAGTACAGAAAACATCGCCTTAATGAGAGCTATCCAATCTTGTTCACCAGATTCACCGACATTCTTAGATTATGATGCAATGCTTCCGCTTATTCAAGCTTATTGTCTTGATGTAGATACCATTGAGATGGAGACGGTCTTGGCAAAGCGAGCCCTCAAAGACAAGGATATGACTAGCCTCAGTGATGTTATCCATGAGGTTTATCAGTTAAAAGCTGCTTTTCCTTCTCTATTGAAACTTTTACAAATTACTCAGACAATTGCAGTTAGTACTGCAGAGTGTGAACGGAGTTTTTCAGCCCTTAAGAGGATAAAAACATACCTGAGATCCACAATGTCAAATGATAGACTGTCTAACCTTGCCATCTTGTCCATTGAAAAAGACTTATCTAAGAACATATGTTTGGAAGAAGTGGTGGAAGAATTCAGCCGTAGTGGTAGTGGTAACCGTAGAATTGTACTTGTATAAAACTTTTCTTTAATTAAGACGTGTAGCCACGCCTTTTCATGAATATTAATTAATCTAACAAAATTTTCGGCGCGCTTTGCGCGCCAATCACACCCTTGCCCTACCAATCACACAATCCTAGCTACGCCACTGGTCATATTACTTAACAGCATTATTCTTTAATCATTGTTATACATTGAATACTGTCCTATTCTAATTTACCATTTCTTTAGATCCAATTGATCACACTCAGACATTTTTATAGAACCCATGATGGAAATTTCAGGCTGTAAATATCACACAATGATGACTGTGGTGTTTTATTTAATAATTATAAAATTAATAGCAAATAACAATAATTTGTAAACATTGTACACTCGTTAATTAAATTGCTCAATACACAACTACTCTATTATTCCAAGAGTCACAAACATACAAATATCCTTCGCTGTCAATTGTCATTCCAAGTGGACCGTTAAAACAATCCACAGCACTGCCCTCACGTCCAAAGAAATTTATGAAGTGACCATCACTTGTAAAGATGGAGATACGATGATTAATTGATCTAGGCCTAAATGTTCCATAAAGTGAATAAGATTCTGTAACATACACTAAATTGTTATTATCTATTACAATTCCTGATGGGTAACTAAGTTGACCAGGATCAGATCCGTAAGTACCAAATTGAGACAAAAATTTTCCCTCAGGAGTAAACTTTTGAATACGATGGTTATATGTATCAGCCACATACACTACCTGACCTTGTCTGTCAATAGTAACATCACTTGGATAACTAAGCTGTCCATCGGCTGAACCATTGGTACCAAATTCATGGGAAAAGGTTAGGTCTGGGTTTAAGACTTGTATGCGATGGTTATATTGATCTGCAATATAAATATTGCCTTTTGTAGGAGAAATGGTAACACCACATGGATCGTTAAATTCCAGTGGTCCACGACCTTTCTTACCAATTGATGTAATACATTTTCCATCCATAGATATCTTCTGGATCTTGTGATTATTGGTGACAAGAATGAAGTTGTCTTGAGTAATAGCTACACCACGAGGTTTAGTGAGCTCAACATTTCTAGTTCCTTCCCGTGACGATGACCAGAATTCAAATTTCTGGGCCAAAGACTTCACCTTCCTTTTATTTTCATCCAGTATTGTCAGACAGTCTTTGTCTTTCTCACTTATTATAACATGTCCATTTTTAGTCACAACAACACCATAAGGGACTTTAAGATCAGTGATAGTACACACTGGAGTGATGTTATCAACATAGGGATTAAATGGGATCACTAGTGAAGTACCGTCAACTTGGACATTATTAACTTGGACATTGACTTGATGACGACCACGACCTACAGTGCTACATTGTATCGTATACACTCCAGGATGGGTGGTGGTAGTGATTGTAGTAGTAATGGATGTAGCTGTACCAACTGGTACTATGCTACAACTGAGTGATGATAGAGGAACTCGAAGTAGACTGGAATCAGAACACTGGATAGACAGTGGAAACGAAATTGTTTTTTCCTTGGTTGTGGTTGTTGTAACACAGACAGGATCAATCTCCTTCATTTTACATTGTTGTAAACATATGATGTCTCCAAGTGTATCACCAATAATACTTTTATTAAAGTGAAGATCAGCTATCTCTTTAGGATTTAACTCTTCAATTATGACCTTTTGACTTACATTTCTCATACGATCCAACAATTGTTTTGCTGAAGTTACCACCCGTTGAGGATTGCCTATCTTAAGACTATGTGTGACAGATTCCTTGCAATCTTTGAGTTGAATTAATTTAATTTCAGCTGATTTCTTCTGCTCTGATAGGATTTGTAGTTTACTACCACTGACTTCATCCACGTTTCCAATCAACTGTTTCTCAGATTGTTGAAGAGTATTAATTATTTCTTTTACTGTGGCACGTATCTCTTCTTTAATGGATTCTCCTTGTGTTCTGATTTTATCCTCTCTGTCAGCAAGAGCAGCCAGGACATCTGTAACATTAGCAACGTTGTCACTAACTCCCTTCAGATTTGTTTCCAATGTGTGGTAATGTTTTGAATAGCAGCTTACAACTGAGTTATATTTGTGATCTTTGTGCATACGTACACTACAGTCATGACAAATAAGTTCTTCACATTTTTCACAGAAGAATTCTAAAGGTTTATCATGAGAAGAACACTTTGTCTCCTGCTTTAAAGAAAGTATTTGAGAGGCAGATCTGTCTACTTCATCGAAACTTGCAATATTGTGATCAATATCAGAAGCCCCACTTTTGTGAATATTGATGCAATTTTTACATAGAAACTTGTTACATTCTTTAAAATAACCTGTTGCATTTGTTGTAGTGCATATGTCACAGATTACCTGTTGATGTCCTGATACTTTGATCATTAGATTGTGTACTTCCTTGAGGTTGTTAATCTGAAAAGCTGCAGGAAAGTCAGCTGCTCCTTTTGGTTCAGGTAAGTGGGTACGATGACGACAAGTGGGACAAGAGATGAAGTACTCATCTCCTTGAGGATCCTGGGGAAGACCCTCAAGACATTGTTGACAGAAAGAATGGAAACAAGGTAAGGACTTAGGGTTGGTATAGAGGTTAAGACATATAGCACAGGTGAGCTGTTCCTCTAATTTCTTAAGAGCTTCTGAAGGAGTACTAGATATTACTTTCTCTGCCATAATAGAAGAAACAGTCTTGGCAACGTTTTGGTAAAGGATGGATTGAAATGTTTTTATAGCCTGTGTTGATGTTATCTGGTTATGAATATGTATAAGTGAAACATGAATAATATCAGTATATGAGTAGATGCGTCTTATTGTACTCTCAATTACTCCTTGGTACATTTGACTTAAGATAAATGATATACTTTATTTTATAATACCAAATAAAATCAGTTATTATCTCTTCATTTCTGTGATGTCCATTATATTCATTCATCATTCAATTGTCTATCTCACTGGAAGTGGTTGATGTGATAATTATATGATAAATGTAAGACTATAGGTTATAAGGAAACCTTTTACCTTATGCATGATAAAAGTAAGATATGGTACATTTAATTAAGTAAAGGTACATGTGATGACATAGTGGAGACAACTAACAGGACACTGATACTCCTTATGTCCCTATGGAATTACCTACACAAACAAAGTGTACAATATGAAAACATCTTGCTTATCACTATGACTACTCTATTGTAACAGAGATTAATTGTTCACATTGTTGGTCTTAAAAGGAAATGCTTATATAACATAGTTTTTATTGCAAGGCAGTCATACCTTTCCATGGACAGGAAATAAATGTAAGTAAACTACTAGACTGTAATAGCAATATATCCAATGATCGATATCACAATTAAGTTACATACAGTTACCTCAATTCATGTTCAGTAGAAAATATATGTAAAATCCAGTTATTAAATCTTACATGAAAGTCACTAACTATATGTGATAATAGAATCCTTCAAATTAAACATTTCTTATATATATCTAGATGGTACTAGCTTTTTTGTGTATGAGGTTTATGGCCTAAGAGTCATGTGTATCTGCAGGATACTAGAGATAGTATATAGTTGTTTCATAACCCCAAAGAGTAGGAGATGGTATATAATAACATGTGGTTTGTGCAATTTTCTGTGACAAGAAATATAAACCCAGTGACATTTACCATACAAAACAACTAATCGAACAGTGTCTAATTATTAGGTCCATATGGAATTTGTTTTCTTCAAACAAAGCATATGCTCTTAATTTTATTATGCATGACCACTCTATCAGTGTAACTTACTATGGTAATTATTTACACAGCAGATGTCAATGGAGTTACTTATCACCACAGCAGATGTCCATGGAGTTACTTATCACCACAGCAGATGTCAATAGAGTTACTTATCACCACAGCAGATGTCAATGGAGTTACTTATCAGATCATTCTTACACATCAATGAAGGAATAGTTTTTATTGGAAGGCATACCTACATGTTCTTAGTTATAAGGGATAGCTAAGTTAAATGTATACAAGCACAATTATAGATCACTGGACAAATCCTGTAGCAATTAATATTGGACCAAATAATAGCAGATGATGACAGTCTAATGTATGTTATAGAGAGAAATTAGAACTGTATCTCTTTTCATTTTGCAATCAGGCTAATAAAGATATCAATAATTACTGTCTCAAATATTGCATACTGTGCATAAAATGACACAACCATGCTGTTGATCAACCATTAAATACAGTAGTCAAAAAGTTAAAAACAAATCAGTATACTACAAAAAGGTAGTCCCATACCTACTCTCTTCAGCAGTATTATAGAAATAAGTCTTGATTATGTTATAACTTATTAAGTATTAAGTAATAAGTATACAGCTGCCTACACACTTAGGAATAATTAATTACTGAATTAAGATGGGTGGAGCTACTGTTGTTGTCTTGTACAAGATGATTTATTCAATGACCTAAGAGATTTTGTCCGTTCAAAATAGAGCGTTGAAGTAACTATGAATGACGGAAAATTACCATTAGTTAAACATACATGTAGTTCTGTTTTACTGGCAATTTCTGTTTTTGGTGCTAGTTACACTGTTTTTCAATGGCTTTCACTTCAAAAAAGTGCACACAAAATGAAACTGTTGAGAGCTGTAACAGATACTTTATCTCATGGAGTGATTGCTGGATGGAGCTGTGCTAATGTACTGTTGTTGTAACAAGGTAACAACTTGTCAGTGGCCTTGGTCCAAGTTGGAATGGGCGTGGTTATTGGTTCAATTTTGGATTAGACCACTTCATTGAAGCTAGATCATTAAAATTAGAGGTGATTACACAAGTCTAACTTACCTTCTGTGCATTAAGTTTAAATTGTTGTTACATGATGGTATTAATGTGGTATGCCACACCCATTTTATTTTCTCCACTGATATGGGCCAATGTATTCAACTTATCAAGTTTACTAAATTGTCACTATCCTCATAATACCACAGTATCCTAGTCTCAATGTCAGGAGTAGATATATAAAAGGCTACAGTTGCATTGGAATTAATATAATTGGTTACTTAGCAACATGTCCACATGGTTATTATATTTAGTCTTTTAAGTGTTACTTTTTTTAGAAAACTTATGTTTAGGTCATAATGATCTATAAATGATGTAACCTTTAGAAGTGCCACTATTATATACATTATATGTTAATGGTATTTTAATACAATTAACATATAATGTAACATATAACTTCACATAAAAGTGAAGTTATATGTTACAATCTAATATCCTCATAATGATTATCTATTATAGAAGGGTCTACACCATACAGGATTGTTCCACCAGTCTTCAGCATTTGATATCTTTAGCAGAGTTTTAAGTTCTCCACCATCTATCATCTTTGTTATTCATTTCTCTTATTTTATGTACTGATCAGAACAGGATGTATCTTCCTTTATTTACTGGAATATGATAACAGGTCATTGTTTAGTTGACAATTGGTGCTAGAGGAGATGGAACTTTAGTTCTTTCTCCAGATAAAATGAACTGTCATTATGGCAACTCTCATTTTAAATGCATTTATTTATAGAGGGCACGGCTGAATTTATGGATGGTATGGGATTAATAAAGGAACAATAACAGCTGTTGACTGACCAGTGTCTTCAAGTTAATCGTGGCAAACAGTTCTAAATGTATTGAATTTAGATTCAATCTCTTAAACATTTTATAAGTAAAGTTTAATTTATCATTTCTACAATAACAATTACAGTTAACTAGTCTGTCACTGTCTGAAATCTGATTGGTTAGTATTTGCTCTTCTAAACAGGTGCAAATGTGACACTAAACCAACCAATAAAATATCTTTATTGCTTATCAAAGTTATTAGTGTTCGTAAAGACAATGTAGTAACTGGTAAGTCTGGTTTGTCTGGTTACTGCGCATGCCCAGTAGAAAACCCGGGAAAAGCGGTATAAAAACTATATCTGCACTTGTGTCTCGTTTTTCTGACTGATTAACTGCCATTTGCCCCTGGAATACAGAGAGAAGTGCCCGTGTCTTTATCTCCTTGAGTGAATCCAGCTATTCAGTAACCATATGTGCGTGACAACAATGTCGTTTTACTGTGTGATATAGGACAGTGTAGCACTTATTTATGTCAATTCAAGATTTATAAGAGAGACAGTCAAGTAAGTTTCTTTTCCCTACAACCTTCATTTTCGGTGCAACTAACACTAGCTACTATAGCCTTCATTACTGAACAAACAACTGTTTTAAAGTAACTAGCCTTCCCTGACATTCTGCTCAGTTGTAGTCACTTGCAACAACCAGCCTTCCTTGTTGAACAACTTACAATTTGACATTATGTTCTTATTCTTTAGTATTTTATCAGTTTTTTATTCTATAGAATTAAATACAACTCTCTCTACAAGTTAACTGTCATGTCTCTGTCATCTCTATCAAATGATGTCATTGCTATATTGTGGACTGGATTGTTAGTACTCTGTTATATGAACTGGGATTACTATATTGTGGACTGGATTAATGTTATATGAACTGGGATGTTGTATTAACTATGGTAATCTGTAAGTCTGTTCATGTATGTAGTGTACACTATCTCATGTATTGGGTAGTTACATGATGGATGACATATGATGGACTAAAGTGAAGACTTGGATGCTAACGACTCATGACAATATAGACTTCCATCTCCCTATGTTCTGTTACAACTCCATTTGTTGATACACTGATGTATCTAAGGGATTTGTTTGTGCTTAGTTGGGTTATCTCTGTGTGTTCACTTCGGTAGAAGTCATTTCTGGTCCACAGCTTGGCTTTGACCCTGATGGTATCTGGGTCATCTAGTTTTTGTAGACTGGGCCACCACTTAGTTTTTATAGACTGGGTCATCTAGTTTTTGATAGGAGTACATGATCGACAAGGTATCATGTGGTCCTAGTTTTCTTAGATCTAGATAATTGATATGTTATGAGCATGTAAGCTAGTTTTTTGTGGCCCATCTACTTTTTTACCTGGCTTTTTCTGGGTTATCTAAGTTTTACCCAGCTTTTACTGGGTCTAGTTTTTCCCCAGATTTTATTGGGTGTATTATGTCCACAATCACCTCTGTATTATTTTATTTTATTTTTATTTGTTGTTGTTGCTTATCTTGTCTTGTCTTCCTTCAAAACCGTGAGTTACCTTGTCTTTTATATTTTTGTTTAGTAACTATACACTATGTGACAGTAACTGTACTACTACATTCTATAACAGAACTAGGCACTAATACAGTTCATTATAAGGAGATGGAAGTCCTAATATATAATGTATTGTAGAAGCTAGTGTACCTCAGTGTAAGAGGACTAGCTTCTATTATTCTATATGTATATTGCTGCAATCTCCTGCCATAATTTCAAGGCTTCTTCAAGCAATCTTTTCTGATATTTGCTTCTGAATTGGGCTAGTGAATTAAGATATCTAAGTTTTCAAAGCAGCTTTGTAATTATTCAGAGTATTGACATATTTGGGGTTATTTTTGGACCTTTCAAGTACATTTGAAGTTGCTTCAAAACACAAAAACAGCTTTTATATCAGGCCTTTACAATATCCATCTAGTTCTGAATATCACCATTAACGTTGAATCACCTTTGACTGTCACATCATTCCATATCTAGATAATCAGTAACTGTATTCCATTCCTTTCTAACTTTTGTTTAATTCATTTTATATTTTTATTTTTATTAAAAAAATAGTTCAAAATTAGTTAGATCAAAGATCTTACACAATATAGTAAAACTAAGTGACACTTCTTGATATATATTATATGAGCAGTAGATTCATATATAACACAGTATTTTAATAACAAAAATACATAGTTCATTTATGGCTAAAATTTACAAAATGTAAATGTGTTAATTAGAACTGAAATTAATGTACAAAATGATTGATATATTTAAATGTATTTTTTCAAAGTTACCACAGGCAGCTCTGAGTCTATGCAACTAGTGGGCCATGATAGCTGTCTCCTATATACATACATTAGTTTCACTAATTCATATTATATATTGATACACACATATAGTAACAGAAAATGACTTGAGACGTCTAAACTGACTAGTTTGAGAGTTTCTAAGAGAAACATTGTACCTTATATTACATATAGACATTGCTTTACAAAATGTATTCTTTCCAGTAAAAAGGTGTAAAATAGTTAAAATATTATAATATTTTATGTATTTTGAAAACTTTTAATTATTTGTTAATTAGATCAATTAAAAATCAATTAATATTGGTCACGTGTATGGTGCTGGTGTGAAAATTTGTCACGTGTTTTGTTGAGTGACTGTCAACTTGAAGCGTGACAGAGTCTCTTGATAATAATATAAGGGACTCCATTTTTCATGCCTCTATCTATGTTCTCTACGATTCGTCTCGTCGCTGGATTATCTCGTCACTTCGTTGGATCGACTCGCCTCATCGTTGGATCATCTCGTCTCTTCGTTCGATCGACTCGCCTCATCGTTGGATCATCTTTTCGTTTTAGTTATGTCATCCTATCTGTTTCTTTACCTTTATTTTTATTTTTTATTTTTATTTTATTATTTATTTTTCATTTGTGTAAAGTTTTTTGTTCTCACTCTTCATTTCTACAGGACTCAACGTGAAAGTTCTACCTGTGGTTGGTCTGATTTTCTTGAATGTACTCTGATGTTCTTAGCTGTTCTGATGTTCTTGATTGCTCTGATGTTTTGACTATTCTCTGGATGTAAAAGATGAGTCGCTCTCCTGCTCATTGGACTCTTCCTGTCTTCCTTCAAGCCTTCTTTCCTCTTCTTTTATTGTTTTTTTAAATTTTATTTTGGGCTATCCAGCCTATACATCATACACACACTCATACAATCACTAAAAATTATCTCTCCCTTGCCGCCTGGCGGCCATAAAAATTTTTTTTAAAAATATCCGTGGCCGCCAGGTGGTAGGGGAGAGCTCTGATTTGTAGGGTGCGTGTGTGTGTGCTGTGTGTGTGTGTGTAGGTTGGTTGTCCTTTTTCACTTCCTCTGTCTCTCTTCACTCTCTATCCATTCACTGTCATCACCAGTTCAGTTAATAACTATTCTTTCTTTCCATGCAGGAGCAGCACTGTTGAAAAAGGTAAGCTATCTCTCCATCCATCCATCTCTCATCCATTCTTTAGTAATCCAGTTGTTCTGTTTCTTTCTCTATGTTTTCTACTTGTGGACTGTTCTGATGTTCTCTTGGGAACTTTTCTTTTACTGAGACTGTCTTTATCTTATTTTTTATTTTTTTATTGTGATTTTTTAAATTTTTCTTTTTAGTTTGTTATTATAATATGTTGTTTTTTAATTTAATATGTTGAAGTTTTTTAAAAAAAACTTTTTTATCTAAACTTTGTCAAAAACCAATCACCTTACATCAGTTTTAAGATATTATTAATCTTTAATTATAATTATTAATCTTTTTACAACTATTGTAACACATTATTATACCAATATAGATCATTTTTTAACTTTAAGAATTTTTGTTTTTAGTAAAATACTATATCAATTAATTAATAAACTTTTTTTAGTAAAATACTATATCATTTAATTAATAATTTTTTTTCAATAATTAATTTAAAACCATTAATGTTTTGCGGTTCACGTTACGCGTGCACAGGTAATATTTTCCCGCCATAATAGTGATGTCACGTGTTTGCTCTTCCTTGCTAGGAGTGTGCTGGCAAACATTTTCGCGCCTGTCCAATCTATGCATGGTCTAGTAATGGTTCTCCGGAGACCTTCTTTGACTGGACTCTCGCCCTCCTTTGACTGAACTATTGAGATCTTCACCTATTGAGATAGCTTAATACTTGTTTTAGTATTTTCTGATGTTCTCTGGATGTAGAATACGAGTCACTCTCCATCCTTATCTGTTTTATCCAAGGCCAATTACCTGGGAAGTCAATTTTTTATGTGTGTAAAAGCAGAAGACTTGAAATGTGATCTTCACATCTCTCCTGCAGAGATCATGTCTGATTTTGATCTTCCATTAGTACAATCACTTAAGCTTCAGTTTCCCGGTGCTTGTATTCATGGCTGTTACTTTTATTTTTCCAGTGTCTGCAGAGAAAAGTACAGTCTTGGACTGTTGGAAGAGTACAAGGAAGATGGATCTATCAGGCAATATACAAAAGAGTAGAGCCATTGATTTTGTGCCATCATTTTGTTTGTGTACGTTGCTTGAGATGGATATTAAAAGTTGAAATACCAGATTCAAGGTGAAGAGCTACTCAGAATATTTGACTTAACCTGGATGAATGGTCAGTTTAGATATTGTATGTGAAACTACTTTGCTCACAGTGGTCCCAGAACCAACAACCACTTAGAAGAATGGCACAATAGATGAAAAAGAATTGCAAGAAAGGTACACCCTAACTTCTATGAAGTGTTCAAACTCATACAAAAAGAACGAGCTGCTACTGAAGTAACTATTCTACAGCTGCAAGCAGGAGAATTACACAAAGCTAAGACGAAAGATAGTCCAAAGAGAAGATAACATACAATTGCTGAAAGACAAGCTTACTAATAGTAATAGATTCATTGACTTGTACATTTCTACAATTAGACATTGTGTTGTATCATTTGAGTTTTTGATATTAATTTTTTTCAGATTAGATAACTAATTACATACAATCAGTTCAATATCACTTGGTTATATCCTGTTAAACATTATGGGAGGTTTTCAGGTATACAGTATTTCAGTATTGGTATTTCAATAGCTTTGATAATGTCACTTTTTTGTAGTGACATCATGTAAGGACATATACCCTACTGGCTGTCTAAGAAAAATAACTCTTACAATACAATGATATTAACCATATAAGGTTAAGTTTGCCCCTCCTCATTTTTGACAAGCTAGGCTCAGCTAATCAAAAAAGAAGGAGGGACAAATTTGTTAGACTATATAGTGACGTTCTCACTGGAGTACACTGTCATTGTCTTGACTTATTTTATGCTAACATATTATGTAAATTGAAAGAACTAATAACACGAAATATTGTAATATTAATTTGTACTATAACATTTGTCATTTATCATCCTCTTCCTCCTCTGGATAACTCTCTAGTATTTCCAATATAAGACTGAATTATTGATATTACCTAATAATAGATAAATAGGTCTAAAATGAGTTTCTATTATCCATTCATACTTCTATCAGATCATCCATCCATCCATCTATCCATCCGTTTATCCATCGATATCATCTATCATTATCATGTATCTGTACCTTATCAATATTAGCTAAACCAAATACTGCAGCTACTGCTAAAAACAGACCAACAAATGAACCTTTAAATACAGCAATCTCTTTTGATGATATAACAGACTAATTGTAGATCATTACTAATTATATTACCAGTCACTGTAATTTTAGTAGGTTTTTGCTGATGTCATCTTCTCTTAACTTAGAAAGAGAGAGAGAGAGAGAGAGAGAGAGAGAGAGAGAGAGAGAGAGAGAGAGAGAGAGAGAGAGAGAGAGAGAGAGAGAGAGAGAGAGAGAGAGAGAGAGAGAGAGAGAGAGAGAGATAGAGAGAGAGAGAGAGAGAGAGAGAGAGTTTAAGTTAACTAAATTTTTGCAATAAACATTTTGTCATACCTGAAGTCCTCTAAATTGATATACACCATCTTTATCAGTGATTACTACATCATGAAACTCATTACATGGACTGTTAATATCTCCTGTAATTAATAGCTTAAGGATATCAAGATAGAGAGAGATCAACTTACAAACAATATTTACAGTGGCTGTTCCTTCTAGTGGTGTTCCAATGAAAGAGGTAACTTTATCATGACAACTAATAGTAGCATATATAAACAATGAGTACATTATTATTTTAACCCTTTTGTACTTACCTGAAGTTGCTTGGGATGGATTAAAGTTGAAATACCAGACTCAAGGTATTCAGAATATTTGACTTAACCTGAATGAATGGTCAGTTTAGATATCGTATGTGAAACTACTTTGATCACAGTGGTCCCAGAACCAACAACCACTTAGAAGAATGGCACAATAGATGAAAAAGAATTGCAAGAAAGGTACACCCTAACTTCTATGAAGTGTTCAAACTCATACAAAAAGAACGAGCTGCTACTGAAGTAACTATTCTACAGCTGCAAGCACAAGAATTACACAAAGCTAAGACGAAAGATAGTCCAAAGAGAAGATAACATAAAATTGCTGAAAGACAATCTTACTAATAGTAATAGATTCATTGACTTGTACATTTCTACAATTAGACATTGTGTTGTATCATTTGAGTTTTGATATTAATTTTTTTCAGATTAGATAGCTAATTACATACAATCAGTTCATTATCACTTGGTTATATCCTGTTAGACATTATGGGAGGTTTTCAGGTATACAGCCATAGTGTTGGTATTTCAATAGCTTTGATATTTTGTAGTGACATCATGTGAGGACATATACCCTCCTGGCTGTCTAAAAAAGTAACTCTTACAATACAATGATATTAACCCTGTTGGTGACCATATAAGGTTAAGTTTGCCCCTTCTCATTTATGACAAGCCTACAGGCTCAGCTAATCAAAAAAGAAGGAGGGACAAACTTGTTAGACTATATAGTGACATTCTCACTGGAGTACACTGTCATTGTCTTGACTTATTTTATGCTAACATATTATGTAAATTGAAAGAACTAATAATGTGAAATATTATAATATTAATTTGTACTATAACATTTGTCATTTATCGTCCTCTTCCTCCTCTGGATAACTCTCTAGTATTTCCAATATAAGACTGAATTATTGATATTACCTAAAAATAGATAAATAGGTTTAAAATGAGTTTCTATTATCCATTCATACTTCTATCAAATCATCCATCCATCTATCCATCCGTTTATCCATCCATATCATCTATCATTATCATGTATCTGTACCTTATCAATATTAGCTAAACCAAATACTGCAGCTACTGCTAAAAACAGACTGACAAATGAACCTTTAAATACAGCACTCTCTTTTTAAACAAACTAATTGTAGATCATTACTAACTATATTACCAGTCACTGTAATTTTAGTAGGTTTTTGCTGATGTCATCTTCTCTTACCTGAGAGAGAGAGAGAGAGAGAGAGAGAGAGAGAGAGAGAGAAAGAGAAACTAAATTTCTGCAATAAACATTTTGTCATCTTTACCAGTGATTACTACATCATGAAACTCATTACATGGACTGTTAATATCTCCTGTAATTAATAGCTTAAGGATATCAAGATAAAGAGAGAGAGAGATCAACTTACAAACAATATTTACAGTGGCTGTTCCTTATAGTGGTGTTCCAATAAAAGAGGTAACTTTATCATGACAACTAATAGTATATATAGACAATGAGTGCATCAATATTTTAACTGTTTTGTACTTACCTGAAGGCAACTCTCTTTGCAGTAAACTCTACTTTCATGTTCTCCTTGATTTAACTCTATAACCTGTAAACACAAAGAACAATACTACTACTCATTACTGTAAAATAATAAAAGAATTTGTTAATGATATTTTACTCATTGATCCTTGTCTTGTCTCCCTATATTTACCTGATCATTTGTCTGAAAATTACTTGTCAATTACATGTTTGGTTTACAAGACAACTACAGAGTATAATGTCTTGTTGCTAAGTATAGTGTTGCTATGTACAGTCATGTGACCTTTTACTTTCAATAGAGAATAGTGAATGAAGGTAACAATCTGTCATGTAATACCTCCATTGAACACTAATGACAGATACATCACTCAGGTCTATTAAATGCCCATGTAGTATAATAATGTACATATACATAAATTATAGACCAGTTATCATGTTTTGTCCACTACTTGAATTCATTCATGTTTCAATTAAGGTGAAATTAATATAATTAACTTCCAAGACTTAAGGGTCTCAGACTTGTGCCATAATATTAATTGTCTCTATTAAGGAGACTAACAGAGTATATTGTTTCATCATTACCATATCTGCTAGTTATTAAGTGCATTAGCTTGTATCTCCACAGGAAGAAAATATGTACTCAATAAGGACACGTGCTTAACAAATAGCATTTCCAGATGTTGTCACTTTCCTCTCACTTGACCACGTGGAGGATATGGCTGGTGTTTCTACTGAGTTCTCGTTAGACAGCGTAATTCGAGGTCATCACATTTACAAAAAAGTATGGACGCCTTCAGTTGGAGAAGTTCTTCTATTAGTGAAAGAGGAAGCAAATGAACATGACCATTTTGTGGTATCTGTGATAAAGGACGGATTCATCGTCAGTCACGCATATTGCTTATTAATAATTCATTAAGTGCTAAATAAAAGAGTTTTGACCAAGATAAACGTGTGCGCTTTAACAAACAGTATGCACTTAATAACCATATGTACCTAACAACCAGCAAATATGGTAATATTAATAGCCAGTATTTCAAGTTTTGTAATTTTGTGGTAATTCAATGTACATTTAAAACATGTTAATCTACTAACTTATAATACACACCATTTCTATACATTGTTTATATGTGTCTACTTAGACAAGGATCATGGCACACTTGATATAGTAGGTCCAACACACTACATCAAAATGGCATAATTACTATCCTTTCATACCTTCAAACTCACTATTAAACATATGATGTTAGGACTTTACTTATTAAACAATTGTACTACTCACTCTAGCATAATAGATTAGTATAGTCACTATAATCTTGAACTAGTAGTCACTCCTATAAACTCTTACTATCTATAACTAATGTACTTAGTCAGTACATCACTGCACTTATACTAGATGTGAGGTATTGGAGGGAGAGATTAGTGTTTATAACTCACTATTAACAGCTTGTTGGTCATCTTGGACCGTCTCTATAATCATATCTAACTTCTTGTACCCTCCTGCCATTTTTAATACTTATCGTGTGACATTAATTGGTCTGTTGCTCATGAATATAATTAATTCTACTCACTGACGTAGGTAGACCAGTAAAAGGTAAGATGTCATTATTATCTCATCCTACTATATTTACTGGTAGTAGATCTATTCACAAAATTCATTATTGACGTACATATGCTGGATATGTGATGGTCATAGATTGTTCAGTAAAATTTATCATTCCTGGTCAGATGGACTTTGGGACTAAATTTGTTCCACTTTGGGAATAAACAGCTGTCTGAATGAAGACCTATTATAATCAGTACTGGCTCACCCACTGAGAACACACAGGTATGTGTTGGAATGACTGGCAGATCTGATCAACCCAAGTCAAATTACTTAACAGCATTATTCTTTAATCATTGTTATACATTGAATACTGTCCTGTTCTAATTTACCATTTCTTTAGATCCAATTGATCACACTCAGACATTTTTATAGAACCCATGATGGAATTTTCAGGCTGTAAATATCACACAATGATGACTGTGGTGTTTTATTTAATAATTATTAAAATTAATAGCAAATAACAATAATTTGTAAACATTGTACACTCGTTAATACATTTCTCAATACACAACTACTCTATTATTGCAAGAATCACAAACATACAAATATCCTTCGCTGTCAATTGTCATTCCAAGTGGACCATTAAAACAATCCACAGCACTGCCCTCACGTCCAAAGAAATGTATGAAGTGACCATCAGTTGTAAAGATGGAGATGCGATGATTAGTAGTTGATTTACTAGGAATACGATCATTAAGAGTTGATTTAATCACTTCATAAATCGAATAAGATTCTGTAACATACACTAGATTGTTATTATCTATTACAATTCCTGATGGGTAACTAAGTTGACCAGGATCAGATCCGTAAGTACCAAATTGAGACAAAAATTTTCCCTCAGGAGTAAACCTTTGGATACGATGGTTATATGTATCAGCCACATACACTACCTGACCTTGTCTGTCGATAGTAACATCACTTGGATAACTAAGCTGTCCATCGGCTGAACCATTGGTACCAAATTCATGGGAAAAGGTTAGGTCTGGGTTTAAGACTTGTATGCGATGGTTAAATTGATCTGCAATATAAATATTGCCTTTTGTAGGAGAAATGGTAACACCACATGGATCGTTAAATTCCAGTGGTCCAATGTATTCAACTTATCAAGTTTATTAAATTGTCACTATCCTCATAATACCACAATATCCTAGTCTCAATCTCAAGAGTAAATAAATAAAGGGCTACAATTGCATTGGAATTGATATAATTGGTTACTTAGTAACATGCCCACATGGTTACTATTTTTAGAAATTTTTTAAGTGTTACTTTTTTTGAAAACTTATGCTTAGGTCATAGTGATCTTTTAAATGATGTAATCTTTAGAAGTGCCACTATTATAAATACATTTTATGGTAATTGTATTTTAATGAGTTAGTCCCTGTTCATTATCCTCATTATCCTTAATTCCTATCATCTTTATTATTATAGGATGCTATTTCATTGACCAAAAGACCTATTGCGCACAATACAACGCTACTTAGTTTTGTAACTTTTCTCGCTTCTCTTCTTAATTCCTCATCTCCATAACACATATACTAAATATCTTCCACTTATAATATTACTGAGCTTTCTTTCTCATCTTTTAAGGGATGCTAATCATAGATATACTTTATCTTATATTATCAAATAAAATGAGTTGTTATCTTTTCATTTCTCCGATGTCCATTATATTCATTCATCATTCAATTGTCTATCTCACTGGAATTGGTTGATGTGATAATCATATGATAAATGTAAGACTATGGGTTATAAGGAAACCTTTTACCTTATGCATGATAAAAGTAAGATATGGTACATTTAATTAAGTAAAGGTACATGCAATGACATAGTGGAGACAACTAACAGGACACTGATACTCCTTCTTATGTCCCTATGGAATTACCTAAACAAACAAAGTGTACAATATGAAAACATCTTGCATATCACTATGACTACTTTATTGTAACAGACATTAATTGTTCACATTGTTGGTCTTAAAAGGAAATGTTTATATAACATAGTTTTTTTTGCAAGGCAGTCCCACCTTTCCAGGAATTAACTGTAAGCAAATTACTAGATTGTAATAAAGACATATCCAATGATCGCAATTAAGTTATATACAGTTACCTCAATTTCATGTACAGTGGAAAATATCTGTACAATCCAATGGTAAATCTTTACACGAAAGTCACAAACTCTGTGATAATAGCATCCTTCAAATCAAACATTTCTTATATATATATGGATAGTAGTAGCTTTTTGAGTATGAGGCTTATGGCCTAAGAATCATGTACTGTGTATCTGCAGGATACTAGAGATAGTATATAGTTCCATAATCCCAAACAGCAGACAAGAAAACTAAACCCAGTGACATGTACCATACACATGCAACAACCAATTGAACAATGTCTAGTTATCGAGTCCATATGGAATTTGTTTTCTTCAAAAAAAGCATATGCTCTTAATTTTATTATGCATGACCACTCTATCAGTGTAACTTACTATAGTAATTATTTACACAGCAGATGTCAATGGAGTTACTTCTCACATCATTCTTATACATCAATAAAGGAATAGTTTTTATTGGAAGGCATACCTACATGTTCTTAGTTATAATGGATAGCTAGGTTAAATGTATACAAGCACAATTATAGATCACTGGACAAATCCTGTAGCAATTAATATTGGACCAAATAATACAGATGATGACAGTCTAATGTATGTTATAGAGAGAAATTAGAACTATATTTTTTTTCATTTTGTAATCAGGCTAATTAAGATGTCAATAATTACTGTCTCAAATATTGTATACTGCATATAAAATGACACAACAGTGCTGTTGATCAACCATTAAATATAGTAGTCAAAAGGTTAAAAAGAAATCAGTATAAAAAGTGGTCCCATACCTACTCTCTTGATTTATTCTTTGACCTAAGATCTTGTCCGTTCAAAGTAGAGTGTTGAAATAACTATCAATGGCAGAAAATTACCGTTAGTTAAACATACATGTAGTTCTGTTTTACTGGGAGTTTCTGTTTTGGTGCTAGTTACACTGTTTTTCAATGGCCTCCATTCAAAAAAGTGCACACAAAATGAAACTGTTGAGACCTGTAATAGATACTTTATCTCATGGAGTGATTGCTGAATGGAGCTGTGCTAATGCACTGTTATTGTAACAAGGTAACAACTTGCAGTGGCCTTGGTCCAAGTTGGAATGGGTGTGGTTATTGGTTCAATTTTGGATTAGATCACTTCATTGAAGCTAGATCATTAAAATTAGAGGTAATTACACAAGTCTAACTCACTTTCTGTGCATTAAGTTTAAATTGTTGTTACATGATGGATTAATGTGGTATGCCACACCCATTTTATTTTCTCCACTGATATGGGTCCAAAAATCTTCACACTTTTTAAATATTTAAGTACTACCACATCAAATGCTGTTCTCTGTGTCTTTGTAACTTTATTTATTTTCTTCTCTCTTTTTAAATAGATTTGAACAAATCTGTATTGCTATTGAAGACTCTACTATCACAGACTACTCTATTTTTATGTCCAAAGTTTAAACAGAGAGGAATACTAGATACAATACCCATAACAATCTAGTTCTGAATATTGCCACATTGTATCACCTTTGACTATCACATCATTCCAGTTTAGATAATCAGTAATTCCTTTCTAACTTTTGTTTAATTCATTTTATATTTTTTAAAAAGTAGTTCAAAATTAGTTAGATCAAAGATCTTACTCAGTATAGTAAAACTAAGTGACACTTCTTGATATATATTATATGAGCAGTAGATTCATATGTAACACAGTATCTTAATGACAAACCTACAAACCTATATTTTTTATTTTATTATTAAATAGTTCAAAATCAGTTAGCTTTTAAGATCATTCAAATTGAACATACTGTTATCTGAATGTATGTGCCTCAAAATAAAGCCTACATGACGTCTACATTGTCACTTGATATAACTTAATAACTAAATAATTTTATTGCACTAATTAAGCTCAACCTAGTTGCTTTGTGGTTTTCATTGTGCATGTTTACTTTTAAGATAACATTAAAACTCATAGCAATTAATACACTAACATAACAATTAATACCACTACTAAGGGAAGTTCAATAAGTGACATCATACCAGGAGACAATTTTATTGCACTGACTAAGCTCCACCCAGTTGCTTTACGGTTTTAATTATTTAGTTAATAGCATGTATTTATTTTTAAGATAACAATAAAACTAATAACAATTAATACACTACTAGTCTGTTGTTGTCAATATCACAAACATACAAATATCCTTCATTATCAATTGTTATTCCAAATGGACGATTGAACTGACCAAGACTGCTACCATATCCTCCAAATGAACGTACAAACTGACCATCAGTAGTGAAGATAGAAATACGATTATTATCAGACTCAGTAACGTACACAAGATTCTTATCATCATCGATTACAATCCCAGATGGAAGATTGAGTTGTCCACGACCTGATCCTTTAGTTCCAAATTTAGAATACAATTGTCCATCAGGAGTGAACACCTGAATGCGATTATTGTAGGTATCAGCAACATACAAAAAACCTTGTCTATCAATGGCAATATTTCGTGGATATTTAAACTGTACCTTGAACAATTCTGTTGTAACAAATTTGTAAGAAAATGTTAGATCAGGATTTAAGACTTGTATACGATTGTTACCGAAATCTGCAATATAAATACAGCCAGTTATAGGAGAAATGGCGATACCAGTAGGGTTATTCAATTCCATTGGTCCAATACCTTGTTTACCATATGATTTAATACATTCTCCATCCATAGATATTTTCTGGATTTTGTGTTCATCAGCAACAATAATGAAGCTATCTGAAGTAAGGGCTATCCCATAAGGCTGAGAGAACTTGAGCTTTTGACCTCCACTATGACCAAAGGACTTAACTTTTCTTCCATCTCCATCTAGTACTGTGACACAATTGCAACGTATTTCACTTACTATAATATGTCCATCATCAGTCACAGCAACTCCCCAAGGTCCATTAAGTTCGGATATAGTACGTATTGGATTGATGTTATCAAGGTAGGGATTAAAAGGAATCACTATTGAAGTACTATCAACTTGGACACCATTAACTAGAACATCAACTTGATAACGACCACAGGCATTACAATGTATACTATATACTCCAGGATGATTGGTAGCAGTAATTGTAACTGTTATGGGTATAGTTCTATCTTCGTCATCCTCTTTTTCTTCTTCCTCCTCTTCTTCTTGTTCGTCTTCCTCCTCCTCTACTTCTACCTCTTCCACTTCTTCCTCTTCCTCTTCCTCTTCCTCTTCTTCTTCCTCTTCTTCTTCTTCTTCTTCTACCTCTTCTTCTTCTTCTTCTTCTTCTTCTTCTTCTTCTTCTTCTGCTTCTTCTACTTTTTCTCCAATATCAACTGGAACTAGATTACAATTGAGTGATGAGAGAGGAACGGCTAGAAGGCTGGAATCAGAAAATTGAATAGAAAGTGGGAATGAAACTGTTTTATCTGTAATCTTAATGTCATGATGATCAATCTTCTTGACTTTACATTGTTGTAGCATGGAAGATGAGAAGAACACAATATCTCCAATATGACAAAGTACATCAACAGTGTTACAGTCCCTTTTAAAGTGGACATCAGCTTTCTCTCTAGGACTAAACTCTTCAACACTAACCTGTTGAGTCAAATGACTCATACTCTCCATCATCTGTTTTGTAGATGCCAGTACTTGTTGTGGACTGCCTAACTCAACACTTTGTTCCACAAATTCATGGCAATCCTTCAGTTGATTCAAACTCATTTCAGCTGATTTCGTTTGCTCTAATAACACTTGTAGTTTAGCATTAGTGACTGTGTCTACCTCTCTAGTTAGTTGTCTCTCTGATTGGTGAAGTACATCAATCATTTCTTCCACCATGACATGTATCTCCTCTTTGACCACTTCTCCTTGCTCTCTGATCTCATTTGTTCTGCTTGTGAGAACAGTTAGAATATCAGTAACAGCTATGATCTTGTCTCTAACTGGCTTCAGACTTGTTTTCAATTTTTGACAATGCTTGGGGTAGCAGTCAGAGACTAAGTCATAATCATGATCTCTATGAATACGTACAGTACAGTGCTGACAGATGAGGACTTCACATGTTTCACAAAATATCTCCAAAGGCTTATTATGATTAGGACAGTTTATTTCTTGTTTCATGGGAAGCAATTGAGAAGTAGTAGAGGTTGCTATCTCATCAATATTGGTCACCATATGATTAGTGTTGGTAGGAAATTTCTTGTGAATATCGATGCATTTTTCACATAAAAACTTTGCACATTCTTTACAATAACCTGTTGCATTTGATGTAGTACATATGTCACAAGTTACCTGTTGATGTCCTGACACTTTGATCATTAGATTGTGTATTTCATTGAGGTTGTTAATATGAAAAGCTGCAGGAAAGTCAGCTGCTCCTGTTGGTTCAGGTAACTGGGTACGATGACGACAAGTGGGACAAGAGATGAAGTAGTTATCTCCTTGAGGATCCTGTGGTAGACCCTCCAGACATTGTTGACAAAAAGAATGGAAACAAGGTAAGGACTTAGGGTTGGTGTAGAGGTCAAGACATATAGCACAGGTGAGCTGTTCCTCTAGTTTCTTAAGAGCTTCTGAAGGAGTACTAGATATTACTTTCTCTGCCATAATAGAAGAAACAATCTTGGCAACGTTTGGTAAAGGATGGATTGAGATGTTTTTATAGCCTGTGGTGATGTTATCTGGTTATGAATATGTATAAGTGAAACAATGAATAATATCAGTATATGAGTAGATGCGTCTTATTGTACTCTCAATTACTCCTTGGTACATTTGACTTAAGATAAATGATATACTTTATCTTATAATACCAAATAAAATCAGTTATTATCTCTTCATTTCTGTGATGTCCATTATATTTATTCATCATTCATTCATCGATCTATCTCACTGGAATTGGTTGATGTGATAACCATATGATAAATGTAAGACTATGGGTTATAAGAAAACCTTTTACCTTATGCATGATAAAAGTAAGATATGGTACATTTAATACATGCAATGACATAGTGGAGACAACTAACTGGACACTGATACTCCTTCTTATGTCCCTATGGAATTACCTACACAAACAAAGTGTACAATATAAAAACATCTTGCTTATCACTATGACTTGCTTATCACTATCACTACTCTATTGTAACAGATGTTATTTGTTCACATTGTTGGTCTTAAAAGGAAATGTTTATATAACATAGTTTTTATTGCAAGGCAGTCCTATCTTTCCATGGACAGGAAATAACAGTAACTAAATTACTAGACTGTAATAGCGATATATCCAATGATGGATATCACAATTAAGTTACATACAGTTACCTCAATTCATGTTCAGTAGAAAATATATGTAAAATCCAGTTATTAAATCTTACATTAAAGTCACTAACTATATGTGATAATAGAATCCTTCAAATTAAACATTTCTTATATATATCTAGATGGTACTAGCTTTTTTGTGTATGAGGTTTATGGCCTAAGAGTCATGTGTATCTGCAGGATACTAGAGATAGTATATAGTTGTTTCATAACCCCAAAGAGTAGGAGATGGTATATAATAATATGTGGTTTGTGCAATTTTCTGTGACAAGAAATATAAACCCAGTGACATTTACCATACAAACAAACCAATCAAACAGTGTCTAATTATTAAGTCCATATGGAATTTGTTTTCTTCAAACAAAGCATATGCTCTTAATTTTATTATGTATGACCACTCTATCAGTGTAACTTACTATGGTAATTATTTACACAGCAGATGTCAATGGAGTTACTTATCAGTGTAACTTACTATAGTAATTATTTACACAACAGATGTCAATGGAGTTACTTATCAGTGTAACTTACTATAGTAATTATTTACACAACAGATGTCAATGGAGTTACTTATCAGATCATTCTTACACATCAATGAAGGAATAGTTTTTATTGGAAGGCATACCTACATGTTCTTAGTTATAATGGATAGATAGGTTAAATGTATACAGGCACAATTATAGATCACTGGACAAATCCTGTAGCAATTAATATTGGACCAAATAATAGCAGATGATGACAGTCTATTGTATGTTATAGAGAGAAATTAGAACTGTATCTCTTTTCATTTTGCAATCAAGCTAATTAAGGTGTCAATAATTACTGTCTCAAATATTGCATACTGTGCATAAAATGACACAACCATGCTGTTGATCATCCATTAAATACAGTAGTCAAAAAGTTAAAAACAAATCAGTATACTACAAAAAGTAGTCCCATACCTACTCTCTTCAGCAGTATTATAGAAATAAGTCTTGATTATGTTATAACTTATTAAGTATTAAGTAATAAGTATACAGCTGTCTACATACTTAGGAATAATTAATTACTGAATTAAGATGGGTGGAGCTACTGTTGTCTTGTACAAGATGATTTATTCAATGACCTAAGAGATCTTGTCCGTTCAAAGTAGAGCGTTGAAGTAACTATGAATGACGGAAAATTACCGTTAGTTAAACATACATGTAGTTCTGTTTTACTGGCAATTTCTGTTTTTGGTGCTAGTTACACTGTTTTTCAATGGCTTTCACTTCAAAAAAGTGCACACAAAATGAAACTGTTGAGAGCTGTAACAGATACTTTATGTCATGGAGTGATTGCTGGATGGAGCTGTGCTAATGTACTGTTATTGTAACAAGGTAACAACTTGTCAGTGGCCTTGGTCCAAGTTGGAATAGGCGTGGTTATTGGTTCAATTTGGATTTGATCACTTCATTGAAGCTAGATCATTAAAATTAGAGGTAATTACACAAGTCTAACTCACTTTCTGTGCATTAAGTTTAAATTGTTGTTACATGATGATATCAATGTGGTATGCCACACCCATTTTATTTTCTCCACTAATATGGGCCAATGTATTCAACTTATCAAGTTTACTAAATTGTCACTATCCTCATAATACCACAGTATCCTAGTCTCAATCTCAGGAGTAAATAAATAAAGGGCTACAGTTGCATTTGGAATTGATATAATTAGTTACTTAGTAACATGTTCACATGGTTACTATTTTTAGAACAAAATTTTATTCTTTTAAATGTTACTTTTTTTAGAAAACTTATGTTTAGGTCATAATGATCTATAAATGATGTAATCTTTAGAAGTGCCACTATTATAAATAGATTATATGTTAATGTTATATTAATACATTATATGTTAATGAAGTAGTCCCTGTTCATTATCCTCATGTATGTAGTTTGGTTTAACTTAATTGCTATCATCTTTATCATTATAGGATGCTATTTCATTGACCAAAAGACCTATTGCGCACAATACAACACTACTTAGTTTTGTAACTTTTCTCGTCTATTGTCTTTTCTTCTTAATTCCTCATCTCCATAACACATATACTAAATATCTTCCACTTATTATATTATTGAGCTTTCTTTCTCATCTTTTAAGAGATGCTGATCGTAGAGGGGTGTGGTTTGGATTCTTTTCAGTTCCACCTATACCTTGGCAACTGTATGTTGCTATGGTGATAGCAATTCCATGGTTACTACTGATTCCTTGTGTGTTTTCAGTATTATCATTACCACATCAATTTTGGAACAAGACAGAAATTGTTTAAGGAAACACTTAAAAGTATATTTTATATTTTGTTAATTTTGTTTGTGAGTTGTTAATTTTTATATAATAATTGTTAATGTTAATTTTAAAACCTTACACTGTTCAGTAACCTTATACCTTATATTACTATCATTTGATCATATACATATAGAAGTGAAGTTATATGTTACAATCTAATATCCTCATAATGATTATTTATTATAGAAGGGTCTACACCATACTGGATTGTTCTACCAGACTTCAGCATTTGATATCTTTAGCAGAGTTTTAAGTTCTCCACCATCTATCATCTTTGTTATTCATTTCTCTTATTTTATGTACTGATCAGAACCTTTATTTACTGGAATGTGATAACAGGTCATTGTTTAGTTGACAATTGGTGCTAGAGGAGATGGAACTTTATTAGTCCTTTCTCCAAGTAAATTAAATAAATTTATTTATAGAGGGCTCGGCTGAATTAATAGATGGTATGGGATTAATAAAGGAACATTAGCAGCTGTTGACTGACCAGTGTCTTCAAGTTAATTGTGGTAAACAGTTCAAAATGTATTGAATTTGGATTCAATCTAAACATTTTATAAGTAAAGTATATAATTTCTACAATAACAATTAGTCTGTGATAGTCTGAAATCTGATTGGTTAGTATTTGCTCTTCTAAACAGGCGCAAATGTGATACCAAACTAACCAATAAGATTTCTTGATTGCTGATAAAGATCACATCTTATCAGTTATTAGTGTTCGTATAGACAATGTAGTAACTGGTAAGTCTGGTTTGTCTGGTTACTGCGCATGCCCAGTAGAAAACCCGGGAAAAGCGGTATAAAAACTATATCCTCGTTTGAGTCTCGTTTTTCTGACTGAATAACTGCCATTTGCCCCTGGAATACAGAGAGAAGTGCCCGTGTCTTTATCTCCTTGAGTGAATCCAGCTATTCAGTAACCATATGTGCGTGACAACAATGTTGTTTTACTGTGTGCTATAGGACAGTGTAGCACTTATATATGTCAATTCAAGATTTAAGAGAGAGACAGTCAAGTAAGTTTCTTTTCCCTACAACCTTCATTTTCAGTGCAACTAACACTAGCTACTATAGCCTTCATTACTGAACAAACAACTGTTTTAAAGTAACTAGCCTTCCCTGACATTCTGCTCAGTTGTAGTCACTTGCAACAACCAGCCTTCCTTGTTGAACAACTTACAATTTGACATTATGTTCTTATTCTTTAGTATTTTATCAGTTTTCTTTTTATTCTATAGAATTAAATACAACTCTCTCTACAAGTTAACTGTCATGTCTTTGTCATCTCTATCAAATGATGTCATTGCTATATTGTGGACTGGATTGTTAGTACTTTGTTATATGAACTGGGATTACCATATTGTGGACTGGATTAATGTTATATGAACTGTGATGTTGTAGTAACTATGGTAATCTGTAAGTCTGTTCATGTATGTAGTGTACACTGTCTCATGTATTGGGTAGTTACATGATGGATGACATATGATGAACTAGAGTGAAGACTTGCATGTTAACGACTCATGACAATATAGACTTCCATCTCCCTATGTTCTGTTACAACTCCATTCATTGATACACAGCTGTATCTAAGGGATTTGTTTGTGCTTAGTTGGGTTATCTCTGTGTGTTAGCTTCGGTAGAAGTCATTTCTGGTCCACAGCTTGACTTTGACTCTGATGGTATCTGGGCTATCTAGTTTTTGTAGACTGGGCCACCACTTAGTTTTTATAGACTGGGTCATCTAGTTTTTGATAGTAGTACATGATCGACAAGGTATCATGTGGTCCTAGTTTTCTTAGATCTAGATAATTGATATGTTATGAGCATGTAAGCTAGTTTTTTGTGCCCCATCTACTTTTTCACCCAGCTTTTCTGGGTTATTTTAAGTTTTACCCAGCTTTTACTGGGTCTAGTTTTCCCCAGCTTTTACTGGGTGTATTATGTTCACATTCACCCTCTGTATTATTTTATTTTATTTTTATTTGTTGTTGTTGCTTATCTTGTCTTGTCTTTCTTCAAAACCGTGAGTTACCTTGTCTTTTATATTTTTGTTTAGTAACTGTACACTATGTGACAGTAACTGTACTACTACATTCTATAACAGAACTAGGCACTAATACAGTTCATTATAAGGAGATGGAAGTCCTAATATATAATGTATTGTAGAAGCTAGTGTACCTCAGTGTAAGAGGACTAGCTTCTATTATTCTATATGTATATTGCTGCAATCTCCTGCCATAGTTTCAAGGCTTTCTTCAAGCAATCTTTTCTGATATTTGCTTCTGAATTGGGCTAGTGTATTAAGATTACTAAGTTTTCAAAGCAGCTTTGTAATTATTCAGAGTATTGAAAATCAGTTTGACATATTTTGAATTATTTTCAGAGCTTTCAAGTACATTTGAAGTTGCTTCAAACACAAAGACAGCTTTATGTCAGGCCTTAAAGACAGCTTTCAAATGTTGCACAATAAAGACAGTTCACTTTTTAAAATTGGGCATCAAAGACAGCTTTGTACATTGAAGACAGCATCTAGAAATTACACTTTAAAGACAGCTTTTCATAACTGGGTATTATCATAAAATTGGATATTAAAGACAGGTTTGGGTTTTGATGACAGCTTCTGTAAATAGGCCTCAAATACAGTTTTCAAATATGGTGCTATGTTATATAAAGCATAGACAATGTAACATTTTAATGGCAGATTTTCCTTTTCAAAAAAGACAGTTTTTGAGTTGGGCATAATTTGCTCATGACAGTTTCAATACAGTTTAACGTTGCTTTGTGTTTTGAAAATTTTCAAATTTTCCTTTTAAAACTTTTTTGAGTTAGGCAAGACAGCTTCATTCAAAGTATTGACAAATAAGCATATTATTACATTTAACACAGCTTTCAAAGACAGCTAGTTCATATACATTCATAGTTTAATGAGCTTACCTCAATCTACAAGTTTTATTAGTTTATTTGCTAGTTTTGTACTTAATCAGTGGAAACAGGTTTGTTAGAGAAGTAAGTTAATAGTTTAATGTATTCTTGTTACTATACAACTTATTATGTCAACATTGGATCAAGTACTTTAATGTATAGTAAGTTCTTACACTATCTTTTCTAGTGTTAAAATTAAATCAAGAACTCCAATGTTTGTTAAATAAATAAATGTTTAACAATATCTTCTCTAGTATCAACATATTGAATCAAGTACTCCTCTTTAGTAAGTTTTTAAAACTACTTTCTCTAGTGACAACACTGCATCAAAAAATCCAGTTTGTATCAGTAAGTTCTTAACAATATCTTCTCTAGTGTCAATTTTGATTCAACATCTCCAGTTTGTATCAAGTTCTTAACAATATCTTCTCTAGCATCAACAATGAATTAAGTCCTCCAGTTACAATAAGTTCTTTCTATTGTCAACATTAATTCAAGACCTTTGAAATAAACAACCTGTATTTCCAATCATGTCTTAATTGTATAACTTCCTCTCTCTCTCTCTAAAAGATTAGATCTAAAAGTCTTCACATTTTAAAGAACATTATCTTTAATTTTCTATTCTCTTTCCCAACAGTGTGGGCTACAATGTAGTACTGTCTCCATGTGGTATTGCCTGGGGTCTCAATATTTCTTAACTTTTGAGATGCTAAATGTACTACATCAAATCCATCAAAAGCTGTTCTCTGTGTCTTTGTAACTTTCATCTCTCTCTTTTTAAATAGATTTAACAATTCCGTGTTGCTATTGAAGACTCTACTACCACAGACTACTCTATTTTTATGTCCAAACTTTAAACAGAGAGGTAAACCTGATACAATATCTCTACAATATCCTTAACAATCTAGTTCTGAATATCACCATTGACATTGAATCTCCTTTGACTGTCACATCATTCCATATCTAGATAATCAGTAACTGTATTCCATTCCTTTCTAACTTTTGTTTAATTCATTTTATATTTTTATTTTTATTTAAAAAATAGTTCAAAATTAGTTAGATCAAAGATCTTACACAATATAGTAAAACTAAGTGACACTTCTTGATATATATATTATATGAGCAGTAGATTCATATGTAACACAGTATTTAATAACAAACCTACATAGTTCATTTATGGCTAAAATTTACAAAATGTAAATGCGTTAATTAGAACTGAAATTAATGTACAAAATGATTGACATATTTAAATGTATATTTTCAAAGTTACCACAGACAGCTCTGAGTCTATGCAACTAGTGGGTCATGATAGCTGTCTCCTACATACATACATTAGTTTCACTAATTCATATTATATATTGATACACACATATCATAACAGAAAATGACTTGAGACGTCTAAACTGACTAGTTTGTGAGTTTCTGAGAGAAATATTGTACTCTATATTACATATAGACATTGCTTTACAAAATGTATTCTTTCCAGTAACAAGGTGTAAAATAGTTAAAATATTATAATATTTTATGTATTTTGAAAACTTTTAATTATTTGTTAATTAGATCAATTAAAAATCAATTAATGTTGGTCACGCGTGTGGTGCTGGTGTGAAAATTTGTCACGTGTTTTGTTGAGTGACTGTCAACTTGAAGCGTGACAGAGTCTCTTGATGATAATATAAGGGACTCCATTTTTCATGCCTCTATCTATGTTCTCTACGATTCGTCTCGTCGCTGGATTATCTCGTCACTTCGTTGGATCGACTCGCCTCATCGTTGGATCATCTCGTCTCTTCGTTCGATCGACTCGCCTCATCGTTGGATCATCTTTTCGTTTTAGTTATGTCATCCTATCTGTTTCTTTACCTTTATTTTTATTTTTTATTTTTATTTTATTATTTATTTTTCATTTGTGTAAAGTTTTTTGTTCTCACTCTTCATTTCTACAGGACTCAACGTGAAAGTTCTTACTGTGGTATGTCTGATGTTCTTGAATGTACTCTGATGTTCTTAGCTGTTCTGATGTTCTTGGTTGTTCTGATGTTCTCTGGATGTAAAAGATGAGTCGCTCTCCTGCTCATTGGACTCTTCCTGTCTTCCTTCAAGCCTCCTTTCCTCTTCTTTTATTTTTTTTTAAATTTTATTTTGGGCTATCCAGCCTATACATCATACACACACTCATACAATCTCTAAAAATTATCTCTCCCTTGCCGCCTGGCGGCCATAAAAAATTTTTAAAAAAATATCCGTGGCCGCCAGGTGGTAGGGGAGAGCTCTGATTTGTAGGGTGCGTGTGTGTGTGCTGTGTGTGTGTGTAGGTTGGTTGTCCTTTTTCACTTCCTCTGTCTCTCTTCACTCTCTATCCATTGACTGTCATCACCAGTTCAGTTAATAACTACTCTTTCTTTCTTTCCATGCAGGAGCAGCACTGTTGAAAAAGGTGAGCTATCTCTCCATCCATCCATCTCTCATCCATTCTTTAGTAATCCAGTTGTTCTGTTTCTTTCTCTATGTTTTCTACTTGTGGACTGTTCTGATGTTCTCTTGGGAACTTTTCTTTTACTGAGACTGTCTTTATCTTATTTTTTATTTTTTATTGTAATTTCTTTTAATTTTTCTTTTTAGTTTGTTATTATAATATGTTGTTTTTTAATTTAATATCTTGAAGTTTTTTAAAAAAAAAACTTTTTTATCTAAACTTTGTCAAAAACCAATCACCTTACATCAGTTTTAAGATATTATTAATCTTTAATTATAATTATTAATCTTTTTACAACTATTGTAACACATTATTATACCAATATAGATCATTTTTTAACTTTAAGAATTTTTGTTTTTAGTAAAATACTATATCAATTAATTAATAAACTTTTTTTAGTAAAATACTATATCATTTAATTAATAATCTTTTTTTCAATAATTAATTTAAAACCATTAAATGTTTTGCTGTTCACGTTACGCGTGCACAGGTAATATTTTCCCGCCATAATAGTGGTGTCACGTGTTTGCTCTTTCTTGCTAGGTGCGTGCTGGCAAACATTTTCGCGCCTGTCCAATCTATGCATGGTCATTAGTAACGGATTCTCTGGAGACCTTCTTTGACTGGACTCTCTCCCTCCTTTGACTGAACTATTGAGATCTTCACCTATTGAGATAGATTAATACTTGTTTTAGTATTTTCTGATGTTCTCTGGATGTAGAATACGAGTCACTCTTCATCCTTATCTGTTTTATCCAAGGCCAAGTACCTTGGAAGTCAATTTTTATGTTTGTAAAAGACATGAAGTGTGATCTTCTTCACATCTCTCCTGCAGAGATCACATCTGATTTTGATCTTCATTAGTACAATCACTTAAGCTTCAGTTTCACGGTACTTGTATTCTTGGCTGTTACTTTCATTTTTCCAGTGTCTGCAGAGAAAAGTACAGTCTTGGACTGTTGGAAGAGTACAAAGAAGATGGATCTATCAGGCAATATACAAAGAGTACATCCATTGATTTTGTTCTATCATTTTGTTTGTGTACATTGCTTGGGATGGATTAAAGTTGAAATACCAGACTCAAGGTATTCAGAATATTTGACTTAACCTGAATGAATGGTCAGTTTAGATATTGTATGTGAAACTACTTTGATCACAGTGGTCCCAGAACCAACAACCACTTAGAAGAATGGCACAATAGATGAAAATGAATTACAAGAAAGGTACACCCTAACTTCTATGAAGTGTTCAAACTCTTACAAAAAGAACGAGCTACTACTGAAGTAACTATTCTACAGCTGCAAACAGGGGAATTACACAAAGCTAAGACAAAAGATAGTCCAAAGAGAAGATAACATACAATTGCTGAAAGACAAGCTTACTAATAGTAATAGATTCATTGACTTGTACATTTCTACAATTAGACATTGTGTTGCATCATTTGAGTTTTTGATATTAATTTTTTTCAGATTAGATAGCTAATTACATACAATCAGTTCATTATCACTTCCTGTCAGACACTATGGGAGGTTTTCAGGTATACAGCCATAGTGTTGGTATTTCGATAACTTTGATAATGTCACTTTTTTGTAGTGACATCATGTAAGAACATATACTCTACTGGCTGTCTAAGAAAAATAACTCTTACAATACAATGATATTAACCCTTTTGGTAACCATATAAGGTTAAGTTTGCCCCTTCTCATTTTTGACAAGCTAGGCTTAGCTAATCAAAAAAGAATGAGGGACAAATTTGTTAGACTATATAGTGATGTTCTCACTGGAGTACACTGTCATTGTCTTGACTTATTTTATGCTAACATATTTTATGTAATTTGAAAGAACTAATAACATGAAATATTGTAATATTAATTTGTACTATAACATTTGTCATTTATCATCCTCTTCCTCCTCTGGATAACTCTCTAGTGTTTCCAATATAAGACTGAATTATTGATATTACCTAATAATAGATAAATAGGTCTAAAATGAGTTTCTATTATCCATTCATACTTCTATCAGTTCATCCATCCATTCATCTATCATATATCCATACCTTATCAATATTAGCTAAACCAAATACTGTAGCTACTGCTAAAAACAGACCAACAAATGAACCTTTAAATACAGCACTCTCTTTTGATGATATAACAGACTAAATGTAGATCATTACTAGCTATATTACCAGCCACTGTAGGTTTTCGCTGATGTCATCTTCTCTTAACTTAGAGAGAGAGAGAGAGAGAGAGAGAGAGAGAGAGAGAGAGAGAGAGAGAGAGAGAGAGAGAGAGAGAGAGAGAGAGAGAGAGAGAGAGAGAGAGAGAGAGAGAGAGAGAGAGAGAGAGAGAGAGATGTAATATCTCCATTGAACACTAACGACAGATACATCACTCAACTCTATTAAATGCCCATGTAGTATAACAATATAATAATGTACGTACATGTATTATAGACCAGTTATCATGTTTTGTCCATTATTTGAATTCATTAATGTTTCAATTAAGGTGAAATTAATATAATTAACTTCCAAGACTTAAGAGTCTCAGACTTGTGCCATAATATTAATTGTCTCTATTAAGGAGACTAACTGAGTATATTGTTCCATTATTACCATATCTGCTAGTTATTAAGTGCATGTGCTTATATCTCAACAGGAAGAAAATATGTACTCAATAAGGATACACACTTAACAAATTGCACTTCCAGAGGTTGTCACTTTTCTGGGTGTGGTTCTCACTTGAGCACATGGGAGATATGGCTGGTGTTTCTACTGAGTTCTCATTTGACAGAGTAATTTGAGGTCATCACATTTACAAAAAGTATGGATGCCTTCAGTTGGAGACATTCTTCTATTAGTGAAAGAGGAAGCAAATGAACATGACCATTTTGCAGTATCTGTGATAAAGGACAGATTCATTGTCGGTCACACACATTGCTTATTAATAATTCATTAAGTGCTAAATAAAAGAGTTTTCACCAAGATCAACACATGCGTTTAACAAACAGTATGCACTAATAACCATATACATAGGCGGAGGAAGCTCAAAAAAGTTGGGGGGGGGGCTGAACATATTTGTACACAGTTTCACATGCAAAAGTATACATTTTAAAAATGAGAATTAAAATGCACCAAAATATTTTCTTTGTTCATCTTTTTTTTTAACAAACTCCATGGCTAGTTCTTGCAGGTCTACTAGTAATAAATGTTAGAATGCAAAATGAGTTACTCTATGTAAAAGTTGGGAGGGCATTAGCCCACTCGCCCCCACCCTCAGCCACCTATGATATGTACCTAACAACCAACAAATAATATATTAATAATAATATGGTAATATTAATAGCCAGTATTTCACGTTTTGTAATTTTGTGGTAATTTAATGCACATTTAAAACATGTTAATCTACTAACTTATAATACACATCATTTCTATACATTGTTTATATATGTCTACTTAGACAAAGATCATGGCACACTTGATATATTAGGTTCAACACACTACATCAAAAATGGCGTAATTACTATCCTTTCATACCTTCAAACTTACTATTAAACATACGATGTTACGATTTTACTTATTAAGCAATTGTACTACTCACTCTAGCATAATAGATTAGTATAGTCACTATCATCCTGAACTAGTAGTCACTCCTATAAACTCTTACTATCTATAACTAATGTACTTAGTCAGTACATCACTGCACTTATACTAGATGTGAGGTATTGGAGGGAGAGATTAGTATTTATAACTCACTATTAACAGCTTGTTGGTCATTTTGGACCGTCTCTATAATCATATCTAACTTCTTGTACCCTCCTGCCATCTTTAATACTTATCATGTGACATTAATTGGTCTGCTCATGAATATAATTAACTCTACTCACTAACATAGGTAGACCAGTTCCTACAAAAGGTAATGATGTCATTATTATCTCATCCTACTATATTTACTGGTAGTAGATCTATTTACAAAATTCATCATTGACGTACATATGCTGGATATGTGATGGTTCAGTAAAATTTATCATTCCTGGTCAGATGGACTTTGGGACTAAATTTGTTCCACTTTGGGAATAAACAGCTGTCTGAATGAAGACCTATTATAATCAGTACTAGCCCACCCACTGAGAACACACAGGTATGTGTCGGAATTACTGACAGATCCAATCAACCCAAGTCAAATTACTTAACAGCATTATTCTTTAATCATTGTTATACATTGAATACTGTCCTGTTCTAATTTACCATTTCTTTAGATCCAATTGATCACACTCAGACATTTTTATGGAACCCATGATGGAAATTTCAGCCCGTGAATATCACACAATCATAACTGTGGTGTTTTATTTAATAATTATTAAAATTAATAGCAAATAACAATAATTTGTAAACATTGTACACTCGTTAATTAAATTGCTCAATACACAACTACTCTATTATTGCAAGAATCACAAACATACAAATATCCTTCGCTGTCAATTGTCATTCCAAGTGGACCATTAAAACAATCCACAGCACTGCCCTCACGTCCAAAGAAATGTATGAAGTGACCATCAGTTGTAAAGATGGAGATACGATGATTAATAATTGATCTAGGCCTAAATGTTCCATAAACTGAATAAGATTCTGTAACATACACTAAATTGTTATTATCTATTACAATTCCTGATGGGTAACTAAGTTGACCAGGATCAGATCCGTAAGTACCAAATTGAGACAAAAATTTTCCCTCAGGAGTAAACCTTTGGATACGATGGTTATCTGTATCAGCCACATACACTACCTGACCTTGTCTGTCAATAGTAACATCTCTCGGATAACTAAGCTGTCCATTGGCTGAACCATTGGTACCAAATGCATGAGAGAAAGTTAGGTCTGGGTTTAAGACTTGTACGCGATGGTTAAATTGATCTGCAATATAAATATTGCCTTTTGTAGGAGAAATGGTAACACCACATGGATCGTTAAATTCCAGTGGTCCACTACCTTTCTTACCAATTGATGTAATACACTTTCCATCCATAGATATCTTCTGGATCTTATGATCATCAGTGACAAGAATGAGGTTGTCTTGAGTAATAGCTACACCACGCGGATTAGTGAACTCAACATTTCCAGTTCCTTCCCATGACAATGACCAGAATTCAAATTTCTGGCCCAAAGACTTCACCTTCCTTTTATTTTCATCCAGTATTGTCAGACAGTGTTTGTCTTTCTCACTTATTATAACATGTCCATTTTTAGTCACAACAACAGCATAAGGGATTTTAAGATCAATGATAGTACACACTGGAGTGATGTTATCAACATAGGGATTAAATGGGATCACTAGTGAAGTGCCATCAACTTGGACATTATTAACTTGGACATTGACTTGATGATGACCACGACTTACAGTGCTACATTGTATCGTATACACTCCAGGATGGGTGGTGGTAGTGATTGTAGTAGTAATGGGTGTAGCTGTACCAACTGGTACTATGCTACAACTGAATGATGATAGAGGAACACGGAGTAGACTCGAATCAGAACACTGAATAGACAGTGGAAACGAAATTGTTTTTTCCTTGGTTGTTGTAACACAGACAGGATCAATCTCCTTCACTTTACACTGTTGTAAAGATATGATGTCTCCAAGTGTATCACCAATAATACTTTTATTAAAGTGAAGATCAGCTATCTCTTTAGGATTTAACTCTTCAAATACAACCTTTTGACTTATACCTAACATATCATTCAACCATTGTTTTGCAGAAGTTACCACCTGTTGAGAACTGCATTTCTTAAGATTCTGTTCAACAGATTCCTTGCATTCTTTGAGTTGAGTTAACTTTTTTTCAGCTGATTTCTTCTGCTCTGATAGGACTTTTAGTTTACTACCAGTGACTTCATCCACGTTTCCAATCAACTGTTTCTCAGATTGTTGTAGAGTATTAATTATTTCTTTTACTGTGGCATGTATCTCTTCTTTAATGGATTCTCCTTGTGTTCTGATTTTATCCTCTCTGTCAGCAAGAGCAGCCAGGACATCTGTAACAAGAGCAACTCTGTCTCTAACTCCCTTCAGATTTGTTTCCAATGTGTGAACATATTTTGAATGGCAGCTTGCAACTGACTTATAGTTGTGATCTTTGTGCATATGTACACTACAGTCATGACAAATAAGTTCTTCACATGTTCCACAGAAGAATTCTAAAGGCTTATCATGAAAAGAACACTTTGTCTCCTGCTTTAAAGAAACCATTTGAGAGGCAGATCTGTCTACTTCATCGAAACTTGCAATAATGTGATCAATATCAGAAGCCCCACTTTTGTGAATATTGATACATTTTTCACATAAACACTTGTTACATTCTTTACAGTAGACTGTTGCAATTGTTGTAGTACATATGTCACAGATTACCTGTTGATGTCCTGATACTTTGATCATTAGATTGTAGACTTCCTTGAGGTTGTTAATCTGAAAAGCTGCAGGAAAGTCAGCTGCTCCTTTTGGTTCAGGTAACTGGGTATGATGACGACAAGTGGGACAAGAGATGAAGTACTTATCTCCTTGAGGATCCTGGGGAAGACCCTCCAGACATTGTTGACAGAAAGAATGGAAACAAGGTAAGGACTTAGGGTTGGTATAGAGGTCAAGACATATAGCACAGGTGAGCTGATCCTCTAACTTCTTAAGAGCTGAGGAGGAGGTTCTGCTGGGTACTGCTCTTTCTGCCATAATTAGCTGTAGAGAGACACCTGGTGAATATAACAATCACAAAGCTATATAGAAAGAAATACTATAACAAAATAACTATAACAAAGACAGGATTCCATTCCTTTATGTGACCATATAAGGTATACAGCCATAGTAGTGGTGTTTGATAGTTTTGATATTGTGATCTTATTTTTGCAGTGACATCATATAGTATTATAATATAATGATACTGAAGGAGTACTAGATATTACTTTCTCTGCCATAATGGAAGAAACAGTCTTGGCAACGTTTTGGTAAAGTATGGATTGAGATGTTTTTATAGCCTGTGGTGATGTTATCTGGTTATGAACATGTATAAGTGAAACATGAATAATATCAGTATATGAGCAGATGCATTTTATTGTCCTCTCAATTCCTCCTTAGTACATTTGATTTAAGATAAATGATATACTTTATCTTATAATACCAAATAAAATGAGTTATTATCTCTTCATTTCTTTGATGTCCATTATATTCATTCATCATTCAATCGTCTATCTCACTGGAATTGGTTGATGTGATAATCATATGATAAATGTAAGACTATGGGTTATAAGGAAACCTTTTACCTTATGCATGATAAAAGTAAGATATGGTACATTTAATTAAGTAAAGGTACATGCAATGACATATAGTGGAGACAACTAAGTGGATACTGATACTCCTTCTTATGTCCCTATGGAATTACCTACACAAACAAAGTGTACAACATGAAAACATCTTGCGTATCACTATGACTAGCTACTCTATTGTAACAGACATTAATTGTTCACATTGTTAGTCTTAAAAGGAAATGCTAATTAAGATGTCAATAATTACTGTCTCAAATATTGTATACTGCATATACAAAATGACATAACAGTGCTGTTGATCAACCATTAAATATAGTAGTCAAAAAGTTAAAAAGAAATCAGTAGAAAAAGTGGTCCCATACCTACTCTCTTCAGCAGTATTATAGAAATAAGTCATGATTATGTTATAACTTATTAAGTATTAAGTAATAAGTATACAGCTGCCTACACACTTATGAATAATTAATTAGCTGAATTAAGATGGGTGGAGCTACTGTTGTCTTGTACAAGATGATTTATTCACTGACCTAAGAGATCTTGTCCGTTCAAAATAGAGCGTTGAAGTAAGTATGAATGACGGAAAATTACCGTTAGTTAAACATACATGTAGTTCTGTTTTACTGGCAATTTCTGTTTTGGTGCTAGTTACACTGTTTTTCAATGGCCTCCACTTCAAAAAGTGCACACAAAATGAATCTGTTGAGAGCTGTAACAGATACTTTATGTCATGGAGTGATTGCTGGATGGAGTTGTGCTAATGTACTGTTATTGTAACAAGGTAACAACTTGTCAGTGGCCTTGGTCCAAGTTGGAATGGGTGTGGTTATTGGTTCAATTTTGGATTAGATCACTTCATTGAAGCTAGATTGTTAAAATTAGAGGTAATTACACAAGTCTAACTTGCGTTCTGTGCATTAAGTTTAAATTGTTGTTACATGATGATATTAATGTGGTATACCACACCCATTTTATTTTCTCCACTGATATGGGCCAATGTATTCAACTAATCAAGTTTACTAAGTTGTTATTATCCTCATAATACCACAGTATCCTAGTCTCAATGTCAGGAGTAAATAAATAAAGGGCTATAGTTGAATTGATATAATTGGTTACTTAGCAACACGCCCACGTGGTTACTATTTTTAGAAATTTTAGTCTTTTCAGTGTTACTTTTTTTAGAAAATTTATGTTTAGATCATAATGATCTATCAATGATGTAATCTTCAGAAGTGCCACTATTATGAATACATTATATGTTAATGGTATTTTATGAGGTAGTCCCTGTTCATTATCCTCATGTATGTAGATTGGTTTAACTTAATTGCTATCATCTTTATCATTAAAGGATGCTATTTCATTGACCAAAAGACCAATTATACACAATACAATATTGCTTAGTGTTGTAACTCTTCTCATCTATTGTCTTTTCTTCTTAATTCCTCATCTCCATAACACATATACTAAATATCTTCCACTTATAATATTACTGAGCTTTCTTTCTCATCTTTTAAGAGATGCTGACCGTAGAGGGGTGTGGTTTGGATTCTTTTCAAGTCCACCTATACCTTGGCAACTGTATGTTGCTATGGTGATAGCAATTCCATGGTTACTACGGATTCTTTGTGTGTTTTCAGTATTATCGTTACCACATCAATCTTGGAACAAGACAGAAATTGTTTAAAGAAACACTTAAAAGTATATTTTATATTTTGTTAATTTTGTTTGTGAGTTGTAATTTTTATATAATAATTGTTAATGTTAATTTTAAAACCTTACACTGTTCAGTAACCTTATATTACTATCATTTGATCACATACATATAGAAGTGAAGTTATATGTTACAATCTAATATCCTCATAATGATTATTTATTATAGAAGGGTCCACACCATACTGGATTGTTCCACCAGACTTCAGCATTTGATATCTTTAGCAGAGTTTTAAGTTCTCCACCATCTATCATCTTTGTTATTCATTTCTCTTATTTTATGTACTGATCAGAACAGGATGTATCTTCCTTTATTTACTGGAATGTGATAACAGGTCATTGTTTAGTTGACAATTGGTGCTAGAGGAGATGGAACTTTATTAGTCCTTTCTCCAGGTAAATTAAATAAATTTATTTATAAAGGGCACGGCTGAATTAATAGATGGTATGGGATTAATAAAGGAACATTAGCAGCTGTTGACTGACCAGTGTCTTCAAGTTAATTGTGGCAAACAGTTCAAAATGTATTGAATTTGGATTAAATCTATTAAACATTTTATAAGTAAAGTATATCATTTCTACAATAACAATTAGTCTGTGATAGTCTGAAATCTGATTGGTTAGTATTTGCTCTTCTAAACAGGCTCAAATGTGACACCAAACTAACCAATAAGACTTCTTGATTGCTGATAAAGATCACATCTTATCAAAGTAATTAGTGTTCCTATAGACAATGTAGTAACTGGTAAGTCTGATTTGTCTGGTTACTGCGCATGCCCAGTAGAAAACCCGGGAAAAGCGGTATCAAAACTATATCCGCATTTGTGTCTCGTTTTTCTGACTGAATAACTGCCATTTGCCCCTGGAATACAGAGAGAAGTGCCCGTGTCTTTATCTCCTTGAGTGAATCCAGCTATTCAGTAACCACATGTGCGTGACAACAATGTCGTTTTACTGTGTGCTATAGGACAGTGTAGCACTTATATATGTCAATTCAAGATTTAAGAGAGAGACAGTCAAGTAAGTTTCTTTTTCCTACAACCTTCATTTTTGGTACAACTAACACTAGCTACTATAGCCTTCATTACTGAACAAACAACTGTTTTAAAGTAACTAGCCTTCCCTGACATTCTGCTCAGTTGTAGTCACTTGCAACAACCAGCCTTCTTTGTTGAACAACTTACAATTTGACATTATGTTCTTATTCTTTAGTATTTTATCAGTTTCCTTTTTATTCTATAGAATTAAATACAAGTCTCTCTACAAGTTAACTGTCATGTCTCTGTCATCTCTATCAAATGATGTCATTGCTATAGTGTGGACTGGATTGTTAGTACTCTGTTATATGGACTGGGATTACTATATTGTGGACTGGATTGTTAGTACTCTGTTATATGGACTGGGATTACTATATTGTGGACTGGATTAATGTTATATGAACTGGGATGTTGTATTAACTATGATAATCTGTAAGTCTGTTCATGTATGTAGTGTACACTGTCTCATGTATTGGGTAGTTACATGATGGATGACATATGATGAACTAAAGTGAAGACTTGGATGCTAACGACTCATGACAATATAGACTTCCATCTCCCTATGTTCTGTTACAACTCCATTCATTGATACACAGCTGTATCTAAGGGATTTGTTTGTGTTTAGTTGGGTTATCTCTGTGTGTTCACTTCGGTAGAAGTCATTTCTGGTCCACAGCTTGGCTTTGACCCTGATGGTATCTGGGCTATCTAGTTTTTGTAGACTGGGCCACCACTTAGTTTTTATAGACTTTCAAGTACATTAGAGCTTTCAAGTACATTTGAAGTTGCTTCAAAACACAAAGACAGCTTTTATATCAGGCCTTAAAAACTGCTTTCAAATGTTGAACAATAAAAGTGGGCATCAAAGACAGCTTTGTACATTGAAGACAACATCTAAAAATCATGCTTTAAAGACAGCTTTTCATAACTGGGAATATTAAAGACAGGTTTGGGTCTTGATGACAGTTTCTGTAAATGGGCCTCAAATACAGTTTTCAAATATGGTGCTATGTTATATAAAGCATAGACAATGTAACATTTTAATGGCAGATTTTCCTTTTTAAAAAAGACAGTTTTTGAGTCGGGCATAATTTGCTCATGACAGTTTCAATACAGTTTAACGTTGCATTGTGTTTTGAAATTTTTCAAATTTTCCTTTTAAAAATGTTTTGAGTTAGGCAAGACAGCTTCAGTCAAAGTATTGACAAATAAGCATATTTTTACATTTAACACAGCTTTCAAAGACAGCTAGTTTATATACATTCATAGTTTAATGAGCTTACTTCAATCTACAAGTTTTATTAGTTTATTTGCTAATTTTGTACTTAATCAGTGGAAACAGGTTTGTTAGAGAAGTAGGTTAATAGTTCAATGTATTCTTGTCACTATACAACTTATTATGTCAACATTGGATCAAGTACTTTAATGTATAGTAAGTTTCTTACACTATCGTTTCTTACACTATCGTTTCTAGTGTTAAAATTGAATCAAGAACTCCAATGTTTGTTAAGTAAGTAAATGTTTAACAATATCTTCTCTAGTATCAACATATTGAATCAAGTACTCCTCTTTACTTTCTCTAGTGACACCACTGGATCAAAAAATTCAGTTTGTATCAGTAAGTTGTTAATAATATCTTCTCTAACATCAACAATCAAGTAAGTACTCCAGTTGCAATAAGTTCTTTCTATTGTCAACACCAGTATTTCCAATCATGTCTTAATCGTAAAACTTCCTCTCTCTCTCTCTCTAAAAGATTAGATCTAAAAGTCTTCACATTTTTAAGTACATTATCTTTAATTTTCTCTTCTCTTTCCCAACAGTGTGGGCTACAATGTAGTACTGTCTCCATGTGGTATTGCCTGGGGTCTCAATATTTCTTAACTTTTGAGATGCTAAATGTACTACATCAAATCGATCAAAAGTTGTTCTCTGTGTCTTTGTAACTTTCATCTCTCTCTTTTTAAATAGATTTGACAATTCTGTGTTGCTATTAAAGACTCTATCTACTACCACAGACTACTCTATTTTTATGTCCAAACTTTAAACAAAGAGGTAAACCAGATACCATATCTCTACAATATCCTTAACAATCTAGTTCTGAATATCACCATTGACATTGAATCATCTTTGACTGTCACATCAGTAACTGTATTCCATTCCTTTCTAACTTTTGTTTAATTCATTTTATATTTTTATTTTTATTTAAAAAATAGTTCAAATCAGTTACATCAAAGATCTTAAACAGTATAGTAAAACTAAGTGACACTTCTTGATATATATCATATGAGCAGTAGATTCATATATAACACAGTATTTTAATGACAAACCTAAAGAGTTCATTTATGGCTAAAATTTACAAAATGTAAATGTGTTAATTAGAACTGAAATTAATGTACAAAATGATTGATATATTTAAATGTATATTTTTAAAGTTACCACAGGCAGCTCTGAGTCTATGCAACTAGTGGGTCATGATAGCTGTCTCCTATATACATACATTAGTTTCACTAATTCATATTATATATTGATACACACATATCGTAACAGAAAATGACTTGAGACGTCTAAACTGACTAGTTTGGGAGTTTCTGAGAGAAATATTGTACCCTATATTACATATAGACATTGCTTTACAAAATGTATTCTTTCCAGTAACAAGGTCTAAAATAGTTAAAATATTATAATATTTTATGTATTTTGAAAACTTTTAATTATTTGTTAATTAGATCAATTAAAAATCAATTAATGTTGGTCACGTGTGTGGTGCTGGTGTGAAAATTTGTCACGTGTTTTGTTGAGTGACTGTCAACTTGAAGCGTGACAGAGTCTCTTGATGATAATAAAAGGGATTTCATTTTTCATGCCTCTATGTTCTCTACAATTCGTCTCGTCGCTGGATTATCTCGTCACTTCGTTCGATCGACTCGCCTCATCGTTGGATCATCTCGTCTCTTCGTTCGATCGACTCGCCTCATCGTTGGATCATCTCGTCTCTTCGTTCGATCGACTCGCCTCCTCGTTGGATCATCTTTTCGTTTTAGTTATGTCATCCTATCTGTTTCTTTACCTTTATTTTTATTTTTTATTTTTATTTTATTATTTATTTTTCATTTGTGTAAAGTTTTTTGTTCTCACTCTTCATTTCTACAGGACTCAACGTGAAAGTTCTACCTGTGGTTGGTCTGATGTTCTTGAATGTACTCTGATGTTCTTAGCTGTTCTGAAGTTCTTGGTTGCTCTGATGTTTTGACTATTCTTCTCTGAGGTTCTCTGGATGTAAAAGATGAGTCGCTCTCCTGCTCATTGGACTCTTCCTGTCTTCCTTCAAGCCTTCTTTCCTCTACTTTTATTTTTTTTTAATTTTATTTTGGGCTATCCAGCCTATACATCATACACACACTCATACAATCTCTAAAAATTATCTCTCCCTTGCCGCCTGGCGGCCATAAAAATTTTTTTTAAAAATATCCGTGGCCGCCAGGTGGTAGGGGAGAGCTCTGATTTGTAGGGTGCGTGTGTGTGTGCTGTGTGTGTGTGTAGGTTGGTTGTCCTTTTTCACTTCCTCTGTCTCTCTTCACTCTCTATCCATTCACTGTCATCACCAGTTCAGTTAATAACTACTCTCTCTTTCTTTCCATGTAGGAGCAGCACTGTTGAAAAAGGTGAGCTATCTCTCCATCCATCCATCTCTCATCCATTCTTTAGTAATCCAGTTGTTCTGTTTCTTTCTCTATGTTTTCTACTTGTGGACTGTTCTGGTGTTCTCTTGGGAACTTTTCTTTTACTGAGACTGTTTTTATCTTATTTTTTATTTTTTATTGTAATTTTTTTAATTTTTCTTTTTAGTTTGTTATTATAATATGTTGTTTTTTAATTTAATATGTTGAAGTTTTTTAAAAAAAAAACTTTTTTATCTAAACTTTTAAAAAACCAATCACCTTACATCAGTTTTAAGATATTATTAATCTTTAATTATAATTATTAATCTTTTTACAACTATTGTAACACATTATTATACCAATATAGATCATTTTTTAACTTTAAGAATTTTTGTTTTTAGTAAAATACTATATCATTTAATTAATAATCTTTTTTTCCAATAATTAATTTAAACCATTAAATGTTTTGCTGTTCACGTTACGCGTGCACAGGTAATATTTTCCCGCCATAATAGTGGTGTCACGTGTTTGCTCTTCCTTGCTAGGTGTGTGCTGGTAACATTTTTCGCGCCTGTCCAATCTCTGCATGGTCATTAGTAATGGTTCTCTGGAGACCTTTTTTGACTGGACTCTCTCCCTCCTTTGACTGAACTATTGAGATCTTCACCTATTGAGATAGCTTAATACTTGTTTTAGTATTTTCTGATGTTCTCTGGATGTAGAATATGAGTCACTCTCCATCCTTATCTGTTTTATCCAAGGCCAACTACCTGGTAAGTCAATTTTTATGTTTGTAAAAGACTTGAAGTGTGATCTTCACATCTCTCCTGCAGAGATCACGTCTGATTTTGATCTTCATTAGTGCAATCACTTAAGCTTCAGTTTCCCGGTGCTTGTATTCATGGCTGTTACTTTCATTTTTTCAGTGTCTGCAGAGAAAAGTACAGTCTTGGACTGTTGGAAGAGTACAAGGAAGATGGATCTATCAGGCAATATACAAAGAGTAGAGCCATTGATTTTGTGGCATCATTTTGTTTGTGTACGTTGCTTGGGATGGATTAAAGTTGAAATACCAGATTCAAGGTATTCAGAATATTTGACTTAACCTGAATGAATGGTCAGTTTAGATATTGTATGTGAAACTACTTTGCTCACAGTGGTCCCAGAACCAACAACCACTTAGAAGAATGGCACAATAGATGAAAAAGAATTGCAAGAAAGGTACACCCTAACTTCTATGAAGTGTTCAAACTCATACAAAAAGAACAAGCTGCTACTGAAGTCACTATTCTACAGCTGCAAGCAGGAGAATTACACAAAGCTAAGATGAAAGATAGTCCAAAGAGAAGATAAGATAAATTGCTGAAAGACAAGCTTACTAATAGTAATAGATTCATTGACTTGTACATTTCAACAATTAGACATTGTGTTGTATCATTTGAGTTTTTGATATTAATTTTTTTCAGATTAGATAGCTAATTACATACAATCAGTTCATTATCACTTGGTTATATCCTGTTAGATATTATGGATAACTCTCTAGTATTTCCAATATAAGACTGAATTATTGATATTACCTAATAATAGATAAATAGGTCTAAAGTGAGTTCCTATTATCCATTTATACTTCTATCAGATCATCCATCCATTTATCCCTCCATTCATCTATCACGTATCCATACCTTATCAATATTAGCTAAACCAAATACTGCAGCTACTGCTAAAAACAGACCCACAAATGAACCTTTAAATACAGCACTCTCTTTTTTAACAAACTAATTGTAGATCATTACGAACTATATTATCAGTCACTGTAATTTTAATAGGTTTTCAATGATGTCATCATCTCTTACATTAGAGAGAGAGAGAGAGAGAGAGAGAGAGAGAGAGAGAGAAACTAAATTTTTGCAATAAACATTTTGTCATACCTGAAGTCCTCTAAATCGATATAGACCATCTTTATCAGTGATTACTACATCATGAAACTAATTACATGGACTGTTAATATCTCCTGTAATTAATAGCTTAAGGATATCAAGATAAAGAGAGAGAGATCAACTTACAAACGATATTTACAGTGGCTGTTCCTTCTAGTGGTGTTACCACTACAACTAATAGTATATATAGACAATGAGTACATCAATATTTTAACTGTTTTGTATTTACCTGAAGGCAACTCTCTTTATAGTAAACTCTACTTTCATGTTCTCTTCGATTTAACTCTATAACCTGTAAACAGACAGAACAATACTACTACTCATTACTGTAAAATAATAAAAGAATTTGTTAATGATATTTTACTCATTAATCCTTGTCTTGTCTCCCTATATTTACCTGATCATTAGTCTGAAAATTACTTGTCAATTACATGTTTTGTTTACAAGACCACTACAGAGTATAATGTCTTGTTGCTAAGTATAGTGTTGCTATGTACAGTCATGTGACCTTTTGCTATCAATAGAAAGTAGTGAATGAAGGTAACAATCTGTCATGTAATATCTCCATTGAACACTAATGACAGATACATCACTCAACTCTATTAAATGCCCATGTAGTATAATAATGTACATATATACATGTATTATAGACCAGTTATCATGTTTTGTCCACTACTTGAATTCATTTATGTTTCAATTAAGGTGAAAGTAATATAGTTAACTTCCAAGACTTTAAGGTCTCGGATTTGTGGCATAATATTAATTGTCTCTTAAGGAGACTAACTGAGTATATTGTTCCATCATTACCATATCTGCTAGTTATTAACCACATGTGCTTGTATCTCCACAGGATGAAAATATGTACTCAGTAAGGACACATGCTTAACAAATAGCATTTCCAGATGTTGTCACTTTTCTGGGTGTGGCTCTCACTTGATCACGTGGAGGATATGGCTTGTGTTTCTACTGAGTTCTCGTTTGACAGAATAATTCGAGGTCATTACATTTACAAAAAAATATGGATGCCTTCAGTTGGAGAACATCTTCTATTAGTAAAAGAGGAAGTAAATGAACATGACCATTTGATAAAGGACGGATTCATCGTCGGTCACGCATATTGCTTATTAATAATTCATTAAGTGCTAAATAAAATAGTTTTGACCAAGATAAACATGTGCGCTTAACAAACAGTATGCACTAATAACCATATGTACCTAACAACCAGCAAATATGGTAATATTAATAGCCAGTATTTCAAGTTTTGTAATTTGTGGTAATTTAATGTACTAACTTATAATACACATCATTTCTATACATTGTTTATATGTGTCTACTCAGACAAAGATCATGACACACTTGATATAGTACATCAAAAATGGCATAATTACTATCCTTTCATACCTTCAAACTCACTATTAAACATATGATGTTAGGACTTTAAGTATTAAGCAATTGTACTACTCACTCTAGCATAATAGATTAGTATAGTCACTATAATCTTGAACTAGTAGTCACTCCTATAAATTCTTACTATCTATAACTAATGTACTTAGTCAGTACATCACTACACTTATACTAGATGTGAGGTATTGGAGGGAGAGATTAGTATTTATAACTCACCATTAACAGCTTGTTGGTCATCTTGGACCGTCTCTATAATCATATCTAACTTCTTGTACCCTCCTGCCATCTTTAATACTTATCATGTGACATTAATTGGTCTGCTCATGAATATAATTAACTCTACTCACTGACATAGGCAGACCAGTTCCTACAAAAGGTAATGATGTCATTATTATCTCATCCTACTATATTTACTGGTAGTAAATCTATTTACAAAACTCATCATTGACGTACATATGCTGGATATGTGATGGTCATAGATTGTTCAGTAAAATTTATCATTCCTGGTCAGATGGACTCAGGGACTAAATTTGTTCCACTTTAGGGAATAAACAGCTGTCTGAATGAATACCTATTATAATCAGTACTGGCCCACCCACTGAGAACACACAAGTATGTGTCGGAATGAGTGACAGATCCAATCAACCCAAGTCAAATTACTTAACAGCATTATTTTTTAATCATTGTTATACATTGAATACTGTCCTGTTCTAATTTATCATTTCTTTAGATCCAATTGATCACACTCAGACATTTTTATAGAACCCATGATGGAAGTTTCAGGCTGTAAATATCACACAATGATGACTGTGGTGTTTTATTTAATAATTATTAAAATTAATAGCAAATAACAATAATTTGTAAACATTGTACACTCGTTAATTAAATTGCTCAATACACAACTACTCTATTATTGCAAGAATCACAAACATACAAATATCCTTTGCTGTCAATTGTCATTCCAAGTGGACCATTAAAACAATCCATAGCACTGCCCTCACGTCCAAAGAAACGTATGAAGTGACCATCAGTTGTAAAGATGGAGATACGATGATTAATAATTGATCTAGGCCTAATCGTTCCATAAACTGAATAAGATTCTGTAACATACACTAAATTGTTATTATCTATTACAATTCCTGATGGGTTACTAAGTTGACCAGGATCAGATCCGTAAGTACCAAATTGAGACAAAAATTTTCCCTCAGGAGTAAACCTTTGGATACGATGGTTATCTGTATCAGCCACATACACTACATGACCTTGTCTGTCAATAGCAACATCTCTTGGATAACTAAGCTGTCCATTGGCTGAACCATTGGTACCAAATTCATGGGAAAAGGTTAGGTCTGGGTTTAAGACTTGTATGCGATGGTTAAATTGATCTGCAATATAAATATTGCCTTTTGTAGGAGAAATGGTAACACCACATGGATCGTTAAATTCCAGTGTTCCACTACCTTTCTTAGCAACTGATGAAATACATTTTCCATCCATAGATATCATTTGGATCTTGTGATCATCAACAACAGCAATCATGTTATCTGGAGTAATGGCTATGCCACGAGGATTTATGAACTCAACATTTTCAGTTCTATACCACGATGACAAAAAATTACTCTTCTTTCCCAAAGATTTTACTTTCTTTTTATTTTGATCCAGTATTGTCAGGCAGTGTTCATCCTTTTCACTTACTATAAGATGTCCATCATTAGCTGCTACAACAGCATATGGTCTTTTAAGATCAGTTATAGTATGTGTTGGGATGATGCTATCAACATAGGGATTAAAAGGAATCACGAATGAGGAGCTATCAATTTGGACATTATTAACTTGGGCATTGACTTGATGATGACCACGACTTACAGTGCTACATTGTATTGTATACACTCCAGGATGGGTGGTGGTAGTGATTGTAGTAGTAATGGGTGTAGCTCTACCAGCTGGTACTATGCTACAACTGAGTGATGATAGAGGAACACGGAGTAGACTGGAATCAGAACATTGAATAGACAGTGGAAACGAAATTGTTTTTTCCTTGGTTGTTGTAACACAGACAGGATCAATCTCTTTCACTTTACACTGTTGTAAACATATGATGTCTCCAAGTGTATCACAAATAATACTTTTATTAAAGTGAAGATCAACTATCTCTTTAGGATTTAACTGTTCAATTATGACCTTTTGACTTACATCTGACATATCATTCAACCATTGTTTTCCAGAAGATACCACCTGTTGAGAACTGCATTTCTTAAGATTCTGTTCAACAGATTCCTTGCATTCTTTGAGTTGAGTTAACTTTTTTTCAGCTGATTTCTTCTGCTCTGTTAGGACTTTTAGTTTACCACCAGTGACTTCATCCACGTTTCCAATTAACTGTTTCTCAGATTGTTGAAGAGTATTAATTATTTCTTTTACTGTGGCACGTATCTCTTCTTTAATGGATTCTCCTTGTGCTCTGATTTTATCCTCTCTGTCAGCAAGAGCAGCCAGGACATCTGTAACAAGAGCAACTCTGTCTCTAACTCCCTTCAGATTTGTTTCCAATGTGTGAACATATTTTGAATGGCAGCTTGCAACTGAGTTATAGTTGTGATCTTTGTGCATATGTACACTACAGTCATGACAAATAAGTTCTTCACATGTTCCACAGAAGAATTCTAAAGGTTTATCATGAAAAGAACACTTCGTCTCCTGCAATAGTGTGATCAATATCAGAAGCCCCACTTTTGTGAATATTGATACATTTTTCACATAAACACTTGTTACATTCTTTACAATAGACTGTTGCATTTGTTGTAGTACATATGTCACAGATTACCTGTTGATGTCCTGATACTTTGATCATTAGATTGTGTACTTCCTTGAAATTGTTAATCTGAAAAGCTGCAGGAAAGTCAGCTGCTCCCTTTGGTTCAGGTAACTGGGTATGATGACGACACGTGGGACAAGAGATGAAGTACTTATCTCCTTGAGGATCCTGGGGAAGACCTTCCAGACATTTTTGACAAAAAGAATGGAAACAAGATAAGGACTTAGGGTTGGTATAGAGGTCAAGACATATAGCACAGGTGAGCTGTTCCTCTAGTTTCTTAAGAGCTTCTGAAGGAGTACTAGATATTACTTTCTCTGCCATAATAGAAGAAACAATCTTGGCAACGTTTTGGTAAAGGATGGATTGAGATGTTTTTATAGCCTGTGGTGATGTTATCTGGTTATGAATATGTATAAGTGAAACATGAATAGTATCAGTATATGAGTAGATGCGTCTTATTGTACTCTCAATTACTCCTTGGTACATTTGACTTAAGACAAATGATATACTTTATCTTATAATACCAAATAAAATCAGTTATTATCTCTTCATTTCTGTGATGTCCATTATATTCATTCATCATTCATCGATCTATCTCATTGGAATTGGTTGATGTGATAACTATATGATAAATGTAATAAGACTATGGGTTATAAGGAAACCTTTTACCTTATGCATGATAAAGGTAAGATATGGTACATTTAATTAAGTAAAGGTACATGTAATGACATAGTGGAGACAACTAATGGGACACTGATACTCCTTCTTATGTCCCTATGGAATTACCTACACAAACAATGTGTACAATATGAAAACATCTTGCTTATCACTATGACTACTCTATTGTAACAGGTTCACATTGTTGGTCTTAAAAGGAAATGTTTATATAACATAGTTTTTATTGCAAGGCAGTCCTATCTTTCCATGGATAGGAAACAACTGTAAGTAAATTACTAGACTGTAATAGCAATATATCCAATGATCGATATCACAATTAAGTTACATGCAGTTTACCTCAATTCATGTTCAGTAGAAAATATATGTAAAATCCAGTTATTAAATCTTACATGAAAGTCACTAACTACATGTGATAATAGAATCCTTCAAATTAAACATTTCTTATATATATCTAGATGGTACTAGCTTTTTTGTGTATGAGGTTTATGGCCTAAGAGTCATGTGTATCTGCAGGATACTAGAGATAGTATATAGTTATTTCATAACTCCAAAGAGAAGGAGATTGTATATAATAATATGTGGTTTGTGCAATTTTCTGTGACAAGAAATATAAACCCAGTGACATTTACCATACACAACAACCAATCGAACAGTGTCTAATTATTAAGTCCATATGGAATTTGTTTTCTTCAAACAAAGCATATGCTCTTAATTTTATTATGCATGACCACTCTATCAGTGTAACTTACTATGGTAATTATTTACACAGCAGATGTCAATGGAGTTACTTATCAGTGTAACTTACTATGGTAATTATTTACACAGCAGATGTCAATGGAGTTACTTATCAGTGTAACTTACTATAGTAATTATTTACACAGCAGATGTCAATGGAGTTACTTATCAGATCATTCTTACACATCAATGAAGGAATAGTTTTTATTGGAAGGCATACCTACATGTTCTTAGTTATAAGGGATAGCTAGATTAAATGTATACAGGCACAATTATAGATCACTGGACAAATCCTGTAGCAATTAATATTGGACCAAATAATAGCAGATGATGTCAGTCTATTGTATGTTATAGAGAGAAATTAGAACTGTATCTCTTTTCATTTTGCAATCAGGCTAATTATGGTCTCAATAATTACTGTCTCAAATATTGCATACTGTGCATAAAATGACACAACCATGCTGTTGATCAACCATTAAATACAGTAGTCAAAAAGTTAAAAACAAATCAGTATACTACAAAACGTAGTCCCATACCTACTCTCTTCAGCAGTATTATAGAAATAAGTCTTGATTATGTTATAACTTATTAAGTATTAAGTATACAGCTGCCTACACACTTATGAATAATTAATTAGCTGAATTAAGATGGGTGGAGCTACTGTTGTCTTGTACAAGATGATTTTTTCACTGACCTAAGAGATCTTGTCCGTTCAAAGTAGAGCGTTGAAGTAACTATGAATGACAGAAAATTACCGTTAGTTAAACATACATGTAGTTCTGTTTTACTGGCAGTTTCTGTTTTGGTGCTAGTTACACTGTTTTTCAATGGCCTCCACTTTAAAAAAAAGCACACAAAATGAAACTGTTGAAAGCTATAACAGATACTTTATGTCATGGAGTGATTGCTGGATGGAGCTGTGCTAATGTACTGTTATTGTAACAAGGTAACAACTTGCAGTGGCCTTGATCCAAGTTGGAATGGGCGTGGTTATTGGTTCAATTTTGGATTAGATCATTTCATTGAAGCTAGATTGTTAAAATTAGAGGTAATTACACAAGTCTAACTTACTTTCTATGCATTAAGTTTAAATTGTTGTTACATGATGGATTAATGTGGTATGCCACATCCATTTTATTTTCTTCACTGATATGGGCCAATGTATTCAACTTATCAAGTTTACTAAGTTGTCACTATCCTCATATACCACAGTATCCTAGTCTCAATCTCAGGAGTAGATAAATAAAGGGCTACAGTTGCATTGGAATTGATATAATTGGTTACTTAGCAACATGCCCACATGGTTACTAATAATGATCTATAAATGATGTAATCTTTAGAAGTGCCACTATTATAAATACATTATATGTTAATGTTATTTTAATACAATTAACATATAATGTAACATATAACTTCACATAAAAGTGAAGTTATATGTTACAATCTAATATCCTCATAATAATTATTTATTATAGAAGGGTCTACACCATACTGGATTGTTCCACCAGACTTCAGCATTTGATATCTTTAGCAGAGTTTTAAGTTCTCCACCATCTATCATCTTTGTTATTCATTTCTCTTATTTTATGTACTGATCAGAACAGGATGTATCTTATCTTCCTTTATTTACTGGAATGTGATAACAGGTCAATGTTTAGTTGACAATTGGTGCTAGAGGAGATGGAACTTTATTAGTCCTTTCTCCAGATAAAATGAACTGTCATTATCGCAACTCTTATTTTAAATGCATTTATTTATAGAGGGCACGGCTAAATTTATGGATGGTATGGGATTAATAAAGGAACATTAACAGCTGTTGACTGACCAGTGTCTGCAAGTTAATCGTGGCAAACAGTTCTAAATGTATTGAATTTAGATTCAATCTATTAAACATTTTATAAGTAAAGTTTAATTTATCATTTCTACAATAACAATTACAGTTAACTAGTCTGTCACTGTCTGAAATCTGATTGGTTAGTATTTGTTCTTCTAAACAGGCGCAAATGTGATACTAAACTAACCAATAAAATATCTTTAATGCTTATCAAGGTTATTAGTGTTCGTAAAGACAATATAGTAACTGGTAAGTCTGGTTTGTCTGGTTACTGCGCATGCCCAGTAGAAAACCCGGGAAAAGCGGTATCAAAACTATATCCGCATTTGTGTCTCGTTTTTCTGACTGAATAACTGCCATTTGCCCCTGGAATACAGAGAGAAGTGCCCGTGTCTTTATCTCCTTGAGTGAATCCAGCTATTCAGTAACCACATGTGCGTGACAACAATGTCGTTTTACTGTGTGCTATAGGACAGTGTAGCACTTATTTATGTCAATTCAAGATTTAAGAGAGAGACAGTCAAGTAAGTTTCTTTTCCCTACAACCTTCATTTTCGGTACAACTAACACTAGCTACTATAGCCTTCATTACTGAACAAACAACTGTTTTAATGTAAGTAGCCTTCCCTGACATTCTGCTCAGTTGTAGTCACTTGCAACAACCAGCCTTCCTTGTTGAACAACATACAATTTGACATTATGTTCTTATTCTTTAGTATTTTATCAGTTTCCTTTTTATTCTATAGAATTAAATACAAGTCTCTCTACAAGTTAACTGTCATGTCTCTGTCATCTCTATCAAATGATGTCATTACTATATTGTGGACTGGATTGTTAGTACTCTGTTATATGGACTGGGATTACTATATTGTGGACTGGATTGTTAGTACTCTGTTATATGGACTGGGATTACTATATTGTGGACTGGATTAATGTTATATGAACTGGGATGTTGTAGTAACTATGGTAATCTGTAAGTCTGTTCATGTATGTAGTGTACACTGTCTCATGTATTGGGTAGTTACATGATGGATGACATATAATGGACTAAAGTGAAGACTTGCATGTTAACGGTTCATGACAATATAGACTTCCATCTCCCTATGTTCTGTTACAAGTCCATTCATTGATACATCACTGTATCTAAGGGATTTGTTTGTGTTTAGTTGGGTTATCTCTGTGTGTTCACTTTGGTAGGAGTCATTTCTGGTCCACAGCTTGCCTTTGACCCTGATGGTATCTGGGTCATCTAGTTTTTGTAGACTGGGCCACCACTTAGTTTTTATAGACTGGGTCATCTAGTTTTTGATAGGAGTGCATGATCGACAAGGTATCATGTGCTCCTAGTTTTCTTAGGTCTATATAATTGATATGTTATGAGCATGTAAGCTAGTTTTTTGTGGCTTATCTACTTTTTCACCAGCTTTTTCTGGGTTATCTAAGTTTTTCCCAGCTTTTACTGGGTCTAGTTTTTCCCCAGCTTTTATTGGGTGTATTATGTCCACATTCACCTCTGTGTTATTTTATTTTATTTTTATTTGTCGTTGTTGCTTATCTTGTCTTGTTTTCCTTCAAAACCGTGAGTTACCTTGTCTTTTATATTTTTGTTTAGTAACTGTACACTATGTGACAGTAACTGTACTACTACATTCTGTAACAGAACTAGGCACTAATACAGTTCATTATAAGGAGATGGAAGTCCTAATATATAATGTATTGTAGAAGCTAGTGTACGTCAGTGTAAGAGGACTAGCTTCTATTATTCTGTATGTATATTGCTGCAATCTGCTGCCATAGTTTCAAGGCTTTCTTCAAGCAATCTTTTCTGATATTTGCTTCTGAATTGGGCTAGTGTATTAAGATTACTTAGTTTTCAAAGCAGCTTTGTAATTATTCAGAGTATTGATAATCAGTTTGACATATTTAGAGTTATTTCAGAGCTTTCAAGTACATTTGAAGTTGCTTCAAAACACAAAAACAGCTTTTATATCAGGCCTCTACAATATCCATAACAATCTAGTTCTGAATATCACCATTGACATTGAATCACCTTTGACTGTCACATCATTCCATATCTAGATAATCAGTAACTGTATTCCATTCCTTTCTAACTTTTGTTTAATTCATTTTATATTTTTATTTTTATTAAAAAAATAGTTCAAAATTAGTTAGATCAAAGATCTTACACAGTATAGTAAAACTAAGTGACACTTCTTGATATATATTATATGAGCAGTAGATTCAGATAACACAGTATTTTAATGACAAACCTACAAAGTTCATTTATGGCTAAAATTTACAAAATGTAAATGTGTGAATTAGAACTGAAATTAATGTACAAAATGATTGATATATTTAAATGTATATTTTCAAAGTTACTACAGGCAGCTCTGAGTCTATGCAACTAGTGGGTCATGATAGCTGTCTCCTACATACATACATTAGTTTCAGTAATTCATATTATATATTGATACACACATATCATAACAGAAAATGACTTGAGACATCTAAACTGACTAGTTTGGGAGTTTCTGAGAGAAACATTGTACCCTATATTACATATAGACATTGCTATAAAAAATGTATTCTTTCCAGTAACAGGGTGTAAAATAGTTAAAATATTATAATATTTTATGTATTTTGAAAACTTTTAATTATTTGTTAATTAGATCAATTAAAAATCAATTAATGTTGGTCACGCGTGTGGTGCTGGTGTGAAAATTTGTCACGTGTTTTGTTGAGTGACTGTCAACTTGAAGCGTGACAGAGTCTCTTGATGATAATATAAGGGATTCCATTTTTCATGCCTCTATCTATGTTCTCTACGATTCGCTTCGTCGCTGGATTATCTCGTCACTTCGTTCGATCGACTCGCCTCATCGTTGGATCATCTCGTCTCTTCGTTCGATCGACTCGCCTCATCGTTGGATCATCTTTTCGTTTTAGTTATGTCATCCTATCTGTTTCTTTACCTTTCTTTTTATTTTTTATTTTTATTTTATTATTTATTTTTCATTTGTGTAAAATTTTTTGTTCTCACTCCTCATTTCTACAGGACTCAACGTGAAAGTTCTTACTGTGGTTGGTCTGATGTTCTTGAATGTACTCTGATGTTCTTAGCTGTTCTGATGTTCTTGGTTGCTCTGATGTTTTGACTATTCTTCTGTTCTCTGGATGTAAAAGATGAGTCACTCTCCTGCTCATTGGACTCTTCCTGTCTTCCTTCAAGCCTTCTTTCCTCTTCTTTTATTGTTTTTTTAAATTTTATTTTGGGCTATCCAGCCTATACATCATACACACACTCATACAATCTCTAAAAATTATCTCTCCCTTGCCGCCTGGCGGCCATAAAAAATTTTTTTAAAAATATCCGTGGCCGCCAGGTGGTAGGGGAGAGCTCTGATTTGTAGGGTGCGTGTGTGTGTGCTGTGTGTGTGTGTAGGTTGGTTGTCCTTTTTCACTTCCTCTGTCTCTCTTCACTCTCTATCCATTCACTGTCATTACCAGTTAAGTTAATAACTACTCTCTCTTTCTTTCCATGCAGGAGCAGCACTGTTGAAAAAGGTGAGCTATCTCTCCATCCATCCATCTCTCATCCATTCTTTAGTAATCCAGTTGTTCTGTTTCTTTCTCTATGTTTTCTACTTATGGACTGTTCTGATGTTCTCTTGGGAACTTTTCTTTTACTGAGACTGTCTTTATCTTATTTTTATTTTTTTATTGTATTTTTTTTTAATTTTTCTTTTTAGTTTGTTATTATAATATGTTGTTTTTTAATTTAATATGTTGAAGTTGTAAAAAAAACTTTTTAATCTAAACTTTGTCAAAGACCAATCACCTTACATCAGTTTTAAGATATTATTAATCTTTAATTATAATTATTAATCTTTTTACAACTATTGTAACACATTATTATACCAATATAGATCATTTTTTAACTTTAAGAATTTTGTTTTTAGTAAAATACTATATCAATTAATTAATAAACTTGTTTTTAGTAAAATACTATATCATTTAATTAATAATCTTTTTTTCAATAATTAATTTAAAACCATTAATGTTTTGCGGTTCACGTTACGCGTGCACAGGTAATATTTTCCCGCCATAATAATGGTGTCACGTGTTAGCTCTTCCTTGCTAGGTGTGTGCTGGCAAACATTTTCGCGCCTGTCCAATCTCTGCATGGTCATTAGTAACGGATTCTCTGGAGACCTTCTTTGACTAGACTCTCTCCCTCCTTTGACTGAACTATTGAGATCTTCACCTATTGAGATAGCTTAATACTTGTTTTACTATTTTCTGATGTTCTCTGGATGTAGAATATGAATCACTCTCCATCCTTATCTGTTTTATCCAAGGCCAACTACCTTGGAAGTCAATTTTTTATGTGTGTAAAAGACTTGAAGTGTGATCTTCTTCACATCTCTCCTGCAGAGATCAAGTCTGATCTTGATCTTCCATTAGTGCAATCACTTAAGCTTCAGTTTCCCAGTGCTTGTATTCATGGCTGTTACTTTCATTTTTCCAGTGTCTGCAGAGAAAAGTACAGTCTTGGACTGTTGGAAGAGTACAAGGAAGATGGATCTATTAGGCAATATACAAAGAGTACATCCATTGATTTTGTGCTATCATTTTGTTTGTGTACGTTGCTTGGGATGGATTAAAGTTGAAATACCAGACTCAAGATATTCAGAATATTTGACTTAACCTGGATGAATGGTCAGTTTAGATATTGTATGTGAAACTACTTTGCTCACAGTGGTCTCAGAACCAACAACCACTTAGAAGAATGGCACAATAGATGAAGATGAATTACAAGAAAGGTACATCCTAACTTCTATGAAGTGTTCAAACTCTTACAAAAAGAACGAGCTGCTACTGAAGTCACTATCTACAGCTGCAAGCAGGAGAATTACACAAAGCTAAGACAAAAGATAGTCCAAAGAGAAGATAACATAAAATTGCTGAAAGACAAGCTTACTAATAGTAATAGATTCGTTGACTTGTACATTTCTGCAATTAGACATTGTGTTGTATCATTTGAGTTTTTGATATTAATTTTTTCAGATTAGATAGCTAATTACATACAATCAGTTCATTATCACTTGGTTATATCCTGTCAGACATTATGGGAGGTTTTCAGGTATACAGTATTTCAGTATTGGTATTTCAATAGCTTTGATAATGTCACTTTTTTGTAGTGACATCATGTAAGGACATATACCCTCCTGGCTGTCTAAGAAAAATAACTCTTACAATACAATGATATTAACCCTGTTGGTAACCATATAAGGTTAAGTTTGCCCCTTCTCATTTTTGACAAGCTAGGCTCAGCTAATCAAAAAAGAAGGAGGGACAAATTTGTTAGACTATATAGTGACGTTCTCACTGGAGTACACTGTCATTGTCTTGACTTATTTTATGCTAACATATTATGTAAATTGAAAGAACTAATAACGTGAAATATTATAATATTAATTTGTACTATAACATTTGTCATTTATCTTCCTCTTCCTCCTCTGGATAACTCTCTAGTACTTCCAATATATATAAGACTGAATTATTGATATTACCTAATAATACATAAATAGGTCTAAAATGAGTTTCTATTATCCATTCATATTTCTATCAGATCATCCATCCATTCATCTATCATATATCCATACCTTATCAATATTAGCTAAACCAAATACTGCAGCTACTGCTAAAAACAGACCGACAAATGAACCTTTAAATATAGCACTCTCTTTTTTAACAAACTAATTGTAGATCATTACTAATTATATTACCAGTCACTGTAATTTTAGTAGGTTTTTGCTGATGTCATCTTAACTTAGAAAGAGAGAGAGAGAGATAGAGATAGAGATAGAGAGAGAGAGAGAGAGAGAGAGAGAGAGAGAGAGAGAGAGAGAGAGAGAGAGAGAGAGAGAGTTTAAGTTAACTAAATTTTTGCAATAAACATTTTGTCATACCTGAAGTCTCTAAATTGATATATATCATTTTCATCACTGATTACTACATCTTGAAACTCATTACATGAACTGTTAATATCTCCTGTAATTAATAGCTAAGGATATCAAGATAGAGATCAACTTACAAACAATATTTACAGTGGCTGTTCCTTCTAGTGGTGTTCCAATGAAAGAGGTAACTTTATCATGACAACTAATAGTAGCATATATAGACAATGAGCACATCAACATTTTAACCCTTTTGTACTTACCTGAAGGCAACTCTCTTTGCAATAAACTCTACTTTCATGTTCTCCTTGATTTAACTCTATAACCTGTAAACAGACAGAATAATACTACTACTCATTACTGTAAAATAATAAAAGAATTTGTTAATGATATTTTACTCATTAATCCTTGTCTTGTCTCCCTATATTTACCTGATCATTAGTCTGAAAATTACTTGTCAATTACATGTTTGGTTTACAAGACCACTGGAGTATAGTGACCTTGTTGCTAAGTATAGTGTTGCTATGTACAGTCATGTGACCTTTTGCCATCAATAGAGAGTAGTGAATGAAGGTAACAATCTGTCATGTAATATCTCCATTGAACACTAATGACAGATACATCACTCAACTCTATTAAATGCCCATGTAGTATAATAATGTACATATATACATGTATTATAGACCAGTTATCATGTTTTGTTCACTGCTTGAATTCATTCATGTTTCAATTAAGATGAAATTGATATAATTAACTTCCAAGATTTAAGGGTCTCGGATCTGTGCCATAATATTAATTGTCTCTATTAAGGAGACTAAACAAAGTATATTGTTCCATCATTACCATATCTGCTAGTTATTAACCACATGCACTTGTATCTCCACAGGAAGAAAATATGTACTCAATAAGGACATGTGCTTAACAAATAGCATTTGCAGATGTTGTCACTTCTCTGGGTGTGGCTCTCACTTGAGCATGTGGAGGATATGGCTGGTGTTTCTACTGAGTTCTCGTTTGACAGGGTAATTCGAGGTCATCACGTTTACAAAGAAGTATGGACGCCTTCAGTTGAAGATGTTCTTCTATTAGTGAAAGAGGAAGCAAATGAACATGACCATTTTGCAGTATCTGTGATAAAGGACAGATTCATCATTGGTCATGCTTATTAATAATTCATTAAGTGCTAAATAAAAGAGTTTTGACCAAGATAAACATGTGCGTTTAACAAACAGTATGCACTAATAACCACATGTACCTAACAACCAGCAAATATGGTAATATTAATAACCAGTATTTCAAGTTTTGTGGTAATTTAATGTACATTATAAACATGTTAATCTACTAACTTATAATACACATCATTTCTATACATTGTTTATATGTGTCTACTCAGACAAAGATCATGACACACTTGATATAGTAGGTCCAACACACTACATCAAAAATGGCGTAATTACTATCCTTTCATACCTTCAAACTCACTATTAAACATATGATGTTAGGACTTTACTTATTAAGCAATTGTACTACTCACTCTAGCATAATAGATTAGTATAGTCACTATAATCTTGAACTAGTAGTCGCTCCTATAAACTCTTACTATCTATAACTAATGTACTTAGTCAGTACATCACTGCACTTATACTAGATGTGAGGTATTGGAGGGAGAGATTAGTGTTTATAACTCACCATTAACAGCTTGTTGGTCATTTTGGACCGTCTCTATAGCCATATCTAATTTCTTGTACCCTCCTGCCATCTTTATGTGACATTAATTGGTCTGCTCATAAATATAATTAATTCCACACACTGACATAGGTAGACCAGTTCCTCCAGTAGGGGTAGTGGTAGTGATTATAGCTGTAACTGTACCAACTGGTACTATGCTATAACTGACTGATGATAGAGGAGCATGAAGTAGACTGGAATCAGAAAATTGAATAGACAGTGGAAACGAATTGTTTTTCTTTGATTGTAGTAACAATTAGTCAATCTCAACTTTACACTGTTGTATATAGATGATCTCTCTAAGTTCATCACTACAATGCTTTTGTTATGGATAAAATTAACTTTCTCTTTATGATTTAACTCTTCAATTATGAAACTATAGAGGACAGATGGGTTTGTTTGATTATACTATTATAGTATCATCACCACAAATAAGTTTATTGCACTGACTAAGCTCCACCCAGTTGTTTTGTGGTTTTCATTAAAATTATTCAGTCAATAGCACGCGTTTATTTTTAAGATAACAATAAAACTCATAACAATTAATACACTACTAGTCTGTTGTTGTCAATATCACAAACATACAAATATATCATTCATTATCAATTGTTATTCCAAATGGACGATTGAACTGACCAAGACTGCTACCATATCCTCCGAATGAACGTACAAACTGACCATCAGTTGTGAAGATAGAAATACAATTATTATCAGACTCAGTAACATACACAAGATTCTTATTGTCATCGATTACAATCCCAGATGGAAGATTGAGTTGTCCACGACCTGATCCTTTAGATCCAAATAGAGAATACAATTGTTCATCAGGAGTGAACACCTTGATGCAATTATTGTAGGTATCAGCCACATACAAAAAACCTTGTCTATCAATGGCAATGTTTTGTAGATGACTGAACTGTCTCTTAGATAATTCTTTTGTAACAAATGTATAGAAAAAGTTAGATCAGGATATAAGACTTGAATACAATTGTTACTGAAATCTGCAATATAAATACAGCCAGTCATAGGAGAAACAACGATTCCACAAGGTTTATATAAGCTCAGTGGTTTGTTACCTAGTTTACCATATGATCTAATACATTCTCCATTCATAGATATTTTCTGGATTTTGTGTTCATCAGCAACAATAATGTAGTTCTCTGAAGTAAAGGTTACACCACGGGGCTGAGAGAACTTGAGTTTTGACTTTCACTACTCTCTTGATGACCAAAGGATTTAACTTTTCTTCCATCTCCATCTAGTACTATGACACGGTTGTGATGTATTTCACTTACTATAATATGTCCATCATCAGTCACAGCAACTCCCCATGGATCGTTAAGTCCAGTTATAGTACGAAATGGAGTAATATTATCAAGGTAAGGGTTAAAAGGAATCACGACTGAATTACCACTATCAACTTGGACATCATTAACTTGAACATCAACTTGATAATGACCACAGGCATTACAATGTATACTATATACTCCAGGATGATTGGTAGCAGTAATTGTAACTGTCATAGGTGTAGCTCTATCTTCCTCATTCTCTTTTTCTTCCTCCTCCTATATTTTAAATCAAAATAAGTGGTGAAGATCAAAAAATATCATTGGACTCTGATATTTTTTATTATATTAATAAATTGCATGATTTATCAATAATCATTATTATATAATCTTTTTACACAATTTATTTTGCAAGGTTTTGACTAAAAATAGTCATTTTGATTGTTCTATTCCAAGTCAGGAAGGGTTGATTATTAACTAATATGGACTTTGTAATATATCAGCTAATTATACTATTATAGGATAAGTCTTGCTTCCACTCAATCTTGTTTCTCTGCAGTAACATTTGTTCCATGCAATCCATGACAACACAATCATAATTTTTATTATTGATTAACATTGCCCAAATATCAACAAGGACAATGTAACCATAAAGAGTCACAACTCACATGTAAACAATGTAGTATGAAGTTATTGCCCCTATTATCCAATAAATGATCTATCAATGAGTTAGCACTTAAATACAGCAAGTGTAAATGTATGTATGCATATACATAATATATATTATAATTATAATAAAACCTGAATCACACAAGATAAGGTTAAAAGTATTGGCCCATCTTACAACTGGACTGTATCTATAATCCTTAGCCTTGATTTATTGTATTTATTGTAGTTTAAAGATCAAACATTAAGTAATAAAATAATACAGCATTATCTATATATTGTACTAAACAGCAATATTTGTATATACAATAAAAATTGAATCAATACACTACTAGTCTATTGTTGTCATAATCACAAACATACAAATATCCATCTTTATCAAATTTAATTTCACATGGATGTTTAAATTGATCCTCACGACTACCTTGTCTTCCAAAACTACGCTTAAAGTGACCATCGGTAGTAAATATAGTGACACGATGATTGCCCAACTCGGTAACATACAGTAAACTATTATCATCTATTGCGATTCCTGATGGATGATGCAGTTGTCCAGGACCAGCTCCTTGTTCACCAATCTGACACAAAAACTCTCCCTCAGGAGTAAACTTCTGAATACGATTATTATAAGTATCAGCCACATACACTAACCCTTTACTGTCAATAGCAACAGTTCTTGGTTGTTTTAGTTGTGCCTCAGCTGATCCTTCTGTACCAAATTCACGAGAAAAAGTTAGATCAGATCCTAAGACTTGTATACGATGGTTATTATAATCTGCAATGTAAATGTGCCCATTTATAGGAGAAATGGTTATGCCACAAGGGATATTAAATTCCAACAGTCCTTTACCTAGTCTTCCAAATGATGCAATACATTCTCCATCCATAGATATTTTCTGAATTTTGTGATTATCGGCAACAAGAATGAAATTGTCTGGAGTAATAGCTACACCACAAGGAAAAGTTAAGCTGACATTTACAATCTCTCTAGCACTTTTATGACCAATAGCATTTACTTGTTCTCCATCTCTATCTAGTATTGTGACACGGTGGCCATTTCGCTCACTTACTATAATAGATCCATTATTGGTAAATGCAATCCCACAAGGTCTTTTAAGTTCAGGTATTGTGTATAGTGGAGTTATGTTATCAAGGTAAGGATTAAAAGGAATTACTAGTGAGGTACCTTCAATATGGACACCATTAATGTTGACATCAACGTTATAACGACCACGATTTATATGGCTACAATGTATTGTATACACTCCAGGTTGGGTGGTGGTAGTGATTGTAGCTTTGATTGGTGTAGCTGTACCAACTGGTACTACACTACAACTGATTGATGATAAAGGAACAGTAAGAAGACTAGAATCAGAACATTGAATAGCTAGTGGGAATGTAACAGTTTTGTCTGTAGTGGCAATTTGATTTTGACCAATCTTCCTTACTTTACACTTTTCTAGAACACTAGGTGATAGGTGAACGGTACCTCCAATGTAGGATAGTGTATTAAAAATGCTGCTATTTTTGATAAAGTGGACATCAGCTTTCTCTTTAGGAGTGAACTCTTCAATGTTAACCTTTTTAGTCACATCACTCATACGTTTCATCATTTGTGTTGTAGAAGTCACCAATTGTTGAGGACTGTCTATCTCAAGACTCTGTTCTACAAATTCCTGACAATCCTTCAAATGATCTAATATTTTTTCAGCTGGTTTCTTTTGTTTAGATAACTCTTGTAGTTTACTATCAGTGATTGCGTCTACCTCTCTAGTCAGCTGTCTCTCAGACTGATGAATGATATCAATCATTTCTTCCACCATGACATGTATCTCTTTTTTGACCACTTCTCCTTGCTCTTTAATTTCATTCTCTCTGTCTGCAAGAAGAGTTAGAACATTAGTAACAGCTGTGATATTTTTGCTAACAGTTTCCAAACTTGTTCTCAATTTCTGACAATGTTTGGGATAGCAGTCAGAGACTAAGTCATAATCATGATATTTATGAATACGTACTGTACAGTGCTGACAGATAAAAACTTGACATGTTTCACAGAAGATCTCCAAAGGCTTGTTCTCATGTAGTTGACAGTTTGTCTTCTGTATTGGATGAATAAAATGAGGAAAAGAGGCTGTCACCTCATTCAAACATGTTATCTTGTGATCTGCAGTGACGCTAAATTTCTTATGAATGTCAATACATTTTTGACAGAAAAACTGAACACATTTTTTACAATAACCTGTTGCATTTGTTGTAGTACATACGTTACAGGTTACTTGTTGATGTTCCGATACTTTGATCATTTGATAGTAGATCTCCTTGAGATTGTTAATGTGAAAAGCTGCAGGAAAGTCAGCTGCTCCTGTTGGTTCAGGTAACTGGACATGATGACGACAAGTGGGACAGGAAATGAAGTATTTATCTTCTTGAGGATCTTGTGGCAGACCCTCGAGACATTGCAGACAGAAAGAATGGAAACAAGGTAAGGACTTAGGGTTGGTGTAGAGATCGAGACATATAGCACAGATGAGCTGTTCCTTTAGTTTATTTAGAGCTAGTGCTGGGGTGACTGGTACTGCTTTTTCTGGTATAATTGAGTATAAACTGTGGAATTCACTGGTTTTGCTAGTTTGTTGAAAGCCAATTCTACCTGTTAAATAAGGTATGTCAAATAGAGTAAGGTAAGTTAAAAGAGACCAATATACTACATGAAACCAAACAAGATGGTATTATAAAAGGTCATTCTAATGTTGTGCTGGTATTGAATCAATTACTTTTTAGATAGAATATTTGCCTTAACTATACAGTAGTGTTGGAAATAGTGAGAAATGAAATTAACGTATGTGTTATAATAACTGTATTCTTAATAATTCAATCTACTCATATTGCAATGTTGGCCATGAAAGATTAAAACTTATCATGCGTATGTAAGAATTGTCTCTGAGTAACATTGCTTTTAACAACTCTTTAGTCTTCAACATTAGAAAATTTTAGTCTTTAAAACAACCTTTAGAATAATCTTAGGATGATTTTACTATTATCTTGTTTACTTCTAGCTTTTAAAAATATACCAGCATATTAATGTGCATGTTGTTTTAGTGTAGCTCAAATACAGACCAGCAATATAGGAAGTCATTGATCTTTGTAAATGACATGCAATTTGTTAGAACCATGTATTGCCGACAAATTAAGTGATCATCAATCTTACAAATAATGCTGTGCATTATAGATTGTTTAAAGATAAATCACATGACTGCTTAAGATATAAATAACAAAAATGCACACACATCTATTTTATAAGTTTCTACCTTTATTCATACACAATACCAACCAATATACATGTACATGTGTTATATAAAATGTTTATAAACATGCAATTGAGTCAGACTTTCCTCTTTGCTAATGCACATGTACAAAAATGGTCTATAGAAAAAGCAGGTAAGGTCTGACTCCAAAAATAAATGATTTGGAACAGCCTAAAATAATCCAATTTTGAAAGGAACAGTATCAATTGAATTTCTACCAATAATGGATTATACCAATGATCCATTTATGGATAACTTTCTATTATTTTCAATTCCATCCAAAAACAGATTGTACATATGATCCAGTTGTGGAAGATTTCATCCATTATTCTTCACTATATAAGACAAAAGTGATATGAATCATCTAGATCTCGATTATTTTATACCATCATCAAATCATTCATTATTGGATTATTTGAGGCTCTTACCAATCATACATTTTTGGAACAGGAACATATCTCAGAGTAGATTAATTGCTAGCTTATGCTAAGTTAATTGTTAATTAGCAGTTACCTTTGTTGTCATTATATTTTTCATCAGCTAATTGTACTATAGTCACTCCAATGTGTTGTAGTTCCTTCAACACATCTGGATCTTGGAGATCTTTCACAATAGCAGGTAGAACAGAAGGCAGTATAGTATATGTAACAATAATACATTCAGATGAAAATTCTTTAGGAGCAAGTGACCCAGCCCAGTTAGGAAACCGATCGTTAATATAATCATGCCAGGTAAGCATGCTTTTTTCAGGCCAAGGACTCTCCAGACGAAACATTACTTCTGGAAGTCCAACAGCAGTAGTTGGAGAGAGATCAGGATAATTATGGAATACTTGCATTAGAAGACTAAAGCTTGATGCATTAAGAAGATGTTTATACTCACTCTCATAATGATCGAGCTGTTCTTTAACTTTAGAATCATCTACTTGTCTATTGATCACTTTCAACAGACCATAATTGAGATATCCAAGGAAACGATTATCAATTAGAAAATTAAAGAGTTCATCTACTGTTGCTACAGAGCTCAACTTGTCTCCGTAAACTTGAATTGACTTGGAAACATTGCTAAGATTTTGTACAATCATTGAACGAACACTCAACTTTACACATCGAAGATTGTGATCATTGACAGAAACTTGAACAGCTACAAGAAGCGAACAAAACTCTTCCTTGAGTTTCATAGCTATAATTGCTAATTCTGGCACATGCTCAGTTTTCTGGCAGAGTTTATCTACAATTGGAGTGAGAAGTGTATTATAAACAATAGATGTTAGTTAATTTATTAAAACTAATGCCAACAGAATACACTACATATCACGCATATTGTCAACATTATACATAATTATATAAATTATAATATTTTATGCATATATTATATAATATAAATTAAATTAGAATATATAAGAAAAGTGGTGGTTAAGAGGTGTATAGATATTACAATATCAAGTTGCTTCCACAATAAATAATATAGTGGGACTATGCTAAATTATATATAGAGTGGCATGAAAAAATCTTTGATCAATGTTAAATTGTTAACTCTAAGATGAGGAGACCTGGTTAATAGTTTCAGTCTATTGTAAACCTGCCTGATCTGTAACTGATTTAATTATAAGCAGGCTAGTTTATTATAGTCATTGAGTGCATTGAAGAGATAAAGCACTTTTAATATCACATTTTATTATTTTACACCACTAGATTAATGAGCTCTAAATGATTTAAATCATACCTAATAAGCTAGTTGGTGAAGATGTTGAGGTACCATTTTTTTCTGATGACACACTATTGTTATCTATATATAACAAAGAAAACATCTATGTTGAATTACTGAGTACTGGCTTTCAAATATTATCATGTTGGATAGACAGATTAGAAAATTATAATTTAGTTTATTCATAATGTAATTACATCTTAATTGTTCCCACAATTTATTTTTGATTGAATTTGCTCTACCCTATGTCACTATTATTATATTCTCATTGAAAATCACTTGCCTATAGCTATAGCTAGGTATTGACGTATATCATCAGCTTTCTTCTTATTACTAACAATAGGTCCTTCAAGAGCAGAGATCACAGTTTCCCAGGTGACAGGAGATGGCATAGTCTCTATCCATTGATTGATTACTTTAAAGAGTTTTATGTTATTGTTGTCTTGACCTCTCTTTAAATCATCTATAACATTTTGAGGAATACTCAGGGCTAAGCCAATGTCATCCCATTTGTTGTTGATATCATCCAATTTTTCGAGAAGAACATGAGGATCGGGGATCTTCTTTAAAACATCTGAAAAATAGACAGATAAAGTTCAGTATACATTTTAAATTAGCATAATTGTCATTTTGTTTTACATTTTAGGACAAAAAATTTAAGTAATAGACATTCTGAGATGTTTTCACAATGACATCATACAGTAGCTATAAACAATAAATTGTATATATTGTTTTGTAAGTCATTGCTGTAATTTTATTACATGAACACCATCCATATCAAACAAGATTTTAACCTTGTTATGTGTACTTATGTATGTTGTATGTCCTCGAGTAAAAGTCAACGCAACTAACTCTTGAGTCATGCTAGTGAGTACGGAAGCCCTAACCGACATTATTGTTTCGTTTACTCTAGATCCGGGATTACAGAAGCCCTGTTCACGTTCGAACGGAAGCTTACGAAAGTACGGAAGCCTACTACGGAAGCCGAAGACAGATTCTAATCATACGATGTTATACGAATTGGAATGCCCGTCCTCAGCTTCCGTAAATAACACAGCTGCAATATACAAATGAGGAGCCGAACCCAACTAGGAATTAAGGAATATATGAAGCATCATAGGGTATCATATACTATGATTCATGCGCAATAAAACGCGGAGCGAGATTACCACGAATCGACTGTCTACGAGCTGTTTCCAGTTGGATTGGATTCCTGATTGTGGTTGTATATTGTAATATCTATGTATACTATACACGCTAGTAGTATCATATAGTATAACGCTATTACGTTGCTCACTGCGTATGCGTCACGGTATATGACACTATATATAGTTTACAGATGGCGTTTCATAGAAATATTTTTTTACTCATGATCGATTCTAATAGACGGCTCACGGTAATCGTGTATTCTGAAATAATTAAAGTTCCACAATGAAAAGAGCTGGCTTATATGTTGCAAGCAATATTTTGCTAGCATTAAGTATATATTAATTATATAAAGAAAACTTGTAGAATTAAGTGCAACATATATATCATTGCTTGTTGAAAGCTCTGTGTATTCTGCAATAAAGTTGCACAATGAAAGGAGCTAGTATTGTGAGATAAATAGTTGCATATTATAATTGGATAAAATAAAACAAAGAGACAGACAATATATATATGCCATGTGGTCCAAAATGATGCTTGGCACATTTAAGCTTCTCATGCTAAGCAGTAAAAACTGTCTTAGATGCATACCTGTTTCAGGTCCAGGATTGCTTTCAATATCACCCGATAAAATGAGGAGGAATGAGAAAAACAATATTAGAGAGAGTGCTGAGAGTAGGTTTTTACAACCAGACTGTTCAGTAAGGCTTCTAGCAGCTCCACCCGTCTCCGCTAGACTATAGTCATTTCTGCATCTTTTGTTATACGATATTTGGTGACAACACCATAATCCAATGCTACTTCTCCATTGAAAAACATCAATCATGATGACCGCAATGTTACATAACAACTTACGACTAGAGGCGTATTTATATAAAACATCTGAGTAGAGGCGTATTTATACAGCAACTTACGAGTAAAGCTTATTATATAGCGTAGCCGGAAATAATTAGCTTTAATAACTGTTATAATTGTCATTTAATTCTAACGGAAATGAATTAGCAGTAATTTTTAAATTATTATGCCTAAGTAATTTTTCATAGCAGTTACGAGCGATTAGTGGCAGTCAATAGTTGAAAATTACATGTTGACTTGCTCGAGAAGCAGAGAACTTTTGTATGACATTGTGGTACACTGACATCTTTTATATGCACACTACCTACAGTAATAGTATCCTGAAATGACATCCCCATATATTTATAAATATAAAAAATGTTAAAAACTATAAAACTTGTTATTGTCAAGTCACACTACTTCTCTTGGAGTATGAATAATAAATCTTCTTACTGAAGCTTTGCTATTAGCTTAATTCTACTAGATGCGTACTTGTTGCGACATACTGGAATTATCTGTGTCAGTTACTTTATTCTTAACACAAGACACTATCTACTGTTTGATTTTAATATGTGGTAATGTTGTTTTGAATAGATGTTTGATTTGATCTTTATTATAATTACATATAAGTAAATTCCTCTTAACTTAAGAATTGATGTAATTTATGTATGTTATACAAAAGAGCATATCAAAATCAAATGTCAATGCAAAAACAAAATGCTAATGTTTTGCTTGGAATTGAACATAATGTGGATTAGTACCTAACACTGTACCTGCTTTTATTTGTATGCACAAGATTTGTACTAAAGCAATTAACTTTGGTGTGATGTAGATAAAATCTGTACCTGTAAGTTGATAAACTAACTAATAATATTTATGAGTACAAAACATGTTATTGTCAAGTCACGCCACCTCTCCTAGAGTGTGTATGAATATTACTAAAGGATGGATAATAATAATGAAACACCTTAATTCATCTGGACAAGAGCTTCTCATGACATACTTTATTCTTAAATTTGAGACAAGACACAACATATTTAAAACTCCATCAGTTCTTAAAGAAAGATGAATTCACTTCAATATAATAATACATACCAAAATCTAACATCAACACTTTGCCTGTATTTGGACATAATGTGGATTATAGTATTATCTAATATTGTATTTACTTTCAATTTTATGTCAACAATATAATCTACATATAATTATAATTAGTTTTGCGTGTTATATGGTGTCAAAGACACTTGAGAAGCTTCTCAACTGACCAAGTATAGTTATGAATATTATTATTTAATATCAATGAAAACTGACTCCTTAATTCAGTCAAACTTGCTCGAAGATATTTCCACTTTTTTTTAGATAGACTTGCATTAGGATATCATATTTATATTTGCAGATTACTATCTTACTGTAATCTTTTGGAAGAAGTGTTGTATAATTAATTATCACTGTAATTAATATTTCATGATATTAGAGATGATATGATGATAGCGATGGACCAAGATGATCAAAAGTTGTTAATAATAAGCTATGAAAATGAAAATTTTATAATTCTTAGTTATGCACTACATGATTTACTGGTAACTACTAAAAAGTTTACTTTAGAAATGAACTTATTTTATTTACATCTACATACCTGTAAGTTGATAAACTAACTAATAATATTTATGAGTACAAAACATGTTATTGTCAAGTCACGCCACCTCTCCTGGAGTGTGTATGAATATTACTAAAGGATGGATAATAATAATGAAACACCTTAATTCATCTGGACAAGAGCTTCTCATGACATACTTTATTCTTAAATTTGAGACAAGACACAACATATTTAAAACTCCATCAGTTCTTAAAGAAAGAGGAATTCACTTCAATATAATCATACATACCAAAATCAAACACTTTGCTTGTATTTGGACATAATGTGGATTATAGTATTATCTAATATTGTATTTACTTTCAATTTTATGTCAATAATAATCTACATATAATTATAATTAGTTTTGCGTGTTATATGGTGTCAAAGACACTTGAGAAGCTTCTCAACTGACCAAGTATAGTTATGAATATTATTATTTAATATCAATGAAAACTGACTCCTTAATTCAGTCAAACTTGCTCGAAGATATTTCCACTTTTTCTTAGATAGACTTGCATTAAGATATCATATTTTTATTTGCAGATTACTATCTTACTGTACTCTTTTGGAAGAAGTGTTGTATAATTAATTATATTTGTGGGTACACTGTAATTAATATTTCATGATATTAGAGATGATATGATGATAGCGATGGACCAAGATGATCAAAAGTTGTTAATAATAAGCTATGAAAATGAAAATTTTATAATTCTTAGTTATGCACTACATGATTTACTGGTAACTACTAAAAAGTTTACTTTAGAAATGAACTTATTTTATCTACATCTACATACCTGTAAGTTGATAAACTAACTAATAATATTTATGAGTACAAAACATGTTATTGTCAAGTCACGCCACCTCTCCTGGAGTGTGTATGAATATTACTAAAGGATGGATAATAATAATGAAACACCTTAATTCATCTGGACAAGAGCTTCTCATGACATACTTTATTCTTAAATTTGAGACAAGACACAACATATTTAAAACTCCATCAGTTCTTAAAGAAAGAGGAATTCACTTCAATATAATAATACATACCAAAATCTAACATCAACACTTTGCTTGTATTTGGACATAATGTGGATTATAGTATTATCTAATATTGTATTTACTTTCAATTTTATGTCAACAATATAATCTACATATAATTATAATTAGTTTTGCGTGTTATATGGTGTCAAAGACACTTGAGAAGCTTCTCAACTGACTAAGTATAGTTATGAATATTATTATTTAATATCAATGAAAACTGACTCCTTAATTCAGTCAAACTTGCTCGAAGATATTTCCACTTTTTCTTAGATAGACTTGCATTAGGATATCATATTTATATTTGCAGATTACTATCTTACTGTAATCTTTTGGAAGAAGTGTTGTATAATTAATTATCACTGTAATTAATATTTCATGATATTAGAGATGATATGATGATAGCGATGGACCAAGATGATCAAAAGTTGTTAATAATAACCTATGAAAATGAAAATTTTATAATTCTTAGTTATGCACTACATGATTTACTGGTAACTACTAAAAAGTTTACTTTAGAAATGAACTTATTTTATCTACATCTACATACCTGTAAGTTGATAAACTAACTAATAATATTTATGAGTACAAAACATGTTATTGTCAAGTCACGCCACCTCTCCTGGAGTGTGTATGAATATTACTAAAGGATGGATAATAATAATGAAACACCTTAATTCATCTGGACAAGAGCTTCTCATGACATACTTTATTCTTAAATTTGAGACAAGACACAACATATTTAAAACTCCATCAGTTCTTAAAGAAAGAGGAATTCACTTCAATATAATAATACATACCAAAATCTAACATCAACACTTTGCCTGTATTTGGACATAATGTGGATTATAGTATTATCTAATATTGTATTTACTTTCAATTTTATGTCAATAATAATCTACATATAATTATAATTAGTTTTGTGTGTTATATGGTGTCAAAGACACTTGAGAAGCTTCTCAACTGACCAAGTATAGTTATGAATATTATTATTTAATATCAATGAAAACTGACTCCTTAATTCAGTCAAACTTGCTCGAAGATATTTCCACTTTTTCTTAGATAGACTTGCATTAAGATATCATATTTTTATTTGCAGATTACTATCTTACTGTACTCTTTTGGAAGAAGTGTTGTATAATTAATTATATTTGTGGGTACACTGTAATTAATATTTCATGATATTAGAGATGATATGATGATAGCGATGGACCAAGATGATCAAAAGTTGTTAATAATAAGCTATGAAAATGAAAATTTTATAATTCTTAGTTATGCACTACATGATTTACTGGTAACTACTAAAAAGTTTACTTTAGAAATGAACTTATTTTATCTACATCTACATACCTGTAAGTTGATAAACTAACTAATAATATTTATGAGTACAAAACATGTTATTGTCAAGTCACGCCACCTCTCCTGGAGTGTGTATGAATATTACTAAAGGATGGATAATAATAATGAAACACCTTAATTCATCTGGACAAGAGCTTCTCATGACATACTTTATTCTTAAATTTGAGACAAGACACAACATATTTAAAACTCCATCAGTTCTTAAAGAAAGATGAATTCACTTCAATATAATCATACATACCAAAATCAAACACTTTGCTTGTATTTGGACATAATGTGGATTATAGTATTATCTAATATTGTATTTACTTTCAATTTTATGTCAATAATAATCTACATATAATTATAATTAGTTTTGTGTGTTATATGGTGTCAAAGACACTTGAGAAGCTTCTCAACTGACCAAGTATAGTTATGAATATTATTATTTAATATCAATGAAAACTGACTCCTTAATTCAGTCAAACTTGCTCGAAGATATTTCCACTTTTTCTTAGATAGACTTGCATTAAGATATCATATTTTTATTTGCAGATTACTATCTTACTGTACTCTTTTGGAAGAAGTGTTGTATAATTAATTATATTTGTGGGTACACTGTAATTAATATTTCATGATATTAGAGATGATATGATGATAGCGATGGACCAAGATGATCAAAAGTTGTTAATAATAAGCTATGAAAATGAAAATTTTATAATTCTTAGTTATGCACTACATGATTTACTGGTAACTACTAAAAAGTTTACTTTAGAAATGAACTTATTTTATCTACATCTACATACCTGTAAGTTGATAAACTAACTAATAATATTTATGAGTACAAAACATGTTATTGTCAAGTCACGCCACCTCTCCTGGAGTGTGTATGAATATTACTAAAGGATGGATAATAATAATGAAACACCTTAATTCATCTGGACAAGAGCTTCTCATGACATACTTTATTCTTAAATTTGAGACAAGACACAACATATTTAAAACTCCATCAGTTCTTAAAGAAAGAGGAATTCACTTCAATATAATAATACATACCAAAATCTAACATCAACACTTTGCCTGTATTTGGACATAATGTGGATTATAGTATTATCTAATATTGTATTTACTTTCAATTTTATGTCAACAATATAATCTACATATAATTATAATTAGTTTTGCGTGTTATATGGTGTCAAAGACACTTGAGAAGCTTCTCAACTGACCAAGTATAGTTATGAATATTATTATTTAATATCAATGAAAACTGACTCCTTAATTCAGTCAAACTTGCTCGAAGATATTTCCACTTTTTTTTAGATAGACTTGCATTAGGATATCATATTTATATTTGCAGATTACTATCTTACTGTAATCTTTTGGAAGAAGTGTTGTATAATTAATTATCACTGTAATTAATATTTCATGATATTAGAGATGATATGATGATAGCGATGGACCAAGATGATCAAAAGTTGTTAATAATAACCTATGAAAATGAAAATTTTATAATTCTTAGTTATGCACTACATGATTTACTGGTAACTACTAAAAAGTTTACTTTAGAAATGAACTTATTTTATTTACATCTACATACCTGTAAGTTGATAAACTAACTAATAATATTTATGAGTACAAAACATGTTATTGTCAAGTCACGCCACCTCTCCTGGAGTGTGTATGAATATTACTAAAGGATGGATAATAATAATGAAACACCTTAATTCATCTGGACAAGAGCTTCTCATGACATACTTTATTCTTAAATTTGAGACAAGACACAACATATTTAAAACTCCATCAGTTCTTAAAGAAAGAGGAATTCACTTCAATATAATCATACATACCAAAATCAAACACTTTGCTTGTATTTGGACATAATGTGGATTATAGTATTATCTAATATTGTATTTACTTTCAATTTTATGTCAATAATAATCTACATATAATTATAATTAGTTTTGCGTGTTATATGGTGTCAAAGACACTTGAGAAGCTTCTCAACTGACCAAGTATAGTTATGAATATTATTATTTAATATCAATGAAAACTGACTCCTTAATTCAGTCAAACTTGCTCGAAGATATTTCCACTTTTTCTTAGATAGACTTGCATTAAGATATCATATTTTTATTTGCAGATTACTATCTTACTGTACTCTTTTGGAAGAAGTGTTGTATAATTAATTATATTTGTGGGTACACTGTAATTAATATTTCATGATATTAGAGATGATATGATGATAGCGATGGACCAAGATGATCAAAAGTTGTTAATAATAAGCTATGAAAATGAAAATTTTATAATTCTTAGTTATGCACTACATGATTTACTGGTAACTACTAAAAAGTTTACTTTAGAAATGAACTTATTTTATCTACATCTACATACCTGTAAGTTGATAAACTAACTAATAATATTTATGAGTACAAAACATGTTATTGTCAAGTCACGCCACCTCTCCTGGAGTGTGTATGAATATTACTAAAGGATGGATAATAATAATGAAACACCTTAATTCATCTGGACAAGAGCTTCTCATGACATACTTTATTCTTAAATTTGAGACAAGACACAACATATTTAAAACTCCATCAGTTCTTAAAGAAAGAGGAATTCACTTCAATATAATAATACATACCAAAATCTAACATCAACACTTTGCTTGTATTTGGACATAATGTGGATTATAGTATTATCTAATATTGTATTTACTTTCAATTTTATGTCAACAATATAATCTACATATAATTATAATTAGTTTTGCGTGTTATATGGTGTCAAAGACACTTGAGAAGCTTCTCAACTGACTAAGTATAGTTATGAATATTATTATTTAATATCAATGAAAACTGACTCCTTAATTCAGTCAAACTTGCTCGAAGATATTTCCACTTTTTCTTAGATAGACTTGCATTAGGATATCATATTTATATTTGCAGATTACTATCTTACTGTAATCTTTTGGAAGAAGTGTTGTATAATTAATTATCACTGTAATTAATATTTCATGATATTAGAGATGATATGATGATAGCGATGGACCAAGATGATCAAAAGTTGTTAATAATAACCTATGAAAATGAAAATTTTATAATTCTTAGTTATGCACTACATGATTTACTGGTAACTACTAAAAAGTTTACTTTAGAAATGAACTTATTTTATCTACATCTACATACCTGTAAGTTGATAAACTAACTAATAATATTTATGAGTACAAAACATGTTATTGTCAAGTCACGCCACCTCTCCTGGAGTGTGTATGAATATTACTAAAGGATGGATAATAATAATGAAACACCTTAATTCATCTGGACAAGAGCTTCTCATGACATACTTTATTCTTAAATTTGAGACAAGACACAACATATTTAAAACTCCATCAGTTCTTAAAGAAAGAGGAATTCACTTCAATATAATAATACATACCAAAATCTAACATCAACACTTTGCCTGTATTTGGACATAATGTGGATTATAGTATTATCTAATATTGTATTTACTTTCAATTTTATGTCAATAATAATCTACATATAATTATAATTAGTTTTGTGTGTTATATGGTGTCAAAGACACTTGAGAAGCTTCTCAACTGACCAAGTATAGTTATGAATATTATTATTTAATATCAATGAAAACTGACTCCTTAATTCAGTCAAACTTGCTCGAAGATATTTCCACTTTTTCTTAGATAGACTTGCATTAAGATATCATATTTTTATTTGCAGATTACTATCTTACTGTACTCTTTTGGAAGAAGTGTTGTATAATTAATTATATTTGTGGGTACACTGTAATTAATATTTCATGATATTAGAGATGATATGATGATAGCGATGGACCAAGATGATCAAAAGTTGTTAATAATAAGCTATGAAAATGAAAATTTTATAATTCTTAGTTATGCACTACATGATTTACTGGTAACTACTAAAAAGTTTACTTTAGAAATGAACTTATTTTATCTACATCTACATACCTGTAAGTTGATAAACTAACTAATAATATTTATGAGTACAAAACATGTTATTGTCAAGTCACGCCACCTCTCCTGGAGTGTGTATGAATATTACTAAAGGATGGATAATAATAATGAAACACCTTAATTCATCTGGACAAGAGCTTCTCATGACATACTTTATTCTTAAATTTGAGACAAGACACAACATATTTAAAACTCCATCAGTTCTTAAAGAAAGATGAATTCACTTCAATATAATCATACATACCAAAATCAAACACTTTGCTTGTATTTGGACATAATGTGGATTATAGTATTATCTAATATTGTATTTACTTTCAATTTTATGTCAATAATAATCTACATATAATTATAATTAGTTTTGTGTGTTATATGGTGTCAAAGACACTTGAGAAGCTTCTCAACTGACCAAGTATAGTTATGAATATTATTATTTAATATCAATGAAAACTGACTCCTTAATTCAGTCAAACTTGCTCGAAGATATTTCCACTTTTTCTTAGATAGACTTGCATTAAGATATCATATTTTTATTTGCAGATTACTATCTTACTGTACTCTTTTGGAAGAAGTGTTGTATAATTAATTATATTTGTGGGTACACTGTAATTAATATTTCATGATATTAGAGATGATATGATGATAGCGATGGACCAAGATGATCAAAAGTTGTTAATAATAAGCTATGAAAATGAAAATTTTATAATTCTTAGTTATGCACTACATGATTTACTGGTAACTACTAAAAAGTTTACTTTAGAAATGAACTTATTTTATCTACATCTACATACCTGTAAGTTGATAAACTAACTAATAATATTTATGAGTACAAAACATGTTATTGTCAAGTCACGCCACCTCTCCTGGAGTGTGTATGAATATTACTAAAGGATGGATAATAATAATGAAACACCTTAATTCATCTGGACAAGAGCTTCTCATGACATACTTTATTCTTAAATTTGAGACAAGACACAACATATTTAAAACTCCATCAGTTCTTAAAGAAAGAGGAATTCACTTCAATATAATAATACATACCAAAATCTAACATCAACACTTTGCCTGTATTTGGACATAATGTGGATTATAGTATTATCTAATATTGTATTTACTTTCAATTTTATGTCAACAATATAATCTACATATAATTATAATTAGTTTTGTGTGTTATATGGTGTCAAAGACACTTGAGAAGCTTCTCAACTGACCAAGTATAGTTATGAATATTATTATTTAATATCAATGAAAACTGACTCCTTAATTCAGTCAAACTTGCTCGAAGATATTTCCACTTTTTCTTAGATAGACTTGCATTAAGGTATCATATTTTTATTTGCAGATTACTATCTTACTGTACTCTTTTGGAAGAAGTGTTGTATAATTAATTATATTTGTGGGTACACTGTAATTAATATTTCATGATATTAGAGATGATATGATGATAGCGATGGACCAAGATGATCAAAAGTTGTTAATAATAAGCTATGAAAATGAAAATTTTATAATTCTTAGTTATGCACTACATGATTTACTGGTAACTACTAAAAAGTTTACTTTAGAAATGAACTTATTTTATCTACATCTACATACCTGTAAGTTGATAAACTAACTAATAATATTTATGAGTACAAAACATGTTATTGTCAAGTCACGCCACCTCTCCTGGAGTGTGTATGAATATTACTAAAGGATGGATAATAATAATGAAACACCTTAATTCATCTGGACAAGAGCTTCTCATGACATACTTTATTCTTAAATTTGTTACAAGACACAACATATTTAAAACTCCATCAGTTCTTAAAGAAAGAGGAATTCACTTCAATATAATAATACATACCAAAATCAAACACTTTGCTTGTATTTGGACATAATGTGGATTATAGTATTATCTAATATTGTATTTACTTTCAATTTTATGTCAACAATAATCTACATATAATTATAATTAGCTTTGTGTGTTATATGGTGTCAAAGACACTTGAGAAGCTTCTCAACTGACCAAGTATAGTTATGAATATTATTATTTAATATCAATAAAAATTGACTGCTTAATTCAGTCAAACTTGCTCGGAGATATGTCCACTTTTTCTTAGATAGACTTGCATTAGAACATCTGATTCATATTTGCATCAGTACTGTAATGACATTTTATTAAGTACAGAAGTAATTATTGATACCAGGGTGCATCTTAAATTAGCCTTGTTGTAAATTTTAATAATCATGTAACCAAAGTAAAGATAACAATACAATAGATATTAGAGCTTGTAATACAAATATCCTCTTCTATTGAACGTTATCTCCATTGAATTATTTAAAATTCCTATTTCTGACCACATTAAACGAGCATGTATCGGATATAATGCGCATTCCTGCTTGCTATAAAAGGGGGTGGGCTGCCCAGAAGAAAGTGACGCCTACCAAAGAGTGAAATGGCGGCAATATTCAAACCTAGATATCGTTCTAGATAGTAGCCATACCAACCTGAACAACCCACGCAAAACATCTATAACAGTTAGCTCAAGGTACAAACAGGTGTTATCTCAATTACACGGTTGATAATAATAGATAACAACTTTTATTGCTGTACTGAATTATACATAGCAGAATCAAAGATGGCTGACATAAGACCATAGTTGTCTAAATCATATTGCCCAGCAGGAGTTAGAACTTTTCTAACATGGTCCAACCTTCTCTTGAACACATTCGTCCCCTCTAGACTGTCAAGGTCGATCACAAGAGAAAGTCTTACACGTTTTCTACTGTTCGCCATTTCACTACAGAAACTTACACGTATCCAAAAAAACGGGAATATCTACACTGAACATACGCATAATATTAATTAAGCAGCTGTTGCAACAGCTACAGGAAGTACATATTATGATGTAAACAGGAAAAGAAACACAGCTTCCATTTTTTCCATATTGAAAAGTTTTGTGTGTGCCATTTTGTGGGCAACCCAGCCCCCTTTTATACTGCGCATGCTCGTTTAAGAAGTCATCACTTCATAATTTATTATGCTAGCTAGAGTGTGTAATACAATTGTTTAATAAGTAAAGTCCTAACATCATATGTTTAATATCGGGTTAAGAGTATGAAAGGATGGTAATTAAGTCATTTTGAATGCACTCCTCAGGGTTGATTCTGTCATGTGGGACTAAATAGTATAGTAGATGATGACAATCTAATGCATATTATATAGAGAAATTAAAACTGTGTCTCTTTTCATTTTGCAATCAGGTTAATTAAGATGTTAATAATTATATACTCTGAAATATTGCATATTGTGTATAAAATGACAAAACAGTCCTGTTGCAAAAGATAATAAGAGCTCCTAATGCAAATCCATCTAAGAGAAAGTAGAATAATAAATTAACAAAATTAATGATTATAGAATCACCACTATCTTTTCTAGTGTTAAAATTGAATCAAGAACTCCAATGTTTGTTAAGTAAGTAAATGTTTAACAATATCTTCTCTAGTATCAACATATTGAATCAAGTACTCCTCTTTAGTAAGTTTTTAAAAATACTTTCTCTAGTGACATCACTGGATCAAAAAATCCAGTTTGTATCAGTAAGTTCTGAACAATATCTTCTCTAGTGTCAATTTTGATTCAAGATCTCCAGTTTGTATCAGTAAGTTCTTAACAATATCTACTCTAGTGTCAATTTTGATTCAAGATCTCCAGTTTGTATCAGTAAGTTTTTAACAATATCTTCTCTAGTGTCAATTTTGATTCAAGATCTCTAGTTTGTATCAGTAAGTTCTTAACAATATCTTCTCTATTGTCAATTTTGATTCAAGATCTCCAGTTTGTATCAGTAAGTTCTTAACAATATCTTCTCTAGTGTCCATCTCCAGTTTGTATCAGTGAGTTCTTAACATTATTTTCTGTAGTGTCAATTTTGATTCAAGATCTCCAGTTTGTATCAGTAAGTTCTTAACAATATCTTCTCTTGTGTTAATTTTGTTTCAAGATCTCCAGTTTGTATCAGTAAGTTCTTAACAATATCTTCTCTAGTGTCCATCTCCACTTTGTATCAGTGAGTTCTTAACATTATTTTCTCTAGTGTCAATTTTGATTCAAGATTTCCAGTTTGTATTAGTAAGTTCTTAACAATATCTTCTCTTGTGTTAATTTTGTTTCAAGATCTCCAGTTTGTATCAGTAAGTTTTTAACAATATCTTCTATAAATAGTGTCCATCTCCAGTTTGTATCAGTAAGTTTTTAACAATATCTTCTCTAGTGTCAATTTTGATTCAAGATCTCCAGTTTGTATCAGTAAGTTCTTAACAATATCTTCTCTAGTGTCAACAATGAACTAAGTACTCCAGTTGCAATAAGTTCTTTCTAGTGTCAACATTGATTCAAGAACTCTGAAAGAAACAACCTGTATTTCCAATCATGTCTTAATAGTATAACTTACTCTCTCTCTCTCTAAAAAAATTAAATCCAAAAGTCTTCACATTTTTAAGTACATTATCTTTAATTTTCTCTTCTCTTTCCCAACAGTGTGGGCTACAATGTAGTACTACCTCCTGTCCATGTGGTGTTGCTCGGGGTCTCAATATTTCTTAACTTTTGAGATGCTAAATGTACTACATCAAAATGATCAAAAGCTGTTCTCTATGTCTTTGTAACTTTCCTTTCACTTTTTTTTAAATAGATTTAACAATCTGTGTTGCTATTAAAGACTCTACTACCACAGACTAGAGAAAGTGGACATATCTTACAGCAAATTTAACTGAGTTAAGCAGTGGGCTTTCATTGATATTAAAATAACTATATTCATGACTATACTTGGCCAATTGAGCAGCTTCTCAAGTGTCTCTGACAAAGCTAATTACAATTGTCTGTAGATTATTGTTGACATAAAATTGAAAGTAGATGGAATGTTAGGTAATACTATAATCCACATTATGTCTAAATACAAGCAAAGTGTTGATGTTTGATTTTGGTATCTACATACCAAATCAAACAATTATTGCATGTATGTATTATTTATTATATTGAAGTGAATTACTCTCTGTTTAAGAACTGATGGAGTTTAAATATGTAAGAATAAAGTATGTTATGATAAACACTTGTCCAGATGAAATAAAGTGCTTCAGCATTAATATTTATTATTCACATTTTAATAATATTCATACACACTCCAGGAGAGGTGGTGTGACTTGACAATAACATGTTTTGCACTTAAAAATATTATTAGTTGGTTTATCAACTTATAGCTATAGGTACATAGATGTAGATGAGGCAAGTTCATTTCTAAAGTAAACTTTTTGGTAGTTACCAATGAATCATGTAGTATATAGCTGAGAATTATAAAGTTCCTCAAAGATGCAGAGATTTTTCTATACTGTATGTGGTGATACAAGATGTTCGTTTTCATAGCTTATTATTAACAGCTATTGGTCATCTTGGACCATCTTAATCTTCACATTATCTTTAATATCATGAAACATCATTTAATGTACCTACAAATATAACTCTTCACAAAACACTGTTCTTTCAAAAGAGTGCAGTAAAGATATAAATCTGCCTAGCCTACTCTTCATTGGTAGATCTAGCTATTGACTTTATCATGTATTAGGTAGGTTGTGATCACAGATATAATGGAAATGGTTGAGTTTACACCAAAAATAGGATGCTGGCTGAGAGTATCCATAACATATTCTTGATTGCTGCCAAACATAATTTGTTCCATTTTAGTAAGAACTTGCACCTGGAGATAGGAGAATAAACTATGATCAGTGCATGCCAACCCACTGCATGGGCAAAGCTAGATCCAGTTGATCTGGCATAGTCCAGACCTTTTTACATAAACCATTGCAGAAACTTGTTATATATTTTGGGTAGCAAAATCAACTGTCTTTCACTTAATAAAAATATAACTGCATAGCAAATAGCACATAAACTTAGCTTACAAGTATGTATAATCATATACTCATGAATAAAAATTGCTTAGTACACTACTAGTCTATTGTTCCAAAAATCACAAACATATAAATATCCTTCTCTGTCAAAAGTTATTCCAAATGGGCCATAAAACTGATCCATGTCGCTACCCTGTCCTCCAAAAAAACGTACAAACTGACCATCAGTTGTAAAGATAGAGATACGATGATTAACAGTCGATCCAATTGCCACATTCATTGGACAGGATTCTGTAACATATATTAGATCGTTATAATCGATTACAATCCCTGATGGGTGACTGAGTTGACCACTACCATACCCATAAGCACCAAATTGAGACAAAAATTTTCCCTCAGGAGTAAACCTTTGGATACGATGGTTATATGTATCAGCCACATACACTATCTGACCTTGTCTGTCGATAGTAACATCTCTCGGATAACTAAGCTGTCCATCGGCTGAACCATTGGTACCAAATGTATGGGAAAAGGTTAGGTCTGGGTTTAAGACTTGTATGCGATGGTTATATTGATCTGCAATATAAATCTTGCAATTTGTAGGAGAAATACTAATACCACATGGGTCATTAAATTCTAATTGACCGTTACCTTTCTTACCAACTGATGAAACACATTTTCCATCCATAGATACCATTTGGATCTTGTGATCATCAACAACAGCAATCGTGTTATCTGGAGTAATGGCTATGCCACGAGGATTTATGAACTCAACATTTTCAGTTCTATACCACGATGACAAAAAATTACCCTTCTTTCCCAAAGATTTTACTTTCTTTTTATTTTGATCCAGTATTGTCAGGCAGTGTTCATCCTTTTCACTTACTATAAGATGTCCATCATTAACTGCTACAACAGCGTATGGTCTTTTAAGATCAGTTATAGTATGTGTTGGGATGATGCTATCAACATAGGGATTAAAAGGAATCACGAATGAGGTGCTATCAACTTGGACATTATTAACTTGGACATTGACTTGATGATGACCACGACTTACAGTGCTACATTGTATTGTATACACTCCAGGATGGGTGGTGGTAGCGATTGTAGTAGTAATGGGTGTAGCTGTACCAGCTGATACTATGCTACAACTGAGTGATGATAGAGGAACTCGAAGTAGACTGGAATCAGATAATTGGATAGATAAAGGGAATGAAACTGCTTTATCTTTAGTCATAGTAACACAATTGCTATCAATCTCCTTCACTTTACACTGTTGTAGACATACAATGTTTCCAAGTGCATTAACATCGATATCTTTGTTAAAGTTAAAATGGATATCGACTTTTTCTATGGGAGTTAACTCTTCAATATTAACTCCTTGAGTCACATTTTTCATACGTTCCGTCATTTGTTTTTTAGAAGTCACCACACGCTGAGGATTGCCTATTTTAAGACTCTTTTCCACAATTTCCTGGCATTCCTTGAGTTGAGCTAACTTTATTTTAGCTGATTTCTTTTGCTCTGATAGTACCTGTAGTTTTCTACCAGAAACTGTGTCTACCTCTTTTGTCAGCTGTCTCTCGCACTGGTGAAGAGCATCAACTATTTCTTTTACTGTAACATGTATCTCTCCTTTGACGACTTCTCCTTGTGCTCTGATTTCATTCTCTCTGTCAGAAAGAGCAACCAGGACACCTTCAACAGCAGCAACATTGCTACTAACTCCCTTCAGATCAGCTTCCAACATATGATAATGTTTTGGATAGCAGGAAATGATTGGGTGATATTCATGATCTTTGTGCATATGTTTTACACAATCATGACAAATAACTTCTTCACATTTTTCACAAAAGATATCCAACATTTCATTATGACTATGACACTTTATTCCTTGCTCTTCAGAAAGCAATTGAGAGCCAGAGGTTAATAATGCTTTTTGAAAAGCTGCAGGAAATCCAGGTACTCCTGTTGGTTCAGGTAACTGAGTATGATGACGACAAATGGGACAAGAGATGAAGTAATTATCTCCTTGAGGATCCTGTGGTAGACCCTCCAGACATTGTTGACAGAAAGAATGGAAACAAGGTAAGATCTTAGGGTTGGTACAGAGGTCTTGACATATAGCACAGGTGAGCTGTTCCTCTATTTTCTTGAGAGCTGGATTGTCACACACTGTTCTCTTTGCCATAATAGGATGTAGTGAGCAACAGACTCTTGGTGAAAAACAATCACAATGCTGTAGAGAAATGCTAAGAAAAGGTGGGATTAAATAATAATGCCACGGTTGCCACCCCTTTTTATGACCATATAAAGAATTACATAAGACTTATGACCTTTAGTGTTTATTGAAATGGAATATGAATAATTATAATTTAATGAATTTATTTTACAGTGACATCTTACATTCCTGGAATCAAACATGTGACTTTCATGGAAATATGATTAAAACTATTAATGAGAATATTATAATTACTACTAAGTATAGTGCATCCTTTTCCTCCTAAAGACATTTCTTTACTATTTCCAACATAAGACTGCACTAATGAAATGATCTATAATATATATATATTAATTAGCTGAATTAAGATGGGTGGAGCTACTGGCTGATGTGTCTTGTACAAGATGATTTATTCACTGACCTAAGAGATCTTGTCCGTTCAAAGTAGAGCGTTGAAGTAACTATGAATGACTGAGAACTACTGTTAGTTAAACATACATGTAGTTCTGTTTTACTGGCAGTTTCTGTTTTGTGCTAGTTACACTGTTTTCACTTCAAAAAAGTGCACACAAAATGAAACTGTTGAGAGCTGTAACAGATACTTTATCTCATGGAGTGATTGCTGGATGGAGCTGTGCTAATGTACTGTTATTGTAACAAGGTAACAACTTGTCAGTGGCCTTGGTCCAATTTGGAATGGGCGTGGTTATTGGTTCTATTTTGGATTAGATCACTTCATTGAAGCTAGATCATTAAAATTAGAGGTAATTACACAAGTCTAACTTACTTTCTGTGCATTAAGTTTAAATTGTTGTTACATGATGGATTAGTGTGATATGCCACACCCATTTTACTTTCTCGACCAATATTGTCAATGTATTCAATTTATCAAGTTTACTAAATTGTCACTATCCTCATAATACCACAGTATCCTAGTCTCAATCTCAGGAGTAATAAAGGGCTACAGTTGCATTGGAATTGATATAATTGGTTACTTAGTAACATGCCCACATGGTTACTAAATTTAGAACGAAATTTTAGTCTTTAAATGTTACTTTTTTTAGAAAACTTATGTTTAGGTCATAATGATCTATAAGTGATGTGATCTTTAGAAGTGCCACTATTATAAATCCATTTTATGTTAATGTTATTTTATGAGGTAGTCCCTGTTTATTATCCTCAAGTATGTAGATTGATTTAACTTAATTGCTATCATCTTTATCATTAAAGGATGCTATTTCATTGACCAAAAGACCAATTGTACACAATATAATATTGCTTAGTGTTGTAACTCTTCTCATCTATTGTCTTTTCTTCTTAATTCCTCATCTCCGTAACACATATACTAAATATCTTCCGCTTATAATATTATTGAGCTTTCTTTCTCATCATTTAAGAGATGCTGATCATAGAGGGGTGTGGTTTGGATTCTTTTTAACTCTATTTCTCTATCTATACCTTGGAAACTGTATGTTGCTATGGTGATAGCAATTCCATGGTTGTTACGGATTCCTTGTGTGTTTCCAGTATTATCATTACCATATCAATCTTGGAACAAGACAGAAATTGTTTAGAGAAACACTTAAAAGTATATTTTATATTTTGTTAATTTTTTTGTGATTTGTTGATTTTTATATAATAATTGTTAATGTGAATTTTAAAAACATATGCTGTTCAGTTGCTATCATATATTACTATCATTTGATCACATATATCACATAGAAGTGAAGCTATATGTTACAATCTAGCTAATATCCTCATAATGATTATTTATTATAGAAGGGTCTACACCATACTGGATTGTTCCACCAGACTTCAGCATTTGATATCTTTAGCAGAGTTGTAAGTTCTCTACCATCAATCATCTTTATTATTCGATTCTCTCATTTATGTACTGATCAGAACTGGATGTATCTTCCTTTATTTACTGGAATATGATAACAGGTCATTGTTTAGTTGACAATTGGTGCTAGAGGAGATGGAACTTTAGTTCTTTCTCCAGGTAAAATGAACTGTTATTAAGACAACTCTCATTTTAAATGCATTTATAGAGGGGGTGGCTGAATTTATGGATGGTATGGGATTAATAAAGGAACATTAGCAGCTGTTGACTGACCAGTGTTTGCAAGTTAATCCTGGCAAACTGTTCAAAATGTATTGAGTTTAGATTCAATCTATTAAACATTTTATAAGTAAAGTTTAATGTCACTGTCTGAAATCTGATTGGTTAGTATTTACTCTTCTAAACAGGGCCAAATATGGTATGAAACTAACCAATAAGATTTCTTGATTGCTGATAAAGATCACATATTGATTTGTGCTCATCAAAGTTATTAGTGTTCCTAGAGACGATGTAGTAACTGGTAAGTCTGGTTTGTCTGGTTACTGCGCATGCCCAGTAGAAAACCCGGGAAAAACGTGGTTTAAAAACTGTATCTGCACTCGTGTCTCTTTTTTCTGACTGAATAACTGCCATTTGCCCCTGGAATACAGAGAGAAGTGCCCATGTCTTTATCTCCTCGAGTGAATCCAGCTATTCAGTAACCATATGTGCGTGACAACAATGTCGTTTTACTGTGTGCTATAGGACAGTGTAGCACTTATATATGTCAATTCAAGATTTAAGAGAGAGACAGTCAAGTAAGTTTCTTTTCCCTACAACCTTCATTTTTGGTACAACTAACACTAGCTACTATAGCCTTCATTACTGAACAAACAACTGTTTTAAAGTAACTAGCCTTCCCTGACATTCTGCTCAGTTGTAGTCACTTGCAACAACCAGGCTTCCTTGTTGAACAACTTACAATTTGACATTATGTTCTTATTCTTTAGTATTTTATCAGTTTTATTTTTATTCTATAGAATTAAATACAACTCTCTCTCTACAAGTTAACTGTCATGTCTATGTCATCTCTATCAAATGATGTCATTGCTATATTGTGGAGTGGATTGTTAGTACTCTGTTATATGGACTGGGATTACTATATTGTGGACTGGATTGTTAGTACTCTGTTATATGGACTGGGATTACTATATTGTAGACTGGATTAATGTTATATGAAGTGGGATGTTGTATTAACTATGGTAATCTGTAAGTCTGTTCATGTATGTAGTGTACACTGTCTCATGTATTGGGTAGTTACATGATGGATGACATATGATGGACTAAAGTGAAGACTTGCATGTTAACGGCACATGACAATATAGACGTCCATCTCCCTATGTTCTGTTACAACTCCATTCATTGATACATCACTGTATCTAAGGGATTTGTCTGTGTTTAGTTGGGTTATCTCTGTGTGTTAGCTTTGGTAGAAGTCATTTCTGGTCCACAGCTTGGCTTTGACTCTGATGGTATCTGGGCTATCTAGTTTTTGTAGACTGGGCCACCACTTAGTTTTTATAGACTGGGTCATCTAGTTTTTGATAGGACTACATGATCGACAAGGTATCATGTGCTCCTAGTTTTCTTAGGTCTAGATAATTGATATGTTATGAGCATGTAAGCTAGTTTTTTGTGGCCCATCTACTTTTTCACCCAGCTTTTTCTGGGTTATCTACGTTTTACCCAGCTTTTACTGGGTCTAGTTTTTCCCCAGCTTTTATTGGGTGTATTATGTCCACATTCACCCTCTGTATTATTTTATTTTATTTTTATTTGTTGTTGTTGCTTATCTTGTCTTGTCTTCCTTCAAAACCGTGAGTTACCTTGTCTTTTATATTTTCGTTTAGTAACTGTACACTATGTGACAGTAACTGTACTACTACATTCTATAACAGAACTAGGCACTAATACAGTTCATTATAAGGAGATGGAAGTCCTAATATATAATATATTGTAGAAGCTAGTGTACCTCAGTGTAAGAGGACTAGCTTCTATTATTCTATATGTATATTGCTGCAATCTCCTGCCATAGTTTCAAGGCTTCTTCAAGCAAACTTTTCTGATATTTGCTTCTAAATTGGGCTAGTGTATTAAGATCACTAAGTTTTCAAAGCAGCTTTGTAATTATTCAGAGTAATGAAATCAGTTTGACATATTTAGAGTTATTTTCAGAGCTTTCAAGTACATTTGAAGTTGCTTCAAAACACAAAGACAGCTTTTATATCAGGCCTTAAAGACTGCTTTCAAATGTTGCACAATAAAATTGGGCATCAAAGACAGCTTCGTACAACAAGACAACATCTAAAAATCATGCTTTAAAGACAGCTTTTCATAACTGGGAATATTAAAGACGGGTTTGGGTCTTGATGACAGCTTCTGTAAATGGGCCTCAAATACAGTTTTCAAATATGGTGCTGTTATATAAAGCATAGACAATGTAACATTTTAATGGCAGATTTTCCTTTTTAAAAAAGACAGTTTTTGAGTCGGGAATAATTTGCTCACGACAGCTTCAATACAGTTTAACGTTGCATTGTGTTTTGAAAATTGAGCTTACTTCAATCTACAAGTTTTATTAGTTTATTTGCTAATTTTGTACTTAATCAGTGGAAACAGGTTTGTTAGAGAAGTAGGTTAATAGTTTAATGTATTCTTGTCACTATACGACTTATTATGTCAACATTGGATCAAGTACTTTAATGTATAGTAAGTTCTTACACTATCTTTTCTAGTGTTAAAATTAAATCAAGAACTCCAATGTTTGTTAAGTAAGTAAATGTTTAACAATATCTTCTCTAGTATCAACATATTGAATCAAGTACTCCTCTTTAGTAAGTTTTTAAAAATACTTTCTCTAGTGACTCCACTGGATCAAAAAATCCAGTTTGTATCAGTAAGTTGTTAACAATATCTTCTCTAACATCAACTATGAACTAAGTACTCCAGTTGCAATAAGTTCTTTCTATTGTCAACACCAGTATTTCCAATCATGTCTTAATTGTATAACTTCCTCTCTCTCTCTCTCTCTCTCTCTCTCTCTAAAAGATTAAATCTAAAAGTCTTCACATTTTTAAGTACATTATCTTTAATTTTCTCTTCTCTTTCCCAACAGTGTGGGCTATAATGTAGTACTGTCTCCATGTGGTATTGCCTGGGGTCTCAATATTTCTTAACTTTTGAGATGCTAAATGTACTACATCAAATCGATCAAAAGCTGTTCTCTGTGTCTTTGTAACTTTCATCTCTCTCTTTTTAAATAGATTTGACAATTCTGTGTTGCTATTAAATACTCTATCTACTATCACAGACTACTCTATTTTTATGTCCAAACTTTAAACAGAGAGGTAAACCAGATACAATATCTCTACAATATCCTTGACAATCTAGTTCTGAATATCACCATTGACATTGAATCATCTTTGACTGTCACATCATTCCATATCTAGATAATCTGTAACTGTATTCCATTCCTTTCTAACTTTTGTTTAATTCATTTTATATTTTTATTTTTATTAAAAAAATAGTTCAAAATCAGTTACATCAAAGATCTTACACAATATAGTAAAACTAAGTGACACTTCTTGATATATATTATATGAGCAGTAGATTCATATATAACACAGTATCTTAATGACAAACCTAAAGAGTTCATTTATGGCTAAAATTTACAAAATGTAAATGTGTACAAAATGATTGATATATTTAAATGTATTTTTTTAAAGTTACCACAGACAGCTCTGAGTCTATGCAACTAGTGGGTCATGATAGCTGTCTCCTATATACATACATTAGTTTCACTAATTCATAATATATATTGATACACACATATCGTAACAGAAAATGACTTGAGACGTCTAAACTGACTAGTTTGAGAGTTTCTAAGATAAACATTGTACCTTATATTACATATAGACATTGCTTTACAAAATGTATTCTTTCCAGTAAAAAGGTGTAAAATAGTTAAAATATTATAATATTTTATGTATTTTGAAAACTTTTAATTATTTGTTAATTAGATCAATTAAAAATCAATTAATGTTGGTCACGCGTGTGGTCCTGGTGTGAAAATTTGTCACGTGTATTGTTGAGTGACTGTCAACTTGAAGCGTGACAGAGTCTCTTGATGATAATATAAGGGACTCCATTTTTCATGCCTCTATCTATGTTCTCTACGATTCGTCTCGTCGCTGGATTATCTCGTCACTTCGTTGGATCGACTCGCCTCATCGTTGGATCATCTCGTCTCTTCGTTCGATCGACTCGCCTCATCGTTGGATCATCTTTTCGTTTTAGTTATGTCATCCTATCTGTTTCTTTACCTTTCTTTTTATTTTTTATTTTTATTTTATTATTTATTTTTCATTTGTGTAAAGTTTTTTGTTCTCACTCTTCATTTCTACAGGACTCAACGTGAAAGTTCTACCTGTGGTTGGTCTGATGTTCTTGAATGTACTCTGATGTTCTTAGCTGTTCTGATGTTCTTGGTTGCTCTGATGTTTTGACTATTCTCTGGATGTAAAAGATGAGTCGCTCTCCTGCTCATTGGACTCTTCCTGTCTTCCTTCAAGCCTTCTTTCCTCTTCTTTTATTTTTTTTTAAATTTTATTTTGGGCTATCCAGCCTATACATCATACACACACTCATACAATCTCTAAAAATTATCTCTCCCTTGCCGCCTGGCGGCCATAAAATTTTTTTAAAAATATCCGTGGCCGCCAGGTGGTAGGGGAGAGCTCTGATTTGTAGGGTGCGTGTGTGTGTGCTGTGTGTGTGTGTAGGTTGGTTGTCCTTTTTCACTTCCTCTGTCTCTCTTCACTCTCTATCCATTCACTGTCATCACCAGTTCAGTTAATAACTACTCTTTCTTTCTTTCCATGCAGGAGCAGCACTGTTGAAAAAGGTGAGCTATCTCTCCATCCATCTATCTCTCATCCATTCTTTAGTAATCCAGTTGTTCTGTTTCTTTCTCTATGTTTTCTACTTGTGGACTGTTCTGATGTTCTCTTGGGAACTTTTCTTTTACTGAGACTGTCTTTATCTTATTTTTTATTTTTTTATTGTAATTTTTTTAATGTTTTCTTTTTAGTTTGTTATTATACTGTGTTGTTTTTTTTAATTTAATATGTTGGAGTTGTAAAAAAAAACTTTTTTTATCTAAACTTTGTCAAAAACCAATCACCTTACATCAGTTTTAAGATATTATTAATCTTTAATTATAATTATTAATCTTTTTACAACTATTGTAACACATTATTATACCAATATAGATCATTTTTTAACTTTAAGAATTTTTGTTTTTAGTAAAATACTATATCAATTAATTAATAATCTTGTTTTTAGTAAAATACTATATCATTTAATTAATAATCTTTTTTTTCAATAATTAATTTAAAACCATTAAACGTTTTGCTGTTCACGTTACGCGTGCACAGGTAATATTTTCCCGCCATAATAGTGGTGTCACGTGTTTGGTCTTCTTTGCTAGGTGTGTGCTGGCAAACATTTTCGCGCCTGTCCAATCTCTGCATGGTCATTAGTAATGGACTCTCTGGAGACCTTCTTTGACTAGACTCTCTCCCTCCTTTGACTGAACTATTGAGATCTTCACCTATTGAGATAGCTTAATACTTGTTTTAGTATTTTCTGATGTTCTCTGGATGTAGAATACGAGTCACTCTCCATCCTTATCTGTTTTATCGAAGGCCAACTACCTTGGAAGTCAATTATTATGTTTGTAAAAGACTTGAAGTGTGATCTTCTTCACATCTCTCCTGCAGAGATCATGTCTGATTTTGATCTTCCATTAGTACAATCACTTAAGCTTCAGTTTCATGGTGCTTGTATTCATGGCTGTTACTTTCATTTTTCCAGTGTCTGCAGAGAAAAGTACAGTCTTGGACTGTTGGAAGAGTACAAGGAAGATGGATCTATTAGGCAATATACAAAAGAGTACATCCATTGATTTTGTGGCATCATTTTGTTTGTGTGCGTTGCTTGGGATAGATTAAAGTTGAAATACCAGATTCAAGGTGAAGAGCTACTTAGAATATTTGACTTAACCTGAATGAATGGTCAGTTTAGATATTGTATGTGAAACTACTTTGCTCACAGTGGTCCCAGAACCAACAACCACTTAGAAGAATGGCACAATAGATGAAAATGAATTACAAGAAAGGTACACCCTAACTTCTATGAAGTGTTCAAACTCTTACAAAAAGAACGAACTACTACTGAAGTAACTATTCTACAGCTGCAAGCAGGAGAAATACACAAAGCTAAGACGAAAGATAGTCCAAAGAGAAGATAACATACAATTGCTGAAAGACAAGCTTACTAATAGTAATAGATTCATTGACTTGTACATTTCTACAATTAGACATTGTGTTGTATCATTTGAGTTTTGATATTAATTTTTTTCAGATTAGATAACTAATTACATACAATCAGTTCATTATCACTTGGTTATATCCTGTTAGACATTATGGGAGGTTTTCAGGTATACAGCCATAGTGTTGGTATTTCAATAACTTTGATATTTTGTAGTGACATCATGTAAGGACATATACCCTCCTGGCTGTCTAAGAAAAATAACTCTTACAATACAATGATATTAACCCTTTTGGTGACCATATAAAGTTAAGTTTGCCGCTTCTCATTTTTGACAAGCTAGGCTCAGCTAATCAAAAAAGAAGGAGGGACAAACTTGTTAGACTATATAGTGACGTTCTCACTGGAGTACACTGTCATTGTCTTGACTTATTTTATGCTAACATATTATGTAAATTGAAAGAACTAATAATGCGAAATATTATAATATTAATTTGTACTATAACATTTGTCATTTATTGTCCTCTTCCTCCTCTGGATATGTCTCTAGTATTTCCAATATAAGACTGAAATATTGATATTACCTAATAATAGATAAATAGGTTTAAAATGAGTTTCTATTATCCATTCATACTTCTATCAGATTATCCATCCATTCATCTATCATATATCCATACCTTTTCAATATTAGCTAAACTAAATACTGCAGCTACTGCTAAAAACAGACTGACAAATGAACCTTTAAATACTGCACTCTCTTTTTTAACAAACTAATTGTAGATCATTACTAACTATATTACCAGTCACTGTAATTTTAGTAGGTTTTCGCTGATGTAATCTTCTCTGAGAGAGAGAGAGAGAGAGAGAGAGAGAGAGAGAGAGAGAGAGAGAGAGAGAGAGAGAGAGAGAGAGAGAGAGAGAGAGAGAGAGAGAGAGAGAGAGAGAGAGAGAGAGACAGAGAGAGAGAGACAGAGAGTTTTTAAGTTAACTACATTTTTGCAATAAACATTTTGTCATACCTGTAGTCCTCTAAATTGATATATACCATCTTTATCAGTGATTACTACATCATGAAACTCATTACATGGACTGTTAATATCTACTGTAATTAATAGCTTAAGGATATCAAGAAAAAGAGTGAGAGATCAACTTACAAATAATATTTACAGCGGCTGTTCCTTCTAGTGGTGTTCCAATGAAAGAAGTAACTTTATCATGACAACTAATGATATATATAGACAATGAGTACATCAATATTTTAACCCTTTTGTACTTACCTGAAGGCAACTCTTTTTGCAGTAAACTTTACTTTCATGTTCTCCTTGATTTAACTCTATAACCTGTAAACAGACAGAACAACACTACTACTCATTACTGTAAAATAATAAAAGAATTTGTTAATGATATTTTACTCATTGATCCTTGTCTTGTCTCCCTATATTTACTATGTAGTGAATGAAGGTAACAATCTGTCATATAATATCTCCATTGAACACTAATGACAGATACATCACTCAACTCTATTAAATGCCCATGTAGTATAATAATGTACATATACATGTATTATAGACCAGTTATCATGTTTTGTCCACTACTTGAATTCATTCATGTTTCAATTAAGGTGAAATTAATATAGTTAACTTCCAAGACTTAGGGTCTCGGATTTGTGGCATAATATTAATTGTCTCTATTAAGGAGACTAACTGAGTATATTGTTCCATCATTACCATATCTGCTAGTTATTAACCGCATGCGCTTGTATCTCCACAGGAAGAAAATATGTACTCAGTAAGGACACGCGCTTAACAAATAGCATTTCCAGATGTTGTCACTTTTCTGGGTGTGGCTCTCACTTGATCACGTGGAGGATATGGCTGGTGTTTCTACTGAGTTCTCGTTTGACAGAGTAATTCGAGGTCATCACATTTACAAAAAATATGGATGCCTTCAGTTGGAGATGTTCTTCTATTAGTGAAAGAGGAAGCAAATGAACATGACCATTATGCTGTATCTGTGATAAAGGACAGATTCATTGTCGGTCACGCACATTGCTTATTAATAATTCATTAAGTGCTAAATAAAAGAGTTTTGACCAAGATAAACGTGTGCTCTTAACAAACAGTATGCACTAATAACCATATGTACCTAACAACCAGCAAATATGGTAATATTAATAGCCATTAGACAAGGATCATGGCACACTTGATATAGTAGGTCCAACACACTACATCAAATATGGCGTAATTACTATCCTTTTATACCTTCAAACTCACTATTAAACATATGATGTTAGGACTTTACTTATTAAGCAATTGTACTACTCACTCTAGCATAATAGATTAGTCTAGTCACTATAATCTTGAACTAGTAGTCGCTCCTATAAACTCTTACTATCTATAACTAATGTACTTAGTCAGTACATCACTACACTTATACTAGATGTAAGGTATTGGAGGGAGAGATTAGTGTTTATAACTCACCATTAACAGCTTGTTGGTCATTTTGGACCGTCTCTATAGCCATATTTAACTTTTTGTACCCTTCTGCCATTTTTATGTGACTTTAATTGGGCTGCTCATAAAAATAATTAATTCCACACACTGACATAGGTAGACCAGTTCCTCCAGTAGGGGTGGTGGTAGTGACTATAGCTGTAACTGTACCAACTGGTACTATGCTACAGCTGACTGATGATAGAGGAGCATGAAGTAGACTGGAATCAGAAAATTGAATAGACAGTGGAAATGAATTGTTTTGTCTTTGATTGTAGTAACAATTAGTCAATCTCCACTTTACACTGTTGTATATAGATGATCTCTCTAAGTTTATCACTACAATGCTTTTGTTATGGATAAAATCAACTTTCTCTTTATGATTTAACTCTTCAATTAGGAAACTATAGAGGACAGATGGGTTTGTTTGATTACACTATTATAGTATCATCACCACAAATAAGTTAAATGCACTGACTAAGCTCCACCCAGTTGTTTTGTGGTTTTTATTAAAATTATTCAGTCAATAGCACGCATTTATTTTTAAGATAACAATAAAACTCATAACAATTAATACACTACTAGTCTGTTGTTGTCAATATCACAAACATACAAATATATCATTCATTATCAATTGTTATTCCAAATGGACGATTGAACTGACCAAGACTGCTACCATATCCTCCGAACGAACGTACAAACTGACCATCAGTAGTGAAGATAGAAATACAATTATTATCAGACTCAGTAATGTACACAAGATTCTTATTGTCATTGATTACAATCCCAGATGGAAGATTGAGTTGTCCACGACCTGATCCTTTAGTTCCAAATAGAGAATACAATTCTTCATCAGGAGTGAACACCTTGATGCAATTATTGTAGGTATCAGCCACATACAAAAAACCTTGTCTATCAATGGCAATGTTTTGTAGATGACTGAACTGTCTCTTAGATAGTTCTTTTGTAACAAATGTATAGAAAAAGTTAGATCAGGATATAAGACTTGAATACAATTGTTACTGAAATCTGCAATATAAATACAGCCAGTCATAGGAGAAACAGCGATTCCACAAGGTTTATATAAGTTCAGTGGTTTGTTACCTAGTTTACCATATGATCTAATACATTCTCCATTCATAGATATTTTCTGGATTTTGTGTTCATCAGCAACAATAATGTAGCTCTCTGAAGTAAAGGTTATGCCACGAGGCTGAGAGAACTTGAGTTTTGACTTTCACTACTCTCTTGATGACCAAAGGATTTAACTTTTCTTCCATCTCCATCTAGTACTATGACACGGTTGTGATGTATTTCACTTACTATAATATGTCCATCATCAGTCACAGCAACTCCCCATGGATCGTTAAGTCCAGTTATAGTACAAAATGGAGTAATATTATCAAGGTAAGGGTTAAAAGGAATCACCACTGAATTACCACTATCAACTTGGACATCATTAACTTGAACATCAACTTGATAATGACCACAGGCATTACAATGTATACTATATACTCCAGGATGATTGGTAGCAGTAATTGTAACTGTCATAGGTGTAGCTCTATCTTCCTCATTCTCTTTTTCTTCCTCCTTCTATATTTTAAATCAAAATAAGTGGTGAAGATCAAAAAATATCATTGGACTCTAATATTTTTTATTATATTAATAAATTGCATGATTTATCAATAATCATTATTATATAATCTTTTTACACAATTTATTTTGCAAGGTTTTGACTAAAAATAGTTATTTTGATTGTTCTATTCTGAGTCAGGAAGGGTTGATTATTAACTAATATGGACTTTGTAATATATCAGCTAATTATACTATTATAGGATAAATCTTGCTTCCACTCAATCTTGTTTCTCTGCAGTAACATTTGTTCCATGCAATCCATGACAACACAATCATAATTTTTATTATTGATTAACATTGCCCAAATATCAACAAGGACAATGTAACCATAAAGAGTCACAACTCACATTTAAACAATGTAGTATGAAGTTATTGCCCATATTATCCAATAAATGATCTATCAATGAGTTAGCACTTAAATACAGCAAGTGTAAATGTATGTATGCATATACATAATATATATTATAATTATAATAAAACCTGAATCACACAAGATAAGGTTAAAAGTGTTGGCCCATCTTACAACTGGACTGTATCTATAATCCTTAGCCTTGATTTACTGTAGTTATTGTAGTTTAAAGATCAAATCATGAAGCAATAAAATAATACAGCATTATCTATATATTGTACTAAACAGCAATATTTGTATATACAATAAAAATGTAATCAATACACTACTAGCCTATTATTGTCATAATCACAAACATACAAATATCCATCTTTATCAAATTTAATTTCGCATGGATGTTTAAATTGATCCTCACGACTACCTTGTCTTCCAAAAGTACGCTTAAAGTGACCATCAGTAGTAAATATAGTGACACGATGATTGCCCAACTCGGTAACATACAGTAAACTATTATCATCTATTACGATTCCTGATGGATGATGCAGTTGTCCAGGACCAGCTCCTTGTTCACCAATCTGACACAAAAACTCTCCCTCAGGAGTAAACTTCTGAATACGATTATTATAAGTATCAGCCACATACACTAACCCTTTTCTGTCAATAGCAACAGTTCTTGGTTGTTTTAGTTGTGCCTCAGCTGATCCTTCTGTACCAAATTCACAAGAAAAAGTTAGATCAGATTCTAAGACTTGTATACGATGGTTATTATAATCTGCAATGTAAATGTGCCCATTTAATGGAGAAATGGTTATGCCACAAGGGATATTAAATTCCAACGGTCCTTTACCTAGTCTTCCAAATGATGCAATACATTCTCCATCCATAGATATTTTCTGAATCTTGTGATTATCGGCAACAAGAATGAAATTGTCTGGAGTAATAGCTACACCACAAGGAAAAGTTAAGCTGACATTTACAATCTCTCTAGCACTTTTATGACCAATAGCATTTACTTGTTCTCCATCTCTATCTAGTATTGTGACACGGTGGCCATTTCGCTCACTTACTATAATAGATCCATTATTAGTAAATGCAATCCCACAAGGTCTATTAAGTTCAGGTATTGTGTATAGTGGAGTTATGTTATTAAGGTAAGGATTAAAAGGAATCACTAGTGAGGTACCTTCAATATGGACACCATTAATGTTGACATTAACGTTATAACGACCACGATTTATATGGCTACAATATATTGTATACACTCCAGGTTGGGTGGTGGTAGTGATTGTAGCTTTGATTTGTGTAGCTGTACCAACTGGCACTACACTACAACTGAGTGATGATAAAGGAACAGTAAAAAGACTAGAATCAGAACATTGAATAGCTAGTGGGAATGTAACAGTTTTGTCTGTAGTGGCAATTTGATTATGACCAATCTTACTTACTTTACACTGTTCTAGAACACTAGGTGATAGGTGAACGATATCTCCAATATGGGATAGTGTATTAAAAATGCTTCTATTTTTGATAAAGTGGATATCAGCCTTCTCTTTAGGAATGAACTCTTCAATGTTAACCTGTTTAGTCACATCAGTCATACGTTTCATCATTTGTGTTGTAGAAGTCACCAATTGTTGAGGACTGCCTATCACAAGACTCTGTTCTACAAATTCCTGGCAATCCTTCAAATGATCTAATATTTTTTCAGCTGGTGTCTTTTGTTTAGATAACTCTTGTAGTTTACTACCAGTGATTGCGTCTACCTCTCTAGTCAGCTGTCTCTCAGACTGATGAATGATATCAATCATCTCTTCCGCCATGATATGTATCTCTTTTTTGACCACTTCTCCTTGCTCTCTGATATCACTCTCTCTATTTGTGAGTGAAATTAGGACATCAGTGACAGCAGTGGTACTTTCCCTAACTGGTTTCAAATGTTTTTTCAATTTTTGACAATGTTTGGGATAGCAGTCAGAGACTAAGTCATAATCATGATCTCTATGAATACGTACAGTACAGTGCTGACAGATGAGGTCTTCACATGTTTCACAAAATATCTCCAAAGGCTTATTATGATTAGGACAGTTCATTTCTTGTTTCATGGGAAGTAATTGTGAAGTAAATGTTGCCACCTCATCAAGACTGGTTACCATATGGTTAGTGTTGGTAGGAAATTTGTTGTGAAGACTGATACATTTTTCACATAAGAACTTAGCACAATCTTTACAATAACCTGTTGCATTTGTTGTAGTGCATATGTCACAGGTTACCAGCTGATGACCTGACATTTTGATCATTAGATTGTAGACTTCCTTGAGGTTGTTAATATGAAAAGCTGCAGGAAAGTCAGCTGCTCCTGTTGGTTTAGGTAACTGGGTACGATGACGACAGGTGGGACAAAAAATGTAGTTATCTCCTTGACAATCCTGTGGTAAACCCTCCAGACATTGTTGACAGAAAGAATGGAAACAAGGTAAGATCTTAGGGTTGATATAGAGGTCATGACATATAGCACAGGTGAGCTGTTCTTCTAGTTTTTTAAGAGCTGAGAAGGATACTGCTCCTTCTGCCATAATAACCTGTATAGAGACACCTGGTGTAAATAACAATCACAAAGCTGCACAGCCAATTGTTGTTTCCTTAAGCGATGCCGAAGCGAATCACAAGAGCTATTCACGTGATGAATTAGATGTTTAGGGAAATAGTGCTTTCTAGAGCGTTATATTATTAATAATATATATTCGTGAAGTCACCGTGTTACATCCGAATAATTACGTAATGTGAAATAGTCTAGTGTGTATTACTTTTTGTTAATTAAGATAAATTATAATAGTTTCCGATAAAATAAATATTAAGATAAAACAAAAGATTGGACAAGTTGTGAAAATAAGTGAGTTGTATTGAGTTTTGGCTGAGGACCAACTCTCTCTCAAAGAAATGTACTGTAGGTCTCCTTTCAAACAAACACAAGCCCTGCAATGATGAACAAATGACACTAGGTTGATTATGATAGAAGAGGGAACCAGAAACAATGCAGGTAACAGTTTGAAAATAGGACAGTCAAATTCATCAATCATCACAATAATGTCAGCAATTCTTTGTTCTTCTAGTTTTTGAAGCAAGTAGACATTTATTGCTAGTTCTTTTTTAATTTCATACATACCAAGAGAACACTGTGTGATACCCATGAAACAGTTTATTATATGAAGATAGCTAAGGTATTGACAAACCTCTGATGTTGATGATTTAACAAAATCTCCCTTGTTACATAATACAGAATTCTATGACATGACTGCTCTATATTCAGTTACAATCATGTCAATTGTTAAGTCTTCTGTCAGTTTTATACTAAAGGCTATATCATGCATGAGGACACATAGTTGTAAGGCAAATGCAATATAACAAAAGAAACTTTAATCACACTAACTGTTTTAACAGTAGCCTGTAGCTGTAAAATGGCAGTGACAAGCTTAAATTAATAATAGTTCGGAAATACTTTTCTTAGACAGCCAGGATGGTATATGTCCTTGTTGTAATGTATATGATTTGATGATGGGATAGAATTTTAAACAAACTTCTGAACCTCAGGTGAATAGTATAATTGTGTACAGCCTTCTCCACATCTAACAGATTTACAACATTGTAAATAAACACTAGCTGAAAGAGTTTATCATACATGAGTTGAGAAGTTGGCTGACAAGGATCCACACATTCACCTGAACATATAAAACATAGATCCTCCAGCAAAGTAAAGTTGGTAGCAATGTTGCTACCAGCTTTGATGACGAGGACGACAAGTGAGACAAGAAATGAAATAGCTATCTCCTTGAGGATCCAATGGTAGATCCTCTAGACATTGTTGACAAAAAGAATGGAAACAAGGTAAGATTTTACAGTTGGTATAGAGATCAAGACGTATAGCACAGGTGAGGTGTTCCTCCAGTTTTTGAGAGCTGAGTCAGCTGACAAGGAGGTTCTGCTGTGTAGCGCTTTCTCTGCCATAATAGTGACAGACAGTGAATATAACAATCACAAGGCTGTTGAGAGAAGGATGCTATCAAAGACAGAATTCCATCCTTTTTTGTGACCATATAAGATATACAGCCAGTGTTGGTGTTTTAATAGTTTTGATAATGTCACTTTATTTTGTAGTGATATCATATAAGGACATATACCCTTCTGGGTGTCTAAGAAAAGTAAGTCTTACAATATAATGATATTAACCCTTTTGGTAACCATATAAGGTTAAATTTGCCCCTCCTTATTTTTGACAAGCTACCTAACAGGCATTAGCTTGACAAAAAAGAAGGAGGGGTAAGTTTGTCGACTAGTGACATCCTCACTGGAGTAGCATTGTCATTGTCTTGACTTAATTTATGCTAACATAGCATGTAAATTGAAAGAACTAATAACATGTAATATTGTAATATTAATTTGTATTATTGTCACTTATCGTCCTCTTCTTCCTCTGGATAACTCTCTGGTATTTCCAATATAAGATTGAATTATTGATATTACCTAATAATAGATAAATAGGTCTAAAGTGAGTTTCTATAATTAATAATATCCATTCATATTTCTATCCATTCAACAACCATTCTTACTTCCATCCATTCATGAAGAAATAACTATGGTAATTATTTACACAGCAGATGTCAAAGGAGTTACTTATCACATCATTCTTATACATCAATAAAGGAATAGTTTTTATTGCAAGGCATACCTAGTACCTACATGTTCCTAGTTACAAGGGCTAGCTAAGTTAAATGTATACAAGCAGAATTGCAGATCACTGTACAAATCCTGTAGTAATATTGTACCAAATAATAGCAGATGATGACAGTCTAATGTATGTTATAGGGAGAAATTAGGACTGTATCTTTTCATTTTGTAATCAGGCTAATTAAGATGTCAATAATCACTCTCTCAAATATTGTATATTGCATATAAAATGACATAACAGTGCTGTTGATCAACCATTAAATATACTAGTCAAAAAGTTAAAAAGAAATCAGTATAAAAAGTGGTCCCATACCTACTCTCTTCAGCAGTATTATAGAAATAAGTCATGATTATGTTATAACTTATTAAGTATTGAGTAATAAGTATACAGCTGTCATCTGCCTACACACTTATGAATAATTAATTAGCTGAATTAAGATGGGTGGAGCTACTGGCTGATGTGTCTTGTACAAGATGATTTATTCACTGACCTAAGAGATCTTGTTCGTTCAAAGTAGAGCGTTGAAGTAACTATGAATGACAGAAAACTACCGTTAGTTAAACATACATGTAGTTCTGTTTTACTGGTAGTTTCTGTTTTGGTGCTAGTTACACTGTTTTCAATGGCCTCCACTTCAAAAAAGTGCACACAAAATGAAACTGTTGAGAGCTGTAACAGATATTTTATCTCATGGAGTGATTGCTGGATGGAGCTGTGCTAATGTACTGTTATTGTAACAAGATAACTTGTCAGTGGCCTTGGTCCAAGTTGGAATGGGCGTGGTTATTGGTTCAATTTTGGATTAGATCATTTCATTGAAGCTAGATTGTTAAAATTAGAGGTAATTACACAAGTCTAACTTACGTTCTGTGCATTAAGTTTAAATTGTTGTTACATGATGATATTAATTGGTATGTCACACCCATTTTATTTTCTTCACTAATATGGGCCAATGTATTCAACTTATCAAGTTTACTAAGTTGTCATTATTCTCATAATACCACAGTATCCTAGTCTCAATGTCAGGAGTAAATAAATAAAGGGCTATAGTTGAATTGATATAATTGGTTACTTAGCAACACGCCTACATGGTTACTATTTTTAGAAATTTTAGTCTTTTCAGTGTTACTTTTTTTAGAAAATTTATGTTTAGATCATAATGATCATATCAATGATGTAATCTTCAGAAGTGCCACTATTATGAATACATTATATGTTAAAGGTATTTTATGAGATAGTCCCTGTTCATTATCCTCATGTATGTAGATTGATTTAATTTAATTGCTATCATCTTTATCATTAAAGGATGCTATTTCATTAACTAAAAGACCAATTGTACACAATACAATATTACTTAGTGTTGTAACTCTTCTTGTGTATTGCCTTTTCTTCTTAATTCCTCATCTCCATAACACATATACTAAATATCTTTCACTTATAATATTACTGAGCTTTCTTTCTCATCTTTTAAGAGATGCTGATGCTTTTAAGAGAGGGGTGTGGTTTGGATTCTTTTCAAGTCCACCTATACCTTGGCAACTGTATGTTGCTATGGTGATAGCAATTCCATCGTTACTACGGATTACTTGTGTGTTTTCAGTATTATCATTACCACATCAATCTTGGAAGAAGACAGAAATTGTTTAAAGAAACACTTAAAAGTATATTTTATATTTTATTAATTTTGTTTGTGAGTTGTTAATTTTTATATAATAATTGTTAATGTTAATTTTAAAACCTTACACTGTTCAGTAACCTTACTATCATTTGATCACATACATATAGAAGTGAAGTTATATGTTACAATCTAATATCCTCATAATGATTATTTATTATAGAAGGGTCTACACCATACTGGATTGTTCTACCAGACTTCAGCATTTGATATCTTTAGCAGAGTTTTAAGTTCTCCACCATCTATCATCTTTGTTATTCATTTCTCTTATTTTATGTACTGATCAGAACAGGAGGTATCTTCCTTTATTTACTGGAATATGATAACAGGTCATTGTTTAGTTGACAATTGGTGCTAGAGGAGATGGAACTTTATTAGTCCTTTCTCCAGGTAAATTAAATAAATTTATTTATAGAGGGCACGGCTGAATTAATTAGATGGTATGGGATTAATAAAGGAACATTAGCAGCTGTTGACTGACCAGTGTCTTCAAGTTAATTGTGGCAAACAGTTCAAAATGTATTGAATTTGGATTAAATCTATTAAACATTTTATAAGTAAAGTATATCATTTCTACAATAACAATTAGTCTGTGATAGTCTGAAATCTGATTGGTTAGTATTTGCTCTTCTAAACAGGCGCAAACGTGACACCAAACTAACCAATAAGATTTCTTGATTACTGATAAAGATCACATCTTATCAGTTATTAGTGTTCCTACAGACAATGTAGTAACTGGTAAGTCTGATTTGTCTGGTTACTGCGCATGCCCAGTAGAAAACCCGGGAAAAGCGGTATAAAAAACTATATCCTCGTTTGTGTCTTGTTTTTCTGACTGAATAATTGCCATTTGCCCCTGGAATACAGAGAGAAGTGCCCGTGTCTTTATCTCCTTGAGTGAATCCAGCTATTCAGTAACCATATGTGCGTGACAACAATGTCGTTTTACTGTGTGCTATAGGACAGTGTAGCACTTATATATGTCAATTCAAGATTTAAGAGAGAGACAGTCAAGTAAGTTTCTTTTCCCTACAACCTTCATTTTCGGTACAACTAACACTAGATACTATAGCATTCATTACTAAACAAACAACTGTTTTAATGTAACTAGCCTTCCCTGACATTCTGCTCAGTTGTAGTCACTTGCAACAACCAGCCTTCCTTGTTGAACAACTTACAATTTGACATTATGTTCTTATTCTTTAGTATTTTATCAGTTTCCTTTTTATTCTATAGAATTAAATACAAGTCTCTCTACAAGTTAACTGTCATGTCTCTGTCATCTCTATCAAATGATGTCATTGCTACATTGTGGACTGGATTGTTAGTACTCTGTTATATGGACTGGGATTACTATATTGTGGACTGGATTAATGTTATATGAACTGTCATGTTGTATTAACTATGGTAATCTGTAAGTCTGTTCATGTATGTAGTGTACACTGTCTCATGTATTGGGTAGTTACATGATGGATGACATATGATGGACTAAAGTGAAGACTTGCATGTTAACGGTTCATGACAATATAGACTTCCATCTCCCTATGTTCTGTTACAAGTCCATTCATTGATACACTGCTGTATCTAAGGGATTTGTTTGTGCTTAGTTGGGTTATCACTGTGTGTTCACTTCGGTAGAAGTCATTTCTGGTCCACAGCTTGGCTTTGACCCTGATGGTATCTGGGCCATCTAGTTTTTGTAGACTGGGCCACCACTTAGTTTTTATAGACTGGGTCATCTAGTTTTTGATAGGAGTACATGATTGACAAGGTATCACGTGCTCCTAGTTTTCTTAGGTCTAGATAATTGATATGTTATGAGTATGTAAGCTAGTTTATTGTGGCCTATGTACTTTTTCACCCAGCTTTTCTGGGTTACCTAAGTTTTACCCAGCTTTTACTGGGTCTAGTTTCCCTCAGCTTTTATTGGGTGTATTATGTCCACATTCACCCTCTGTATTATTTTATTTTATTTTTATTTGTTGTTGTTGCTTATCTTGTCTTGTCTTCCTTCAAAACCGTGAGTTACCTTGTCTTTTATATTTTTGTTTAGTAACTGTACACTATGTGACAGTAACTGTACTACTACATTCTATAACAGAACTAGGCACTAATACAGTTCATTATAAGGAGATGGAAGTCCTAATATACAATGTATTGTAGAAGCTAGTGTACGTCAGTGTAAGAGGACAAGCTTCTATTATTCTATATGTATATTGCTGCAATCTCCTGCCATAGTTTCAAGGCTTTCTTCAAGCAATCTTTTCTGATATTTCCTTCTGAATTGGGCTAGTGTATTAAGATCACTAAGTTTTTAAAGCAGCTTTGTAATTATTCAGAGTATTGATAATCAGTTTGACATATTTAGAGTTATTTCAGAGCTTTTAAGTACATTTGAAGTTGCTTCAAAACACAAAAACAGCTTTTATATCAGGCCTCTACAATATCCATAACAATCTAGTTCTGAATATCACCATTGACATTGAATCACCTTTGACTGTCACATCATTCCATATCTAGATAATCAGTAACTGTATTCCATTCCTTTCTAACTTTTGTTTAATTCATTTTATATTTTTATTTTTATTTAAAAATTAGTTCAAATCAGTTACATCAAAGATCTTAAACAGTATAGTAAAACTAAGTGACACTTCTTGATATATATTATATGAGCAGTAGATTCAGATAACACAGTATTTTAATGACAAACCTACAAAGTTCATTTATGGCTAAAATTTACAAAATGTAAATGTGTGAATTAGAACTGAAATTAATGTACAAAATGATTGATATATTTAAATGTATTTTTAAAGTTACCACAGGCAGCTCTGAGTCTATGCAATTAGTGGGCCATGATAGCTGTCTCCTATATACATACATTAGTTTCACTAATTCATATTATATATTGATACACACATATCATAACAGAAAATGACTTGAGATGTCTAAACTGACTAGTTTGAGAGTTTCTGAGAGAAACATTGTACCTTATATTACATATAGACATTGCTTTACAAAATGTATTCTTTCCAGTAACAGGGTGTAAAATAGTTAAAATATTATAATATTTTATGTATTTTGAAAACTTTTAATTATTTGTTAATTAGATCAATTAAATATCAATTAATGTTGGTCACGCGTGTAGTGCTGGTGTGAAAATTTGTCACGTGTTTTGTTGAGTGACTGTCAACTTGAAGCGTGACAGAGTCTCTTGATGATAATATAAGGGACTCCATTTTTCATGCCTCTATCTATGTTCTCTACGATTCGCTTCGTCGCTGGATTATCTCGTCACTTCGTTGGATCGACTCGCCTCATCGTTGGATCATCTCGTCACTTCGTTCGATCGACTCGCCTCATCGTTGGATCATCTCGTCACTTCGTTCGATCGACTCGCCTCATCGTTGGATCATCTCGCCTCATCATTGGATCATCTTTTCGTTTTAGTTATGTCATCCTATCTGTGTCTTTACCTTTGTTTTTATTTTTTATTTTTATTTTATTATTTATTTTTCATTTGTGTAAAGTTTTTTGTTCTCACTCTTCATTTCTACAGGACTCAACGTGAAAGCTCTACCTGTGGTTGGTCTGATGTTCTTGAATGTATTCTGATGTTCTTAGCTGTTCTGATGTTCTTGGTTGCTCTGATGTTCTCTGGATGTAAAAGATGAGTCGCTCTCCTGCTCATTGGACTTTTCCTGTCTTCCTTCAAGCCTTCTTTCCTCTTCTTTTATTTTTTTTTTAAATTTTATTTTGGGCTATCCAGCCTATACATCATACACACACTCATACAATCTCTAAAAATTATCTCTCCCTTGCCGCCTGGCGGCCATAAAAAATTTTTTAAAAAATATCCGTGGCCGCCAGGTGGTAGGGGAGAGCTCTGATTTGTAGGGTGCGTGTGTGTGTGCTGTGTGTGTGTGTAGGTTGGTTGTCCTTTTTCACTTCCTCTGTCTCTCTTCACTCTCTATCCATTCACTGTCATCACCAGTTCAGTTAATAACTACTCTCTCTTTCTTTCCATGCAGGAGCAGCACTGTTGAAGAAGGTGAGCTATCTCTCCATCCATCCACCTCTCATCCATTCTTTAGTAATCCAGTTGTTCTGTTTCTTTCTCTATGTTTTCTACTTGTGGACTGTTCTGATGTTCTCTTGGGAACTTTTCTTTTACTGAGACCGTCTTTATCTTATTTTTTATTTTTTTATTGTAATTTTTTTAATTTTTCTTTTTAGTTTGTTATTATAATATGTTGTTTTTTAATTTAATATGTTGAAGTTTTTTAAAAAAAAAACTTTTTTATCTAAACTTTGTCAAAAACCAATCACCTTACATCAGTTTTAGATATTATTAATCTTTAATTATAATTATTTATCTTTTTACAACTACTGTAACACATTATTATACCAATATAGATCATTTTGTTTTTAGTAAAATACTATATCAATTAATTAATAAACTTGTTTTTAGTAAAATACTATATCATTTAATTAATAATCTTTTTCTCAATAATTAATTTAAACCATTAATGTTTTGCTGTTCACGTTACGCGTGCACAGGTAATATTTTCCGCCATAATAGTGGTGTCACGTGTTTGCTCTTCCTTGCTAGGTGCGTGCTGGCAAACATTTTCGCGCCTGTCCAATCTCTGCATGGTCATTATTACTCATTAGTAATGGATTCTCTGGAGACCTTCTTTGACTGGACTCTCTCCCTCCTTTGACTGAACTATTGAGATCTTCACCTATTCTTGTTTTAGTATTTTCTGATGTTCTCTGGATGTAGAATATGAGTCACTCTCCATCCTTATCTGTTTTATCCAAGGCCAACTACCTTGGAAGTCAATTTTTATGTTTGTAAAAGACTTGAAGTGTGATCTTCTTCACATCTCTCCTGCAGAGATCACGTCTGATTTTGATCTTCTATTAGTGCAATCACTTAAGCTTCAGTTTCCCGGTGCTTGTATTCATGGCTGTTACTTTCATTTTTCCAGTGTCTGCAGAGAAAATTACAGTCTTGGACTGTTGGAAGAGTACAAGGAAGATGGATCTATCAGGCAATATATAAAGAGTACATCCATTGATTTTGTGCTATCATTTTGTTTGTGTACGTTGCTTGGGATGGATTAAAGTTGAAATACCAGACTCAAGGTATTCAGAATATTTGACTTAACCTGAATGAATGGTCAGTTTAGATATTGTATGTGAAACTACTTTGCTCACAGTGGTCCCAGAACCAACAACCACTTAGAAGAATGGCACAACAGATGAAAAAGAATTGCAAGAAAGGTACACCCTAACTTCTATGAAGTGTTCAAACTCATACAAAAAGAACGAGCTGCTACTAAAGTCACTATTCTACAGCTGCAAGCAGGAGAATTACACAAAGCTAAGACGAAAGATAGTCCAAAGAGAAGATAACATAAAATTGCTGACATAAAGACAATCTTACTAATAGTAATAGATTCATTGACTTGTACATTTCTACAATTAGACATTGTGTTGTATCATTTGAGTTTTTGATATTAATTTTTTTCAGATTAGATAACTAATTACATACAATCAGTTCATTATCACTTGGTTATATCCTGTTAGACATTATGGGAGGTTTTCAGGTATACAGCCATAATGTTGGTATTTCAATAACTTTGATATTTTGTAGTGACATCATGTGAGGACATATACCCTACTGGCTGTCTAAAAAAGTAACTCTTAAAATGTAATGATATTAACCCTTTTAGTGACCATATAAGGTTAAGTTAGCCTCGTTCTACTCTTTACTAGAACGCTTGGGTATGAGGCTAAGGTTAAGTTTGCCCCTCCTCATTTTTGACAAGCTGACAGGCTCAGCTAATCAAAAAAGAATGAGGGACAAACTTGTTAGACTATATAGTGATGTTCTCACTGGAGTACACTGTCTTGACTTATTTTATGCTAACATATTATGTAATTTGAAAGAATTAATAACATGGAATATTGTAATATTAATTTGTACTATAACATTTGTCATTTATCGTCCTCTTCCTCCTCTGGATAGCTCTCTAGTATTTCCAATATAAGACTGAATTATTGATATTACCTAATAATACATAAATAGGTCTAAAATGAGTTTCTATTATCCATTCATACTTCAATCTATTCATCCATCTATCCATAGATCTGAAATGGCTTGTATCAAATCATCCATCCATTCATCTATCATATATCCATAACTTATCAATATTAGCTAAACCAAATACTGCAGCTACTGCTAAAAACAGACTGACAAATGAACCTTTAAATACAGCACTCTTATTTTTAACAAACTAATTGTAGATCATTATTAGCTATATTACCAGTCACTGTAATTTTTCGCTGATGTCATCTTCTCTTACCTTAGAGAGAGAGAGAGAGAGAGAGAGAGAGAGAGAGAGAGAGAGAGAGAGAGAGAGAGAGAGAGAGAGAGAGAGAGAGAGAGAGAGAGAGAGAGAGAGAGAGAGAGAGAGAGAGAGAGAGAGAGAGAGAGAGAGAGAGAGAGAGAGAGAGAGAGAGAGAGAGAGAGAGAGAGAGAGAGAGAGAGAGAGAGAGAGAGAGAGAGAGAGAGAGAGAGAGAAACTAAATTTTTGCAATAAACATTTTGTCATACCTGAAGTCCTCTAAATCGATATATACCATCTTTATCAGTGATTACTACATCATGAAACTTATTACATGGACTGTTAATATCTCCTGTAATTAATAGCTTAAGGATATCAAGATAAAGAGAGAGAGAGATCAACTTACAAACAATATGTACAGTGGCTGTTCCTTATAGTGGTGTTCCATTGAGAGAAGTCACTTTACCACTACAACTAATAGTATATATAGACAATAAGTACATCAATATTTTAACTGTTTTGTACTTACCTGAAGGCAACTCTCTTTGCAGTAAACTCTACTTTCATATGTTCTCCTTGATTTAACTCTATAACCTGTAAACACACAGAACAATACTACTACTCATTACTGTAAAATAATAAAAGAATTTTTTAATGATATTTTACTCATTAATGCTTGTCTTGTCTCCCTATATTTACCTGATCATCTGTCTGAAAATTACTTGTCAATTACATGTTTTGTTTACAAGACCACTACAGAGTATAGTGACCTTGTTGCTAAGTATAGTGTTGCTATGTACAGTCATGTGACATTTTATTATCAATAGAGAGTAGTGAATGAAAGTAACAATCTGTCATGAAATATCTCCATTGAACACTAATGACAGATACATCACTCAACTCTATTAAATGCCCATGTAGTATATGTACATATATACATGTATTATAGACCAGCTATCATGTTTTGTCCACTACTTGAATTCATTTATGTTTCAATTAAGATGAAATTAATATAATTAACTTCCAAGACTTAAGGGTCTCGGATCTGTGGCATAGTATTAATTGTCTCTATTAAGGAGACTAACTGAGTATATTGTTCCATCATTACCATAATAATTGCTAGTTATTAAGTCCATGCACTTGTATCTCCACAGGAAAAAAATATGTACTAAAGAAGGACACGTGCTTAACAAATAGCATTTGCAGATGTTGCCACTTCTCTGGGTGTGGCTCTCACTTGAGCATGTGGAGGATATGGCTGGTGTTTCTACTGAGTTCTTGTTTGATAGCGTAATTCGAGGTCATCACATTTATAAGAAAGTATGGACGCCTTCAGTTGGAGACGTTCTTCTATTAGTGAAAGAGGAAGGAAATGAACATGACCATTTTGCTGTATCTGTGATAAAGGACGGACTCATCATTAGTCATGCATATTGCTTATTAATAATTCATTAAGTGCTAAATAAAAGCGTTTTGACCATGATAAACACGTGCGCTTTAACAAACAGTATGCACTAATAACCATATGTATCTAACAACCAGCAAATATGGTAATATTAATAGCCAGTATTTCAAGTTTTGTAATATTGTGGTAAGTCAATGTACATTATAAACATGTTAATCTACTAACTTATAACACACATCATTTCTATGCATTGTTTATATGTGTCTACTTAGACAAGGATCATGGCACACTTGATATAGTAGGTTCAACACACTACATCAAAAATGGCGTAATTACTATCCTTTCATACCTTCAAACTCACTATTAAACATATGACATTAGGACTTTAAGTATTAAGCAATTATACTACTCACTCTAGCATAATAGATTAGTATAGTCACTATAATCTTGAACTACTAGCCACTCCTATAAACTCTTACTATCTATAACTAATGTACTTAGTCAGTACATCACTGCACTTATACTAGATGTGAGGTATTGGAGGGAGAGATTAGTGTTTATAACTCACCATTAACAGCTTGTTGGTCATTTTGGACCGTCTCTATAGCCATATCTAACTTTTTGTACCCTCCTGCCATCTTTATGTGACTTTAATTAGGCTGCTCATAAAAATAATTAATTCCACACACCGACATAGGTAGACCAGTTCCTCCAGTAGGGGTGGTGGTAGTGACTATAGCTGTAACTGTACCAACTGGTACTATGCTATAACTGACTGATGATAGAGGAGCATGAAGTAGACTGGAATCAGAAAATTGAATAGACAGTGGAAACGAATTGTTTTTTCTTTGATTGTAGTAACAATTAGTCAATCTCCACTTTACACTGTTGTATATAGATGATCTCTCTAAGTTTATCACTACAATGCTTTTGTTATAGATAAAATCAATATTCTCTTTATGATTTAACTCTTCAATTATGAAAATATAGAGGACAGATGGGTTTGTTTGATTACACTATTATAGTATCATCACCACAAATAAGTTAATTGCACTGACTAAGCTCCACCCAGTTGCTTTGTGGTTTTCATTGAAATTATTCAGTCAATAGCACACGTTTATTTTTAAGATAACAATTAAACTCATAACAATTAATACACTACTAGTCTGTTGTTGTCAGTATCACAAACATACAAATATCCTTCATTATCAACTGTTATTCCAAATGGATGTTTAAACTGACCAAGACTGCTACCATATCCTCCGAATGAACGTACAAACTGACCATCAGTAGTGAAGATAGAAATACGATTATTATCAGACTCAGTAACATACACAAGATTCTTATTATTATCGATTACAATCCCAGATGGAAGATTGAGTTGTCCCCGACCTGATCCTTTAGTTCCAAATTGAGAATACAATTGTCCATCAGGAGTGAATACCTTGATGTGGTTATTGTAGGTATCAGCCACATACAAAAAACCTTGTCTATCAATGGCAATGCTTTGTGGATGATTGAACTGTCTCTTAAATAATTCTTTTGTAACAAATGTGTGAGAAAAATTTAGATCAGGATTTAAGACTTGTATACGATTGTTACCGAAATCTGCAATATAGATACAGCCAGTTATAGGAGAAACAGCAATTCCACAAGGTTTATATAAGTCCAGTTTTTTGTTACCTAGTTTACCATATGATCTAATACGTTCTCCATTCATAGATATTTTCTGGATTTTGTGTTCATCAGCAACAATAATGTAGCTCTCTGAAGTAAAGGTTACGCCACGGGGCTGAGAGAACTTGAGCTTTTGACTTTCACTACTCTCTTGATGACCAAAGGATTTAACTTTTCTTTCATCTCCATCTAGTACTGTAACACGGTTGTGATGTATTTCACTTACTATAATATGTCCATCATCAGTCACAGCAACTCCCCATGGATCTTTGAGTCCAGTTATAGTACGAAATGGAGTAATATTATCAAGGTAGGGATTAAAAGGAATCACTACTGAAGTACTATCAACTTGGACACCATTAACTTGAACATCAACTTGATAACGACCACAGGCATTACAATGTATACTATATACTCCAGGATGATTGGTAGCAGTAATTGTAACTGTCATAGGTGTAGCTTTGTCTTCTTCGTCTACTTTTTCTTTTTCCTCCTCTACATCCTCTTCTTTTTCCTCCTCCTCTTCTTCATCTTCCTCTTCCTCTTCCTCTTCTTCTTCTTCTTCTTCTACCTCTTCCTCTTCTTCTTCTTCTTCTTCTACTTCTTCTTCTTCTACTTCTTCTTCTTCTTCTGCTTCTTCTAAATTTTCTCCAATATCAACTGGAACTAGATTACAATTGAGTGATGAGAGAGGAACAGCTAGAAGACTGGAATCAGAAAATTGAATAGTTAGTGGGAATGAAACTGTTTTGTCTGTAATCTTAATGTCATGGTGATCAATCTTTTTGACTTTACATTGTTGCAGCATGGAAGATGAGAAGAACACAATATCTCCAATATGACAAAGTGGATCAACAGCATTACTATCACTTTTAAAATGGACATCAGCTTTCTCTTTAGGTTTCAACTCTTCAATGTTAACCTCCTGAGTCACATGATTCATACTCTCCATCATTTGTTTTGTACATGACAATACTTGTTGAGGACTACCTATCTCGAGATTCTGTTCCACAAATTTCTGGCAATCCTTTAGTTGACTCAATTTCATTTCAGCTAATTTCTTCTGCCCTGATAACACTTGTAGTTTAGTATCAGTGATTGTGTCTACCTCTCTAGTCAGCTGTCTCTCAGACTGACGAAGTACATTAATCATCTCTTCCACCATGACACGTATCTCCTCTTTGACCACTTCTCCTTGCTTTTTGATATCATTCTCTCTATTTGTGAGAGAAATTAGGGCATCAGTGACAGCATTGGTACTTTCCCTAACTGGTTTCAAATTTGTTTCCAATTTTTGACAATGTTTGGGATAGCAGTCAGAGACTAAGTCATAATCATGATCTTTATGAATACGTACAGTACAGTGCTGACAGATGAGGACTTCACATGTTTCACAAAATATCTCCAAAGGCTTATTATGATTAGGACAGTTTATTTCTTGTTTCATGGGAAGCAATTGAGAAGTAGTAGAGGTTGCTACCTCATCAATATTGGTTACCATATGATTAGTGTTGGTAGGAAATTTATTGTGAATATCGATGCATTTTTCACATAAAAACTTGTTACATTCTTTACAATAACCTGTTGCATTTGTTGTAGTACATATGTCACAGGTTATCGGTACCTGTTGATGTCCTGACACTTTGATCAGTAGATTGTAGACTTCCTTGAGGTTGTTAATATAAAAGGCTGCAGGAAAGTCAGCTGCTCCTGTTGGTTCAGGTAACTGGGTATGATGACGACAAGTGGGACAAGATATGAAGTAATTATCTCCTTGAGGATCCAATGGTAAATTCTCCAGACATTTTTGACAGAAAGAATGGAAACAAGGTAAGATCTTAGGGTTGGTATAGAGGTCAAGACATATAGCACAGGTGAGCTGTTCCTCTAATTTCTTAAGAGCTGAGGAGGAGGTTCTGCTGGGTACTGCTCTTTCTGCCATAATTAGCTGTAGAAAGACAGCTGGTGAATATAACAATCACAAAGCTATATAGAGAGAAAAGCTATAACAAAATAATTTTAACAAAGACAGAATTCCACCCCTTATGTGACCATATAAGGTATACAGTCATAGTAGTGGTATTTGTCAAAAGCTAAATTCCAAATGACTATATAAAGTATACAGCCATTGGAAATAGTTTTGATAATGTCATATTTTTGTAGTGACATCATCTAGTCTTACAATATAATGATACCACCCCATTTGCTGACCATACAAAGTTAAGCTTGCCTCTCCTTCTTTTGACAAGCTCATGACTTAATTTATGCTAACATATAATGTAAATTAAGAAATAATAACAAGAAATATTATAACATTAATTTGTACTATATCACATCTCATTTGATATTAAAGGACTCAGTAATCTTATATCCAGGCTATGGTTCTGTGAGTCTTTTATCCAGGCTGTGTTCTGTGTAGAAATAATTTAAATCTTTTCTGTAATATCACTACATCAACACTACTATATAATCTTGGGAGGATTTTTATAATTATAATCTTGTTATATAATACTTCATATGTGTTCTATGTCCGGAAATAAAAGATAACACAACTTTCTTCAGTGATAGATATCTGCACAATTCAATGATAAATCTTACATGTAAGTCACTAACTGTATGTGATAATAGCATCCTTCAAATTGAACATATCTTACATATACCTAGATGGTGATATACTAGCTTTTTTGTGTATGAGGTTTATGGCTTAAGAGCCATGTTTATCTGCAGGATATATACTAGAGATAGTACATAGTTCCATTATTCCAAAGAGTAGGAGATGGTAAACATCAGAGTAATATGTGGTTTGTGCAGTTTTCTGTGACAAGACATATTAACCCAGTGACATTTACCATACAAAACAACCAATTGAACAATGTCTAATTATTGATTCCATATGGATTTTGTTTTCTTCAAACAAAGAATCTGTTCTCAATTTTATTATGTATGACCACTCTATCAGTGTAACTATGGTAATTATGTATACAATAGATGTTAAAGGAGTTACTTATCACATTATTCTTATACATCAATAAAGGAATAGTTTTTATTGCAAGGCATACCTACATGTTCTTAGTTACAAAGGCTAGCTAGGTCAAATGTATAGAAGCACAATTACAGATCACTGTACAAATCCTGTAGTAATCTAATGACACACACATTATTTACCACTGGATGTGATTATTGTGATCCTGACCGTCATCATATAGTTACTTTTTTGAATTGAAATAACTATACATTTATTATTAAAATATTATGGTATGTAATTGTACGTTTGTGATCATAAATATAACATATATTTCAGAAGGAACCTTTCATAATTACACAGAAAATATCAATTAATATTTAATATACAAGTCACATATTACAAAAGTGTTGGTTGGTATTGCATAAAGAATTGCATGAACATAGATTGACTGCACGTATACTGATGTGATACTAACATGTGCTAGCATCCCATGATCTTAAGAAACTACATGTAATATCAATTGTCATTTAACATCATAGTGTATAACTATCAATACACAACTATGAAGCTATTCCAAATGTTAAATGTTCAGCTATAAAAAGAACGTGATCCAGCATTGATCAGTATTACAAAGTAACAATTTCCACTGTGACTATTACTTTTCTGTCCCTCTAGTAATGTTATGTATTGTATGTTCACAAGTAAATATAATGCAACTGTCAGGTGTGCTAGGCAGTTGGATTACATGTTATGTATAACTGTAATATCATTGACTGTAACTATTGAATGTTGTTGTAATTAAGTTAAATTACAAACTGTATTGAAGTGTTTTTATTTGTTTTAAGGATGTCAGATGGACATCATCAGTCAACATGTTAGAAGACCACCATGAACTTAATCACTTAGCACAAGTTGTTTTTATGGTACTTGAAGACATTTCTAAACCTTCACAAAATTGTTTATTTGTCAAAACATATATATGTCAGTCACCCAAGGATTAAGACAATATGAGAAATACTAATAAAAGGAGAACACATATCTTGTAATTCACAAGCTTTTAAAGAAGGAAAAGTATAAACCAAAGACTTAACTGTTAATGACAATTAACCTATGATTGATCTCTATACCAACCATATCACCATATTGTGTTCCTATTCTTTCTGTCAACAATGTCTGAAGGTCTACCGCTGCAGCTTTAAGAACATCTCTTGTTCCACTTGTTGTAATCATATCTAGTTACCTCAACCAACAGGAGCAGCTGACTTCACTATTTATCTATTGTACATCAAAACTGCTGTGGATAAAAGTTTATGGGAATAGTGAAAATGCAGAGGACCAAATGAATGAAATGTAATAGACATGTATATAAAATGACATTTTGTTGTTTTATGTCGCAGTAATTGAATTTACCATTTTGTCAACATTTCTTTTTAACTGTCTGCTACTGTAGTTTTTCGTGTATCTTTACTTCTCAGAGCTGTCAATAATTGTCTTCTTGTGCATCAGACTGAGTACATAGCAAAATTGATACATTCTTGATCTTTTGTCAGAGCTGGTATCATTTCGTTCTAATTTCTTCTAAATCTACTTCAACTAACTCAAGTTGTATCCCGAGCTGATACCAACGACTAGTTTTAGCATGTTCACACACCTCAAATAGTTGTGGTACTTGATCTAGAATGGTGCAGGAAAGAAAACACACAGCCATATTCTATGATGGGAGAGGCAAATGCAGGAAAATCCAGTGCTGAATTTCCAACCCTTCATGCATAACCCTTATAGTAATAATAGCCAAAAAGCTCCCTCTTTATTAACACCAACAATGATTGTGTGAATTAAAAGATGAATGCTAGCCCAGAATATTCTGACAATACTACAGCCCCAGTTTTTGTTCATTTTTGTTCAATAATGTGGCTTGGTAGTTACAAAGTCTAATTTTCTAGGATTTCACTTTAGAACTCAGGGTGTAGGCTTACAGAGAATATCAATAATGACATTTTTATATTAAATAAATAACATCTACAGTCTACATAGCAAATATCACAAAGTTATGTAATTAAAACATCACAAACTATCATATGATTATAAAGTTGCTCAAAACACTACTATTCTATTATTGAACATATCACAAACATATAAATATCCTTCTCTGTCAATAACTATTCCAAATGGACCATTAAATTGATCAAAATCGCTACCCTTTCTTCCAAAAACACGTACAAGCTGACCATCAGTTGTAAAGATAGAGATACGATGATTGAATGTCAATTCAGCACCTCTCCCGAATGCTGCCGGACAACCTTCTGTAACATACAATAGATTGTTCTTATCTACTACAATCCCTGATGGATAAGTAAGTTGCCCTATACGAGATCCATAACTACCAAATTGAGACACAAACTTTCCCTCAGGAGTAAAACTTTGGATACGATTATTAGATAAATCAGCCACATACACTCTCTGGCCTTCTCTGTCAATAGCAACATCTCTTGGAAATCTAAACTGTCCATCAGCTGATCCTCTAGTACCAAAGCAGTGGGAGAAAGTTAGATCTGGGTTTAAGACTTGTATACGATGGTTATATTGATCTGCAATATAAATTTGTCCAGTTATAGGAGAAATGGCCACACCACATGGGTCGTTAAATTTCAGTGATTCTCCCCCTTTCTTCCCAATTGATTTGATACATTCTCCATTCATGGATATTTTTTGAATCTTGTGATCATCACTAACAAGAATGAAGTTGTCTGAAGTAATGGCTACACCACGAGGATGAGAGAACTTGACATTTAAAGACATGACTTTCTTATAATTTTTATCTATCACTGTAACACTGTCACTATCTTTCTCACTTACTATAATACTCCCATCATTAGTTACAGCAACTCCATAGGGTCTGTTAAGGTCAGGTATGGTACATACTGGAGTAATGTTAGTAAGATGAGGATTAAAAGGGATCACTAGTGTGGCATCACCAGCTTGGACATCATTAACAAGGACGTTAACTTGATGACGACCATTGGTCAATGGAGTACACTCTATTGTATACACTCCAGGACGGCTATTTGTAGTCACTGTAGCTCTAATAGGTGCATAGTCAGCTTCACCAACCTGCACTATACTACATCCGAACGATGATGGGGGAACATTAAGGAAACTGGAATTGGAAAGTTGGATAGATAAAGGAAACGATATTGTTTTGTCATTAGTAGTAATATCTTGGCGACCAATATCTGTAATGATGCACTGTTGAAGAACACCAGGCGAGAAGAATGCTATATCTCCTATATGATGTCGTGTATCTGCAATGTTGCTTGTTTTGCTAAAGTAGATATCAGCCTTTTCTTTAGGAGTAAGCTCTTCAAACTTAACCTGTTGTGTCACATCATTCACTTGTTCTATCATTTGTTTTGTAGATGTAACCACTTCTTGAGGACTGCTATTTAAAGTCTGAGCTAAATGTTTCTCACATTCTTTCAATTGACTCAACTTCACATCGGCTAATTTCTTCTGCTTTGATAGCACCCGTAATTTACGTTGACTGATCTCATCCACTTCTCTCTTTAGTTTGTCTTTAGACTGGTCAACAATTTTTTTCATTTCTTCTGCCATGACACCTATCTCCTCTTTGACTAGACTTTGCTGTTCTTGAATCATCTTTTCTTTTTCTGTGAGTTCAGCTAAAATCTTAGAAATTGCAGTGATATTCTCACTAACTGACTTTTGGCTTGTTTTTAAGTTTTGGCAATGTTCACGATAGTAGGCAGTGACTGAATCATAATTGTGATCTTTATGAATACGTTCTGTACAGTCTTGACATATGAGCTTATCACATGTACCACAATATATCTCCAAAGGTTTATCATGAGCAGAACAATTCATTGTCTCTAGCTGATGAGAAGATGACACTTGGTTACCTAAAAATGTGTAAATACATGTTAAAAACATAGTGATTGTTCTATTCACGCTGATAATATCTGTATATATATTATAGTAGAAATATGACGATTTACTTTCTCACATAAATAAAGCAATTTTAGTGAAAGATTTCTATTGTTAGGCATATCAATACTTTTAGTCTGGACATAACTAGATCTAGGTAAGTTTAATTCAGTTATAGATTGCATGCATATTACATGATTGATTAACATGATTACAGCACATACTTTGTATCATTACAGACTGTAATAGTCTACACATTCAAGAGAATAAAGGAACCTTTTAAATCACACTTTCTCATCTTAAACCTCTGGATTAAATGCTTTAAATCATATACCTAATGAGCTAGATGGTGAAGATGTTGCAATAGCACTATTGATTTCTGATGAAGCACCACAAATTTCACTAGGTGTTTTAAATGACTTGGTAGAATCGGCATAGATCCCTGTAGCAGCTTTTTCTGATGACACATCATTGTCATCTACATATTACAAAGAAAACAGATGGTCAAATTACTGAGCACTGGTTTTCATTTATTACCATGTTAGATAGATAGATTAGAAAATTATAACTTAGTTTATTCATAATACAATTATATTGTAATTGTTCCCATAATTATTTTTTGACTCAATTGCTCTACTCCATGTCACCATTCAGCTATTATATACTTTCAATGGAAATCAACTTGCCTATAGTTAGATGTTGACGTATGTCATTAGCTTTTCTCTTATTATTAACAATAGGTCCTTCAACAGCGGAGATCACAGTTTCCCAGGTGACAGGAGATGGCATAGTTTCTATCCATTCGTTGATTACTTTAGAGAGTTTTATGTTATTGTTGTTGGAAACTTCGTCTAAACCATCTATAAAATTTTGTGGAAGACTCAAGGCTAAGCCAATATCTCTCCATTTGCTGTTGACATCAGCTAATAGATTGAGAAGATCATGATGATCAGGATTCTCCTTTAAAACATCTGAGAAATAGACAGATAAAATTTAAAAAACAAATATTGGTTTTTGTAAGGAAAGAAGTTAGTAACTGAGAGAGGGAGTTTCTATGTATACAAATAATGTAAAACAATATATAAGTATCTATTATAAAGAAATAGAGAGTTGACTTTTATATCAATTTGTCTTCAGTCTTCTTTTAAAATTCAGTACATTTTAAATTAACAAAATTGTTGCATTTTAGGACTAAATATTTTAAGTAATAGACATTCTGAGTTGTTTCACAGTGAGATCATGGAGTAATTATATGTAATGCTAATGTACAAATTTAAATTTTTTCTGTAATATTACTACATCAGCACCATCAAACATTATTAATTTTGGGAAGATTTTAATAGTTATTATCTTGTTATATGCAAGACTATGCCAGCAGGCAATTGTATCACATGATATGTATACTTGTGCATCTGTAGTATGTATGGCTATTTGCTTCAACCATTCACTCATTGTAGCATTTCAAGCGATATGGTGATGGGTGTGACTAAACTGTCTCAATAGGTTCTACTTTTAATGGATGTTCTGCAGACACTCCTTTGACCTTTGTCAATATTTCACCGTGAAGTCAACATCAATTTAAGGACAATTTTATCAATTACAATTTTGTTTACAGTCCTTAATGAAAGGCACTAAAGTGCCGAACCTCGCTGTAGTTTCTAAGTTATTTATAAATCCTATGCCAGCTTAGGCCCAGCTATGATGTTGTTATTGCAAGAAAATTTATTAACATTCCAGAAGGTGTGGTTATAAAATGGCAAGCTTTGTCATTCTGTATATGCTCATTAATTGTTGCTTGATTTCTAGCTTTGCCATGTTTGTGAAGCAGTAACTGAATGAAATCACTAAAGTGCCGAACCTCGCTGCAGTTTCTAAGTTATTTATAAATCCTATGCCAGCTTAGGCCCAGCTATGATGTTGTTATTGCAAGAAAATTTATTAACATTCCAGAAAGTGTGGCTATAAAATGGTAAGCTTTGTCATTCTGTATATGCTCATTAACATTCCAGAAGGTGTGGTTATATAATAGTAAGCTTTGTCATTCTGTATATGCTCATTAATTGTTGCTTGATTTCTAGCTTTGCCATGTCTGTGAAGCATTAACTGAGTAAGTGATAGTATCATTCAATTGCCAAGCAAGATTAAGTGCTAATTTCGTGATGAAAAGTTTCTCTGAGTCTTTACATGACCCTTTAAAATGTATCAATATTTCATATACAAAATTTATTGTAACTTGAAGATGAAACGTTCTTTGGAAACGTCCCGTAGTACAAATATAAATCGATATATTATCTATTAGTAGCTGTCTTTTCAGTGCTTGGAGACGTTTCCTGAATGCGTTACTTCGCTCCAAGTCCAAAAAACATTTTTCAGAACTTTTCTAACGATTACTTCGACCAATGGCCTTCTATCTTGCTGATCCGTATTCCTCTGAGATTGTTTACAACATACTAAAAAATCTCCACGTTAAGTTTTTTACTTTTCGAGAAACGGCACTTGACCTCTGCAGCCTGAAAATTCTTTTGCGAGTTTTAAGCTTCTGTTTTTCTTGACGATGTTCTTGGCACTACTGTTGTAAAGTCCACATGCTTTTCTATTCGTTGCTAAACGTTGGTAGCTGCTAATGCTTCGGTTGCCAAGTTATAGCAGTTCAAAAAAAACAACTCTGGTAACAGACACACACACACACACACACAAACAGACTACAGTACCCTCGCTATGCGCCCACGCACAGCGAGGTTAATTAAGTGCTTGCTATATTATTCAAGAGCTACACATACTTACAATTATTGAAAGTACTAACAATGTATACTGTCTTATCACTATGGTATATTGTCTTAATTACAATGGTATACTGTCTTAATTACTATGAAATTTAACAGTTCATTTCCTTAGGACATATGTCTGATATGAAAGGCTGTCAATTATAAATTCCACACCCAGCATCCATGAAAATTCTTGTGTCTAATTAATAAGGTTTCTACTGTCTACCTGGCTGTGATGGGCACTGCCTTAATCCCTTGGGCTCATTTAGTGATGCTACTATCTCTTCTAAGCCTGTCACTTCATTAACAGCTCACTCGTTAATGGATCAGTCTTCTCTGTGGATGCTGGATTGGACCATATTGATTTCTCCAAGGATTGACTCTGCCTCTTCCCGCTCCATCGTCTCACCTCCTTCAGTTGAAGAGAGTGTTTGTGATGAGACTCATGCCTTAATAAGGTCTCCTTCCTGGATTGCGTTGGCATTTTGTAGCTTGAGCACGTGCGGCTCTCATACAGTCCCTGACTTTGCCGACTTTTTACCAATGGCTAAACCAAATTTTCTATGGAATGATATTTATGGTGAATCTTTCTCATCTCTTGTTAAGTCCTGTTATGATGAGGTCGTTCACTGGAGAAGGAATGTTTTTAAAGTTCCTCATGGAAAGGTTGGCGTTTCTTTCGTACGTAAACAAGCTAGTAGTTTACTACCAAATAGTTGAAACCATGAGTAAGAGATAGACACTGATTCAACTAAACTAACTGGGTTAGCAAAGTTGAAATAGTATATACTCATGGATCAAGCCATGAACAAGGGTTTATACGTTTTGGGTTTTTGGGATTATACATATCAAGTTAGACTAGTTTTGGCTTTGTGGTAACTTAGAATTAAGCTTCCATCGTATTGATGAAACTATATATGGTAATGAAGACCTTGGTTAAAATGTTTTTTAAATGAATTCTTAGTGTCTTATCCTGTATTGTATACATAAATGACTGTGCATGGATTGGTTAAATCAACCAATTTATTTTCTCATGCACTGTATATTGCAAACAATATTTTGCTAAACATACAGAAGTGGAACTACTTGTTGAAAGCTATGTGTATTCTGTTGCATAGTGAAAGGGACCAGTATTGTGAGACTAATAGTTGCATATAACAATTGAATAAAATGAAGCAAGGGACAGACAAATATTTACTAGGTTGTCCAAAATGAGATTGAGCTACCTGGCATGCTTAACAAGCAGTAAAAACTGTCTTAGACGCATACCTGTTTTAGGTCCAGGATTGCTTTCAATATCACCCGATAAAATGAGGAGGAATGAGAAAAACAATATCAGACAGAGTGCTGAGAGTAGGTTTTTACAACCAGATTGTTCAGTAAGGAATTCCGGCCTCCTAGCAGCTCCACCCGTCTCCGCCAGACTAGTATCATTTCTGCATCTTTTGTTATATGATATTTGGTGACAACACCATAATCCAATGCTACTTCTCCATTGGCAAACATCAATCATGATGGTTGCAATGTTGTGTATCTTACGAGTGGAGTGCATTATATATCAACCGGAAATAATTAACTTTAATAACTGTTATATTTGAACGTCATCTACCGGAAATGAATCAGGCAGTACTAACTTTTTATATATTGTGTATATGAACTTTACTAAGTATACAATTCACAATGCTTTGAGAGGTATTATTTGGTATACCTTATGTCAAACAATATCACAACTAATAGAGAACATCAAAGCCATCCAGATGACATCTACAAACTAGATTTCAGTGAGAGAAGTCAACGCATACATACTTTGACATTACAGTCTGTAACACACTTCAACTGAGCAATTTTATAATTAGGTATCTTAGCAACCACAAATGCTGGTGTAGTCAGTGTCAGAAGAGAACAAGATATGGATGAGAGATAATATGAGCTTGTAGTTAAGGCTTGCCATGTTTTTTATCCTTATGTTGTTACATCTGTACAGTTTTAGGATCTATTTATCACAAACCAACCTAACTTACATAATGGCTCAGAGGAAAATGGACTATCATAACTTAATCGACCAGCTAAGCACTCAACTCTGGTCGTACAAAGCTAAATTGAAACTAAATCATTTGGCCACATTGCATTGCCTAGTAGTAATGATACCTTATTTATTAGACTATCCCCTATATTTCCTTTATTTTATTTTAATATGAAAATATGTTAATGAATTATGTGTACCTTAATTATACATACCCACTTGCAACTTCTACCAGCAGCAAAGACTTAATTAATACACAAATATTTTACATCTATGGACTACAGGTTGATAAACTGACTAATAATATTATAGTCTTAAACATGTTAATACTATAAAAGATATTATTGTCAAGTCACACCACCTCTCCTGGAGTGTGCATGAATTTTACAAAGGCATGAACAATAAATCTTAATATTGAAGCTTTGCTATTAACTTATTTCTCTAGACAAGCACTTGTAATGACATACTTGAATTACACAGTCTACTGTTTGATTTTGATATGTGGCAATATGTTGTTTTATATTGATGTTTGATTTGACCTTTATTATAATTACACAAATGTAAATTCTCAACTTGAGAACTGATGGAATTTTATATATGTTATACAAAACAACACATCAAAAACATACATCAATGCAAAGTAAAATGCTAATGTTTTACTTGAAATTGAACATAATTGTACCTACTGACACTGTACTGCATTTATTTGAATGCAAACGATTTTCTAAATCAAAAGCAATTAACTTTGGTGTGATAATGTGAAAAATATTTGAGAAGTTGCTAAATTTTAATTATGTCTAAGTATAGTGGTGATTCTATAACCATGAATTTTGTTAATTTAATATTCTATTTTCTCTTAGATAGGTTTGATTAGGACATCTCATTATTTTTTGCAATAGCACTGTTTTATCATTTTATATACAGTATGCAATATTTGAGACAGTAATTATTGACATCTTAATTAGCCTAATTGCAAAATGAAAAGAGACAAAGTTCTAATTTCTCTCTATAGCATACATTAGATTGTCATCATCTATTACTATTTAGTCCCATATTACAAACTAGATCCTTTAGTACCAAACTTTGACAGTATCAACCCTCAGAGGTGCATTTAACATCAACATCTTTAGAATTTCAAAGAAAGTGCCCGTTGGTTGCAACAAGCTTAAAAATGAAGCTGTCTGGAGTGATGGCTACCTCACTATGACACTATTTTAGCATTGTACAGTGAAATGTTCCTGGTAACGGATCTCCTTTGTATGTCCCCTTCTTATTAGTTAATACCTCAATAGATGGGTCATTTGAATTGGTTGCTATGACAACCAGAGCACCTGAAATTGTATCAGTTTGAACTGCAATAAAGAATATATTACTCTATCACTATAATTACTTAAACACTCATTAATTAAACAGAAATTGCAATTGTCCAGATTAATCAATACACTATTAGTCTTTTGTTGTTTTGATCACAAATATATAGAGATCTTTTGGCAAATATCATATTGCGAGGACAATTAAATTTACCGACATTGCTACCACACCCTCCGAATGAACGTACAAACTGACCATCAGTAGTGAAGATAGAGATACGATGATTATTATACTCAGCAATATACAGCAGATTGTTATCATCTATAATAATCCCAGTTGGATAATGAAGTTGTCCAGGACCTGATCCTTTTTTGCCTATCTGAGATAAAAACTGCCCTTCATTAAATGTCAGGATACAATGATTATGATGATCAGTCACATACAGTAACCCTTGTTTGTCAAAAGCAAGACCATATGGAAAATTAAACTGTTTGCTGGTACCAAATGCATAAGCAAAAGTTAGATCTGAGTTTAAGACTTGTATACGATTGTTACAACTATCTGCAATATAAATATGTCCAGTTATAGGAGAAATGGCTATACCACAAAGACCATCAAATTCCAGTGGTCCACTACCTTGTTTACCAACTGATGTAATACATGTTCCATCCATAGATGTCTTCTGGATCTTGTCATGATCAGCAACAAGAATGAAGTTGTCTGAAGTAATGGCTATACCACAAGGATAAAATAAACTGAGTTTTCCAAACGATCTTACTTTCTTTCCATTCCTATCTAGTATTGTGACACAGCGTGCATTACTCTCACAGACACTTACTATAATATGTCCATCATCAGTCATAGCAACTCCCCATGGATCGTTAAGTCCAGTTATAGTACGTAATGGAGTAATATTATCAAGGTAGGGATTAAAAGGAATCACTACTGAAGTACTATCAACTTGGACACCATTAACTTGAACATCAACTTGAAAACGACCACAGGCATTACAATGTACAGTATATACTCCAGGATGATTGGTAGCAGTAATTGTAACTGTCATAGATGTAGCTTTGTCTTCTTCGTCTACTTTTTCTTTTTCCTCCTCTACATCCTCTTCTTCCTCCTCCTCCTCTTCCTCTTCCTCTTCCTCTTCCTCTTCTTCTTCTTCTTCTTCCTCTTCTTCTTCTTCTTCTTCTTCTTCTTCTTCTTCTTCTTCTTCTACTTCTTCTACTTCCTCTTCTTCTTCTTCTTCTTCTTCCTCTTCTTCTTCTTCCTCTTCTCCTTCTTCTACCTTTTCTCCAATATCAACTGGAACTAGATTACAATTGAGTGATGAGAGAGGAACAGCTAGAAGACTGGAATCAGAAAATTGAATAGAAAGTGGGAATGAAACTGTTTTATCTGTAATCTTAATGTCGTGGTGATCAATCTTTTTGACTTTACATTGTTCCAGCATGGAAGATGAGAAGAACACAATATCTCCAATATGACAAAGTGGATCAACAGCGTTACTGTCACTTTTAAAATGGACATCAGCTTTCTCTTTAGGTTTCAACTCTTCAATGTTAACCTCCTGAGTCACATGATTCATACTCTCCATCATTTGTTTTGTACATGACAATACTTGTTGAGGACTACCTATCTCGAGATTCTGTTCCACAAATTTCTGACAATCCTTTAGTTGACTCAACTTCATATCAGCTAATTTCTTTTGCCCAGATAACACTTGTAGTTTAGTATCAGTGATTGTGTCTACCTCTCTAGTCAGCTGTCTCTCAGACTGACGAAGGACATCAATCATCTCTTCCACCATGACATGTATCTCCTCTTTGACCACTTCTCCTTGCTCTCTGATATCATTCTCTCTATTTGTGAGAGAAATTAGGGCATCAGTGACAGCATTGGTATATTCCCTAATTGGTTTCAAATTTGTTTCCAATTTTTGACAATGCTTGGGGTAGCAGTCTGAGACTAAGTCATAATCATGATCTCTATGAATACGTACAGTACAGTGCTGACAGATGAGGTCTTCACATGTTTCACAAAATATCTCCAAAGGCTTGTTATGACTAGGACAGTTTGTTTCTTGTTTCATGGGAAGCAATTGAGAAGTAGTAGAGGTTGCTATCTCATCAATATTGGTTACCATATGATTAGTATTGGTAGGAAATTTGTTGTGAATATCAATACATTTTTCACATAAAAACTTGTTACATTCTTTACAGTAGACTGTTGCATTTGTTGTAGTACATATATTGCAGGTTATTGGTACCTGTTGATGTCCTGACACTTTGATCAGTAGATTGTAGACTTCCTTAAGGTTGTTAATATGAAAAGCTGCAGGAAGGTCAGCTGCTCCTGTTGGTTCCGGTAACTGGGTATGATGACGACAAGTGGGACAAGAGATGAAGTAGTTGTCTCCCTGAGGATCCAATGGTAAATTCTCCAGACATTGTTGACAGAAAGAATGGAAACAGGGTAAGATCTTAGGGTTGGTATAGAGGTCAAGACATATAGCACAGGTGAGCTGTTCCTCTAATTTCTTAAGAGCTGAGGAGGAGGTTTTGCTGGGTACTGCTCTTTCTGCCATAATAGTGACACACAGTGAATATAAGAATCACAAGGCTATTGAGAGAAGGATGCTAACAAAGACAGAATTCCACCCCTTTTTGTGACCATATAAAGTATACAACCATAATGGTGCATTCGAATAGTTTTGATAATATCATATAAAGCTAAGCATGCCCCTTCTCCTTTTTGACAAGCCAATACTTTAGTTTGTCTAAAAGGAGGAGGGTTCATGGAGTTCCTCTAGTTTCTTGAGAGCTGAGGTGTCTTTGCCAGGTATTACTTTCTCTGCCATAATAGTGACACCTGTGGATATAACATTCACAAAGGTATCAACTATAAAGACAGAGATGCTATCAAGATAAAATTCCACCCCTCCTCTTTTTGTGACCATATAAGGTATATAGCCATAGTAGTGGTATTTGAATAGTTTTGATAATGTAAACCTATTTTTGTAGTGACATCACATGATATAATGATACTAGCCCATTTGGTGACCATATAAGGTTTAGCTTGCTCCTCCTCCTTTTTGATAAGATGACAGGCATCAACTTGTCAAGAAAGGGAAGGGGAAGCTTGTTAGACTAGTGACATCCTCACTGAAGTAGCACTGTCATTGTCCTGACTTAATTTATGCTAACATAGTATGTAAATTTAAAGAACTAATAACATGAAATATTGTAATATTAATTTGTACTATAACATTTGTCATTTATCTTCCTCTTCCTCCTCTGGATAACTCTCTAGTATTTCCAATATAAGACTGAATTATTGATATTACCTAATAATAGATAAATAGGTTTAAAATGAGTTTCTATTATCCATTCATACTTCTATCAGATCATCCATCAATTCATCTATCATATATCCATACCTTATCAATATTAGCTAAACCAAATACTGCAGCTACTGCTAAAAACAGACCAACAAATGAACCTTTAAATACAGCACTCTCTTTTGATGATATAACAGACTAAACAAATAGTAATTATAATAAGACTGTCATATAATTGGTGATATTAACATCAAAGGTTACACAAAAACGGAAATCTGGGAATGAGGCTATAAGGACAATATTTATACTGACCTCATCAGCTGATACATGAAGTGTTATATGTTTATCTTCATCAGCCAAAAAAGACAGGTTAGTAATACTACTGACAGATATTTTATGAAGTGTGTGACTACTTTCTACTTGAACAGTGTATTCTCTCTATAGATATAGAGATATAATAGACATGATGTATAATATGTACTAGTGGTAATCCACTTACTGAAGGGTTTAGTGGTAACTTAGATAGACTAAAGAACCCCATAGGATCAGGTGTTGTTGTATAAACTATAGACTCCATATACTTATCACTGTATAACACAACCTAATAACTATTAATAACTAGTACAATCTATATTAATATTAGTACCTTTAATGAGTTCAGTAATTCTAGATCATTAATTACTATATTACCAGTCACTGTAATTTTAGTAGGTTTAAATATAGCTAAGAAATTCTCTTCACTGATGTCATTTTCTGTAACCTTCAGAGTGTGTGTGTGTGAGAGAGATCAATTATTATTCCTTTAACATAACATTTATAACTGACCTTTACAAGTCGAGATATAGGTAGTCCTCTTTCAATAGTGGACTCTTTGTCTGTAGCCAGTGATATCTGATAGTCACAATGAGGCTACAACAGTGTAAGAGAGAGACTAAATTTTTGCATTAAACATTTTGTCATACCTGAAGTCCTCTAAATCGATATATACCATCTTTATCAGTGATTACTACATCATGAAACTCATTGCATGGACTGTTAATATCTATCGTAGTTAATACCTTAAGGATATCAAGATAAAGAGAGAGACATCAATTTACAAATAATACTTACAGTGACTGTTATTCCTTCTAGTGGTGTTCCATTGAGAGAAGTCACTTTACCACTACAACTAATGGTATATATAGACAATGAGTGCATAAATATTTTAACTGTTTTTGTACTTACCTGAAGGCAACTCTCTTTGCAGTGAACTCTACTTTCATATGTTCTCCTTGATTTAACTCTATAACCTGTAAACACACAGAACAACATGATGACATACAGACACCCACACAGTAATATGATCAGACAAACAAATACAAAAGAAAATAGTAAATACAACAATAAAATAACAATAAAATAGACAAATACAACAATAGATGACAATACTGACATATTGATGTATGTACCTTGGAGGAAGGCTGGAATTCAAACTCTCTCAATAATGGTTTTATATAATACTGACCAGGTGACTAAAGTAATAACAAATATATGCAATAATACAATAATGATATAAGACAGTAGTGTATTGTATATTACTTAATATATGACACTATTATATCATACTATTATTATATCAAATGTACATGTACATCTCACAGTAGTAATATCATATATGAGTCATTCAAACTACATCATATGAGACATGTACATGTATACCCAATACTATTGTATTAATAGTATTATATCACATGAGTCATTATGTGTATGTGTATACCCAATACTATTGTATTGATAGTATTATATCACATGAGTCATTATGTGTACATGTACATCCAATACTATTGTATTGATAGTATTATATCACATGAGTCATTATATGTACATGTATACCCAATACTATTGTATTGATAGTATTATATCATATATATATACATTCAAACTAACTATATCAATGTGAACTAGAACACCATCTTCATTAGTTTTATTAGAACTTCTCATATCTTCTCCACTAACAGATACTAACACACCAATGAGTGGTTCAGTAGATAACTTATCAATTACCTACAATAATATTATAAATAATATTTTAGCTCGTGACTTTAAAATTTATCTGTTTGTCCATTCATCATCTATCTGCCCATCTATCAATTTACCTACCTATTTATCCATCCATCCATCCATTTGTCTGTTTGCCAGTCCATCCATCCATCCATCCATCCATCCATCCATTAATCTGTCTGTTTGCCAGTCCATCCATCCATCTATCCATTGTACTTTGATAGTGAGTTGAGATTTCTTCATAGCTTTAAAAGAATATATGTCATTTTCTAATGGTTCAAATACATACTGATCTAAACTAGCACTCTGTAGAGAGTGAGAGACATTTATCAACACATACACACAATATCTTACCACCGTATGGTGAACTGTTCCTGGTAATGGACCTGCTTTGTATGTCCCCTTTTCATCAGTTATTACCTCAATAGCTGGGTCACTGGAATTGGTTACTATGGTAACCAGGACACCTGCCAGAGGAGGTTCTATGTGACCTGTGATAAAGAGTCCCTCCATACAATGAAATGAAGGAACTACCTCTGGACAATCTAAAGGAGAAGAAGGGGGAGAAAGAGAGATATTTGAAGTTACACAGTCTGGTCACTAACCTTCTCCAACAGTATAAGTCAGTTTCTCTGGTGAACACAACAGTTTTTTAGATTGAGGAGTAATTACAGCTACTGATCCAGGTCTATAATGAAACTCAATACAAGTAGTGTAATAAGATGATAAAATTACTTGGCATTAAAAGAATATTGATGGACAATATCATCATCTGATAATCTTGAGTTAGTAATAAATGGTTTTAATATTTGAGTCTCACTTTTATTAGTTTCAGAACTATTAAATATTGAGAAATGATAATAATATATTTAATGAAGAGATAAAACATGTATATATTATAAATTACCTACCTAATAGTTAGTGATATATCAACAGGATCACTAGTACCAGGTGGAGTAGATACTGATATATTGACTGTGTGACTTACAGCAGTTATTGTAAGAGGAGCAGGAAGTGAACTATAAGATTAATAATAATATTATATATATACATATATATATACATTACATATACATATATATATATATACATACCAGTATGATAAACTGGTAATAATTAACCAGTTAAACCAGTATGAAAATTAAACCAATACATAATACCATACTGGTTTAACTGGTTTACTATACTGGTTATCATATTGCATACTAGTTAGACAAATTGATAATACCATTTCATCTTAGTATTGGCTTATTATAATAGCTTATCATACTGGTTTGTCTGGTGATTTATACTAATTTATCATACTGGTTTGACTGGTTTAACATGGAAATATTGACTTACGTCAAAAACATGTACATGTTTGCATCAAACTGATGACATGATCTTGGAACAATACTAAATTGTCCTGTTATAAAATGATATGTTACAACATCATTAATTACACGTAGTACCTAGTATCTCAATGCACATATTATTTAACCCTTTAGTGACTGCAAAACTATGTGTTAAATTATCACCATCTTTCATGTCCTATGACATCGAAATTAGATAAGACACACTCACTAATTGTAATATCACATGCTTACCACATGTATATCATGTGATGAATGGATGACAAGTAAATGACCTTTTTGGTCTATTTGAATAGGTTGTGGCTCAATGTTTTCACCAATAACAACTTCAAATGACTCTTTAGACCAACACCATTGAAGAAAACTAACTAGAACAACTACAGAGAGAGAGAGAGAGAGAAAGAGAGAGAGAGAGAGAGAGAGAGAGAGAGAGAGAGAGAATTAGAATTACATTAAAGAATTAATTAACAGTATTTACCTCTATATTTTCCTGGCAGTACCTCATTAAATTTAAAGGAAGCTGTTTTTCCAGTAACCTTAACCTGTTATAACAAAAGTTACAGGTACAAATGAAGAGAACATAAATAATTACCTTAATAGTTCTGTTGTGTGGTAGATCTAATCTCTGTAGTAATATATTAACTGGCTCACAATGAGCTAAATAGAGAAATTTAATAGTCACTACAAAATTAGTAATAAGGTATGTATATAATGTATATAATTATATGAAACATTTAATTACATAATAGATTTATTATAATTTTATTACTGTCACTAATCAATTGATTAACAAAAGTAATACTTTAATGTGAAATTAATACATATAGGTTCCAAGGTTTATATTTAAGGGTCTGGTATTATTTTCCCATTAAAGTATGGTACTCTATTATCATGACCCTATAACTACACAAATTATATACTTCCTTATATGGTCATTCAAAAAGTGTATTTGCTGATGCTGCAATATGTAGTTGCACACTTACTCTTTTTTGAGGCTATAAGCTTTTGCTATTACTAATATATTTCCATTAATGTTACCAGTAATGTATCTATGTACTCACATAAACAGGATAAAATTCCAGATATTGACGAAGAAAACTGATTGAAAACTAAATTTGTGATTATGTTTGTTTCCACGGTAACTGGTAGGGTCTTTGGTAACATCAACAAACCTCTATCTTTCTCTTCTGAAGTAATAACTACCTATCATATTTAGTGGTAATTATAACTAAAATGGGAGGGGCTTACTCTGATGGAATACAATCCTGGTGACAGCATGAAACAAAACATTCCTTTGGAATCAAGCTTGGTCGTCTTTAAAACCTTCTCTGGGACTGAGTCTGATACTACCTCAACAGTACGGGACTCAGTCTATAAATCATTAAATTCTAGATTACCAGCTAGTCACATGATATGAATGTCTTACTTTAAATGGAGGCTGTGACTGAACTGTGATCATCACATGACCACATACAGAATACCTAGAGATCAAAAGGGTTATTCTTACTCCTGTCAGTCCATCCATTCATCCCATAAAGTATTAATTTCAATTATCATGCTAGCCTAATTTCAATTAGTTACATAAACCCCTAAATTAGTGTTTTAATGATAGTAATTGATTGTGACTGATATCATTGATGATCCTTAGTGATTCTATACATAAGAAGATACATTGACTTACTTAGCTGGTACAAGATCAGGTATTTGAGGTGAAGTAGGACTGACGTCAACAGTAACAGGATCAAACTGGATATGACTGGTTTCAACCTGTTACATGTAATTATTGTACATATAAGGTATGCTCTCTTTACCTTAATAGTGTATGTACCAGTGCTAACATTGACCAGCTGGTAATAGCCATTTTTGTTTGTCACCGTCTGTAATTTCCCACCAAAATCCACACGAGCACCTTCAATGCCTTCACCCTTTTATTGCAAAAATGAAGGGTATTGGTTGCTATGGTAACCAACAAACCTTAGGAGATTTTAAAACACTTCCAAAAACAGTGAATCCATGGACTTCAAAAATTGGCTGATGGATGAATGCATGAAAAATGGACAGATACCTTAACAAATGGATATATAACTACCTTAATAATGACAGAATCATTAAATACAGAGAAATAGACTTCAGTTGGTGTAACTTGGAACTCACTCTTAGCATTTTCATAACGTGGTACCTAAATGGATACATGACATGTCACAATAGACATATATATAGTTGCTATAGTAATGTTACTATGGTAACTGGTACAATGGTAATTGTTGCTATGATAACATATAGATCATAATCCCTTCCTTACCAGCCGGTATTTTCCAGGAGGTAATGAGACATAAGAGAAGGAACCATCACTCTCTGATATCGCTACACAAGGAGGCGTGGCATTTGATGATGAACTGACGCCAGCTGTAGTGCAGTGTAACTATTTAAGATATAAATGAAATTTAGAAACAAAAATATGATACCTTAACAGACTCAGATCCATTCTGGAGATAAAGTAGGAACTGGACTCCGGCTACTGGCTCTCCATTGCTCTGTATATAACCCTATAATAATAATATAAATCATTATAGTATAATAATAACATATCATGGTTACTTTAATGTCATAGCCTTCAATAACTAAAGATCCAGCTGGTACTGTGACACTATCAGTAGTAACTTCTATGCTGACTGGAGTCTAAGGAGACAAATAAATGGATGAATGGATGGATTTATGGACAGACAGATCAGCAAATGGATGGATGGATGGATAAATGGATGAACAGACCAAATACACATACATACTTTTTGTACAGTCCATTTAGAGTGACTTGGCTTCATCACATATTTACCAGGTAAAACAGCTGTCATCTCAAATCTATATGTCATATAGTACAAAGAAAATAACTAAATTAATGATATATTATATTACAATAAGATGAGTCATAACAGACAACTGATCCTCTTCCATACCTATGTCACTATAGCAACCATACTAACCTGCCATCTGCTGCAGTCTCTGCCACTTTTACAACGACATCGTTGGTTATCAATTGTATTTTGACCCCTGAGGGACCTTTGACCTTGTCTAAATTAGTCACCTATAAGTATGATCATAATATGTAGTTATAATAAATTAGTGGAATAAGATGAACATCATACTATGTTTAGTCAAGTCAAGAGAAGTTTCTAGAACAATGAATATAACGTTATACATTACTTTATGTACATATACTATTTGTGGTCATTGTGTGTTATTAACCTGTCCAGTAATGGAGAACCCAGTAAAATAGAAGACAATATCTTCATTTAGACTACATTGATCAGTCTTACCATCCACTGATAAAACAACTTCAGAGGGCTCTTTAAATTATAACATAAAATTAATAATTATTAAAGTTTATCAGAGTGAGTAGTACTTACTGAAACTCCATCCAGTGGGTGGGACTATCTTAATAGTATATTCTCCCTATATAAAGACATGATATAATATGAAATACAATTGCTAATAATAACCTTGTCATAAATGGGTATTAAAAAGTATCCGTTAGTTGGAGAACAGTCACTTGTTTCTCTGAGTGTACCCAGTTTGGTATATAAATGAATCTAGATTATATACATAATATAATAGTCTATTGATTAATAAAAGAACTGACATTAATTTTTGTGAAGTCTAGAGGATAATCACTTTTGACAACGCCATGACAAGTCAGAACATCTTGACAGAGACACAAAGAAGGAAGAAAAAGAACAAGGAAAGGTATCTTCATATTGCCCACGTGGTATAGAAGCCACACCTTCGACGAAATTCCAAAAGTCTGCATATAAAGTGGATGGCATAGCAGTTCAGTCAGTAGACATTAGTCAGTGACAATGCTATCGTATCTTGTTATTTACTCCCTGTTACGTCTCTCTGTTGGTACTCACAGCAGCGATGAAGATAAAATTCCTCTCTACTTTGCATATATTACCACAAAGACTGGAGACTTTCTTGCTAGTGGCGGTATACCAATTGTTGATTGGTCATTGGAACTGATCAACGAAAGAGACGACATTTTACAGAATTATACACTAAATTATACGCCAGATGTACTGGATTCTAAAGTAAGTCTAAAACAATAATTCATTTATGGAATAATTTATATATAATTAAGTGTAAGTGTTGTTTTGATATGGAAATTAATTTTATTTAGGGTTGGTATTGGCTTTCAAATTATTATTAATATTCTATTGGTTTTTAATAGTTTTGGTTTCTTGTTTATATTTAGAAATAGTATTAGTATCGACATGTCAGCACATGTCAATGTATGTTCACAAACATACATTGACATGTGCTGACATTAATGTATGTTTGTGAACATGCATATACTGCAATGGACTTGCTTGTCATTCACCACATTTAATTTTAATGATATTAATATTATGTATGGTAATAGTACAGAGGTTTTCTACATTAAAAGGACATAACACGTCACTTATACTGATTAGCTATTCATGACTTTTATATGGATTTAAAATATTCCCTATATTTAATATATTTCATTGTTTGCAAACATTACTACACTACTACTTCCTCTTTGGTTTCCTATATATAGTAACTATCTCATCACTCTTTAACATGTCAGCTGTATATATATGAAGATACATTCATATATACTACAGTGAACTTGAGCAACGTGCTTTTCCTTCAACACATACAATTGAATTATTACTTTCTCTTTCATTTCCCTAAAATAAGTTTGATCATTTATAATACTCTGTTTTGTTGAGAACGATTGCAGTTTCAATTATGATAATGTCATCAACTTAACTTGGGCATGACATTGTACTTGCAAAGTTTGATGAGTCATACTGAAGCTTTTTGTGGTTCTTTGCAGCTGTCTCTTCTTAATCTATCTTATTTTTACTATTAAAGGTAGTTTTGATAGTTTCTGAACCTTTCTATTGTAGCTAGAGAATGCTTGTTCCTTAATGATTGCAAAATATACATGATGGTAGTTATGATGGAATGTGAAGAAGACAATTCACTTAATATGAGAGCGTCCTCATTCTTTAAGTTTGTGGATTTGCAAGAGATTTTGAATGGTGCAACCATTTCTGTCTAGCTCATTCCTAGCTAGAGTTATAATAATGAGGTAGTGTTTATTCTCAAGGTGAACAGATAGAGTATATAGATTGCTAACTCAATTATATGATGTAATCTTTTTCTTACAGTGTGATCATACTGCATCTTTAGATGCTTTCTTTGATCTATTTTGGCAAAGTAACACAACTTATGTGACATTACTAGGATGTGGTTGTTCACAAGCAACTATCCCTGTGGCAGAAACCAGCCATTACTGGAATATACCACAAGTAAAATGTGATTTCATGTGTATAATCAATAATCTCCCTCTCTCTCAGATTGCTTTTGCAGCAGCTGCTAATGTTCTGAAAGATCGTCATCGATTCAGAAGCTTTTTTCGAGTAATTCCCTCTCTTTCTTATATTCCAGTATCTACGGCTCAATTAATGAGACAATTTAATTGGAGAAAGATGACTATTATCACTCAGGATGAGACCCTGTTTCAAGCAGTGAGTACTATATTGATTTCATGGTGATCTTTTAACTACATATTAATTGCTTTACTAATTTGTAATTAGAGACTGGTACATACTGACTTCTTATCAAAATGCATAAGAAATTGAGGCTGTCATATATAAATGTTTCATAATTTGGGTTACTATGCTTCTCTCTCTCTCCTTTCCATCTTAGATTTCCAAGGGTTTAACAGGCATTTTTCAGTCAGAGAATTGGCTACTAGATTCATCAGTGTCTTTTAAAACAGGAGTAGATCCCTTTCCATATGATGCTGTATTTGACAATGTAAGTAGTAATTACTTAATTATTAATTAATGTATTAATAATTATCTTCTTGCTTTAGATAAACACAGGAAAATATAGAATTATTTACATCAACACATATGAGCCATATGCTGTGAACATTTTGTGTGAAGTGAGTAACATACTACACAGTATGGATGGACGGATGATGCTTTTGACTACAGTAATGGAAATTTGATTTAATCACCACTAATGCATAGATGATCACAAAACTATTCACTCAGTGGATGACTCAATATATAGCATTTACTATACTTAATTAGTGATATAAACTTATTTTCTATTTGCTATACTATAGGCTTACTACCGAAATATTTATGCTCCTTCCTATGTCTGGATATTACCATTGTGGTATAATGTAGGCTGGTGGAATAATACAGCTAATTCATCCTGTACACCAGAGATCATGATGACAGTTCTTAATGGTACACTAGGCACTATACCCAGTGGATTCTTTGTTATGGAGGACAATACAAGGAAAGCTTTCTCTGGGCTGGTAAGAAATATTTGACTAGGATTTCTAATTGAAGAATAATTATTTTACATATATATAAGCTGTTAAGATAGTTCTGCACTGTTAAGTCAGATTGGTTATTTCAAGCAGTTCATGTCACATGACATCAAATAGTATTAAAAATATATACTATTTATGTCACTAATTTACTATGAAATTGCACAGTTCATCTATTTCAACAAATGACTTTTCAAAAAGGATGTGTGTGGGTGATATAAATTCCATAGTGACTGGATAACTAAAAGCATTGTAAGCATTGTACAAGGACACAAAATGAAAGTATTAACTTGGTCTATAATCCAAAAGCATAGTGAATAAGCATACTAAATAATTCACTAGCTTTGTAATACAGGTCAAGTGATGCAATTGGGCTTTTAAAAGTAGTTAGTTAACAGGTCTTACAAATTAAGATGTATAATTATATACATGTACTACTAGGTCCTATTGATTACTATTGAAATATTAGTTATTTTTTTCTATCATAAATTATATATTGGTTGAATGTAACCTTTATTATATGCATTAATTAGTTAATAGTTAAAGTTAGTTAGGTAGCTACAATATAGCTAGATTAAAAGAATTTAAGAAAGTTTTAGTTTTAGTTATGTAGTTAACAAAAACAACATTAATATTAGTTCTTATTTCAGTAATACATGTATGTTTGGTGGATTGATTTTGTATGTTAGCAAACTCCATGCCACTGATAAATGACAGGGAAATCAGGCACTGTATACTTAATAAAAACATTTTTTTTAATCAACACCTCCTTTCTCTTTGGTCATCTCTCAATACCAGTAACATTATTGTTAACAATATCTCTTTCCTTGTAGACATCACAGCAGTTTTTAGACAACTATACTGCTCTGCTTGAAGAGCCAAGATACAAATCTCAAAATTTAACTAGGGTCAATGCTATAGGATTGGTCCATGAGGGAATATGGTCATTAGCTATTGGACTTGACAATGCAGTGAAAAGGATAGCTGTGGGAAATGACAGTGGATGTGAAGGGTTACCAGGAGATTTGGTACCTTTAGAGGAGTTTGATTATACTAATGAAAGAGTGGGCTGTATTCTGAGACAAGGTTTTGCTGAAGTTAATTTTCTTGGAATTACTGTGAGTTGCTATGTTTTCTTATATATTAAACAATGAATAGAATTTGAAAGTATAAATTTATTGTCAAATCATTCTTACTTCATTATAATAATTCTAGTCTTAAGAGTTTATATGTAATGTTCTGTGGTTACATTTAATATTATAGCACATACTAATCATTAATATTAGGGTCCTGTTTATTTTAATGCAAATGGAAGTCGTCCTGACAATATTCATGATGTCAAACAGTATAGAATATCTGGTGGTAAGCATATAACAAGAACTAGTAAAATGTTGAATTCATTCTCCTGTAGATACTGTCGATCCAGATATAATAGCTTCTGTAACCATTGGTACTAAAAAGAGTATTTTCACTTTCAAAATGGGTGAATCTAATGCACGGATTTGGAAAGGTAGAAATTAATACCATTGGTGTCAGATGGATGATTTAATACTCAAATACTTGATACTTTGAGTCTCAATATCTGATATTGAAATACTGGTTTGGTATAGAACATTAAAGAAGTACAAATAACAGCCCGTAAAATAACACTTATGATGAAATTGATGTACATTGGTTGTCATATTTATACAAATACATTTGATTAATGTACTTTTATTGTATAGAATAGATCTCTAGTGTATTAACTATTATGTAAAGGTTTTCAAAATATGCTATGCTATCATCTTAACCTTGTTATTGTACTTTTGGCACTATCTTCTTTACATTGATCAATTTTTAAAAATGTCTTAATTACAAGCACCAGATGCATGGAAACAAGGATGCAGTAAAGAGAGTGTAGAAATGACTTTGTAAAGAAATATTTATTGCATGTCTTACAATTTTGGATGTAAACAATTATAGGATGATTTTAAGGGTTGTCTTTTTGCTGTATATAAGAATAGTTCATATATACTTATAATATACTATATAACTTACATATTATTATTATGATTATGTTATTAGATGGTACTCCTCCATATGATGGCTATGAAATGGACACTATACATCGAAATCATCTAGCATTGATTATAATTTATGATATTGCAGCATTTGTTGGTCTCATCTTTGTAGCAGTATGTCTTGTGTTTAATACTGTCTTTAGAAATAAAAAGTCAGTAATTGGATATTGTATACCTTAGCTTTATTCTCCCTCCCTTCTTCTAATAGAGTTGTCAAACTTTCCAGTCCTAATTTGAATTATCTCATAATTGTAGGGGCTGCTCTCATGTACATATGTGTCTATTTCTATGTACACTCCTCAACAGTAATGGATGTACAGACTGCTTTCTGTAATGTAAGATTATCATACAATGATCATTAATCCTCACTTCTAGATTTGTTCTATAATAAATTATTGTGTTGCTTTACCTTCAAATTAATGATCCATCTTATTTTCCACATAGATTCGATTCTGGTTGTTCTTTTTGGGATACTCTGTCTGTTTTGGTGTCATTCTTTCCAAAACATGGAGAGTCTATTATATTTTTTCCAATCCAAAACCTAAGAAGAAGGTTAATTACTTAGTTACAAAATGTAAATCTCTTTCTCTCTCTCTCTCTCTCTCTCTCTCTCACACACACACACACACAGGCACTAAAAGATTGGGTTTTGTTTGTCCAAGTGTTAGTTATAGTAACTATTGATTTGATTATTATTGCCGTTGGATCTGCCATTCCTCAGTCACGACTGATAGCTACCAGAATAAGAGATACTCAACATCCAGAAGATATAACGGTAAACTAAATTGTATCTGTCCTCACAAAATGCTAATAATGATTGTGTCTGTCATGTAACAGAAACGTTTTCTGGACAAGAGTCTCTCAAAATGATATATTAGATTTATTAGACAAGCTGGCAAATTTGCTAATGTTATTGTTAGATAGTCAGTCAATTAGCACATTAGTTTGTTAAACAAATACTGAAATATAGTATATGATAGTATAGCAAGCATTAGAGCATGATTTAATTTTTTTTTATTTACAGAGCATATACATGCATATAGCGATCATAGTAATATACTGAATTTTATTTTTGGCAACTTTGATATTCATCTATATCTAGGATGAAGGTATTTTTGAAAAAAACTTCATCTATACATGTGCTCAGAGTGGATCACAAATTTGGCTAGCAGTCTCCTTTACATACAAAGCATTGTTACAACTAGTAGCAATATTTATGGCATTTCATATTCGTCGTATTAAAGTTAAAGCTCTCAATGACTCAAAGGAAATAGCTGTCATTATCTACATCAACAGTATTATACTTGCATTGTTAGCAGTGACACAGTTTGTTCTTGAAACTTATCATGATGCATATGCTGCCATGTTTGGACTAGCTCTATTGGTAGATGCTACTCTGTTCTTAGGGCTCATATTCATTCCAAAGGTAAGGCTCATTTTCATCTTAACATTTGTACCATTTTAAAGTAAGATTTTAATTAAAGAATTTATTTGTCAATCCTCTTATTAATTTATAATTAGCAAGCTCAGCTTTTCTTCTTAAATCTACAGAGACTATAAACCAAGCCATTCCATTTATTTCTGATTTTTATTTTTTACAGATGGTTAGTTTATATTGTGATCCAACTGGAGAGAAAGTCCTCACTAATGGTTCCTCACCTTCTTCACATCCAACAAATAACACTACTACTGAGTCACCTGAGGAGACTATCAGTGGTCTACGAGCTAGAATAAAAGAACTGGAGTCTATGCTCTCCACTAAAGAGGTTAGTATGTGAAAAATCATATATCATATACTAAGAGCTGTTTATTTATATGTATATAAATGCTGTGTATTATACTATAATGATCTTATCATCTCAAATATATAGCTGGAATCTATAACCTAATTTGAAAAAGGAAGCTTGAAACAATAAAAGACTGATGTAATAATTATTTGTTGTATATAATGTCTTTTCGTTATATATATATTAGTTATGTATTTAGTAATTTTGTAATTATTACATAACATGTGACTTCATAGATTGAACAAACAATGCAATTGATGAGACCACCAACATAAATAAATTATGAGTTCTTTTTATTGTTGTTAAAACACACTATATATAGTTGCTTGTTTCTCAACAAATCATTAATTTATATTTACTGCTTCATCTCTCTGCTGGTACTCACAGTAGTAATGAAGATAAAATTTCTCTCCACTTTGCATATATATTACCACAAAGACTGGAGGCTTCGTTGTTAGTGGAGGTATACCAATTGTTGATTGGTCATTGGAGATGATCAATGAAAGAGATGACATTTTGCAGAATTATACACTAAACTATACTATACATTTTACAGAATTATAAGACTATTTTGATGGACTGCAACTATCTACACAGCACGAAAATGCTATCTTATTTTCTTATTTGTCTACTCTGCTCTCTGCCTCATCTTACTGCTGGTTCTCACAGTAGTAATGAAGATAAAATTCCTCTCCACTTTGTATATATTACCACAAAGACTGGAGACTTCGTTGTTAGTGGAGGTATACCAATTGTTGATTGCTGAATCTATATAGTAGACGTCATGTGACCAGTCTATCATTTAACAAAATCACTGACATTAATTTTTGAGAAGTCTAGGGAATAAGCCTTTTTGACAACGGCATGACAAGTCAGAACATCTCAACACCGACACAAAGAAGGAAAAAGAACAAGGAAAGTTATCTTCATTACCCACGTGGTATCATTATACAAGCCACGCCCTCAAAGACAATTTCAGAAAGCAAAATTTGCGGATTTACGGAAACCTGCATATAAATACGATGACATATATAGCTGTTCAGTAGTCAATGACAATGCTATCTTATCTTGTTATTTGCTCCCTTTTACATCTCTCTGCCAGTGCTCACAGCAGTAATGAAGACAAAATTCCTCTCCACTTTGCATATATTACCACAAAGACCGGAAGCTTTGTTGTTAGTGGAGGTATACCAATTATTGATTGGTCATTGGAGATGATCAATGAAAGAGACGACATTTTACAGAATTATACACTAAACTATACAGATGTATTGGATTCTAAAGTAAGTCTAAAACAAAATACATTTATGGAATAATTTAAGTGTAAGTATTGTTTGGCATTGAAAATTATTATTTATATATATATAGTTGGTATTGGCTTTCAAATTATTATTAATATTCTATTGGTTTTTAATAGTTTTGGTTTCTTGTTTATATTTAGAAATAGTATTAGCATCGATATGTCAGCACATGTCAATGTATGATTGTAAACATACATACATATACTGAAATAAACTTGAACAACATGTTTTCATTCAATATATATAATTTTAATACCATTAATATCATGTATGGTTGGAGGACAGAGATTTTTACACTAAAAGGATGTAATAGTTATACTAATTGGCTACTTAAGATTTTATATGTATTTTTTTGTGAATTCTTTCCTGCTCTGGTGTTTATATACATTGAATCTTTACATCCTCTTTTATTTTCCTAAAGTAATTTTTATTAACATTTTTAAATACATTATTTACTAATTCAGTAGTGAGGTAGTCTTCATTCTCAAGGTGAACAGATAGAGTATGTACATTGCTAACTCAATATATGATGCAATCTCTTTCTTGCAGTGTGATCATACTGCATCTTTAGATGCTTTCTTTAAACTATTTTGGCAAAGTAACACAACTTATGTGACATTACTAGGATGTGGTTGTTCACCAGCAACTATCCCTGTTGCAGAAACCAGCCATTACTGGAATATACCACAGGTAATATTTGTCTTCATGCATATACTCAATAATCTTTCTCTCTCTCTCTTTTAGCTTACTTTTTCTTCAGGTGCAGATGTTTTGACTGATCGTCACCGATTCAGAAACTTTTTTCGAGTACTTCCCTCTCTTTCTTTTTTTCCATTATCTATAGCTCAATTAATGAGACAATTTGGGTGGAGAAAGATGACTGTTATTACTCAGGAGGAAACCCTGTTTCAAGGAGTGAGTACTATATTGATTTCATATCAGTTTTTTAGCTTCATATCAATTGCTTTACTAATTTGCAATTAGACATGGTACATACTGACTTCTTATCAAAGCATGTAGAAATATCGAGCCTCTCATAATGTCTCATTATTTGGTTACATCCCTCCCCCTCTCTCTCTCTCTTCTCTCTCTTTCTTTCTCTCTCTCTCTTCTGTCTTAGATTAGCAGCAGTTTGAAAAAAGTTTTTCAATCACAAAATTGGTTACTAGATTCATCTGTGACTTTTAAAACAGGAGTAGATCCCTTTCCATATGATGCTGTATTTGACAATGTAAGTAATTACTTAATTTGTAGTGCATGCTGTCAATTAAGCAATCTATTAATTAATGTAATAATAATTATCTTCTTGCCTTAGATAATCACAGGAAAGTATAGGATTATTTACATCAATACATATGATATATATGCTGTCAACATTTTGTGTGAAGTGAGTATCGTATACAGTATGGATGAATGGATGATGCAAGCTGACACTCTTGATTACAATAATGGAAACAATTTTGTTTTAATCACCATAAATGCACAGATCATTGCAAAACTATTCACTCCAGTGGATAACTCAATATATAGAATTTAATGTACTCAATTACTGATATAATCTTGTTTTCTATTTGCTATACTCTAGGCATACCACAGAAATATGTATGCTCCTACCTATGCCTGGATATTACTAATGTTTTATAATGTAGGCTGGTGGAATAATACAGGTAATTCATCCTGTACACCAGAGATCATGATGGCAGTTCTTAATGGTACACTTGGCACTATACCCAATGGGATATTTTTTACAGAAGATAACTCAAGGAAAGTTATTTCTGGGCTGGTAAGACCATAAAATAAAAAAGAATTATTAATGATACATGCTCTTATATTAATAATTTGCATTGAAATTGCACAGTTCATGTATTTCAGCAATTGATATCTCAAAAAAGGGTATGTGTGTGATATAAATTTTATAATAACAGCTCTTATACTTTCGACCAGGATTTATGAAATTTATTTCGTTAACTAATGATACATTACACAGAATGCTTACACAAATATTGATCAGTATATCAGCAATAAAATATTGTGGTGCTTAATATTTCTTTGTATCCGATCATGTCTCATAAATGATGCAAATGACCATAGATCAGTTAAATTACTAATCCATTTATACTGTGATTAGTCAAACACAATCAATTTAGTGTACATGGCACTGTTAAAATGAATGGTTACAGTGATAGCCCAGCATCATATTTTGTCTAAGAATAGTCCAATGATCACACTTCTAACAATTAGTGACATGAACAGTTAATTTCATATTGTGTAACAGCATATGATTTTTGCTACATTGCAACCTGTATAACAATATATATTGTCTAAATTAACCCATCAAATTTTTCAGTGATACTCTATAAAATTATTGTTGGAGTATTTTTGTTTTGATGATAGTATTGCCATAGAGTACTCTGTTGTTATTGGTCTCTTTAATATAAATTAGAATTGGTAATGGTTATACTTTTGGTAACATATTTATGTGACAGCTAATATAGTCTGCAACAAAAGTGTAAATTGAGTCTTGTAGAATTGTCACATAGGCAATTCATTGATAAATTAAGATTAAGGTTTGTGCATACATAGTTCTAGTGAAACATTTGACTCTTTTTTGCTGTTGATAGAGCTTGACTCATAAGCTCTGAGATGTTATCATTTCTTTATAATTTCTTTGGTGGCTTACTAGCTTTGCTCTGTCATTGTGTGATAAGCTCTAATTACATACATGCCCTTTTAGAGAAATCATTTGTTTTATAGATACTCCAAATATGAAATTCCATACTAAATAATAACCCAAAATAGCATATGTGATCTGTTTGCAAAAGGGGACCACTTCTGTCAAAACATTTGTGACCTGATTTGTGAAAAAAACCAACTGACAAAACATATCAAAAACAGTTTTGTGTACATACAGTTGCTATTTATGCATAACTATTCTATATGTATGCAAAACTGTTTTTTGATATGTTTTAATAGTGTTTTTTTTTCACAAATCAGGACATGAATATTTTGAAAGAAGTTTCCCCTTATTGCAAATCAGGTCACATATGTTAATGCTGTTAATACTTTCATTTTCAATAGAGGGATGCATTTACATAATTGACTGTGAATTGGCAGTGATGTAGGTCTGGCTTGATAAGCTCTAGTATATTACCCAATATCTTCTACTATTCTATTATATAAAAAGGATACCACTTTAATTAATAGAGCTCATTATAGTGAGATAGCAGTCCTTATTTCAAGAATACATGTACATTGGTACTAATAAGTATTGATTATTTCTACATGCATGCTAGTTATGTCCCTGATAAAAGGCAGAGACACCAAGCACTGTACTCTTAAAGTTCTTTAATCAACATTTCATTCTCTTTGGTTATCAAAAATGTTTAATTACTGCCAGTAACATTATCATTAATGATATCTCTTTCTCTATAGACAAAACAGCAGTTTTTAAGGAACTTAAATGCTTTACTTGAAGAGCCACGATACAAATCTCAAAATTTAAGTAGATCCTTTGCTTCAGGTTTGGTCCATGATGGAATATGGTCAATAGCTATTGGACTGGACAATGCCATGAAACGGATAGCCATGAGAAATGACAGTGGATGTGAGGGATTACCAGGAGATTTGGTTCCTTTAGAAAAGTTTGATTATACTAATGAAAGAGTGGGCTGTATTCTGAGACAAGGTTTTGCTGAAGTTAATTTTTTTGGACTTACTGTGAGTTGCTATGTTTTCTCTTATATATTAAACAATGAGTAGATTTTCAAAGTATGTATTTGTTGTAAAATCTTTCCTACTTTGTTATATAAATTATAGTCTTAAGAGTTTATATGTAATGTTCTGTGGTTACATTTGGTATTAAAACACACACTAATTTTTGATATTAGGGTCCTGTTTATTTTAATGCAAATGGAAGTCGTCCTGACAATATTCGTGAAGTCAAACAATATAGAATATCTGGTGGTAAGCATATAACAAGAACTAGTAAAATGTTGAATTCATTCTCTTGTAGATACAGTCAATCCATATACAATAGCTTTTATAGCCATTAAAGGCACTAAAAAGAGTATTTTCACTTTCAAAATGGGTGAATCTAATGCACGGATTTGGAAAGGTAGAAAGTATCATTGGTGTCAGATGGATGGTATGATACTCAAATATTTAATACTTTGTGTTTAAATATCTGGTATTGAAATACTGGCTTTGGTATAAAAAATTAAAGAAGTACATAAAATAACACTCATGATGAAATTGATGTACATTGGTTGTCATACAGTATTTATATTATACAAGTACATTTGATTAATGTACTTTTCTTGTATAGAATTGATCTCTAGTATATTAACTATTATGTAAAGGTTTTCAAAATATGCTCTGCTATCATCTTAACCTTGCTATTGTACTTTTGACATTTATATATACTTGTATTGTTTATTATTAAGGAAACTCCAATTAGTCAGGATCCCTCAAAATATGTCCATGTATAATAACAGTTTATACTGTTTGTACATTTGGCAATGTCTTCTCTACATTGATCAATTTTAAAAAAAAGTGTTTATTACAAGCAGTGGAAAACATGATGCAGTGAAGAGAATATATATATTACTTTTTAAAGAAAGGAAACATTGAATGTCTTGAAATTTAACTTTGATTTAAACAATTTTAGGATGACTTTTAATAGTTATCAATATGTTATCGTCTATGCCTATATCTCATCATGTTAAAATAGCACATAAATACAACTGTCTCCTTGCTATCATGTTGATTTAATAGAGTGAGATTCCATCATTAATTTCCTTCATTTATATATACTTGTATTGTTTATTATTAAGGAAACACCAATTAGTCAGGATCATTCATAATATGTCCAGATATAAATAATAAGAGTTTATACGCATATATCTAACATACTATACTATATAACCTACACATTATTACTATTATTATGTTATTAGATGGTGCTCCTCCTTATGATGGCTATAAAATGGACACTATACACAAAAATAATCTATTTTTAATTGTAATTTATGATATTGCAGCATTTGTTGGTCTCATCTTTGTAGCAGTATGTCTTGTGTTTAATATTGTCTTCAGAAATAAAAAGTCAGTAACTGAATATTGTATACCTTAGCTTGATTCTCCCTCCCTTCTTCTAATAGAGTTGTCAAACTTTCCAGTCCTAATTTGAATTATCTCATAATTGTAGGGGCTGCTCTCATGTACATATGTGTCTATTTCTATGTACACTCCTCATCAGTAATGAATGTACAGACTGCTTTCTGTAATGTAAGATTATCACATAATGATCATTAATCCTCACTTCTAGATTTGTTCTATAATAAATTATTGTGTTGCTTTACCTTCAAATTAATGATCCATTCTTAATTTTCACATAGATCCGATTGTGGTTGTTCTTTTTGGGATACTCTGTCTGTTTTGGTGTTATTCTTTCTAAAACATGGAGAGTCTATTATATTTTTTCTAATCCAACACCTAAGAAGATGGTTAATTACTTAGTTATAAAATAGCATCTCAGACGTTTCTCTCTCTCTCTCTCTCACACACACACACACACACACACACACACGCACGCACACACACACACACACACAGGCACTAAAAGATTGGGTTTTGTTTGTCCAAGTGTTAGTTATAGTATCTATTGATTTGATTATTATTGCAATTGGATCTGCCATTCCTCAGTCACGACTGATAGCTACCAGAATAAGAGATACTCAACATCCAGAAGCTACAACGGTAAACTAAATTTTAGCAGTCCTCAAAAAATGCTAAAGTTGTGCCTGTCATGGAATAAAAAAATTAGCACATTAATTTGTTTAACTTTTAGTTGTATAAAGTAAGAAAACATTGGAATATAACAGGAAACAGTAGGAATCATTTGAACATAATTTTTAATTTTTCATATTTATAAAATGTGCATTCATTTAGCTGTCATGGTCTAATATACTGAATTTTTTTGTCTACTTTGATATTGATCTATATCTAGGATGAAGGTACATTTGAGAAAAATAACATCTATGTGTGTGCTCAGAGTGGATCACAAATTTGGCTAGCAGTCTCTTTTACATACAAAGCATTATTACAATTAGTAGCAATATTTATGGCATTTCATATTCGTCATGTTAAAGTTAAAGCTCTCAATGACTCAAAGGAAATAGCTGTCATTATCTACATCAACAGTATTATACTTGCATTGTTAGCAGTGACACAGTTTGCTCTTGAAACTTATCATGATGCATATGCTGCCATGTTTGGACTAGCTCTACTGGTAGATGCAACTCTGTTCTTAGGACTCATATTCATTCCAATGGTAAAAGTTATTTCCATTCCATCTTCAATTTAATACAATTTTAAAGCAAAATTTTAATTAAAGAGTTTACTTCTTAATCTTTCTTAATCTTCTTATTAATTTGTAATCTCAGCTTTTCTTCTTAATTTAATAGATACTATAAACTAATCCATTCCATTTATTTCTGATTTTTATTTCTACAGATGGTTACTTTATATCGTGATCCAACTGGAGAGAATGTCCTTAGTCATAACTTACCTTCTTCTTATCCAACAAATACCACTAACGAGTCATCTGAGGAGACTATCAGTGGTCTACGAGCTAGAATAAAAGAACTCGAGTCTATTATCTCCTCTAAAGAGGTTAGTATATGAAAAGTCATTACAATATATCATAAACTAAGAGCTGTTTATTTGTACATATATATAAATGTTGTGCACGTATTATACTATAATGATCTTATCATCTCAAATATATAGCTGGAGTCTGCACCTTCATTTGAAAAAGAAGTTTGAAATAAGAATAAAAGACTGATGTAATAATTATTTGTTGTATATATGTCTTTCTCATATAATATATATATCAGTTATGTGTTTAGTAAATTTGTAATTATTATGTAACATGTGACTTCATAGATTGCAATTCATGAGACCAAGAAGAAAATGTAGGGTTTAGTTTATTTGGTTATGTTTAATTAGATTTTTTATGGCACCATCAATAATAATAATAATAATAATAATAATAATAATAATAATAATAATAATAATAATATGAATATAACAATAATATGAATAGGCATATAGATACAGTTAAGCAAACAATCAGCTAATTAAATAAATTATAAATGTTATAATGTCAAAGCATTACAGATACTTAGTATCTAATAGTTAATAAGCTTAATTAGAGAGGTAGTAATTACTTAATCTCTATACTAACCTTTGCAGTCATTGATATAACCCTGTAGATGATCTTGTTTGGTATACTTGAATAACTCAGTAACAGAAACATAAAAGTGATTTTCAGTCATAATTGTCATGGGGCACAAATAATGTTGACATGTATGTTGTTGCTATGACAATGTTTTTTATGGTGATTGTTACCATGGTAGTTGTTGCTACATTCTCCTGTAGATAAAGTCAATCTAGATACAATAGCTTCTGTAAATCCATTGGCACTAAAAAGAGTATTTTCACTTTCAAAATGGGTGAATCTAATGCACGGATTTGGAAAGGTAGAAATTAATACCATTGCTGTCAGATGGATGATTTAATACTCAAATACTTGATACTTTGAGTCTCAATATCTGATGTTGAAATACTGGTTTGGTATAGAACATTAAAGAAGTACAAATAACAGCCCGTAAAATAACACTTATAATGAAATTGATGTGCATTGGTTGTCATACAGTATTTATATTTATACAAGTACATTTGATTAGCGTACTTTTCTTGTATAGAATTGATCTCTAATGTATTAGTGTATTAACTATTATGTGCAGGTTTTCAAAGTATACTATGCTATCATCTTAACCTTGTTATTTTACTTTTGGCATTGTCTTCTCTATGTTGATCAATTTTTTAAATGTTTTATTACAAGCACCAGATTCATGGAAACCAAGATGCAGTGAAGAGAGTGTAGAAATGACTTTGTAAAAATAGCAATTATTGATGTCTTGAAATTTTGGATGTAAACAAATATAGAATGTTTTGTAAGGTTGTATTTTTGTTGTATATAAGAACAGTTCATATATACTCGTAATACACTATATAACTTACATATTATTATTATCATTATTATATCACTAGATGGTACTCCTCCTTATGATGGCTATAAAATGGACACTATACATCAAAATTATCATTCTTTGATTATAATTTATGATATTGCAATATTTGTTGCTCTCATCTTTGTAGCAGTATGTCTTGTGTTTAATATTGTCTTTAGAAATAAAAAGTCAGTAACTAGATATTCTATGTCTTAGCTTGATTCTCCCTCCCTTCTTCTAATAGAGTTGTCAAACTTTCCAGTCCTAATTTGAATTATCTCATAATTGTAGGGGCTGCTCTCATGTACATATGTGTCTATTTCTATGTACACTCCTCAACAGTAATGGATGCACAAACTTTTTTCTGTAATGCAAGATCATCACATAATGTCATTCTTTCTAAAACATGGAGAGTCTATTATATCTTCTCTAATCCAATATCTAAGAAGAAAGTTAATTACTTAGTTATAAAATAGCATCTCAGTCATTTCTCTCTCTCTCTCTCTCTCTCTCTCTATCTCTCTCTCTTTCTCACACACACACACACACTACAGGCACTAAAATGGGTTTTGTTTGTCCAAGCGTTAGTTATAGTATCTATTGATTTGATTATTATTGCATATCACAAAGTCTATGCTCTCCACTAAAGAGATTAGCATATGAAAAGTCATTACAATATATCATACACTAAGAACTGTTTATTTGTACATATATAAATGCTCTGTATTATATTATAATGATCTTATCATCTCAAATATATAGCTGGAGTCTGCACTTTCATTAATTTATATTTACTGAAGTAGATACATTAATTATTAATGTTTCACACAATGAAACAGTAACTAACAACAATCTCTTTATAAGTGATTATTGACAACAAATAAAATTCCACTTTTAACTTAATGTTGATGTAACTGGAAAAGAACAAGGAAATGTAACTGTTTACGTAGTGCTCCAGCCACATCTTCAATGAAACTCCAGAGAGCAGAACAGACAAATAAGAAAATAAGATAGCATTTTTCGTGGTGTGTAGATAGTTACAGTCCATCGAAATAAAGTGGAGAGGAATTTTATCTTCGTTACTACTGTGAGTACCAGCAGAGAGATGGAGCAGAGAGCAGAGCAGACAAATATAAAAACAAGATAGCATTTTCGTGGTGCGTAGATAGTTACAGTCCATCGAAATGGTCGAAATAGTCTCACAAGCTAGACCCACCCCTTGTACTGAGCCGTCTTCGTTATAGGGGTTGGGTCTGGCTTGCGAGACCCAACCCTTATAACGAAGACGGCATAAGACAAGGGCTGGGTCTAGCTTGTGAGACTATTTCGACCATTTCGATGGACTGTAACTATCTACACACCACGAAAATGCTATCTTGTTTTTATATTTGTCTGCTCTGCTCTCTGCTCCATCTCTCTGCTGGTACTCACAGTAGTAACGAAGATAAAATTCCTCTCCACTTTGCATATATTACCACAAAGACTGGAGGCTTCGTTGTTAGTGGAGGTATACCAATTGTTGATTGGTCATTGGAGCTGATCAACGAAAGAGACGACATTTTACAGAATTATACACTAAATTATACGGATATATTGGATTCTAAAGTGAGTCTAAAGCAACAATACATTTATAGAATAATTTAAGTGTAAGTATTGTTTGGCATTGAAAATTATTATTTATATATATATAGTTGGTATTGGCTTTCAAATTATTATTAATATTCTATTGGTTTTTAATAGTTTTGGTTTCTTGTTTATATTTAGAAATAGTATTAGCATCGATATGTCAGCACATGTCAATGTATGATTGTGAACATACATACATATACTGAAATAAACTTGAACAACATGTTTTCATTCCATATATATAATTTTAATACCATTAATATCATGTATGGTTGGAGTACAGAGGATTTTCACACTAAAAGGATGTAACAGTTATACTAATTGGCTACTTAAGAGTTTTATATGGATTTGTGAATTCTTTCCTGCTCTGATGTTTATATACATTGAATCCTTAGATCCTCTTTCATTTTCCTAAAGTAATTTTTATTAACATTTTTTAAATACTTTAATTACTAATTCAATAGTGAGGTAGTCTTCATTCTTAAGGTGAACAGATAGAGTGTGTACATTGCTAACTCAATTATATGATGTAATCTCTTTTTTACAGTGTGATCATACTGCATCTTTAGATGCTTTCTTTGATCTATTTTGGCAAAGTAACACAACTTATGTGGCATTACTAGGATGTGGTTGCTCACCAGCAACTATCCCCGTTGCAGAAACCAGCCATTACTGGAATATACCACAAGTAAAATCTGACTTCATGTGTATACTCAATAATCTCTCTCTCTCTTATTCAGCTTTCCTTTTCTTCAGCTGCAAATGTTCTGACTGATCGTCATCGATTCAGAAACTTTTTTCGAGTACTTCCCTCTCTTTCTTTTCTTCCATTATCTATAGCTCAATTAATGAGACAATTTGGGTGGAGAAAGATGACTGTTATTACTCAGGAGGAGACTCTGTTTCAAGCAGTGAGTATTGATTTCATATCAGTTTTTTAGCTTCATATCAATTGCTTTACTAATTTGCAATTAGACACTGGTACATACTGACTTATTATCAAAGCATGTAAAAATATTGAGCCTGTCATAATGTTTCATTATTTGGGTTACATTCCTTAAGCTTCTCTCTCTCTCTCACTCTCATCTCTCTCTCTCTCTCTCTCTCTCTCTCTCTCTCTCTCTCTCTCTCTCTCTCTCTCTCTCTCTCTCTCTCTCTCTCTCTCTCTCTCTCTCTCTCTCTCTCTCTCTCTTTCTCTCCTTTCCATCTTAGATTAGCAGTGGTTTCAAATTAGTTTTTCAATCACAAAATTGGTTACTAGATTCATCTGTGACTTTTAAGACAGGAGTAGATCCCTTTCCATATGATGCTGTATTTGACAATGTAAGTAATTATTTAATTGGTAGTGCATGCTGTCAATTAAGCAATCTTATTTATTTGTAATTATTAATTAATGTAATAATATTTATTTTCTTGCCTTAGATAAACACAGGAAAGTATAGGATTATTTACATCAATACATATGATATATATGCTGTCAACATTTTGTGTGAAGTGAGTATCGTATACAGTATGGATGAATGGATGATGCAAGCTGACACTCTTGACTACAATAATGGAAACAATTTTGTTTTAATCACCACAAATGCACAGATCATTGCAAAATTATTCACTCCAGTGGATAATTCAATATATAGCATTTAATGTACTCAATTACTGATATAATCTTATTTTCTATTTGCTATACTCTAGGCATACCACAGAAATATGTATGCTCCTACCTATGTCTGGATATTACAAATGTTTTATAATGTAGGCTGGTGGAATAATACAGGTAATTCATCCTGTACACCAGAGATCATGATGGCAGTTCTTAATGGTACACTTGGCACTATACCCAATGGGATATTTTTTACAGAAGATAACTCAAGGAAAACTATCTCTGGGCTGGTAAGAAATTTTCAGAGTATTTGGCTTTGATTATTAGAGTTAGAGTATTAATTTCTCATTAAAAATAATTATTATACATACATGTAAGCTGTTGAGCTAGTTTTATAGTGTCAAAATGGATTGGTTATTGCAACCAATTCATGATTACGTGAGTTGCATAAAATAAAATAAAAATATTAATGATACATGCTCTTATGTTACTAATTTGCATTGAAATTGCACAGTTCATGTATTTCAGCAATTGATTTCTCAAAAAAGGGTATGTGTATGGTATAAATTCCATAATAACAACTCTTATACTTTCGACCAGGATTTATGAAATTTATTTCGTTAACTAATGATACATTACACAGAATGCTTACACAAATATTGATCAGTATATCAGCAATAAAATATTGTATTGCTTACTATTTCTCTGTATCTGATCATGTCTCATAAATGATGCAAATGACCATAGATCAGTTAAATTAATAATCCATTTATACAGTGATTAGTCAAACACAATCAATTTAGTATACATGGCACTGTTAAAATGAATGGTTACACTGATAGCCCAGCATCATATTTTGTCTAGGAATAATCAAACGATCACACTTCTAACAATTAGTGACACGAACAGTTAATTCCATAGTGCATAAAAATATATGATTTTTGCTACATTGCAAACTATACAACAATATATATTGTCTAAATTAATTATAACCCATCAAATTTTTCAGTGTTACTCTATAAAATTATTGTTGGAGTATTTTTTATTTTGATGATAGTATTGCCAGAGGTACTCTGTTGTTGTTGGTCTCTGTAATATAAATTAGAATTGGTAATTGCTATACTTTTTGGTAACATATTTTTGTGACAGCTAATATAGTCTGCATCAAAAGTGTAAACTGAATCTTGTAGAATTGTCATATTTAATAGGTAATCCATTGATAAATTAAGATTAAGGTTTGTGCATACAGAGTTCTAGTGAAACATTTGACTCTTTTTTGCTGTTGATAGAGCATTTGCTTGACTCATAAACTCTGAGATGTTATCATTTCTTTATAATTTCTTTGGTGGCTTATTAGCTTTGCTCTGTCATTGTGTGATAAGCTCTAATTACATACATGCTCTTTTAGGGAAATCATTTGTTTTATGGATACTCCAAATATGAAATTCCATATTAGATAGTAACTCAAATTAGCATATGTTAATGCTGTTAATACTTTCATTTTCAATAGGGATGCATGTACATAATTGACTATGAATTGGCAGTGATGTAGGTCTGGCTTGATAAGCTCTAGTATATTAGCCAATATCTTCTACTATGCTATTATATAAAAGGATACCACTTTAATTAATAGAGCCCATTATAGTGAGATAGCAGTCCTTATTTCAAGAATACATGTACATTGGTACTAATAAGTATTGATTATTTCTACATGCATGCTAGTTATGTCTCTGATAAAAGGCAGAGACACCAGGCAATGTACTCTTAAAGTTCTTTAATCAACATTTCATTCTCTTTGGTTATCAAAAATTATCAAAAATGTTTAATTACTGCCAGTAACATTATCATTGATGATATCTTTTTCTCTATAGACAGAACAGCAGTTTTTAAGGAACTATACTGCTTTACTTGAAGAGCCACGATACAAATCTCAAAATTTAAGTAGATCCTTTGCTTCAGGTTTGGTCCATGATGGAATATGGTCAATAGCTATTGGACTGGACAATGCCATGAAACGGATAGCCATGAGAAATGACAGTGGATGTGAGGGATTACCAGGAGATTTGGTTCCTTTAGAAAAGTTTGATTATACTAATGAAAGAGTAGGGTGTATTCTGAGACAAGGTTTTGCTGAAGTTAATTTTTTTGGACTTACTGTGAGTTGCTATGTTTTCTTGTATATTAATCAAATGTATAGATTTTCAAAGTATGCATTTATTGTAAAATCATTCCTACTTTGTTATAATAATTATAGTCTTTACAGTTTATATGTCATATTCTGTTGTTACATTTGGTATTACAACATGTACTAATCTTTCATATTAGGGTCCTGTTTATTTTAATGCAAATGGAAGTCGTCCTGACAACATTCATGGTGTCAAACAATATAGAATATCTGGTGGTAAGCATATAACAAGAACTAGTAAAATGTTGAATTCATTCTCCTGTAGATACAGTCAATCCAGATACAATAGCTTTTGTAACCATTAAAGGCCCTAAAAAGAGTATTTTTACTTTCAAAATGGGTGAATCTAATGCACGGGTTTGGAAAGGTAGAAAGTAAATATCATTGGTGTCAGATGGATGATATGATACTCAAATACTTAATACTTTGTGTCTGAATATCTGGTATTGAAATATCAGTTTTGGTATAAACTATTAAAGAAGTATAAATAATAGCCCATAAAACAGCACTCGTGATGAAATTGATGTACATTGGTGGTCATATGGTATTTATATTTATACAAGTACATTGATTAATATACTTTTCTTGTATAGAATAGATCTGTAGTGTATTAACTACTATATACAGGTTTCAAAATATGCTATGCTATCATCTTAACCTTGCTATTGTACTTTGGACATTTATATATTCTTGTATTGTTTATTTTTAAGGAAACACCAATTAGTCAGGATCCCTCAAAATATGTCCATATATAAATACAGTTTATACACATATATCTAACATACTATACTATATAACCACATATTATTACTATTATTATTTCATTAGATGGTGCTCCTCCTTATGATGGCTATAAAATAGACACTATACACCAAAATAATCTATATTTAATTGTAATTTATGATATTGTAGCATTTGTTGGTCTCATATTTGTAGCAGTGTGTCTTGTGTTTAATATTATCTTCAGAAACAAAAAGTCAGTTATTGGATCTGGTATATGTTAGTTTGATACTTTCTTCCTCTCTCTCTGTCTCTCTCTCTCTCTCTCTCTCTCTCTCTCTCTCTCTCTCTCTCTCTCTCTCTCTCTCTCTCTCTCTCTCTCTCTCTCTCTCTCTCTCTCTCTCTCTCTCTCTCTCTCTCTCTCTCTCTCTCTCTCTCTCTCTCTCTCTCTCTCTCTCTCTCTCTCTCTCTCTCTCTCTCTCTCTCTCTCTCTCCCTCTCTCCCTCTCTCCCTCCTTCCCTCCTGCCCTTCCTTCCTTTGTATAGAGTTGTCAAACTTTCCAGTCCTAATTTGAATTACCTCATAATTGTAGGGGCTGCTCTCATGTACATATGTGTCTATTTCTATGTACACTCCTCAACAGTAATGGATGTACAGACTGCTTTCTGTAATGTAAGATCATCACACAATGATCATTAATCCTCATTTGTTCTATAATAAAGTATTGTGTTGCTTTACCTTCAAATTAATGATCCATTCTTAATTTCCACATAGATCCGATTCTGGTTGTTCTTTTTGGGATACTCTGTCTGTTTTGCTATCATTCTTTCCAAAACATGGAGAGTCTATTATATCTTTTCCAATCCAAAACCTAAGAAAATGGTTAATTACCTAGTTACAAAATAGTGTCTCAGTCCTTTCTCTCTCTCTCTCTCTCTCTCTCTCTCTCTCTCTCTCTCTCTCTCTCTCTCTCTCTCTCACACACACACACACACATACACACACACAATATAGGCACTGAAAGATTGGGTTTTGTTTGTCCAAGTGTTAGTTATAGTATCTATTGATTTGATTATTATTGCCATTGGATCTGCCATTCCTCAGTCACGACTGATAGCTACCAGAATAAGAGATACTCTGCATCCAGAAGCTACAACGGTAAACTAAATTTTATATAGTAGTCCTCAAAAACGCTAATAATGGTTGTATCATGTAAGAATAAAGTTTTTTGGAAAAGAGTCTCTCAAATTTATATAACAAATTTATAAGCTGACAAATTTCCTTATATTAATACTAGATAGTCAGTCAATTAGCACATTAATTTGTTTAACTTTTAGTTGTATAAAGTAAGAAAACATTGGAATATAACAGGTAATAGTAGGAATCATTTGAACATGATTTTTAATTTTTTCTTATTTATAATTTTATAATGTGTGCATTCATTTAGCTGTCATGGTCTAATATACTGAATTTTATTTTGGCTACTTTGATATTGATCTATATCTAGGATGAAGGTATTTTTGAGGAAAATTACATCTATGTGTGTGCTCAGAGTGGATCACAAATTTGGCTAGCAGTCTCCTTTACATACAAAGCATTATTACAACTAGTAGCAATATTTATGGCATTTCATATTCGTCGTGTTAAAGTTAAAGCTCTCAATGACTCAAAGGAAATAGCTGTCATTATCTACATCAACAGTATTATACTTGCATTGTTAGCAGTGACACAGTTTGCTCTTGAAACTTACCATGATGCATATGCTGCCATGTTTGGACTAGCTCTACTGGTAGATGCAACTCTGTTCCTAGGACTCATATTCATTCCAATGGTAAGAGTTATTTCCATTCTGTCTTTAATTTAATACAATTTTAAAGCAAAATTTTAATTAAAGAGATTACTTCTTAATCTTCTTATAATCAGCTTTTTTTCAAAAATCTATTGAGACTATAAGCTAATCCATTCTGTTTCTTTCTGATTTTTATTTCTACAGATGGTTAGTTTATATCATGATCCAACTGGAGAGAATATCCTTAGTCATAACTTACCTTCTTCTTATCCAACAAATACCACTAACGAGTCATCTGAGGAGACTATCAGTGGTCTACGAGCTAGAATAAAAGAACTGGAGTCTATTCTCTCCTATAAAGAGGTTAGTATGTGAAAAATCATTACAATATATCATACACTAAGAATTGTTTATTAATACATAATTATATAAATGCTGTGTATTATACTATAATGATCTTATCATCTCAAATATATAGCTGGAGCCTGCAACTGAATTTGAAAAAGAAGTTTGAAATAAGAATAAAGACTGATGTAATAATTATTTGTTGGATATATGTCTTTCTCATTAATATATATATATCAGTTATGTATTTAGTAATTTTGTAATTATTACATATGACTTCATAGATTGAACAAACAATGTAATTTGTGAGACCAACAAGAAATGTAGGGTTTAGTAACACAAAGATAAAAGTGATTTTCACAGTCATAATTGTCATGGGGCACAAATAATGTTGACATGTATGTTGTTGCTATGACAATGTTTTTTATGGTGTTTGTTACCATGGTAGTTGTTGCTATGGTGATACATATCATGAATAGTTGTGCATGTAAAGCAACTATATGCATACAAAACTTTTTTCACATTTTAACAATTGTACTTTTTTATAAATCCCATCACAATAAATCCTCATCTGTGACTATGGCAGCTAAATTAATGCTATTTAATTTAGTAAAATTTTTAGTGATTTACAGAAATTTCATAAATTGCAAGAAAAGTAATGTTAATATTTTTCATATAAAATCTAAGTTTTCAAAATGTTTATATTGAAAGCAAAAGTTCATAAAGTCATGAATTTTTAATAATCTGTTGCCATTTTGCTATTAATAGCCAACAATAACCACGTTCGTCACTTCCTATCACATGACAATCACAACATCCTGACAACTCTGACGTTTTCGCTATGGGGCGGGGCGGCTTTGGACGAGACTCTATAAAAAGGCGTTTTGTATATACACAGCTACTGTGACAATGCTATCGTATCTTGTTATTTGCCTGCTCTGCTCCCTGCTCCATCTCTCTGTTGGTACTAACAGCAGTGATGAAGACAAAATTCCTCTACACTTTGCATATATTACCACAAAGACTGGAGGCTTTGTTGCTAGTGGAGGTATACCAATTGTTGATTGGTCATTGGAGCTGATCAACGAAAGAGACGACATTTTGCAGAATTATACACTAAGTTATACGCCAGATGTACTAGATTCGAAAGTAAATACAAAATAGGAATTTATGGAGCAATTTCTGTGTTTGTATGTGGTTATATATATATATATATATACATTGCTAACTTAACTCTGCATATAATAAAATATAATACAATCTGTTTCTTACAGTGTGATCATACTGCATCTTTAGATGCTTTCTTTGATCTATTTTGGCAAAGTAACACAACTTATGTGGCATTACTAGGATGTGGTTGTTCACAAGCCACTATCCCTGTGGCAGAAACCAGCCATTACTGGAATATACCACAGGTATAGAATACTTTGAATGTATACTCATTAAAATATGGCCACTTTCTTTCTACCTCTCAGATTGCTTTTGCAGCAGCTGCTAATGTTCTAAATGATCGTAAACGATTCAGAAGCTTTTTTAGAGTACTTCCTTCTTATTATTATATTCCAGTATCATATTCCCAATTACTGAAACAATTTGGGTGGAGAAAGATGGCTATCATCACTCAGGAGGAGCAGCTATTTCAAGCAGTAAGTCAGTTACATGTTAAATGAGACATTTGTTCTGAAGTTACCTTTTTGGAAACTGTAGTCCAAATGTGTCATAATGTTGAAGCATTTTATATTATAGTAATTCAATGTAAAAAATGATTGACATATATACAGTTATACAAATGGCATGATATAAAAAGAAAGTAACAATAATAAGTTTTGATTACAAATGGATTTGACTATTTACAAAATGTTTTTAAAAAAACATTACTAGTTCTAACATTTTGTAAACAATTTGCATTATACAAACTGTATAACTATAATATATTGGTTAAACCAATCACTTTCTACAGTGAATTTTTATGATGCATATTCCCTCACTCTCATAGTATTATTTTTCTCTGTTACTCTCAATCTTAGATTACCAATGCTCTCAAATTCGTTTTTCAATCAGAGAATTGGTTACTAGATTCATCTGTGACTTTTAAAACAAGAGTATATCCCTTTCCATATGATTCAATATTTGAAAAAGTACATAATTATTTAATTACTATCAACTAAGCAAGCTCATTTATTTGACAATGTATCATTATTTTGCCTTAGATAATCACAGGAAAGTATAGGATTATTTACATCAATACATATGAAGCATATGCTGCCTACATTTTGTGTGAAGTGAGTAATAAAATACATCATAATGACATTACTATAATTAATGAGAGATGCCTATTAAGTACTAGGTACTGAGCAAAAAAAGCAATTCCAATGTATACTACACAGTGGATGGATGGATTGATAGATATTGAAATTAAGATATAATGGACATTCTTGACTATAGAAATAGAACACATGAAACAGATCACTATATCTGTTTACTATAAATGTATGTATTATCACAACACTACTCATTCCATGGACACATTATAAAATTCAATTAAAATAAAAAAGAAATTTCAATATTATACTACACCGTAGATGGATGGATAGATATTGAAATTAAGATACAATGGACACTTTTGACTATTGAAATGGGAACAATGTTTGCGTTAGCCATCACTATAATCTGTGTACTATAAATGTATGTAGTATTACTAACACTACTCATTCCTTGGCCATAAAGACTTAACTCAAAACATTTACAAAACTCAATTACAAATATTAACACATTTTGTTTTTGCTACTATAGGCTTACCACAGAAATATGTATGCTCCTACCTATGTCTGGATATTACCATTGTGGTTTAGTGAAGGCTGGTGGAATAATACAGTTAACTTATCCTGTACAACAGAGAACATGATGACAGTTGTTAATGGTACTTTAGGTACTGTACCCAATGGATTCTTTGTTATGGATAACAAAACAAAAAAAGCTGTCTCAGGGCTGGTAAGAAATATTTAGTTATATGATTAGAGTTAGTAATAGTCTCTTATTAAAGCGCAGTGTTCTGAGTTGGGATTTTAGATGAACCCTTGTATAAGAACATGAACAATGAGAACTGCTGTAGATTTGCCTTAGGATGCTCTCTTGTTGTTCTTTGTAACATATATGAAAATTGATAATTTTTTTGGTAGCATATTTATATGACAACTCATACAAACTGAAACTCAAGTGCAAACTGAATGTAGAATTGTCATTGTTGTTAGACAATGTATTTAAATGTAAAGAATTGAGTACCAAGAGTTTTGGTGAAACAAGTGATAGATTATTTTGGCTATAAGTAAACCTTTGCTTGACTCATAAGTTCTGATTTACATGAAATAACAATTATAAGTCTAGTTAGATTTTATTAGTATTGGTTGATTACCATTCCATACAATTGCTTCATAGCTGTGTTATTGTGTCATGACTATCACTACATACATGCCCTTTTAGAGAAGTAATATTGTTTAAATATAACTACTATGTAGTTTCATAATGATTGGTAATCAAAACAACAAAAGTTGTTTATATACTAAATTTCAACTTTTTGTAACTTCCCCTCCACCAATTCATTACTCAAACATTCTTCTGTCTCCTCCTCCATCATCTCTCCACTCCAACCTTGAAGCATCGACTCCCTTCCTTGATCTAAAAGGATATCACTTTAATTAATACAACTCATTGTGTCCACTGAGATATGAGTTATTCAGTAATATATGCATGTTTGGTACTCATGGGTATAGATTATTTCTGTATGTTAGCAAACTACTTGTCCCTGTTAAATGAGAGGGAAACCAGGCACTGTATTCTTCAATTAACATCTCTTTTCCTTTAGTCATATCTCACTACAAGTAACATTACTTTTTTTCATGTAGACATCACAGCAGTTTTTAGACAACTATACTGCTCTGCTTGAAGAGCCACGATACAAATCTCAAAACCTAAGTAAGAATAATGCTATAGGATTGGTCCACGAGGGAATATGGTCATTAGCTATTGGACTTGATAATGCAGTGAAACGGATAGCTGTGGGAAATGACAGTGGATGTGAGGGATTACCAGGAGATTTGGTACCTTTAGAGGAGTTTGATTATACTAATGAAAGAGTGGGCTGTATTCTGAGACAAGGTTTTGCTGAAGTTAATTTTCCTGGAATTACTGTGAGTTGCTCTGTTTTCTCTTATATATTAAACATGAAATAGATTTTCAAAGTATATATTTATTGTAAAACCATTCCTAGTGTGTTGTAATAGTTATATGTCATGTTCTGACACATATAAATCTTTAATTGTAAAGGGTCCTGTTTATTTTAATGCAAATGGAGGTCGACCTGACAATATTCATGATCTCAAACAGTATAGAATATCTGGTGGTAAGCATATAACAAGAACTAGTAAAATGTTGAATTCATTCTCCTGTAGACACAGTCAATCCAGATACAATAGCTTATGTAACCATTGGCACTAAAAGGAGTATTTTTACTTTTAAGATGGGTGAATCTAATGCACGGATTTGGAAAGGTAGAAATTGATATCATAATAACATTAATGCTAGATGAATAGTGATATTACAGCACAAAAGATTAAAGGAGTACCTTAAGCCAAGGAATACAAATAACAATCTATGTTTGTGTAAGAATGAAGTCAAAGAAGTATAGACATAGTTTTGTAAAATAGTATATCAATAAAAGTTAAGTTTATTTATTTAATCATCATATGATTCATGTATGTAGTAAATTATTTGATGCAAACTGAAAATAAACATCACAATATTTTCATTATTACTATCATAATGTAACCTGTATCAATATACATTGGTTAAATCAATAAATTAATTTTCATAGTTATATATATATATATATATATATATATATATATATATTGGAGATAATAAAATTAATTTTTATAGAATTATATAAAGAATGTTTTTAATCACTGTCTTTATATCTATATCTGAATATGTATTGTAATGAACACTATTGTCATCTCCACTCACTTGCTTCTAAATACACACATCAAATACACTATATAACTTACATATTATTACTATTATTATGTCACTAGATGGTACTCCTCCTTATGATGGTTATGAAGTGGACACTATACATCCAAATCATCTAGCATTGATTATAATTTATGATATTGGAGCATTTGTTGGTCTCATCTTTGTAGCAGTATGTCTTGTGTTTAACATTGTCTTTAGAAATAGAAAGTCAGTGACTGACCATAAATAGTCTTATATCAATAGATTAATCTCTTTCCCTCCCTCTTTTTATAGAGCTGTCAAACTTGCCAGTCCTAATTTGAATTATCTCATAATTGTAGGGGCTGCTCTCATGTACATATGTGTCTATTTCTATGTACACTCTTCAACAGTAATGGATGTACAGACTGCTTTCTGTAATGTAAGATTATCATACAATGATCATTAATCCTCACTTCTAGATTTGTTCTATAATAAATTATTGTATTGCTTTACCTTCAAATTAATGATCCATCTTAATATCCACATAGATTCGATTCTGGTTGTTCTTTTTGGGATACTCTGTCTGTTTTGGTGTCATTCTTTCCAAAACATGGAGAGTCTATTATATCTTTTCTAATCCAACAACTAAGAAGATGGTTAATTACTTAGTTACAAAATAGCATCTCAGTCCTCTCTCTCTTTCTCACTCTCTCTCTCTCTCTCTCACACACACACACACACACACACACACACACACACACACACACACACACACACACACACACACACACACACACACACACACACACACACACATACACACACATACACACACACAGGCACTAAAAGATTGGGTTTTGTTTGTCCAAGTGTTAGTTATAGTATCTATTGATTTGATTATTATTGTCATTGGATCTGCCATTCCTCAGTCACGACTGATAGCTACCAGAATAAGAGATACTCAACATCCAGAAGCTACAACAGTAAACTAACTTTAATTTATCTTCACAAATGGTTGTGTCTGTCATTCAACAGAAATGCTTTTCTATGCAAGATTCTCTTAAAATTTTATAACAGATTTAATAATTATTACTAGATAGTCAGTAATTAGCATATTAATTAGTTGTAACTTTTAGTTGTATAAAATTAGACAAATACTGAAATGTAACAGGTAATAGTAGCAAGCATTTGAGCATGAGTCTTAATTTTTCTTATTTATAGAATATATGTATCCATATATTTGCCATAGTAATGTATCTTAGCGACTTTAATTTTGATCTATAATTAAGAGGATCCTTACCAATTATTCCATTTAATAAGTAACTATTATACTAAATATGTTAATGCTATTTCTTCTAGGAGGAAGGTACTTTTGAAAAAAACTTTATCTACATGTGTGCTCAGAGTGGATCACAAATTTGGCTAGCAGTCTCCTTTACATACAAAGCATTATTACAACTAGTAGCAATATTTATGGCATTTCATATTCGTCGTGTTAAAGTTAAAGCTCTCAATGACTCAAAGGAAATAGCTGTGATTATCTACATCAACAGTATTATACTTGCATTGTTAGCAGTGACACAGTTTGCTCTTGAAACTTATCATGATGCATATGCTGCCATGTTTGGACTAGCTCTACTGGTAGATGCTACTCTGTTCCTAGGACTCATATTCATTCCAAAGGTAAGACTCATTTACATTCCTTTAGTGCCATTTTCAATGCCAAATTTAAAGATTTAATTTCACAAACCTCTTATTAATTTCATTTTAAAGCTGACTTAAGAGCTTTTTTCTTTGAGACAATATAGATTATATAAAGCAAGCCATAATTCAACTTTTTGATATATCTTGACAGATGGTTAGTTTATATCATGATCCAATGGGAGAGAAGGTCCTCGCTAGTGATTCCTTATCTTCTCCATTTCCAACAAATAGCACTACTACTGAGTCACCTGAAGAGACTATCAGTGGTCTACGAGCTAGAATAAAAGAGCTGGAGTCTATGCTCTTCTCTAAAGAGGTTAGTATATGAAAAGTCATTACAGTATGTCATATACTAAGAGCTGTTTATTAGTATATATATAAATGTTGTGTATTTTAATAGAATGATCTTATCATCTCAAATATATAGCTGGAATTTGCAACTTATTTTGATAAAGAAGTTTAAAATAATAATGAAAGACTGATGTAATTATTTCTTGTACGTATATATGTTTTTCTCATTAATATATATCAGTTATGTATTTAGTAATTTTGTAATTATTACATAACATGTGACTTATAGATTGAACAAACATCTCAATGCATTAGTACTACACTCAGTTTGTTTTATTGCTAAAACGTTATTATAGTTACTTGTTTATCAAACATGTCATTAGTCCACTAATAAAATCAAAGAGATGCATTAATTGATATAACACACAAAACACTAACCAGTTACAGTCTCATTATTATTAATAATTAATAGAAAATTAAACTTACACTTTTAACTTAGTACTGAATAATATTATTGATTGATCAATTGAACTAAATATTGACATACAATTACTATTATATATTCTCCTATATATGTTAAATTAGATTTTTACAAAACCATCAAAAGCTAATGATGATGATGAATTAATAATGATGATGATGATGATGATGATGATGATGATGATGATGATGATAATAATAATAATAATAATAATAATAACAATAACAATAATTGTAGGCAAGTAGGTTCAGTTAAGCAAACAAACCAGTTAAATCGGATAAACTATAATGTTACAATGTCAAAGTATTACAGATACTGTCTAATTGTTGGTAGGCTTACTTAGAAAGGTAATAATCATTTAATGTCTATAATAACCTTATCAATCATTAATACAACACTACAGATGATTTCATTTGACATGCTTGAATCAAGAGTACTTATGACTTAATAACTCAGTAACACAAAATGTAAAAGTAATTTATACAGTCACAATTGTCATGGATCATAAATAATGCCAGTATATATGTTGTTATTATGGGGAAGCTTTTGATGATCTTAGTTACTATGGTAATTGTTGTTATGGTGATATATATGTGTAATCATAAATATACAGTTGTTATGCTACGGTAACTGTTACTATGGTAATTGTTGCTATGATAACATGCTATGGAATCTTTAAATCTTTTAATGACCACAGTAATAGTTTTTATGATAACTGACTTGTTGCTGCTATAGAAATTGTTGTTATGGAGACATACATACTGTTGTTACAGTAATTATTGTTATATTGATGTATGTGCTGTTGCTTTTTTTTCTATGGATTTGATTCCTCTGTGATTCTATAGGAACAATCAGTTTGAAACATGCCAAGGCAAAATTGAAAAATAAATATGAATTTGGCATCTAGTAAATTTGGAATTGTTTCGAATAAATTTAGATAAGTTGTGGCTGTTTCCTGCCAAAACGTGTATCAAGGGCACACTGACTAAATTCTATACTTTAGTAAAAAAAAACGTTTTGGTGAAAATTGCCAATTGAACATGAACATTATGTGTATATATATACCGTGGCGTTCAAAAGAGTTTGGCCACCCACAACCATAAAATATTAAATATTATATACCATAGTATTAACATGTATGTTATCATAGGAACAATTACCATAGTAACAGTTACCATAGCAACATTACTATAGAAACTGTATATATATATATATATATATATATATACAGACACACACACATACATATACAGTTTCTATAGTAATGTTGCTATGGTAACTGTTACTATGCTAATTGTTACTAAGGTAATTGTTCCTATGATAATATACATGTTAATACTATGTTATATAATATTTAATATTTTATGGTAAAAGTGATGATGATATAATAGTTTTTATAATACACATGTTGTTGGTACATAGTAATTGTTGTTTTAGTGACATAATATGTTATTGGTTTTCTATGAATTTAAAATCAGGCATTTGAGATAAAGAATAAGACTGATGTCAATTGTAACAGAATCAAACCAGATATGACCAGTTTCAACCTATTTCATGTTACATGTAACTATTGTACATGTATGTACCAGTGCTAACTAAAATCAATTGTTTGATTTAACTAACACATGGTTATACTGGTTGAATATGCAGAAGTTAACATAGCTTTTTTTGCCTATATGTATATATTATGAAATTAACTGTTTATGTAAGTACATAAGCAGTAATTCATTAACAATCAATACAGTAATGTGCTTACTTTTGATCATAATAAGATGCTACATACAATTTGTATAACCATATATTGGTTAAATCAACCAATCATTTAGTTATATATATATACATTAAAATATTGACCAGCTGGTAGTGATATTTGTTCATCAGTTTTGCCACACAAGCACTTTCAGTACCTTCACCCTTTTATTGCACAATGAAGAGTATACATTGCTACGGTAACTGACAAACCTTAAGAGATTCAAGTTTAAGATCTATAAATGATTAATTATGAATAAGAACAAAAAGAACGTTGTTTAGAGATGACTGTCAATGATATTATGTTTGTATTTCTATCCTATCTAACAATTTACATATATCGTTTCTTATCTGATCATATCAACTAGTCTTGTAGGCCTGACTAGGAATGAGACTATAAAATCACTAGACTCAATCTAACTCTTAGATTAATATAAAGTTGACATAATACACTATAAAAACTAGTTAGCTACTTTAACAATCAATTGGGTGGATTACAGAAGATCAGTCACTCGATTAACAAAAGATCTGAAGTCTAGGGGAGAATCACTTTTGCGATAACTCGTCAGAGACTCAAAGAGAGACACAAAAGGAAGAAACACCTCCATAATTATCCTCGAGGTATGTGAGCCACGCCTTAAAGGAAACTGCCAAAAGTATACGGATTTAAAGAAACAGGTAGTATGATGTACGCAGCTACTGTGACAATGCTATTGTGTCTTGTTATTTGCCTGCTCTGTTCTCTGGTCCATCTCTCTGTTGGTACTCACAGCAGTAATGAAGATAAAATTCCTCTCCATTTTGCTTATATTACCACAAAGACTGGAGGCTTCGTTGCTAGTGTAGGTATACCAATTGTTGATTGGTCATTGGAACTGATCAACGAAAGAGACGACATTTTACAGAATTATACACTAAACTATACGGATATACTGGATTCAAAAGTAAATACAAAATAAGAATGGTTTCTTGGAACAATTTCTGTATTTATATAGTAATTGAGCAGTGCACTTTAGAATGCTATCTCTTTCTTACAGTGTGATCATACTGCATCTTTAGATGCTTTCTTTGATCTATTTTGGCAAAGTAACACAACTTATGTGACATTACTAGGATGTGGTTGCTCACAAGCAACTATCCCTGTGGCCGAAACCAGCCATTACTGGAATATACCCCAGGTATAGAATACTTTTGATTGTATACTTATTAAAATAATGGCCTCTTTCTTTCTCCCTCTTAGATTGCTTTTGCAGCAGCTGCTAATGTTCTAAATGATCGTAAACGATTCAAAAGCTTTTTTAGAGTAATTCCTTCTTATGATTATATTCCAGTATCATTATCCCAATTACTGAGACAATTTGGATGGAAAAAGATGGCTGTCATCACTCAAGAAGAGGCCTTGTTTCAAGCAGTGAGTCAGTTAAATGATATGTTCATTCTATAGTTATCATTTGCAAATGAGTCAAAATGTTGAACCATATATTATATTCCATTAATTTAACTTCATATATTGTAATAGTTTGTTCTCTCACATGAATCTTCCTTCACTCTCAAAGTATTATTTTCTGTTTCTCTCCGTCTTAGATTGCCAATGGTCTCAAAGACATTTTTGAATCAGAGAATTGGCTACTAGATTCATCAGTTACCTTTAAAACAAGAGTAAATCCTTTTCCACTTGATATAATATTTGAAAAGGTAAGTAATTATTTAATTAGTAGTTCACATTATCAATTAAGCAAACTTATTTATTTGACAATGTATCATTATTTTACCTTAGATAATCACAGGAAAGTATAGGATTATTTACATCAATACATATCAAGCATATGCTGCCAACATTTTGTGTGAAGTGAGTAATAAAATACATCATAATGACATCACTACAATTAATGAGAGATGCCTACTAAGTACTAAGTACTGAACAAAAAAGGCAATTCCAATATACTACACAGTGGATGGATGGATGGATAGATAATGAAATTAAGATATAATGGACATTCTTGACTATAGAAATAGAACACATGAAACAGATCAGTATATCTGTTTACTATAAATGTATGTATTATCACAAACACTACTCATTCCATGGTCACAAAGGCCTGCTCAAAACTCAATTAAACAAAAAGGCAGTGTCAATATATGCTACACAGTAGATGGATGGATGGATAGATAATGAAATTAAGATATAATGGACATACTTGAGTCTTGACTATAGAAATAGGTAGTCTGTTTACTATAAATATATGTAGTAATACAAACACTACTCATTTCATGCCCACAAGGGACTACTTAACACTTTTAAAAAACTTAATTATAAAATATATACAAATTTATTATTTGCTACTATAGGCTTACCACAGAAATATGTATGCTCCTACCTATGTCTGGATATTACCAATGTGGTTTAATGAAGGCTGGTGGAATAATACAGTGAAGTTATCCTGTACAACAGAGAATATGATGGCAGTTGTTAATGGTAGTTTAGGTACTGTACCCCATGGATTCTTTGTTATGGATAACAAAACAAGAAAAGCTATCTCTGGGCTGGTAAGAAATATTTAGTTATATAATTAGAGTTAGGTTTCATTCTTTCTGGTTAGTTTCTTCATTGTGTGTATTTTTACGTGTAACTACCATAGTTATTCGTGTTTGTGTACGTATGTTCTTCATATCTGTGAGCATCCGTTTCAAAAAAGCTTCATCATTGTTTATTTCAGATACATAATATCACTGTGAAGTCTCTTGCCTGTCTTTTATTGTTTTAGTAGATGTTTTAGTAGTAGTTTGCTGGAGTAAGGTGGGAGTGGTAGCTGCTGACAGTATAAACCTTACCGCTCGATGCAAAGTGCTACGTGTTTCTTTTTACAGCTGAGCCATTAGTACAAGTGTAAAAATGCTTATCTAATATTGTAATGATTTTCACAAAACTTAAAAGTAACAAGAAACGATTAGCAATCAAATGTTTATGAACGATATGAAATTTGTTGCAGATTTGCAACATTGGGCACTAACTGCAACATTGGGCCTTAAAGGGTTAAAGCCCGGTGTTCTGAGTTAGGATTGTAGATGAAGCCATGTAAAAGACATGAACAATGAGAAACACTATTGCATGCTTACTATTATTGCCATAGGGTGCTCACTTGTTCTTTGTAATATATATGAAAATTGGCAATTTTTTTCATAGCATATTTATGTGACAACTATTACTGACTGTAGCAAAATGAATCATTTAGAATCGTCATATTTGTTAGATAATCCATGTATATATTTAAAAGTAAGTGAAACAGATGACAGAATATATTTTGGGTATAGGTAAAGCCTTTGCTTGACTCATAAATTCTGATTTACATGAAATAACAATTATAAGTCTAGTTAGATCTTATTAGTATTGGTTGATTATCATTCCATACAATTGCTATACATAGTTGTACCATTATGTCATGACTATCACTACATACATGCCCTTTTAGGAAAGCTACATTGTTTATATATACCTACTATGTAGTTTCATAGTGATTTGTAATCAAAACAACATATGTTGTTTATATACTACATTCAACATTATAACTTTCCCCACCACCAATTCATTACTCCAATCTTCCTCTGCCTCCTCCCCTATTACCTTTCCACTCTAATCTTGCAGCATTAGCTCCCTCCCTTGATCTCTTCATTCCAGTCCTCATCCTAATGCAAATTAGATGATCTCTCTACTGTAGTACGCAAAAGCTATTTTTTATTTCAATGTGATCGTAACTGACCACCGTGGTAGTATCATTGTCTATGTAAAATCACATTTAATTGCTTCATGAAATATAACTTCTCTCTTTTAAGCTTATATATTGTTCACTTATAGTTGTATATATATAAAAAAATTGATTGGTTGATATAACCATTATTGTTACATAGGTTAGACAAATTGTTTATTTATAGATACACCAACTATGCAGTTCCATAGTAATTAGTAATCAAAAATAGCATAGTTGTTAATGTTGTTAATACTTTCATTTTCAATAGGGATGCATGCAACCTAATTAACTATGAATAGGCAGTGATGTAATCTGGTATGATAAACTCTAGTACATCACTTTAATTAATACACAGTAGTATACTACTGAGATATGAGTTATTTCAGTAATATATGTGCGTTTGGTACTCATGTGTATAGCTTATTTCTGTATGTTAGCAAACTATATGTCCCTGTTAAACGAGAGGGAACTAGGCACTTTAATCAACATCTCTTTTCTCTTCGGTCATATCTCACTACCAGTAACATTACTGTCTCTTTCCTCTGTAGACATCACAACAGTTTTTAGACACTTATACTGCTCTGTTTGAAGAGCCACGATACAAATCTCAAAACCTAAGCAAGAATAATGCTGTGGGATTGGTTCATGAGGGAATATGGTCATTAGCTATCGGACTGGACAATGCAGTGAAACGGATAGCTATGGGAAATGACAGTGGATGTGAGAATTTACCAGGAGAATTAGTACCTTTAGAGAAGTTTGATTATACCAATGAAAAAGTGGGCTGTATTCTGAGACAAGGTTTTGCTGAAGTAAATTTTCTTGGAATTACTGTGAGTTGCTATGTTTTCCCTTGTATGTTAAACATGAAATAGATTTTCAAAGTATGTATATTTAATTATTTATTCTAAACTCATTCCTAGTTTGTTATAATAGTAATGTTGTGTTCTGTGGTTACATTTGATACTATAACACATATTAATTTTTAATTGTAAAGGGTCCTGTTTATTTTAATGCAAATGGAGGTCGACCTGACAATATTCATGATGTCAAACAGTATAGAATATCTGGTGGTAAGCATATAACAAGAACTAGTAAAATGTTGAATTCATTCTCCTGTAGACACAGTCAGTCTTCATACAATAGCTTATGTAAACATTGATTCTAATAAGACAATTTTCACTTTTAAGATGGGTGAATCTAATGCACGGATTTGGAAAGGTAGAAATGAATATCATAATAACATTAATACTAGATGGATGGTGATATTACAGCATAAATTATTTAAGAAGCACCTTAAGACAAGGAGTATAAAATAACAGTCTATGTTTGTGTAAGAATGCAGTCAAGGGAGTATAGACATAGTGTTGTAAAATAGTATATCAGTAAAAGTTAAATTGATTTATTTACTCATCATATGTTTATACAAGATGCATGTATGTAGTAAATTATTTGGTACAAAGTGAAAGTAAACATCACAATATTTTCATTCCATACTATCAATTTTACTAAGCAGTCAATCTGATATTGCGTAGGAATGAAACAATGTTATATTTCCTTTTTTTTACTATCTGTTTGCATTAATATTTTGCTACATAATGCATCCTAGATAAACATATATTGGTTAAATAAATGAATTAATTTTTACAGTTGTATATATATATATATATATATATATATATATATATATTGGAGGTAATAAACCTAATTTTTTAAAAATTATGTATAGGATTTTTTCTTATTATTGTCTCTATATCTATATTGGATTATGTATATTGTAATAGCACATATTGTTATCTCCAATATTGTCATCTCCACTATTTCCTTGCTTTAATACACACATCAAATGTACTATATAACCTACATATTATTATTATTATTATTATTTTATTAGATGGTACTCCTCCTTATGATGGCTATGAAGAGGACACTATACATCCAAATCATCTAGCATTGATTATAATTTATGATATTGCAGCATTTGTTGGTCTCATCTTTGTAGCAGTATGTCTTGTGTTTAATATTGTCTTTAGAAATAAAAAGTCAGTGACTGATCATAAATAGTCTTATATCAATAGATTAATCTTCCTCCCTCCCATTTTATAGAGCTGTCAAACTTACCAGTCCTAATTTGAATTATCTCATAATTGTAGGGGCTGCTCTCATGTACATATGTGTCTATTTCTATGTACACTCCTCATCAATAATGGATGTACAAACTGCTTTCTGTAATGTAAGATTATCACACAATGATCATTAATCCTCACTTCTAGATTTGTTCTATAATAAATTATTGTGTTGCTTTACCTTCAAATTAATGATCATTCTTAATTTCCACATAGATTCGATTGTGGTTGTTCTTTTTGGGATACTCTGTCTGTTTTGGTGTCATTCTTTCCAAAACATGGAGAGTCTATTATATCTTCTCTAATCCAACAACTAAGAAGAAGGTTAATGACTTAGTTATAAAATGTATCTCAATCAATTCAACTCTCTCTCTTTCTCTCTCTCTCTGTCTCTTTCACACACACGCACACACACACACACACACACACACACACTCACACTATAGGCACTAAAAGATTGGGTTTTGTTTGTCCAAGTGTTAGTTATAGTATCTATTGATTTGATTATTATTGTCATTGGATCTGCCATTCCTCAGTCACGACTGATAGCTACCAGAATAAGAGATACTCAACATCCAGAAGCTACGACGGTAAACTAAATTGTATCTGTCCTCACAAAATGCTAATAATGGTTGTGTCTGTCATGTAACAGAAAAGCGTTTCTATACAAGAGTCTCTCAAAATTTTATAACAGATGTATTAATTAATGCTAGATAGTCAGTCAATTAGCACATTAGCTTGTTTAAGTTTTAGTTCTATAAAGTTAAAGAAACACAACAGGTGATAGTAGCAAGCATTTGAGCATGAGTCTTAATTTTTATTATTTATAGAACATATGTATGCATATAGTTGCCATAGTAATGTTTTTAAGCAACTTTAATTTTGATCTCTAATTAATAGGATCCTTACCAATTATTTTCCATTCGATAAGTAACTATTATATTAAATATGTTAATGCTATTTCTTCTAGGATGAAGGGACTTTTGAAAAAAACTTCATCTATGTGTGTGCTCAGAGTGGATCACAAATTTGGCTAGCAGTCTCTTTTACATACAAAGCATTGTTACAACTAGTAGCAATATTTATGGCATTTCATATTCGTCGTGTTAAAGTTAAAGCTCTGAATGACTCAAAGGAAATAGCTGTCATTATCTACATCAACAGTATTATACTTGCATTGTTAGCAGTGACACAGTTTGTTCTTGAAACTTATCATGATGCATATGCTGCCATGTTTGGACTAGCTCTACTAGTTGATGCAACTCTATTCTTAGGACTCATGTTCATTCCAAAGGTAAGACTCATTTACATTACTTTAGTGCCATTTTCAATGCCAAATTTAAAGATTTAATTTCACAAACCTCTTATTAATTTCATTTTTAGCTGACTTAACAGTTTCTTTTCTTTGAGACAATATAGACTATATAAACCAAGCCCTATTCAATTTATTCTGATATATCTTGACAGATGGTTAGTTTATATCAAGATCCAACTGGAGAGAAGGTCCTCACTAGTAAATCCTTACCTTCTTCATTTCCAACAAATACTACTACCAGTGAGTCACCTGAGGAGACTATCAGTGGTCTAAAAGCTAGAATAAAAGAATTGGAGTCTATGCTTTCCACTAAAGAGGTTAGTATATGAAAAATCATTACAATATATCATACACTAAGAGCTGTTTATTTGAACATATATAAATGCTGTATATTATACTATAATGATCTTATCATCTCAAATATATAGCTGGAGTCTGCAACTTAATTTGATAACGAAGTTTGAAATAAGAATAAAAGACTGATGTAATAATTATTTGTTGTATATATGTCTTTCTCATATAATATATATATCAGTTATGTGTTTAGTAATTTTGTAATTATTACATAACATGTGAATTTATAAATTGAACAAACAGCATAATCCTTTTGTTTTATTATTGTTAAAACATATTATATGTAGTTACTTGTTTATCAACATGTTATTACTCCATAATAAAATTAAAGTAGATGTATTAATTGATATATCACACAAACTTTATCATGTTGTTATTATGGGGATGTTTTGATGGTTCTTATTACTATGGTAATTGTTGTTAAGGTGATGTATATATATATATATATATATATATAATATACATGGCATTAAATATGTACATAAAGTTAATGAATTGCAAGAAATGTTCACGATTTTTTCATATTAAATCTAAGTTTCCAAAATGTTCGTATGGAAAAGCAAAAGTTCATAAATGCATGAACTTTCTTCTTGATATGTTGCTAATTCGCTATTAATAGCCAATAATAACCACAATCGTCACTTCTCTCACGTGACATTTACAACTTCCTGGACCAACTCTGGTTTTTATCGCAGTGCGACGCGGCGGTTGGAGGCAAGATTAATATAAAAAGGGAGTGTGATATACCCAGCTATAGTTACAATGTTATCATGTCTTGTTATTTGGCTGCTCTGCTCCCTGCTCCATCTCTCTGTTGGTACTAACAGCAGTGATGAAGATAAAATTCCTCTCCGCTTTGCATATATTACCACAAAGACTGGAGAACTAGTTGTTAGTGGAGGTATACCAATTGTTGATTGGTCATTGGAGATGATCAATGAAAGAGATGACATTTTGCAGAATTATACACTAAATTATACGAATATACGGGATTCAAAAGTAAATACAAAATCAGAATACTTTCTTGGAACAATTTCCATTATATATATTTATATATTATATATATATAATTATATATAACTATATATAATGTGTATATACATTGCTAATTGAACTTTAGATTGTAATCTCTTTCTTATAGTGTGATCATACTGCATCTTTAGATGCTTTCTTTGATCTATTTTGGCAAAGTAACACAAGTTATGTGGCATTACTAGGATGTGGTTGTTCACCAGCAACTATCCCTGTGGCCGAAACCAGTCATTACTGGAATATACCCCAGGTATAGAATACTTTAAATACTTTGAATGTACACAGTGTAAAAACCCCTGGCTGATTTAATCAATATATGGTCATGTAGGTTGCATGTAGCCAACTGAAAGTAAAAATAATACTGCTTTGAGTAGTATTGTCCTTATAAATTGATCGTTTATCAAATGAAATCTTTTTTATTTCTTTTAAAAAATCATTATTAATTCTAACAATTTGTAAACAGTTTGCATTATGCAATCTGTATAACCATATATTGGTTAAATCAACCAAACAGTTTTTACAATGTAAATAATGGCTATTTTCTTTCTCCGTCTCAGATTGCTTTTGCAGCAGTTGCTACAGTTCTAAATGATCGTCAACGATTCAGAAGCTTTTTCAGAGTACTTCCTTCTTCTTCTTATATTCCGGCATCAACAGCCCAATTACTGAGACAATTTGGGTGGAAAAAGATGATTGTCATCACTCAAGAAAAGGCTCCCTTTCAAGCAGTGAGCCAGTGATATGTTAAATAATACATTTGTTCTAAAGCTACCTTTTTGGAGACTGTAGAAATGTGTCAGAATGTTTAACCATATTATATTCCATTAATTTGACTTCATATTTGTAATACTTTGTTTTCTCACATGTATTTTCGAATTCCTCGTGTAATCTCTCTCTATCTTAGATTGCCAATGGTCTCAAAATCATTTTTGATTCAGAGAATTGGTTATTAGATTCATCTGTGACTTTTAAAACAGGAGTAGATCCCTTTCCATATGATGCTGTATTTGAAAAAGTACATAATTATTTAATTACTATCAACTAAGCAACCTCATTTATTTGTCAATGTATCACGATTATTTTGCCTTAGATAATCACAGGAAAGTACAGGATTATTTACCTCAATACATATGAACTATATGCTGCCAACATTTTGTGTGAAGTGGGTAATAAAATACATCATAATGACATTGCTATAATGAATGAGAAATACCTACTAAGTACTAAGTATTAAACAAAAAAAGCTATTGTAATATATATTACACAATGGATGGATGGATAATGAAATTAAAATACAATGGACACAATTGACTATAGAAAAAGAAACAATTTTTGACTTAGTCATCACTATAATCTGTGCACTAAAATGCATGTTCGATTACAATTGTAAACACTACTCATTCAATGGCCAGTTTACCAGAGCCTACTCTAAACATTCATAAAAACTCAATTACAAATGTAAACATTTTATTTGCTACTATAGGCTTACCACAGAAATATGTATGCTCCTACCTATGTCTGGATGATATCAATGTGGTTTAATGAAGGCTGGTGGAAAGATACAGTTCACTCATCCTGTACAACAGAGATTATGAACACAGTTGCTAATGGTACTTTAGGTACTGTACCCTATGGATTCTCTGTTATGGATAATAAAACAAGAAAAGCCATCTCTGGGCTGGTAAGAAATATTAAGTTATATGATTAGACTTAGTAATAGTTCCTCATTAATTAAAGCACAGTGTTCTGAGTTGGGAGTTGTTACTGTGAGGAATAATAGTATTGTGACAGGTGTTCTCTTGTTGTAGTTTGTAATATATTGGTATATAGACATTTGGTAATGATGTAACTTTTTGATGTAACTTTTTTTATTTTGTAATTTATTATGTGACAACTCATACAGACTACAACTCATAATGTAGAGTTGTCTTATTTGATAGGCAATCCATGTATGTACTTAAAAGTAAAAGATGAGTACTTAGAGTTCTGGTGAAACAGGTGACAGTTTATTTTATCTATAGGTAAAGCCTTTGCTTGACTCATAAGCTCTGATTTACATGATGTAACAATTACACACATGCACATTTAGAGATGTCATATTGTTTAAGTATAACAACTATCCAGTTACATATTAATTAGTAATCAAAACAATACATGTTGTTTATACTACATTCCAACGTTAACCTTGACTCATGCTCAAATGCTTGCTACTATTATCTGTTGTTTATACTACACTCCAACCTTTCATATTCTAGTGGTTTCTCTTATCTTTGGGCTAAATATAATTCTTATCACAATGAAACTCTTGCTTACCTAATAGTTATTAAATCTAAATTGTGTTTTACCTAATCCACATCTCCCTTCATCTTGGTCATTCTGCTGTGCCGTTAAATATACTCACTCCAAATCTATATCCATTCTTTCTGTTGCTACATCTTCTAAAGCTGAAACCCTCACTCCATGCATCTTTTCTTGTTTAAATCAGTCAACTAGTCCTCTATCCTCTCCAACTCTTAATTCCCACACTAGCTTTACCGCAGGAATCTTCTTTTGATTTTTTTTGTAATCCAGAATAATTTGCTGTCTTATCTCTAGCATTTCTCATGACACTGCCTCTGTCCTGATGATGTCTCTTGCATTATGCTCTCAGTATTTCACTTCTTCTCTCTCATCTTCAATTCCTCTCAACAGACTGGAATAGCTCCTATGTTGTAACTATTCCTAAACTAATAGGAATTCAATGTGTTCAAGGATCATATGACATTTGAATACTTATTTCAGTAATACATGTTATGGTTGTGAGAATTGAATATTTCTGTATGTTAGCAAACTTCATGTCCCTGTTAAATGACAGGGAAATCAGGCACTGAACACTAAATAAAACATTTTTTAATAAACATCTCTTTCTCTTTGGTGATTTCTCACTGGCAGTAACATTATTGTTAACAATATCTCTTTCCTTGTAGACATCACAGCAGTTTTTAGACAACTATACTGCTCTGCTTGAAGAGCCAAGATACAAATCTCAAAATTTAACTAGGGTCAATGCTATAGGATTGGTCCATGAGGGAATATGGTCATTAGCTATTGGACTTGACAATGCAGTGAAAAGGATAGCTATGGGAAATGACAGTGGATGTGAAGGGTTACCAGGAGATTTGGTACCTTTAGAGGAGTTTGATTATACTAATGAAAGAGTGGGCTGTATTCTGAGACAAGGTTTTGCTGAAGTTAATTTTCATGGAATTACTGTGAGTTGCCCTGTTTTTCTTGTGTATTAAACAATGAATAGATTTTCAAAGTATGCATTTATTGTAAAATCATTCCAAGTGTGCTGTAATAATTATAGTCTTTAAGACTTTATATTTCATGTTCTGTGCATGGTTATATTTGATACTACAACACATATTCATCTTTCATTGTAAAGGGTCCTGTTTATTTTGATGCAAATGGAAGTCGTCCTGACAATGTTCATGATGTCAAACAGTATAGAATATCTGGTGGTAAGCATATAACAAGAACTAGTAAAATGTTGAATTCATTCCCGGTAGACACAGTCAGTCTTGATACAATAGCTAATGTAACCATTGGTACTAAAAAGAGTAATTTCATCTTCAAAATGGGTGAATCTAATGCACGGATTTGGAAAGGTACAAATTAATATCATAATAATATTGGTGCTAGATGGATGGTGGTATTTTAGCATAAAAGATTAAAGAAGTACCTTAAACCAGGAATACAAATAACAACCTATTATTGTATAAGAATGCAGTCAAGAGAGTATAAGCATGGTTTTGTAAAATGGTGTATCTGTAAAAGTTAATTTGTTGATTTAATCAATGGTTTAAACAGGATGGATGGATGTACCAAAATAATTTGATGCAAACTAATCTTAATTCCATAGTAACAAATTTACTAAACAGTCAATCTGATACAACATTGGAAATGATGACAGTGCAATGTTTACTATCAGTTTACATCAAATAATTTGCTACATAATGCATCCTGTATATATAAACATAATTATATTGGTTAAATCAATGAATTAATTTTTTACAGTTATATATATATTTAAATATTGGAGATAAACTTAATTTTAAAAATTTAATATTTTGAAATCATTGTCTTTACGTCTATATCTAAATATGTATTGTAACAGCACATAAACACTAATGTCATCTCCACTATTACCTTCCTTTAATACACACATCAAAAATATTATATAACCTACATATTATTAATATTATTATTTCACTAGATGGTACTCCTCCTTATGATGGCTATGAAGTGGACACTATACATCAAAATCATCTAGCATTGATTATAATTTATGATATTACATCATTTGTTGGTCTCATCTTTGTAGCAGTGTGTCTTGTGTTTAATATTGTCTTTAGAAATAAAAAGTTAGTGACTGACTATAAATAGTCTTGTATCTATAGATTGACTCTCCGTATCTCCATTCTTCTAATAGAGTTGTCAAACTTGCCAGTCCCAATTTGAATTATCTCATAATTGTAGGAGCTGCTCTTATGTACATATGTGTCTATTTCTATGTACACTCATCAACAGTAATGGATGTACAGACTGCTTTCTGTAATGTAAGATTATCACATAATGATCATTAATCCTCACTTCTAGATTTGTTCTATAATAAATTATTGTGTTGCTTTACCTTTAAATTAATGATCCATTCTTAATTTTCACATAGATCCGATTGTGGTTGTTCTTTTTGGGATACTCTATCTGTTTTGGTGTCATTCTTTCTAAAACATGGAGAGTCTATTATATCTTCTCTAATCCAATAACTAAGAAAACGGTTAATTTCATAGTTTCAAAATAGCATCTCAGTCCTTTCTCTCTCTCTCACACACACACACACATTATAGGCATTAAAAGATTGGGTTTTGTTTGTCCAAATGTTAGTTATAGTATCTATTGATTTGGTTATTATTGTCATTGGATCTGCCATTCCTCAGTCACGACTGATAGCTACCAGAATAAGAGATACTCAACATCCAGAAGCTACAACGGTAAACTAAATTGTATCTGTCCTCACAAATGCTATTAATGATTGTGTCTGTTATGTAACAGAAAAGCATTTCTATACAAGAGTCTCTTAAAATTATATAACTAATTTATTAATTATTATTAGATAGTCAGTCAATTAGCACATTAATTTTTTAAACTTTTAGTTGTATAAAATAACAAAACATTGGAATATAGCAGGTAATAGTAGGAATCATTTGAGCATGATTTTTTCTTATTTATATAATGTATGCATTCATTTAGCTGTCATGGTCTAATATACTGAATTTTATTTTGTCTACTTTGATATTGATCTATATCTAGGATGAAGGTATTTTTGAGAAAAATTTCATCTATGTGTGTGCTCAGAGTGGATCACAAATTTGGCTAGCAGTCTCCTTTACATACAAAGCATTATTACAACTAGTAGCAATATTTATGGCATTTCATATTCGTCGTGTTAAAATTAAAGCTCTCAATGACTCAAAGGAAATAGCTGTCATTATCTACATCAACAGTATTATACTTGCATTGTTAGCAGTGACACAGTTTGCTCTTGAAACTTATCATGATGCATATGCTGCCATGTTTGGACTAGCTCTACTGGTAGATGCAACTCTGTTCCTAGGACTCATATTCATTCCAAAGGTAAGACTCATTTTCATTAATTTAGTACAATTTTCAAAGCAAAATTTTACTTAACGATTAAATTTCACAAACCTCATATTAATTTCATTTTATGCTGACTTAACAGCTTGTTTTCTTTGAGACAATATAGACTATATAAATCAAGCCATAATTCAATTTTTTCTGATATATCTTGACAGATGGTTAGTTTATATCATGATCCAACTGGAGAGAAAGTCCTCACTAGTGATTCCTTATTTTCTTCACATCCAAAAAATAACACTGCTAGTGAGTCACCTGAGGAGACTATCAGTGATCTAAGAGCTAGAATAAAAGAACTAGAGTTTATGCTTTCCACTAAAGATTCTAGTATATGAAAACTCGTTACAATATATCACTAAGAGCTGTTTATTAGTACATATATAAACAACTATAATGATCTTATCATCTCAAATATATAGCTGAATTCTGTAACTTAGTTTGATAAAGAAGTTTGAAATAAAAAAGACTGATGTATACTTATTTGTTGTATATATGTCTTTTTCATTAATATATATATCATTCGTGTGTTTAGTAAATTTGTAATCATTATGTAACATGTGACTTCATATGTTGGTACTTACAGCAATGATGAGGTATATCCTCCTTCATACACATATAGCCACAAATACTGTCAATGAAAACATACCAATCATTGATATAACACTGCAGATATGATCTCATTAGACATGCTGGAATCAAGAGTATCTATGAAGTAATAACTAACATAAAACATAAAGTGATTTACATAGTCACAATTGTCATGGATGACATCAAAAATAATATTGATATATATGTTGTTGCTATGGTGATGTAGTTATGGTTATTATTACTATGGAAATCTTTAAACATTTAATGGTAATAGTGACCATGGTAATAGTTTCTATGATAACACATGTGTTGTTTCTATAATAAATCTTGCTATGGTGACATATATTCTGTGGCTTTTTTCTATGGATTTAAATGATTCCATGGATTTTGTGATATCATGTGTACAATCACTTTTGAAACTTGGTAACTATGTATTGAAATTAAACAATGGTGATCAATTAAATATCTGATAGATTTTGACAATGTTTGTGACAAAATTGAAAGTGACTCAATTGACACAGGGTAATAAGTAATGTTGTTATGATATATATGTTGTTGCTATGGCAATGTAGTTATGGTGATTATTACCATGTTAACTGTTGCTATGGAATATTACTCTTCATCTTAAATACCCAATTTTAAATCCTTATATATAGTTGCTATAGCAATGTTGCTATGGTAACTATTATAATGGTAATTGTTGCTAGATAACATACATGTTAATACTATGGTATATAATCTTAATAATTTATAATATTATGTTTTAATGCCATTTTGTCTAATTCTATTTTCTACTTTTTGTGAATTTATCTCAATTTGCACGCTAAGAAGATCAGTCACTCGGTTAACAAAAAACTGAAGTCTAGGGGAGAATCACTTTTGCGATAAGTCAGAGAGACACAAAAGGAAGGAATATTTCCATAATTATCCAGGAAGTATGTGAGCCACGCCTTAAACGAAACTACCAAAAGTATACGGATTTAGGAAACAGGTAGTGTGATGTACACAGCTACTGTGACAATGCTATTGTATCTTGTTATTTGCCTGCTCTGCTCTCTGCTCCATCTCTCTGCTGGTACTCACAGCAGTAATGAAGATAAAATTCCTCTCCACTTTGCATATATTACCACAAGGACTGGTAGCCTCATTGCTGGTGGAAGCATACCAATTGTTAATTGGTTATTGGAGCTGATCAATGAACGAGACGACATTTTGCAGAATTATACACTAAACTATACAGATGTATTGGATTCAAAAGTAAATATAAATAAGAATAATTTTTGAAACAATTTCTGTATGCACACACACACACACACACACACACACACACACACACACACACACACACACACACACACACACACACACACACACACACACACACACACACACACAAACACACACACACACACACACACAAACATATTGAGCCATAAACTTTAGAATACAATCTCTTTCTTACAGTGTGATCATACTGCATCTTTAAATGCTTTCTTTGATCTATTTTGGGAAAGTAACACAACTTATGTGGCATTACTAGGATGTGGTTGTTCACCAGCAACTATCCCTGTGGCAGAAACCAGCCATTACTGGAATATACCACAGGTATAGAATACTCTGAATGTATACTTATTAAAAAAATGATAACCTCTTTCTTTCTCCCTCTTAGATTGCTTTTGCAGCAGCTGCTAATGTTCTAAATGATCGTAAACGATTCAAAAGCTTTTTTAGAGTACTTCCTTCTTTTAATTATCTTCCAGTATCATTATCCCAATTAGTGAAACAATTTGGGTGGAGAAAGATGTCTGTCATCACTCAGGAGGAGGAGGTATTTCAAGCAGTGAGTCAGTTATATGTTAAATGATATGCTCTTTCTATATCTACTGTTTTTCATAATATTGATTCTAAATGTGTCAAAATGTTGAACCATATTATATTTGATTAATTTGGCTACATATATTGTAATAGTTTGTTCTCTCATGTGCATTTACAGTATTCTTCTCTGTCTTTCTCCATCTTAGATTACCAATGGTCTCAAGTTCGTTTTTGATTTACAAAATTGGTTCTTAGATTCATCTGTGACTTTTAAAACAAGAGTAAATCCCTTTCCACTTGATGTAATGTTTAAAAACGTAAGTAATTATTTAATTACTATCAACTAAGCAAGCTCATTTATTTGACAATGTATCATTATTTTGCCTTAGATAATCACAGGAAAGTACAGGATTATTTATATCAATACATATGAACTGTATGCTGCCATCATTTTGTGTGAAGTGAGTAACAAAATACATCATAATGACATCACTATAATTAATGAGAGATGCCTACTAAGTACTAAAAAAGGCAATTCCAATATACTACACAGTGGATGGGTGAATTAATAGATAATGAAATTAAGATATAATGGACATTCTTGACTATAGAAATGAATAACCTGTTTACTATAAATATATGTATTATTATAAACACTACTCAATCTATGCCCACAAGGGACCACTCAAAACATTAAAAAAATTCAATTACAAGTATAAACACATTTTGTATTTGCTACTATAGGCCTACCACAGAAATATGTATGCTCCTACCTACGTCTGGATATTACCATTGTGGTTTAGTGAAGGCTGGTGGAATAATACAGTGAAGCTGCTATCCTGTACAACAGAGAACATGATGACAGTTGTTAATGGTACTTTAGGTACTGTACCCAATGGATTCTTTGTTATGGATAACAAAACAAGAAAAGCTATTTCTGGGCTGGTAAGAAATAATTAGATACTACATAGTTGTGTCATTATGTCATTGTGTCATGAGTGTCACTACATACATTCCCTTTAGAGAAGCCATATTGTTTAACTATGACTACTATGTAGTTTTCATAGTCATTAATAATCAAAACAGCATATGTTGTTTGTATGTTACATTTCAACTTTCTGAGACTTCAACTCATTACTCTAACCTCCACCAACACATTACTCCAACCTTCCTTTGCCTCCTCCTCCATCATCACTCCACTTCAACTCCCTTGATCTCTTTACTTCAATCCTCATCCTAATGTACATTCTTCTCAAATTAGATTATCTCTCTGCTAGCTCTTTGTTCTGTTCATTCACTGATCTTATCTGCATTGTGGAACATTGGTTATCTTTTGAAATATCAAATCTTGATGTAGTACTCAAAAACTAGTTTTTTAAACGAGATTGTAACCATAATGGTGGTAGTATCATTGTCTATGTAAAATTACATTTAATCTCTTCTAAAGTATACATTTCTTCTGAAATTATGACTTCTTCTCTCTGTCAAGCTTAGACACTGTTCATTCATAATTTGCATTTACTATTGCTATTGCCTACCTTTATCTCATGATGACCTGAAACATCTTATATAATTATATTGACAGTGTACAGTGTATATCACTGTATAATTTGATTGGTTGATTTAACCATTATATAGTTGTACAGGTTACACGTGCCATCTGATTGACTGATTATGTAATTAGTGGTTAGAACCAATATATAATGATTTTGTGTGGATGAATACAAATGGTCATGAATGGAAAACATCTAATCAGTATCTTAATACTGTCATCATATTAATCTTAAATTTTGCCTTATTGAAGATTGATGTAATGGCAGATTGCAGCGCATATAGAATTCACAGTAACAGACCTGGCCAAACATCTTATGTTTCTAAGAATAAGCAAATCATTTTACTTTTAACCAATAGCTATTCAAACTGTCAATTCTGCAGTACATTAATAATCAAAACATTATTATGTTTACTTTTTGTACCAAATCTATATGTATAACCATATATTGGTTAAATCAACATTCATTTACAATTGACACTTACTATTGCCTCCTTCTGTCCAATATAGTCCAACTCTCATGTGTGCAATGTAAAAAATGATTTAACCACCATTTGGTTACATAAGTTACAATTGCAAACTTATTTTTGTCAAAAAAGTAATCATAATACTGTTTTCATTACTAATGTACTACTGTTTATGTAGCTACAAAACCATCAATCTCATAGTACATCAGTAATCAAAATAGTTGTATGTTTACATTTTGCATATGCAACCTGTATAACAACGTATTGGTTAATTCAACCAATTATAAATTTTATAGGTATATGAGATCCTGTCTGTTCCTCAGGTCATGAATTCTACTATTCCCAGCAAACTTGTTTACTTATTAACTGACACTTCTCTCCCTGGATTAATGACTCCTATAATGCAATAAAACCTTGTGTACCTCATAATTCTCAAAAGAAAATTGTTTTTTACCTTATCCACTACTCCTTCATCTCAGTCATTATGGTCTGCTTTGCTCCTCTCTCCCCTCCAACCCTTAATTGCCGCATAAACTATTCAGTTCCATAGTAATTAGTGATCAAAAATCGCATATCATTACTGTGGTAGCTTACTAGCTTTGCTGTGTCATTATGTGATAGGCTGTCACAGCATACATGCCCTTTTAGAGAAGTCATTAATACTTTCATTTTCAATATATTTTGAGGGGTAGATGCAACCTAATTAACTACAATTTGCAGTGGATGTAGATCTGGCTTGATAAGGTCTGGTATATTTCCGCCATTATCTCCAAATATGTTTTATATAAAAAGTATACTACTGTAACTAATACAATTCATTGTGTCCATTGAGAAATGAGTTATTTCAGTAATACATGTATGTCTGGTACTTGTGGGTATAATTATTGCTGTATATTAACGAACTCCATGCCCCTGATAAATGACAGAGAAACCACTCAATGTACTCTTTAATCAACATCTTTTTTCTGTTTGGTTATATCTCACTACCAGTAACATTACTGTCTCTTTCCTCTGTAGACATCACAGCAGTTTTTAGACAACTATACTGCTCTGTTTGAACAGCCACGATACAAATCTCAAAACCTAAGGAAGAATAATGCTGCAGGATTGGCCCATGAGGTAATATGGTCATTAGCTATCGGACTGGACAATGCAGTGAAACGGATAGCTATGGGAAATGACACTGGATGTGAGAATTTAACAGGAGAATTAGTACCTTTAGAGGAGTTTGATTATACTAATGAAAAAGTAGGCTGTATTCTGAGACAAGGTTTTGCTGAAGTAAATTTTCTTGGAATTACTGTGAGTTGCTATGTTTTTCTTTTCAAAGTATAATTCAAACAATTTCAAAAAGTATAAATTTATTGTAAAATTATTCCTAGTGTGCCATAATAATTATAGTCTTAAGAGTTTATATGTCATGTTCTGTGGTTATATTTGATACTACAACATATATTAATCTTGAATTGTAAAGGGTCCTGTTTATTTCAATGCAAATGGAAGTCGTCCTGACAATATTCATGATGTCAAACAGTATAGAATATCTGGTGGTAAGCATGTAACAAGAACTAGTAAAATGTTGAATTCATTCTCCTGTAGATACTGTCAGTCTTGATACAATAGCTTCTGTAAGAATGGGTACTAAAAGGAGCACTTTCACTTTCAAAATGGGTGAATCTAATGCACGGATTTGGAAAGGTAGAAATTAATATTATAATAACATTGATAAATTGTGGTGTAGCAGCATAAATGATTTAAGAAGTACCCTAAGACATTGACTACAAATAACAATATATTACATATAGCACTTATGATGAAATTTATTTGATTTGGTTCAAAGCTTGCATACAAGAAAAGAATAACAAAGAAACTGCTCACATACATATAAATATTCATAAATTTTATTTAAAGAATTAAAAATCAATAATACCACAACAATGCCAAATGTATAGAACAAGATATGGACCATGACTTAATGTATTTAGAATTAAACAGCAAACACAATAACAATAACATTAAAACAATATACATGATATTATGTAAAGACATTTTCAAATTATTTTTTGCTGTCATCCTAATGTTGGCATCTCTACATAAGATTTCAACTTTTAAGGTAGGTATTCGTTACAAGTATCAGATACAAAGAAATTGAGATGCAGTCAAGAGAGAGTAGATATGACTTCATAAAATAGACATATTGCTTGGGATTATAGGATGATTTTTAATTGTCCTATCTATTATTATCTATGTAGTAATAACATATGAACATTACTGTCATTCTTGTTATCATGTTGGTTTAATAGACTGAAATCCCATCATTAATTTCTACAGTTATATATACTTGTATTATCTATTTTAAAGAGACACCAATTAGTGAAGATCCATTAAAAAAATGTCTATATATAAGAATAGTTTATACACACACATCTAACATACTATACTATATAACCTACATGTTATTAATATTATTATTTTATTAGATGGTACTCCTCCATATGATGGCTATGAAGAGGACACTATACACCCAAATCATCTAGCATTGATTATAATTTATGATATTGCAGCATTTGTTGGTCTCATCTTTGTAGCAGTATGTCTTGTGTTTAATGTTGTCTTTAGAAATAAAAAGTCAGTAACTAGATATTGTATATCTTAGCTTGATTCTCCCTCCGTTTCTCTAATAGAGTTGTCAAACTTTCTAGTTCTAATTTGAACTATCTCATAATTGTAGGGGCTGCTCTCATGTACATATGTGTCTATTTCTATGTGCACTCCTCATCAGTAATGAATGTACAGACTGCTTTCTGTAATGTAAGGTTATCACATAATGATCATTAATCCTCACTTCTAGATTTGTTCTATAATGAATTATTGTGTTGGTTTACCTTCAAATTAATGATCATTCTTAATATCCACATAGATCCGATTGTGGTTGTTCTTTTTGGGATACTCTGTCTGTTTTGGTGTCATTCTTTCTAAAACATGGAGAGTCTATTATATCTTCTCTAATCCAACACCTAAGAAGAAGGTTCATTACTCAATTAAAAAATGTAATTCTCTCTCCCTCTCTCTCTCTCTCTCTCTCTCACACACACACACACACACACACACACAGGCACTAAAAGATTGGGTTTTGTTTGTCCAAGTGTTAGTTATAGTATCTATTGATTTGATTATTATTGTCATTGGATCTGCCATTCCTCAGTCACGACTGATAGCTACCAGAATAAGAGATACTCAACATCCAGAAGCTACAACGGTGAACTGCAAATAATGATTGTGTCTGTCATGTAACAGAAAAGCTTTTCTATACAAGAGTCTCTCAAAATTTATAACATTAATAATTATTACTAGATAGTCAGTCAATTAGCACATTAATTTGTTTAACTTTTAGTTCTATAAAATTAGACAAATACTGAAACACAACAGGTAATAGTAGCAAGCATTTGAGCATGAGTCTTAATTTTTCTTACTTATAGAACATATGCATGCATATAGCTGTCATAGTAATGTATTTTAGCAACTTAATTTAAGTCTCTAATTAAATGGATCCTTATCAATTATTTTCCATTTGATAAGTAACTATTATACTAAATATGTTAATACTTTTTCTTCTAGGATGAAGGGACTTTTGAAAAAAACTTCATCTATACATGTGCTCAGAGTGGATCACAAATTTGGCTAGCAGTCTCCTTTACATACAAAGCATTATTACAACTAGTAGCAATATTTATGGCATTTCATATTCGTCGTGTTAAAATTAAAGCTCTCAATGACTCAAAGGAAATAGCTGTCATTATCTACATCAACAGTATTATACTTGCATTGTTAGCAGTGACACAGTTTGCTCTTGAAACTTACCATGATGCATATGCTGCCATGTTTGGACTAGCTCTACTGGTAGATGCAACTCTGTTCCTAGGACTCATATTCATTCCAAAGGTAAGACTCATTTGGATTAATTTAGTCCAATTTTCAAAGAGAAATTTGAATTAAAGATTTCATTTTTCAAAGCTCTTACTAATTTCATTTTTAAGCTGACTTAACAGCTTCTCTTCTATAAGACAATATAGACTATATAAATCAAGCGACAATTCAATCTTTTTCTGTATCTTGACAGATGGTTAGTTTATATCAAGATCCAACTGGAAAGAAAGTCCTCACTAGTCAATCCTTATCTTCTTCACTTCCAACAAAAAACACTACTAGTGAGTCACCTGAGGAGACTATCAGTGGTCTACGAGCTAGAATAAAAGAACTGGAGTCTATGCTCTCCACTAAAGAGGTTAGTTTATGAAAAGACATTACAATATATCATAAACTAAGAGCTGTTTATTTGAACATTCATAAATACTGTATATGATCTTATCATCTCAAATACATAGTTGGAGTCTGCAACTCAATTTGAAAAAGAAGTTTGAAATGAGAATAAAAGACTGATTTAATAATTATTTGTTGTATATATGTCTTTCTTACTAACATATATATATATATATATATATATATATATATATATATATATATATGTCAGTTGTGTATTTAGTAATTTTGTACATAACATGTGACTTTATAGATTGAAGAAACAACTCAATGCAGTAGTACAACATAAAAAAATAATCAGTTTGTTTTATTATTGCTAAAACATATTATATGTCGTTACTTGTTTATCAAACATGTCATTAGTCCATTAATAAAATCAAAGTAGATGGATTAATTAATATATCACACAAACACTAATCAGCTACAGTCTCATTATCATTAATAATTAATAGAAAATTAAAGTTACACTTTTAATTCACTACTGAATAATATTATTGATTGATCAATTAAATTAAATGTTGACATACACATACTATTATACATTCTCCTTAGACATTAAATGATTACTACCTCTCTATGTTAAATTAGATTTTTTACAGAACCATCAAGATAATAATAATAATAATAATAATAATAATAATAATAATAATAATAATAATAACAAAGCCATCTTTAAAAAGCCCTTGATCATGTCCACCTTTGACTCCCTCCTCACAAACACTCCTTCCTCTCGTCTGAAAGCTCTTGCACTGTCCTCCACTATCCTCCATGCAGGAGATTGGCTCAATGTGGTCCCTTCCCTTGCCTTAGATCTCCACCTCCATGATCAAGAGTTCGGTTGTTGCCTCCAGTATTGGCTTGGTGTCAAAATGTTCTCTCTTAGTTACCCATGTTCCTTCTGTAAATCGTCCTGCAACCCTTACAGTCTCTCTGTTGGTACTCACAGCAGTAATGAAGATAAAATTCCTCTCTACTTTGCATACATTACCAGGTATAGAATTCTTTGAATGTATATTTATTAAAATAATGGCCTCTTTCTTTCTTCCTCTCAGATTGCTTTTGCAGCAGCTGCTAATGTTCTAAATGATTGTAAATGATTCAGAAGCTTTTTTTGAGTACTTCCTTCTTTTTATTATATTCCAGTATCATTATCCCAATTACTAAGACAATTTGAGTGGAGAAAGATGGATGTCATCACTCAGGAGGAGGAGCTATTTCAAGCAGTGAGTCAGTTATATGCTAAATGATATACCCTTTCTATAGCTACCGTTTTGCTCATAATACTGATTCTATATGTGTCAAAATGTTGAACCATATTATATTTGATTAATTTGACTACATATTTTGTAATAGTTTGTTCTCTCATGTACATTTACAGTATTCTTCTCTGTCTCTTTCCATCTTAGACTACCAATGGTCTCAAGTTCATTTTTGATTTACAGAATTGGTTTAGTATCATTGTCTATGTAAAATTACATTTAATCTCTTCTAAAGTATACATTTCTTCTGAAATTATGACTTCTTCTCTCTGTCAAGCTTAGACACTGTTCATTCATAATTTACATTTACTATTGCTATTGCCTGCCTTTACCTCATCATGACCTGAAACATCTTATATAATTATATTGACAGTGTACAGTGTATATCACTGTATAATTTGATTGGTTGATTTAACCATTATATGGTTGTACAGGTTACATGTGCCATGTGATTGACTGATTATGTAATTAATGTTTAGAACCAATATATAATGATTTTGTGTGGATGAATACAAATGGTCATGAATGGATTAAAACAACTAATCAGTATCTTAATACTGTCATCATATTAACCTTAACATTTGCCTCATTGAAGATTAATGTAATGGCAGATTACAGTGCATATAGAATTCATAGTAACAAATCTGGCCAAAATATCTTATGTTTATAATAATAAGCAAATCATTTTACTTCTAACCATTAGCTACATAAACTGCTAATTCTGCAGTACATTAATAATCAAAACATTATTATGTTTACCTTTTTTGTACCAAATTTATATGTATAACCATATATTGGTTAAATCAACATTCATTCACAATTGACACTTACTATTGGCTCCTTCTGTCCAATATAGTCCAACTCTCATGTGCGCAATGTAAAAAATGATAGTTGATTTAACCACCATTGATTGCATAATTTACAATTGCAAACTTATTTTTGTCAAAAAAGTAATCATGATACTGTTTTCATTACTAATGTACTACTGTTTATGTAGCTACAAAACCATCAATCTCATAGTACATCATGATCAGTAATGAAAATAGTTGTATGTTTATATTTTGCATATGCAACCTGTATAACAATGTATTGGTTAATTCAACCAATTATAAATTTTATAGGTATATGAGATCCTGTCTGTTCCTCAGGTCATGAATTCTACTATTCCCAGCAAACTTGTTTACTTATTAACTGACACTTCTCTCCCTGGATTAATGACTCCTATAATGCAATAAAACCTTGTGTACCTCATAATTCTCAAAAGAAAATTGTTTTTTACCTTATCCACTACTCCTTCATCTCAGTCATTATGGTCTGCTTTGCTCCTCTCTCCCCTCCAACCCTTAATTGCCGCATAAACTATTCAGTTCCATAGTAATTAGTGATCAAAAATCGCATATCATTACTGTGGTAGCTTACTAGCTTTGCTGTGTCATTATGTGATAGGCTGTCACAGCATACATGCCCTTTTAGAGAAGTCATTAATACTTTCTTTTTCAATATATTTTGAGGGATAGATGCAACCTAATTAACTACAATTTGCAGTGGATGTAGATCTGGCTTGATAAGGTCTGGTATATTTCCGCCATTATCTCCAAATATGTTTTATATAAAAAGTATACTACTGTAACTAATACAATTCATTGTGTCCATTGAGAAATGAGTTATTTCAGTAATACATGTATGTCTGGTACTTGTGGGTATAATTATTGCTGTATATTAACGAACTCCATGCCCCTGATAAATGACAGAGAAACCACTCAATGTACTCTTTAATCAACATCTTTTTTCTGTTTGGTTATATCTCACTACCAGTAACATTACTGTCTCTTTCCTCTGTAGACATCACAGCAGTTTTTAGACAACTATACTGCTCTGTTTGAACAGCCACGATACAAATCTCAAAACCTAAGGAAGAATAATGCTGCAGGATTGGCCCATGAGGTAATATGGTCATTAGCTATCGGACTGGACAATGCAGTGAAACGGATAGCTATGGGAAATGACACTGGATGTGAGAATTTAACAGGAGAATTAGTACCTTTAGAGGAGTTTGATTATACTAATGAAAAAGTAGGCTGTATTCTGAGACAAGGTTTTGCTGAAGTAAATTTTCTTGGAAATTACTGTGAGTTGCTATGTTTTTCTTTTCAAAGTATAATTCAAACAATTTCAAAAAGTATAAATTATTGTAAAATTATTCCTAGTGTGCCATAATAATTATAGTCTTAAGAGTTTATATGTCATGTTCTGTGGTTATATTTGATACTACAACATATATTAATCTTGAATTGTAAAGGGTCCTGTTTATTTCAATGCAAATGGAAAACGTTTTACCTATCAACCAATACTTCTCCCCCTGGATTAATGACTCCTATAATGCAATAAAACCTTGCTTACCTCACAATTCTCAAAACAAAATTGTTTTTCACCTTATCCACTACTCCTTCATCTCAGTCATTATGGTCTGCTTTGCTCCTCTCTCCCCTCCAACTCTTAATTCCCACATCAACTCTACAGTTCCATAGTAATTAGTGATGAAAAATAGCGGGTGCTTCTTGGTGTAACTTGACTGATGATGTAAGACATGTCCTATGATGACATCACTAGTGTCATAGAGTTAATAATGTTAAGTTTGGTTTAGGGTTTAGGTGGTGTCATCAATATGATGACATCACTAGTGTCATTTCATTATGATGTCATCATAGTCAAGTTACACCAAGAACCACCCAAAACAGCATATCATTACTTTGGTAACTTACTAGCTTTGCTGTGCCATTGTGTGATAGGCTGTCACAGCATAAATGTCCATGATTTAATAACTAACACAAAACATAAAGTGATTTACTTAGTCATAATTGTCATGCATGGTGTCAAAAATAATGTTGATATATTTGATAAAGCTATTGGTATATATATATTGAAAAAATGGCGAGTAAATCAGCGTCTCATAGGAGCTCTGTTACGTCTTCCAGCAGCAAGCTCCCAGCCTCTAAACAGCCCTCCAGTACTAAATATGTTTGTCCTATATGTGAAAATGTTATAGAAGACTCATCTCCCAAAGTTAAAGGTCAAGAATCGATCTTTTGTGAAGGTGTGTGCAACACGTGGTTACACAGGGGTTGTGCTGGGTTGTCGAAGTCTGCCTTCTAGTTAGTATCAACGACGAGCAAACCTTTTCACTGTCCCCACTGTGCACTCTCTTCACAGAGAAAAGAAATCGTAGTCCTTAAAGCTTCTGTTGACCAACTATTCTCTAAAGAAATAGTATTTCTAAAGTCAACTATTTCTCAACTTACCTCTGAAATATCCTCATTAAAAGCAAAATTGGCAACTGTCGCTCCATCCAACTCTACTAATTCTCATCCTCTTCAGAACTGGTCAGTGGACCCAGCAAACCCTTCAGGGGTCACTCCTCAGCAAAATACACCTACACAACATACCTCTGTATCCAACTGCAGGTTCAATGTTGTTATTTCTGGAATCCTGAGCTACCTAAAGATTCATCATGCTATACAAGAAACCATAATGACTTTAAAGCAGTGTCTTCCATCATTTCTGAAATTGAAACCTACTCCAATTATTTGAGTTCTATTCGTGATTGTTGCCTCCTTGGCAGATATGATGAAACCAAACCTAGCCCACATCCTATCTTAGTGTCTTTAATTTCCACTGCTGATGTTAGCAATATCCTCTCTTGTTGTCGTCATCTCAAGCAACCAATATCCATCAAACCTGATCTGTCACCTCCTGAAAGGAAAATTCTGATTAACTCAGGGATAGATCGTAGTTCTATCAAACTGCATAACTCCAGTATTTTTGTCAATGGTCGTCTATACGGCAAAGTTACTAACGGCATATTCTCACTGTCTCCTACTTTGTCTGATTTTGTGCCGCAGCTTACCACCATAACTGACACCTCAGATAGTCCACATACTCTTGATTCACAGCCCATTAAGTCTTCTGAAGAGGATGTACACAGTCAAACCACACCCATCACTTCTGCCTCAGATTGACTCTCTCTGGACATCAAGGTATGTCTATGAAATTGCCGGAGTCTTGTGAACAAACTCACTCATTTTCAATCATTTGTATAGTTGAGATTGAACTTGCCACTTCCTTTTTAATCTGTGTTGTTTACATTCCTCCTAATGCTACTTCTGACTATTGCCTCCATATTCTTCATTTTATTGAATCTATTTCCTCTAAATCTCCCTGTATCATAGTTGGTGACTTCAATTTTCCAGATATCAACTGGTCAACTGTTGTTGGGCAGTCTTCATCATCAGTAGCCTTTCGTGACCTCATTTTTTGTCTCAATCTCACACAGCTTGTTGATTTCCTAACTCATAGCTCGGGCAATACCCTCGATCTAGTCATTTCTGACTCAACTGAGTTAATTCAGAATCTTTTCAGTTTTTCCTCCAATCTTCTTCAATCAGATCATTTCAGTGATTTCACCATCACTTTCTCAGTTTCAGTACACTATAGCAAGAAAAAGAAGCCTAAACACCCTCCCTCATACAACTTTAAGCGAATTGATTTAAATGCTTTCAGCGACTTTTTGCTTGATTGTAACTTTAATTTACTTATGGAGTCTACCAACATTGAGTTTGTGTGGTCATCTTTGAAGAATCTCATCCTTGAAGCAATTTTACATTCTACTCCTATTACTAGGGCCAGACGAAGTCATTATCCCAAATGGTTTGATTCTAATACCAGGCACAAAATCAACAAACTTTGCTCTCTGAAAACTCTGTAGACACAAGCCATCTCCTGACAATCTACTTAAGCTCTCTTTTGATGCAGCTCCAAGACAACATTTCTCTTGCCAAATCAGCATTTGAAAACAATTTTGTGTATTCATCGGTCTTTAACCATTTAATTATTCACATTTGTCATACATGGGGTCAAAAGTAATCTTTGATATATATGTTGTTGCTATGGTGATGTTGTTATGGTTATTATTGCTATGGTAATCTTTAAACTTTTAATGGTAATAGTGACCGTGGTAATAGTTTCTATGATAACACACGTGTTATTTCTATAATAAATTGTAACTGGGCTGGTCGCCTCCGCCTGGTATATGGCCAGTATCCTGACTGCCAAAGTATGTAGAGAGCAAAAGGATCTGTTGTAAGGGGCAACAGTGGCCCAAGTAAATTTATTCTTTTTTTTATTCAACATGAGGCTAGGCTCACAGGCCCCACCTCTCCAATGTATTAATAATAGTAATCATAAGCAACACACACATGAATACTAATGAGGTTATTACAAAATGTTGCTATGGTGACATATATTCTGTTACTATTTTCTATGGATTTAAATGACTTCATGGATTTTGTGATTTAATGGGTACAATTCGCAGTGGCATAGCTGGGCCCTATTTGATGGTGGGGCCTTAATAATAATAATCATGTTAATTAACTTTTTTTTAATAATTTCTAGTTATTAGTAGAGGCTGTGTCCAATTTGTTTTATTAACTATTAACAGTATTAAGACAGTCTGATAGTTCTGTTTTTGTCGATCCCTTCGAATTCTTGAATAGTCTCTTCAATAAAGGTTGGAACGGAACAGAGGTCTCTCTCCAGTGATATTAAGGAAATATCAGCAAGTCTATTGTTGGACATTGTACTTCTCAAATGAGTTTTGATCCTGCCTAATGTTGAAAAACTCCTTACATACCGGGTCGTACTCACCACCAATGTCAAGGCAACATGCATGAGCTTGTTGATGGTGGGAAAAGCAGCTTGCAATGCCAAAAAATGAGTGTATGCGTCAAACAGAGTTTCAGCATCCTTGTCTTTGAGAACCGGTTTAGCTAATAAGCATTCAGTTGGAAGCTGCTCAGTACAAATGTTATACAATGAAGCCAGCAAAGAAAGAAGAGATGAGTCTAGGAAGTTAGTAATACAACTGCTTACAGTTATAGACGAAGTACTGGAGTCAGTTTATTTGCTGTCGGCATTACATCAGCATCAGTCTCCCTCTCATTCTCAGATACTTCTATAGGCTCATACAAATACTCTAATAGGATAAGGTATGTAAGTGTATGTCAGTGCATGCTTTCTTCTAACCATTTTCATTTCTCTCTTGATTATGGTAGTCATCAGTGCTCTCATACCTTCTCCTTTTGGTATTGTCACTTCCTTTATTAACAGCTGATGTTGAAGACTTATTGATACAGTTAAAAAGTGACAGCTTCCTACTCATATTTACTACATGTGGTTTTCAAAAGCCACCCCCACTAATACTAATGCATTGAATAGCCACACCAATAGTTATTGTATAAACAATTAAACAATGAAATAATTATTAATTACAATGAATATAATTATAAAACAAAAATGATGGTAGGGTCTAGGCCCCCTCGGGCCCTACCTCAGCTACGCCACTGACAATTCGTTGTGAAACTTTATAACTATGTATTGAAATTAAACAATGGTGATTAATTAAATATCTGATAAATTTTGACAATGTTTGTAACAAAATTGAAAATGGTTTAATTGTCACAGAGTAATAAGTAATATTGTTAAGGCGATATATATATAGTTGCTGTGGGAATGTTGTTATGGTGATTATTAGCATTTTAACTGTTGCTATGGATATTAAGCTTCATCTTAATGCCCGATTTTAAATCCTTATATATAGTTGCTATAGTAATGTTGCTATGGTAACTATTACAATGGTAATATATACATGTTAATACTATGGTATATAATCTTAATATTTTACGGTAATAATGATGATGATTTAATAGTTTTTATAATATACATGTTGTTATTATATATATAGTAATTATTGTTTTTAGTGACATAATATGTTGTTAGTTTAAGACAAAGAGTAAGACTGACGTCAATGATAACAGGATCAAACTGGATATGACTGGTTTCAACCTGTTACATGTTACATGTAACTACTGTACATGTATGTACCACTACTAAGATCGATTGTTTGATTTAACTAACACATGGTTATACTGGTTGAATATGCAATAAGTTAACCTATAGTATGTCCGAGTTGAGAAGAACCACCCAGACATGTAAATAACTTTGCCGTTTTACATGCTATCTGCATGGAACTTGCACCAATCGATTCAGCTTTACCTCACCTTACATTCCATGCACCTTTTTTTAATAAGGGGCTCTTCTCAAGTCGGACATACTATAGTATTGTTTTGCTTTCAAATGTACTACGAAACTGATTGCTTTTGTATCTACATAAACACTATTGCATTAGTTATGAAAACAGTATTATGCTTACTTTTTTCTGATGAAAATAAGTTGCTACGTACAATTTGTATAACCATATTAAATCTATCAATCAAATTTTAGTGATATATATGTACATTAAAATATCAACAGCTGGTAGTGATATTTGCCTGTCAGTTTTGCCACACAAGCACCTTCAATACATTCACCCGTTTGTTACAAAATGAAGAGTATAAGTTGCTATGGTAATTGACAAATCTTAGGAGATTCAAGTAAGATCTGTAAATGATTAATTATGAATGAGAAACAAAAATAATGTTGTTTAGAGATGAACTAGTCTTGTAGACCTGACTAGGAATGAGACTATAAAATCACTAGACTCAATCTGACTCTTGATTAATATAAAGTTGACATAATACACTATAAAAACTAGTCAGTTATTTTAACAGTCAATTGGGTGGATAACTATGGAATGTAAAATTAATGTGAATTAATCACCATATAATTTGTTGGTATGTAATACCATCACAAAACAACGAATTATATTCTGAATAATTCACATACATTTTGAATTATTTTGCTTTGGTGCCATTTTGCTACTTTTTGTGAATTTGTGTCATTATTTCAACTATCACCCATCTCTATCTCTATTTAAGTATTTCTTGTTTCCACTCTAAGAGGATCAGTCACTCGATTAACGAAAGAACAGAAGTCTAGGGGAGAATCACTTTTGCGATAAGTCAGAGAGACACAAAAGGAAGGAACATCTCCATAATTATCCACGAGGTATGTGAGCCACGCCTTAAACGAAACTACCAAAAGTATACGGATTTTACGGAAACAGGTAGTGTGATGTACACAGCTACTGTGACAATGCTATTGTATCTTGTTATTTGCCTGCTCTGCTCTCTGCTCCATCTCTCTGTTGGTACTCACAGCAGTAATGAAGATAAATTTCCTCTCCATTTTGCATATATTACCACAAAGACTGGAGGCTTCGTTGCTGGCGGAAGCATACCAGTTGTTGATTGGTTATTGGAGATGATCAATGAAAGAGACGATATTTTACAGAATTATACACTAAACTATACAGATGTATTGGATTCTAAAGTAAATATAAATAAGAATAATTTTTTAAATAATTTTTTGCATGCATATAGGATTACACAGATCACACACACACACACGCACATTGAGCCATGCACTTTAGAATGCAATCTCGTTTTTGTAGTGTAATCATACTGCATCTTTAGATGCTTTCTTTAAACTATTTTGGGAAAATAACACAACTTATGTGGCATTACTAGGATGTGGTTGCTCACAAGCAACTATCCCTGTGGCAGAAACCAGCCATTACTGGAATATTCCCCAGGTATAGAATACTTTGAATAAATATTTATGAAAATGATAACCGCTTTCTTTCTCTCTCTCAGATTGCTTTTGCAGCAGGTGCTAATGTTCTAAATGATCGTATACGATTTAGAAGCTTTTTTAGAGTACTACCTTCTTTTTATTATATTCCAGTATCATTCTCTCAATTACTGAGACAATTTGGGTGGAGAAAGATGGCCGTTATCACTCAGGAAGAGGAGCTATTTCAAGCTGTAAGTCAGTTAAATAATATGCTCATTCCATAGCTACCATTTTGCTCATAATTGTTCCAAATGTGTGAAAATATTGAAGCATATTATATTATATTTGATTTTTAATTTCACTACGTATTTTGTAATAGTTTGTTTTCTCAAGTGCATTTACAGTATTTGTCTCTCCATCTTAGATTACCAATGGTCTCAAGTTCATTTTTGGTTTACAGAATTTGTTCTTAGATTCATCTGTGTCTTTTAAAACAAGAGTACATCCCTTTCCATATGATGCAATATTTGAAAAAGTACATAATTATTTAATTACTATCAACTAAGCAAGCTAATTTATTTGACAATGTATCATTATATTACCTTAGATAATCACAGGAAAGTATAGGATTATTTACATCAATACATATCAAGCATATGCTGCCAACATTTTGTGTGAAGTGAGTAACAAAGTACATCATAATGACATCACTACAATTAATGAGAGATGCCTACTAAGTACTAAATATTAAACAAAAAAGGCAATTCCAATATACTACACAGTGGATGGATGGATGGATAGATAATGAAATTAAGATATAATGGACATTCTTGACTATAAAAGTGGATAATCTGATTACTATAAATATTTGTATTATTACAAACACTACTTACTCCATGGCCACAAGGGACCACTCAAAACATTTACAAAACTCAATTAAAAATATAAATATATTTTGTATTTGCTACTACAGGCTTACCACAGAAACATGTATGCTCCTACCTATGTCTGGATATTACCAATGTGGTATAATGATGGCTGGTGGAATAATACAGAGAACTCATCCTGTACAACAAAAAACATGATGAGAGTTGTTAATGGTACTTTAGGTATTATACCCCATGGATTCTTTGTTATGGATAACAAAACAAAAAAAGCTATCTCTGGGCTGGTAAGAAATATTTAGATATACATAGTTGTGTCATTGTGTCGTGACTGTCACTACATACATTCTCTTTTAGAGAAGCCATATTGTTTAAGTATGACTACTATGTAGTTCCATAGTGATTGGTAATCAAAACAACATATGTTGTTTGTATGTTACATTTCAACTTTCTGTGACTTCCCCTCCACCGACTTATTACTCTTACCTCTACCAACACATCACTCCAACCTTCATTTGCCTACTCCACCATCTTCACTCCACTCAAACTCCCTCAAACTTAAATTAGATTATCTCTCTGCTAGCTCTTTGTTCTGATATTGGTTATCTCCTAACGTTTAAAATCTTGATGTAGTACTCAAAAACTAGTTTTATTTCAACAAGATTGTAACCATCATAATAGTATTGTGGTATCATTGTCTACATAAATTACATTTAATCAATTCTGAAGTATACATTTCTTCCAAAATTGTGAATTCTCTCTGTTAAGCTTAGATACTGTTCATTCATAATTAGCACTTACTAATATTAGTGTATAATTTGATTGGTTGATGTTTCCATTGTATGATTGTACAGATTTTGTGTGGATGAATACAAATGGTCATGAATGAGTTATATTATATTATTGTACAGGTTACATGTGCCATGTGACTGACAGATTATGTAATTAATGTTTATAACCAATATATAATGATTTTGTGTGGATGAATACAAATAGTCGTGAATTGGTTAAAACAACCAATCAGTATCATAATACTGTCATCATATTAATCTTAAAATATGCCTCATTGAAGATTAATATAATAGCAGATTATAGTGCATATATGAATTCATAGTAACAGACCTGGCCAAATATTTTATGTTTCTTAGAATAACCAAATCATTTTACTTCTAACCATTAGCTACATAAACTGTTAATTCTGCAGAACATTAATAATCAAAACATTATTATGTTTACTTTTTTGTACCAAATCTATATGTATACAACCTGTATAACCATATATTGGTAAAATCAACCTATCAGTTTTTACAGTGATAGACACTGTTCATTCGCAATTGGCACTTACTATTGCCTCCTTATTGTAACCCGTGCCGAAGTGGTAGCAATATAGTTCTTTTAGATACTGAACAAATATCAAATTAATATTCTTTTCCACAACTATGACAACAACAACTATAACTAACGACAACTATAACGACAACTAACGAACTATACACAACTCATTGATTATATACATGACTGACAGGAAATGACAAATATAATTACATCATACAAACAAAATGTCACCAGAAATAATAATCTAAAAAGTAAGTTACAACACTCCTCCCGTCCAACATAGTCCAAAACTCAAGTGAATCATGTCTCTTCCTCAGGTCATGAATTCTACTATTCCCAGAAAACTTGTTTACCTATTAACCGACACTTCTCTCCCTAGATTAATCACTCCTATAATGCAATGAAACCTTGCTTACCTCACAATTCTCAAAATAAAATTGTTTTTCACCTTATCCACCCACATCTCATGTCTGTTTGGTCGTCTTTACCATAAGTAACATTACTGTCTCTTTCCTCTGTAGACATCACAGCAGTATTTAGACAACTGTACTGCTCTGCTTGAAGACCCACGATACAAATCTCAAAACCTAAGGATGAATAATGCTGCAGGATTGGTCCATGAGGGAATATGGTCATTAGCTATTGGACTTGATAATGCAGTGAAACAAATAGCTATGGGAAATGACAGTGGATGTGAGGGGTTACCAGGAGATTTGGTGCCTTTAGAGGAGTTTGATTATACTAATGAAAAAGTAGGCTGTATTCTGAGACAAGGTTTTGCTGAAGTTAATTTTACTGGAATTACTGTGAGTTGCTCTGTTTTCCCTTGTATGTATAATATGTACACAAGGGTACATTTTCAAAGTATGTATTTATTGCAATTCTTTTTACCATAAAATTCTACTTGTTGCAATAATTATAGTTTTAAGAATTTATATTTTAGGTTTTGTGGTTACATTTGATACTATAACTGTATATTTAATTATTTATTCTAAACTCATTCCTAGTTTGTTATAATAGTAATGTTGTGTTCTGTGGTTACATTTGATACTATAACACATATTAATCTTTAATTGTAAAGGGTCCTGTTCATTTCAATGCAAATGGAGGTCGTCCTGACAATATTCATGATGTCAAACAGTATAGAATATCTGGTGGTAAGCATATAACAAGAACTAGTAAAATGTTGAATTCATTCTCCTATAGATACTGTCAGTCTTGATACAATAGCTTCTGTAAATGTTAGTGGTAATAATAATATTTTTACTTTTGAAATGGGCGAATCTAATGCACGGATTTGGAAAGGTAAACATTAATATTATAATAACATTGATAGATTGTGTATGGCAGCATAAAAGATGTAAGAAGTACCCTAGGACAATGACTACAAATAACAATATATTACATAAAGCACTTATGATGAAATATATTTGATTCAGTCCTGGTAATGTATATGTAGTTCAAAGCTTGCATACAAGAAAAAATAACAAAGAACCTGCTCATATACATTTTAAATATTCATAAATTTTATTTAAAGAATTAAAATTCAATATTGGCATGACAATACCAAATGTACAGAACAAGGTATGGACGATGACATAATGTTTTTAGAAATAAACAGCAAACACAATAACAATAATATTAAAACAATATACATGATATATAATATAGAAGAATTGATCTCTAGTGTATTTACTATTTATGTACAGATATTTTCTAATTATATTTTGCTATTATCCTAACATGAATGTTGGCATCTCTACATATGATTTCAATTTTTAAAAAGGTATTTGTTACAGGTATTAGATACAAGGAAACTAAGATGCAATCAATAGAGTATAGATATGACTTCATAATATAGACATATTGCTAGTCTTAATCTTAATTTGGATTGAAGCAATTATAGGATGATTTTTAATTGTTGTCATGTCTGTTATTATCTATGTAGTAATAACACAATAACATTACCATCATCATGTTATCTTGGTTTAATAGACTGAGATTCCATCAATCGATTTCTTTCATTTATATATACTTGTATTATCTATTTAAAAAGATACACCAATTACTGGAGATCCATCAAAATTATGTCCATATATAATAATATTTAATACACACATCTAACATACTATACTATATAGCTTATATATTATTACTATTATTATATCACTAGATGGTACTCCTCCATATGATGGTTATGAAGAGGACACTATACACCCAAATCATCTAGCATTGATTATAATTTATGATATTGTAGCATTTGTTGGTCTCATCTTTGTAGCAGTATGTCTTGTGTTTAATATTGTCTTTAGAAATAGAAAGTCAGTGACTGACCATAAATAGTCTTATATCTATAGATTAATCTCTCTCCCTCCCTCTTTTTATAGAGCTGTCAAACTTGCCAGTCCTAATTTGAATTATCTCATAATTGTAGGGGCTGCTCTCATGTACATATGTGTCTATTTCTATGTACACTCCTCATCAGTAATGAATGTACAAACTGCCTTCTGTAATGTAAGATTATCACATAATGATCATTAATCCTCACTTCTAGATTTGTTCTATAATAAATTATTGTGTTGCTTTACCTTCAAATTAATGATCCATTCTTAATTTCCACATAGATCCGATTGTGGTTGTTCTTTTTGGGATACTCTGTCTGTTTTGGTGTCATTCTTTCTAAAACATGGAGAGTCTATTATATCTTCTCTAATCCAACACCTAAGAAGAAGGTTCATTACTCAATTAAAAAATATAATTCTCTCTCTCTCTCTCTCTCACACACACACACACACACACACACACACACACACACACACACACACACACACACATACACATACACAGGCACTAAAAGATTGGGTTTTGTTTGTCCAAGTGTTAGTTATAGTATCTATTGATTTGATTATTATTGTCATTGGATCTGCCATTCCTCAGTCACGACTGATAGCTACCAGAATAAGAGATACTCAACATCCAGAAGCTACAACGGTATGTCATGTAACAGAAAAGAGTCTTGCAAAATTATTAATTAAGCTGACAAATTTGCTTATATTATTACTAGATAGTCTGTCAATTAGCACATTAATTTGTTTAACCTTTAATTGTATAAAAGGATAAGAGGATCCCTACCAATTGTTTCCATTCAATAAATAACTATTATACTAAATATGTTAATACTATTTCTTCTAGGTTGAAGGCACTTTTGAAAAAAACTTTATCTATGTGTGTGCTCAGAGTGGATCACAAATTTGGCTAGCAGTCTCCTTTACATACAAAGCATTGTTACAACTAGTAGCAATATTTATGGCATTTCATATTCGTCGTGTTAAAATTAAAGCTCTCAATGACTCAAAGGAAATAGCTGTCATTATCTACATCAACAGTATTATACTTGCATTGTTAGCAGTGACACAGTTTGCTCTTGAAACTTATCATGATGCATATGCTGCCATGTTTGGACTAGCTCTACTGGTTGATGCTACTCTGTTCCTAGGACTTGTGTTCATTCCAAAGGTAAGACTCATTTCAATTAATTAAGTGCCACTTTGATTTTAATTTATAACAATTTTGCTCCTCAAACCACTTATTAATTTCATTTTAAGCAGGCTCAACATGCTTCACTTCTTATAGACTCTATAGAGACTATATGACCAAACCTTAATTTCATTTTTCCTGATTATATCTTGACAGATGGTTAGTTTATATCGTGATCCAACTGGAGAAAAAGTCCTCACCAGTCATCAATTAACTTCTTCCTATCCAACAAATAATACCACTGTTAATGAGTCACCTGAGGAGACTATCAGTGGTCTACGTGCTAGAATTAAAGAACTGGAGTCTATGCTTTCCACTAAAGAGGTTAGTATATGAAAAATCATTACAATATATCATAAACTAAGAGCTGTTTATTTGTACATATATAAATGCTGTGTATTTTAATAGAATGATCTTATCATCTCAAATATATAGCTGGAATCTGCAACTTAATTTGATAACAAAGTTTGAAGTACGAATAAAGACTGATGTAATAATTGTTTGTTGCATATATGTCTTTCTCATTAATATACATATATATCGGTTATGTGTTTAGTAATTTTGTAATTATTACATAATATGTGACTTTATAGATTGAACAAATAACTCAATGAATTAGTACAACATAAATAAATAATAATTAGTTTGTTTTATTAAAAACATACTATGTGTAGTTATTAGTTTATCAAACATTTTATTAACTCTTAATAAAATCAAAGTAGAAATATTAATTAATACACTGTAATGAAATTTTGAATGAATTAATTAAAATTGCAAATATTGTGTTTAAAAAAATTTTAAATGCAATTTTACTGTTTTTTAATTACAATTCTAGTTTTTAAACACAATTTTAACATAGTTTAAATACAATTTTAATACAATTTTAGTACAATTTCAATATGGATCAAACACAATTTTAATGCAGTTTAAACCCTATTAAAATTGTGTTTAATATACTTAAAGATTATTAACAACCATTATTGTTTAGATAACTATTTATACAGCTACATATGTATATATATATTTATATGTAAGATTTGCCTTATCTTGTATTCTATAATGATGCAGCATCTTATTTCTATTGTTATCTTTTATTAAGTCTATTTTATTAAGTTTATTAAGTTTTACAGACTTCTTAAGGACAATACAATGTTGTAACACCTATATAGTAACATTTATAGTATAGTAGAAACAATATGAGTAATGGATGAAACCAAAATAGCACAGTAATATCAGATTGCATTGGATGTAACTTGAATGAAATGGGACCAGACTAAGTCATTATGAAATTGGGAGCTTTATGTGTCATCTCATTCTGTTCAAGATCAAATTACTGGACACTAGTCTCTTAATATATAATTGACACACGTCTTCAAGAAATCCAAAGGGCAACACCATGATGAGTCATGACATCAAGACTAAACTGTGATTGTCACATGACCACATACAGAATATCTATAGAAATTAAAAGTGATATTCTTACCAACTGTCAGTCCATCTACCTCTCTGTCCATTTGTCCATCCATTTATAATATAATTAATTTTAACAATGCATGCTATTAAAATCAAGTTAGCCTGACTTCTAGTTAACTTTAACATAACTCTACTAGTTATTGTGTTGTTACTTGTTAAACAAGCTAAAATGATAGCTCCAATCTTTACATTAGAAGATACACCAGTAGACTCTACAAGCTGGATGAAAGAGACTCAATAGGAAGGGAGGGAGGGAGAGAGAATATAGATCAGTCTTGACATCCTGAAATGACATCAAAGGACTCTGTAAATTATTACATAAAATTGTAACATTTATTGATAAAGGGCAACAACAACTCAACCAAGAAAGAATATATAACCAAAGTTAGTTATATAGCAAGAACAGAGAATATATAGAAACAGGTAACACTCTAACACAATCTACATTGTTCTATTAGACAATTCCACCACATCTTCCTTTCTCAGAAGGTCAAGTATTCAGGTAGATTCACAACTGTACCTGTGTGAGATCTAGTCATGATTGGACTACAATTTTCATTTTGGGAGGTCTCAGTAGTATCATCAGTTCTGATTGTTTGATGACGACGATTTCTACAAACTTGACCTGATGGTTTGTTGACCACATAAGATCTTGTTGTTTCAGCTGGATGATTGATATTGCCAAGAATTTGTCTTGTTTCTGAAGTGATCTAGATAGGAGTGTCATCTGGTATTACAAGTAGTGAATGAACTCTTATGTCGACAATCAAAATTCTGTTTCTGTTTGTTCTTTTCTCTCACTCTTCCTTTTAAAGTCATCAAGGTAATGGCATGTTGGAATTAAACTCTCCTTAGTTTGGGATAGCTTTGTGTAAATTTGTCTTCCCATCAGAAGCTCAGCTGGACTATGTCCATACCATGGGAGAGATGTTGCTCTAGAGTTTAGGAGAGCCATATAATGATCTTCATTGTTAAATAGAAGTGTTTTCACTATTTTGACTGTGTGTTTAGCTTGACCATTACTTTGTGGAAAATAAAGACTAGAGGTGACATGTTGAAATCACAACAATGCGTCTATTAAAAAGGAGTAGATTATTGCATACTGTTAGCTCACTTCTAACAGTCAAATATGAATTTAGAGAGGATTGAATCATTAGTTGGAGCACAATCACTGTGTACCCAGTTTGGTATATAGCTGAATCTATATAGTAGACATCATGTGACCAGTCTATCATTTAACAAAATCACTGACATCAATTATTGAGAAGTCTCCGGGATAATCCCTTTTGGCAACGGCATGACAAGTCGGAACATCTCGACACTGACACAAAAAGGAAAAAGAACAAGGAAAGGTATCTTCATATTACCCACGTGGTATCATTATCAAGCCACGCCCTCAACAAAAATTCCGAATATGTGGATTTACGGAAACCTGCATATAAATAAGATGACGTATATAGCTGTTCAGTAGTCAGTGGCAATGCTATCTTATCTTATTCTTTGCTCCCTTTTACATCTCTCTGCCAGTGCTCACAGCAGTAATGAAGACAAAATTCCTCTTCAATTTGCATATGTTACCACAAAGACCGGAGGCTTTCTTGCTAGTGGAGGTATACCAATTGTTGATTGGTCATTGGAGATGATCAATGAACGAGACGACATTTTACAGAATTATACACTAAACTATACAGATATACTGGATTCTAAGGTAAATCTAAAACAACAATACATTTATAGAATAAATATCAGCTGTATATATGTATATGAACATATATATATATATATATATATATATATATATACACAACAGTTAACTTGAACAACATACTTCATTTAATATATATAATTTTAATGCCATTAATATCAGTATTGTAATAGTACAGATGTTTTCCACACTAAAAGGATGTAATAGCTATACTAATTGGCTACACATGATTTATATGGATTTGTGAATTGTTCTCCACCTTGATGTTTGCACACATTGAATCCTTACATCATCTTTCATTTTCCTAAAGTATCCTACTTCATACTAATATCACAAATTCAATTATATGATTCAAACTGTTTTTTTATAGTGTGATTGCGCTACATCATTTGGGACAATTTCTGTGTGCATATAGTATATATATATATATATATATATATATATAATATGTATATATATTACTAACTCAACCATGCACTTTAGAATGTAATCTCTTTCTTACAGTGTGACCATACTGCATCTTTAGATGCTTTCTTTGATCTATTTTGGCAAAGTAACACAACATATGTGGCATTGCTAGGATGTGGTTGTTCACAAGCAACTATCCCTGTGGCAGAAACCAGTCATTACTGGAATATACCACAAGTAAAATGTGATTTCATGTGTATAATCAATAATCTCCCTCTCTCTCAGATTGCTTTTGCAGCAGCTGCAAGCATTCTGAGCGATCGTCAACGATTTAGAAGCTTTTTTCGAGTAGTTCCATCTTTTTATTATATTCCAGGATCTATGGCTCAGTTAATGAGACAATTTAATTGGAAAAAGATGACTATTATCACACAGGAGGAGGCCTTGTTTCAAGCAGTGAGTACTACTTTGATTTCATGCCGATCTTTTAACTACATATTAATTGCTTTACTAATTTGTAATTAGAGACTGGTACATACTGACTTCTTATCAAAATGCATAAGAAATTGAGGCTGTCATATATAAATGTTTCATTATTTGGGTTACTATGCTTCTCTCTCTCTCCTTTCCATCTTAGATTTCCAAGGGTTTAACAGGCATTTTTCAGTCAGAGAATTGGCTACTAGATTCATCCGTGTCTTTTAAAACAGGAGTAGATCCCTTTCCATATGATGCTGTATTTGACAATGTAAGTAATTACTTAATTATTAATTAATGTATTAATAATTATCTTCTTGCTTTAGATAAATACTGGAAAATATAGAATTATTTACATCAACACATATGAGCCATATGCTGTGAACATTTTGTGTGAAGTGAGTAACATACTATACAGTATGGATGGACGGATGATGCAAACTGACACACTTCACTACAGTAATGGAAACAATTTTGTCTTAGTCACCACTAATGTATAGATAATTACAAAAACTATTTGCTCCAGTGAATGACTTAATATATAGCATTAATTATACTCAATTATAAATATAAACACATTTTGTATTTGCTACTAGGCTTACCATAGAAAAATGTATGCTCCTTCCTATGTCTGGATGTTACCAGTGTGGTATAATGAAGGCTGGTGGAATAATACAGTTAATGTATCCTGTACAACAGAGAATATGATGACAGTTGTTAATGGTACTTTAGGTACTGTGCCCCATGGAGCCTTTGTTATGGATAACAAAACAAGAAAAGCTATCTCTGGGCTGGTAAGAAATATTTAGTTATATGATTAGAGTTAGTAATAGTTTCTTATTAAAGCACAGTGTTCTGAGTTGGGGTTGTGTGTGAAGCCATGTAAAAGAACATGAACAATGAGAACAGCTATAGTATTTCACTAATGCTGTTATTTTGAGGGATGATGGTATTACCATAAGTGGTGTCTTGTGGTTTTTGCATTATATATATGAAAATTAGTAATTTTTGATACCATATTTATGTGACAAGTCATACAGATCTAGACTGTAGCACAAGTCACAAGTGAAAACCGAATCATGTAGAATTGTTTAGTAATCAAAACTACATATGTTGTTTATACACTACATTCCAACTTTTTATATACTTTCTCCTCTGACAACTCATTATTCCAATCTTCCTCTACCTCCTCTTCCATCATCTCTCCATTCAAACCTTCTAGCATTGACTCTTATCTTTACTTTAATCCTTATCCTAATGCATATAGCATTCTTTCCAAATTAAATAATAACTCTGCTTGTTGATTATTCATTGTCCTGATCTTATTTGCATTGTGGAATCTTAGTTATCTCCTGACATTTCAAATCTTGATTTAGTATTCAAAAACTACTTTCTATTTCAATGTGATTGTAACCATCATGGTGGTGGTATCATTGTCTACATAAAATCACATTTAAACGCTTCTGAATTGTACATTTTTTAATGAAATTGAACACCTCTTGTTCAACTTAGAAGTTGTTCACTCACAATTAGCACTTATTATTGCCTACCATTATCTCATAACATCTGCTCGATGCAATCTCGTCTTATAATCCTTCTAGTTTATTAAACCTTGTACTCTTTGTGATTTTAACATTATTTACTATTTCTATGCCCCATCATTGAAATTAAAGTGAATACTTTTATTTTACTCTTTATTAAACTTATTAAAGACTCCAATCATTTTCTTACTCTGGTATTTCATCCAACAATTGTGCTGATGATATCTCTTCCATTATGCTCCCACTATTTCACTTCCACTTTCAAATATTTAATTCCTCTTTGCCCAATAAGTTGGAAGAGCTCCGATGTTGAAACTATTCCTAAACCACTTAACTAATAGAATTCATTTTGTCCACTGGTGATATGAGATATGAGTTCTTATTTCAGTAATAGATGTATGTTTAGTACTCATGAGTATAGAATATTTCTGCATGTTAACTAACTTCATGTCCATGATATGTAATAGGGAAATCAGGCACTGTACATGTAATGAAAACAATTTTTTAATTAACATTTATTTTCTCTTTGGTCATTTCTCAGTACCAGTAACATTATTGTTAATAATATCTCTACTTGCAGACATCACAGCAGTTTTTAGACAACTACACTGCTCTGCTTGAAGAGCCTAGATACAAATCTCAAAATTTAAGTAGAATGAATGCTATAGGATTGGCCCATGAGGGAATATGGTCATTAGCTATTGGACTTGACAATGCAGTGAAAAGGATAGCTATGGGAAATGACAGTGGATGTGAAGGGTTACCAGGAGATTTGGTACCTTTAGAGGAGTTTGATTATACTAATGAAAGAGTGGGCTGTATTCTGAGACAATGTTTTGCTGAAGTTAATTTTCTTGGAATTACTGTGAGTTGCTATGTTTTCCCTTGTATTTTAAACATGAAATAGATTTTCAACGTATATATTTATTGTAAAACCATTCCTAGTGTGCTGTAATAGTTATATGTCATGTTCTGTGATTATATTTCATACTATAACACATATTAATCTTTAATTGTAAAGGGTTCTGTTTATTTCAATGCAAATGGAGGTCGTCCTGACAATATTCATGATGTCAAACAGTATAGAATATCTGGTGGTAAGCATATAACAAGAATTAGTAAAATGTTGAATTCATTCTCCTGTAGATACAATCAATCCAGATACAATAGCTTATGTAACCATTGGTACTAATAATAGTATTTTCACTTTCAAAATAGGTGAATCTAATGCACGGATTTGGAAAGGTACAAATTAATATCATAATAAAATATTGGTGCAGGTGGATAGTGATATTACAGCATAAAAGATTTTACAAAGTATTTTAAGGCATGGAGCACAAATAACAGCCTATTATTATTACATAAGAATGCACTCAAGGGAGAGTATAGACATATGGTTGTGTAAAATGGTACAGCTGTAAACACTAATTAGTTGATTTAACCGAAATGTGCTCATACAGGATGTATGGATATAGCAAAATAATTTGATGCAAACTAAAACTAAACATCACAATATTTTCATTCCATACTCCCAACTTAGTAAACTGTCAATCTGATTATACTATAGGAATGAAAACACTATGATGTTTACTTTCAATTTACAATAATAATTTGCTATGTAAATGGTCCTGTATTAACATATATTGGTTAAAGCAATGAATTAATTTAAACAGTTAATGTAGATAAATATTGGAAATACCAAACGTAATTTTCAAAAAAAACAGGATATTTTTTTTCATTGTCTTTATTTTATATTTGAATATGTATTGTAATAGCACATGAACACTTTTGTCATCTTCACTATTAACTTTCTAAAATATAAACATCAAATGTACTATATAACCTACATATTATTACTATTATTATGTCATTAGATGGTACTCCTCCTTATGATGGCTATGAAATGGACACTATACACCAGAATCATCTAGCTTTGTTTGTGATTTATGATATTACAGCATTTGTTGGTGTCATCTTTGTAGCAGTGTGTCTTGTGTTTAATATTGTCTTTAGAAATAAAAAGTCAGTAACTAGATATTATATGTCTTAGCTTGATTTTCCCTCCCTATCTCTATTAGAGTTGTCAAAATTTCTAGTCCTAACTTGAATTATCTCATAATTGTAGGGGCTGCTCTCATGTACATATGTGTCTATTTCTATGTACACTCATCAACAGTAATGGATGTACAGACTGCTTTCTGTAATGTAAGATTATCATATAATGATCATTAATCCTCACTTCTAGATTTTTATAATAAATTATTATGTTACGTTACCTTCAAATTAATGATCCATTTTTAATTTTCACATAGATCCGATTTTGGTTGTTCTTTTTGGGATACTCTGTCTGTTTTGGTGTCATTCTTTCTAAAACATGGAGAGTCTATTATATATTTTCTAATCCAAAACCTAATAAGAAGGTTAATTACTTAGTTACAAAATGGTATCTTGGTCAATTCAATACTCTTTTGTTCTCTCTCTTTCTCTCTCTCTCTCTCTCATACACAAACACAGGCACTAAAAGATTGGGTTTTGTTTGTCCAAGTGTTAGTTATAGTATCTATTGATTTGATTATTATTGTCATTGGATCTGCCATTCCTCAGTCACGACTGATAGCTACCAGAATAAGCGATACTCAACATCCAGAAGCTACAACGGTAAACTAATCCGTATCTGTCTTCACAAATGCTAATAATGATTGTGTCTGTCATGTTACAGAAAGACATTTCTATACAAGACTCTCTCAAAATTATAATATAGATTTATTAGATAAGCTGACAAATTTCTTATATTATTACTAGATAGTCAGTCAATTAGCACATTAATTTGTTTAACTTTTAGTTGTATAAAGTTAAAGAAATACTGAAATATAATGAGTAATAGTAGGAAGCATTTGAGCACGAGTCTTAATTTTTTTATTTATAGAACATATGCTTGCATATAGCAGTCATAGTATTGTATTTGGTGAACTTTAATTTTGGTCTCTAATTAAATGGATCTTTACCAATTATTTACCATTTAATAAGTAACTATTATACTAAATATGTTAATGCTATTTCTTCTAGGATGAAGGTATTTTTGAAAAAAACTTCATCTACGTGTGTGCTCAGAGTGGATCACAAATTTGGCTAGCAGTCTCCTTTACATACAAAGCATTGTTACAGTTAGTAGCAATATTTATGGCATTTCATATTCGTCGTGTTAAAGTTAAAGCTCTGAATGACTCAAAGGAAATAGCTGTCATTATCTATATCAACAGTATTATACTTGCATTGTTAGCAGTGACACAGTTTGCTCTTGAAACTTATCATGATGCATATGCTGCCATGTTTGGACTAGCTCTACTGGTAGATGCTACTCTGTTCTTAGGACTCATATTCATTCCAAAAGTAAGACTCTTTTTCATTACTTTAGTGCCATTTTCAAAGCAAAATTTAGATTTAATTTCACAAACCTCTTAGTTTTATTTTAAGCTGACTTAACAGCTTCTCATCTTTGAGACAAATCAAGCCATATTTCAATTTTTTCTGATTTGTCTTAACAGATGGTTAGTTTATATTGTGATCCAACTGGAGAGAAAGTCCTCACTAGTAAACTCTAACCTTCTTCACATCCAACAAATAACACTACTAGTGAGTCACCTGAGGAGACTATCAGTGGTCTACGAGCTAGAATAAAAGAACTGGAGTCTATGCTCTCCACTAAAGAGGTACATGTATAAAAAATCATTACAATATATCATACACTAAGAGCTGTTTATTTGTACATATATAAATGCTGTGTATTATACTAGAATGATTTTATCATCTCAAATATATAGCTGGATTCTGCACCTTCTTTTGATAAACAAGTTTGAAATGAGAATAAAAGACTATTTTAATACTTATTTGTTGTATATTTATATTTCTCAATAACACGTATATCGGATATATATTTAGTATTATGTATTTAGCATTAATTATCATGTAACATCTGACTTCATAAATTAAACAAACAACTCAATTCATAAAAACATAAATAAAATCATTTTGTTTTTATTATTGTTGAAACGTACTATATTAAGTTATTTGTGTATCAAACACATCATAAGTCCACTAATAAAATCAGAGAGATACATTAATCAATATATCACACAAGCACTAACCAGCTACAATCTCATTATCATTAATAATTAATTAAAGTTACACTTTTAATTCAGTACTCATATTATGTTATTTACTGATCAATTCTATTGAACGTTGACATCCAAATATTATTATATATTCCTTCTAGACATTAAGTGATTCCTACCTTTCTAACTAATCCTATTAACAATTAAATAGTATCTCTAAAGCAAAAAAATGTAGGGTCTAGTCTATTAATGAAATTTAAAATAGATTTTTTAGAGCATCATCAAAAGCTAATAATAATAACAATAACAATAACAATAACAACAACAACATTATTTAACAATAGGCAAGTAGGTCCAGTTAAGCAAACAAACCAGCTATATTAGATAAACTATAATGTTAAAATATCTATGGATAAATCAGGTTGTGGAAGAAGACAGCATTGTTTCTCCATGTTAAAGTATTCTAGTAACAATAAATTACATCTGTTGGTACTTACAGCAATGATGATATCATATTCCATGCATTCATAGCTACAAAGACTGGAGACACAATTAATTGCATGTTGATAAACTGAATGGAGATATACCAATCATTGATTTAACACTGCAGATATGATCTCATTTGACATGTTGGAATCAAGAGTATCTATGATATAATAACTAACAAAAAAACAAAAAAATGATTTAATTTTTCACAATTGTCATACATGGGGTCAAAAGTAATCTTTGATATATATGTTGTTGCTATGGTGATGTTGTTATGGTTATTATTGCTATGGTAATCTTTAAACTTTTAATGGTAATAGTGACCATGGTAATAGTTTCTATGATAACACGTGTTGTTTCTATAATAAATGTTGCTATGGTGACATCTATTCTGTTGTTTTTTTGTGATATCATGGGTACAATCAGTTGTGAAACTTGGCAACTATGGATTGAAATTCAACAATGGTAATTAATTAAATATCTGATAGATTTTGACAATGTTTGTAGCAAAATTGAAAGTGACTCAATTGACACAAGGTAATAAGTAATATTGTTACGGTGATATATATGTAGTTGCTATGGCAATGTTGTTATGGTGATTATTACCGTGGTAATGCTGTTCTTGATATATATATATATGTGTGTGTGTGACTGGATTTCCAATAAGGGACCACTTCTGTCAAAATATTTGTGACTTGATTTGTGAAAAAAACACAGTTAATACATATCAAAAAACAGTTTTGCATACATATAGAATAATTATCCATATATAACAACTGTATGTATACAAAATTGTTTTTGATATGTTTTAAGTGTTTTTTTTTCATAAATCAAGTCACAAATATTTTGACAGAAGTGGTCCCTTTTTGCAAATCAGGTAACAATTATATATATATATATATATATATAGTTGCAATAGTAATGTTGCAATGGTAACTTGTACAATGGTAATTGTTGCTATGATAATATACATGTTAATATTATGGTATATAATCTTTAATATTTTTTGATAATAGTAATGATGGTATAATAGTTTTTATAATACACATGTTATTGGTACATAGTTAATGTTGTTTTTAGTGACAATATATATCAAACTGGATATGACTGGTTTCAACCTGTTACATGTTACATATACCTATTGTACATGTATGTACCAGTGCTAACTAAGATCGATTGTTTGATTTCACTAACGCATGGTTAGAATATGTGAACAGTTAACATAGTATTGTTTCGCTTTCAAATGTATTATGAAATTGACTGTTTAAGCAGCTACATAAGCAGCAATCATAGCAATCAAAACAGTATTATTCTTACTTTTGATCATAATATATTGTAGCATGCAATTTATTTATGTAATCATATAATAGTTAAATCAACCAATCAAATTTTAGTGATATATATGTATATTAAAATATCAACTAGTTGGTAGTGGTTATATTTGCTCATCAGCTTTGCCACACAAGTACTTTCAATACCTTCAATCTTTTATTGCAAAAGGAATAGTATAGGTTGCTATGGTAACTGACAAACTTTAGAAGATTCAAGTTAAGATCCGTAAATGATTAATTATGAATGAGAAACAAAAATGTTGTTTAGAGTTTAGAGATTAATGCCTCAGTCTCTCGATCAACAAAAGAATTGTCATTAATTTTTGAGAAGTCTACGGGAGAATTACTTTTGAGACTCAAAAAGCAGGAACATCTCCATAATTATCCACGAGGTATGTGAGCCACGCCTTAAACGAAACTACTTAAAGTATACGGATTTACAGAAACAGGTAGTGTGATGTACACAGCTACTGTGACAATGCTATTGTATCTTGTTATTTGCCTGCTCTGCTCTCTGGTCCATCTCTCTGTTGGTACTAACAACAGTAATGAAGATAAAATTCCTCTTCATTTTGCATATATTACCACAAAGACTGGAGGCCATGTTGCTAGTGGAAGCATACCAATTGTTAACTGGTTGTTGGAGATGATCAACGAGCGAGACGACATTTTGCAGAATTATACACTAAACTATACAGATGTATTGGATTCAAAAGTAAATATAAATAAGAATAATTTTTGAAAGAATTTCTGTATGCACACACACACACACACACAGACACACATTGAGCCATGAACTTTAGAATACAATCTCTTTCTTACAGTGTGATCACACTGCATCTTTAGATGCTTTCTTTGATCTATTTTGGCAAAGTAACACAACTTATGTGGCATTACTAGGATGTGGTTGTTCACCAGCAACTATCCCTGTGGCAGAAACCAGCCATTACTGGAATATACCACAGGTATAGAATACTTTGAATGTATACTTATTAAATAATGGCCTCTTTCTTTCTTCCTCTCAGATTGCTTTTGCAGCAGCTGCTAATGTTCTAAATGATCGTAAACGATTCAGAAGCTTTTTTAGAGTACTTCCTCCTTTTTATTATATTCCAGTATCATATTTCCAATTACTGAGACAATTTGGGTGGAGAAAGATGGCTGTTATCACTCAGGAGGAGGAGGTATTTCAAGCAGTGAGTCAGTTATAAGTTAAATCATACATTCATTCTATATATAGTTACCATTTTGCTCACAATACTGATTCCAAATATGTCAAAATGTTAAAACATATTATATTCGATTAATTTGACGACTACATATTTTGTAATAGTTTGTTCTCTCATGTGCATTTACAGTTTCTTCTCTGTCTCTCTCCATCTTAGATTACCAATGGTCTCAAGTTCATTTTTGGTTTACAAAATTGGCTCTTAGATTCATCTGTGACTTTTAAAACAAGAGTAAATCCTTTTCCACATGATGCAATATTTGAAAAAGTAAGTAATTATTTAATTGGTAGTACACATTATCAATCAAGCAAACTCATTTATTTGACAATGAATTATTATTTTGCCTTAGATAATCACAGGAAAGTATAGGATTATTTACATTAATACATATGAAGCATATGCTGCCAACATTTTGTGTGAAGTGAGTAATAAAATACATCATAATGACATCACTACAATTAATGAGAAATACCTACTAAGTACTAAGTACTGAACAATAAAGACAATTCCAATATATACTACACAGTGGATGGATGGATTAATAGATAATGAAATTAAGATACAATGGACACTCTTGACTATAGAAATGGAACAAATGAACAGTTTTGTCATAGTCATCACTATAATCTGTATACTATAATATATGTGTGTTATTATTATAATATATGTGTTAGTACAAACAGTACTCATTTCATGACCATAGGGCCCACTCAAACATTACAAAACTCAACTACAAATATAAACACATTTTGTAATTCCTACTATAGGCTTACCACAGAAACATGTATGCTCCTACCTATGTCTGGATATTTCCAATGTGGTATAATGAAGGCTGGTGGAATAATACAGTGAAGTTATCCTGTACAACAGAGAACATGTTGACGGTTGTTAATGGTACTTTAGGTACTGTACCCCATGGATTCTTTGTTATGGATAACAAAACAAGAAAAGCTATCTCTGGGCTGGTAAGAAATATTTAGCTATATTATTAGAGTTAGTAATAGTTTCTTATTAAAGCACAGTGTTTTGAGTTGAGATTGTAGACGAAGTCATGTATAAGAACATGAACAATTAGAACAGCTGTCGTATTTTCACTAATCTTGTTACTTGAACGATGATAATATTGCCATAGGATGCTCTCTTGTTGTTCTTTGTAATATAAATGAAAATTGACAATAATCTATAGGTAAAGTCTTTTCTGGACTCTCATAGTTCTGATTTACATTATATAACAATTTTAAGTCCAGCCAGATCTTATTAGTATTGATTGATTACCATTTCTTTACTATTACTATGTAGTTGTATCATTGTGTCATGACTGTCACAACACACATGCCCTATTAGCAAAATCATAATATTATTGTTAAAGTATAACTATTGTGTAGTCTATAATGACTAGTAATCAAAACAACGTATGTTGTTGATACTACACTTCAACTTATGTAACTTCTCCTGTACCAACTCATTACTCCAATCTTCTTCCTCTACCTCCTCCTTCATCATCTCTCCACTCCTACCTTCCAATATCAGCTCCCTCCTTGATCTCTTCACTCAAATCCTCATCTGAATAATTGTCTACATAAAATCACATTGTGGCTTCTTCTCTCTGTTAAGATTAAACATTATTCATTCATATTGGCATTTACTATAGCTATTGCCTAACTTTATCTTGTGACAACCTGAATCATCTAAAACATATATATTTATAGTGTACAGTGTATACATACATACATACATACATACATACATACATACATATATACATATGTGTGTATATATATATATATAACTGTATAATTTGATTGGTTGATTTAACCATTGTATGGTTATACAGTTATGGGACTGACTGACTATGTAATTAATGGTTAGAATCAATATGTAATGATTTTGTGTAGATAAATACAAATGTTCACGAACCTTGCGATTTCAATGTCAATTAAATAAATATACCTCATCCTTGAAAATAAAATTGATGCTTTTCTTGATCTTAAACGAATTATTAAAGATCCCACTTATTTTTTTCAATCAGATACTTCATTCACTATTGATCTTGTTTCCTTCCATCAACATAGTTCCATTCTCATGTAATATCCTCCCTCCTGTCTCTTCCTCGAATCATGAATTCTACTATATCCAGCAAACTCGTTTACACATGAACCAACTGTTCTCTCCCTGGATTAATCACTCCTATAATGCAATGAAACCTTGCTCACCTCACAATTCTCAAATCAAAGTTGTTTTTCACCTTCATTTCTCCTTCATCTCAGTCATTATGGTCTGCTTTGTTCCTCTCTCCCCTCCAACTCTTAATTCCCACATCAACTATTCAGTTCCATAGTAATTAGTGATCAAAATAGCATATCATTACTTTGGCAACTTACTAGCTATGCAGTGTCAGTGTATGATAGACTGTCACAATGTACATGCCCTTTTAGAGAAATCATTTGTTAATAGGTACACCAACTATTCAGTTTCTAAGTAAATTGGTAATCAAAAACAGCATATGTTAACACTGTTAATTTTTTCATTTTCAATAGGGATGTATGCAATGTAATTGACTATGAATTGGCAGTGATGTATGTTTGGCTTGATAAGTTGTAGTATATATCAGCCATTATCTCTTACTATGTTTTATAAAATAGTATACCACTTTAACTAATACAACTCATTGTGTTCACTGAGATTTTTCAGTAATAAATGCATGTTTGGTACTCATGAGTATAAATAATTTCTGTATGTTAGTAAACGCTATGCCCCTGAAACCATCACTGTACTCTTTAATCAACATCTCTTTTCTGTTTGGTCATCTCTCATTGCCAGTAACATTACTGTCTCTTTCCTCTGTAGACATCACAGCAGTTTTTAGACAACTATACTGCTCTGTTTGAAGAGCCACGATACAAATATCAAAACCTAAGCAAGAATAATGGTGTAGGATTGGTCCATGAGGGAATATGGTCATTAGCTATTGGACTTGATAATGCAGTGAAACGGATAGCTATGGGAAATGACAGTGGATGTGAGGGATTACCAGGAGATTTGGTACCTTTAGAGGAGTTTGATTATGCTAATGAAAAAGTAGGCTGCATTCTGAGACAAGGTTTTGCTGAAGTTAATTTTCTTGGAATTACTGTGAGTTGCTATGTATCCTTGTATATTAAACAATAAATAGACTTTCAAAGTATGTATTTATTGTAAAATCATTTCTACTTTGTTATAATAATTATAGTCTTAAGAGTTTATATGTAATGTTCTGTGGTTACATCTAATATTATAGCACATACTAATCACTAATATTAGGGTCCTGTTTATTTTAATGCAAATGGAAGTCGCCCTGACAATATTCATGATGTCAAACAGTATAGAATATCTGGTGGTAAGCATGTAACAAGAACTAGTTTAATGTTGAATTCATTCTCCTGTAGATACTGTCAGTCTTGATACAATAGCTTATGTAAAAATTGCTACTATTAACAGTTCTGTCACTTTTAAAGTGGGTGAATCTAATGCACGGATTTGGAAAGGTAAAAATGAATATTATAATGATAGATTGTGGTGTAGCAGGATAAAAGATGTAAGAAGTACCCTAAGACAATGACTAGGATGATTTTTAATAGCTGTCCAGTCATCATGTATACATACATCTGATCATGTAGTAATAACACATGAACACTATTGTCATCTTTGTTATCATATGGTTTAATAGACTTAGATCTCTACATTAACTTCCTTCATTTATATATACTTGTATTATCTATTATAAAAGATACACCAATTACCGGAGATCCATCAAAAATATGTCCATATATAATGATATTTAATACACACATCTAACATACTATACTATATAACCTATATATTATTACTATTATTATATCACTAGATGGTACTCCTCCATATGATGGTTATGAAGTGGACACTATACACCAGAATCATCTAGCTTTGCTTGTAATTTATGATATTACAGCATTTGTTGGTCTCATCTTTGTAGCAGTATGTCTTGTGTTTAATATTGTCTTTAGAAATAAAAAGTCAGTAACTAGATATTGTACACCTTAGCTTGATTCTCCCTCCCTTTCTCTAATAGAGTTGTCAAACTTGCCAGTCCTAATTTGAATTATCTCATAATTGTAGGGGCCACTCTCATGTACATATGTGTCTATTTCTATGTACACTCTTCAACAGTAATAGATGTACAGACTGCTTTCTGTAATGTAAGATTATCACATAATGATCATTAATCCTCACTTCTAGATTTGTTCTATAATAAATTATTGTGTTGCTTTACCTTCAAATTAATGATCCGTTCTTACTTTTCACATAGATCCGATTGTGGTTGTTCTTTTTGGGATACTCTATCTGTTTTGGTGTCATTCTTTCCAAGACATGGAGAGTCTATTATATCTTCTCTAATCCAATAACTAAGAAGAAGGTTAATTACTCAGTTATAAAGTGTAACTTTCTCTCTCTCACACACACACAGGCACTAAAAGATTAGGTTTTGTTTGTCCAAGTGTTAGTTATAGTATCTATTGATTTGATTATTATTGTCATTGGATCTGCCATTCCTCAGTCACGACTGATAGCTACCAGAATAAGAGATACTCAACATCCAGAAGCCACAACGGTAAAGTAAATTGTATCTGTCTTTACCAATGCTAATAATGATTGTGTCTGTCATGTAAGAGAAAAGTTTTCTATACAACAGTCTCTTAAAATTATATTACAAATTTATTAATTAAATTGACAAATTTGCTTATATTATTACTAGATAGTCAATTAGCACATTAATTTGTTTAACTTTTAGTTTTATAAAATTAGACAAATACTAGAATATAACATTTAATAATAGCAAGCATTTGAGCACGAGTCTTAATTTTTCTTATTTATAGAACATAGTAATGTGTTTTGGCAACTTTAATTATGGCCTCTAATTAAGAGGATCCTTATCAATTATTTTCCATTTAATAAGAAAACTATTATACTAAATGTGTTAATCCTATTTCTTCTAGGATGAAGGTATTTTTGAAAAAAACTTCATCTATGTGTGTGCTCAGAGTGGATCACAAATTTGGCTAGCAGTCTCCTTTACATACAAAGCATTGTTACAACTAGTAGCAATATTTATGGCATTTCATATTCGTCGTGTTAAAGTTAAAGCTCTCAATGACTCAAAGGAAATAGCTGTCATTATCTATATCAACAGTATTATACTTACATTGTTAGCAGTGACACAGTTTGCTCTTGAAACTTATCATGATGCATATGCTGCCATGTTTGGACTAGCTCTACTGGTAGATGCTACTCTGTTCTTAGGACTCATGTTCATTCCAAAGGTAAGACTTGTATCCATTCTAACTTTAATTTGTCAAAGCAAGAGTTTAATTGAAATTTTATATTCAAATCTTTTATGAATTTCATTTCAAGCAGACTCAACACCTTACTTCTTATAATGTCCATAGAGACTATATAATCAATCCATAATTTCATTTTTATGAATATATATTGACAGATGGTTACTTTATATCAAGATCCAACTGAAGAAAAAGTCCTCACTAGTCATTCCTTAACTTCTTCCTTTTCAAGAAATAAGATCACTGTTAGTGAGTCACCTGAGGAGACTATCAGTCGTCTACAAGCTAGAATAAAAGAACTGGAGTCTATTCTCTCCTTTAAAGAGGTTAGTATATGAAAAATCATTTCAATATATCATAAACTAAGAACTGTTTATTTGTACATATATAAATGTTGTGCACGTATTATACTATAATGATCTTATTATCTCAAATATATAGCTGGAGTCTGCAACTTAATTTGAAAAGAAGTTTGAAATAATGATAAAGACTGATGTAATAATTATTTGTTGTATACATCTCTTTCTCATGTAATATATATATTAGTTATGTATTTAGTAATTTTGTAATTATTACATAACATGTGACTGCTAAAAATAGTTTTCTGCTACAAAGAGAAGAATTTATTGTCGTGCAATTTAATAGACATTTTAGAAGGAAAACATATATTGCTATAACTATTTCAAATTTGTCAGAAACAACCTACTTTTAATAATCAATTAATGTCCAATGCTAAACATGATAAAAAATTATTATAATTAGTAGTGTTGTTCTAGTTTTCTTTTAGTTGGACTAGTTTTGTTCTTGGCCTTTAAAAATATAGCTTTAGTTTTAATCATTTTAACAGTGTTTTTATTTCATCGATGCTGATAACAATTTCATAGTTTACCTTTGCGCTTCATAAGCGTACACAGTCGCACCCCACAAGAGCCTGAAGACAAAATCGTAAGTATATATAAAACAATCAAAACAAGTTTGGATAGGTTGTGTTGTGGGCCAGTGTCTGCAATGCATCATGATCTCTGAGATGGTTCTCGTATGAGTATCCGAAAGGCAGACTACGATAAGGCTGCTAGTCTCCCTTTAAACGTGACGAGTCTGGTGTATTGTGGGCTCGGTTTCAACTTGCAATGACTGCTTAGACATCTCGCAGAGCTCGAATCCCATACGATTCTAATGAAGGAGTGTGACTTCAATAGTCATGTGCTAAAGATTCTAATGAAGGAATGTGACTTCAATAGTCATGTGCTAAGGATTCTAATGAAGGAGTGTGACTTCAATAATCATGTGCTAAAGATTCTAATGAAGGAGTGTGACTTCAATAATCATGTGCTAAAGATTCTAATGAAGGAGTGTGACTTCAATAGTCATGTGCCAAGGATTCTAATGAAGGAGTGTGACTTCAATAGTCATGTGCTAAGGATTCTAATGAAGGAGTGTGACTTCAATAATCATGTGCTAAAGATTCTAATGAAGGAGTGTGACTTCAATAGTCATGTGCCAAGGATTCTAATGAAGGAGTGTGACTTCAATAGTCATGTGCCAAGGATTCTAATGAAGGAGTGTGACTTCAATAGTCATGTGCCAAGGATTCTAATGAAGGAGTGTGACTTCAGTAATCATGTGCTAAAGATTCTAATGAAGGAGTGTGACTTCAATAGTCATGTGCCAAGGATTCTAATGAAGGAGTGTGACTTCAGTAATCATGTGCTAAAGATTCTAATGAAGGACTGTGACTTCAATAGTCATGTGCTAAAGATTCTAATGAAGGAGTGTGACTTCAATAGTCATGTGCTAAAGATTCTAATGAAGGAGTGTGACTTCAATACTCAGGTGTTAAGGATTCTAATAGTTTGAGAGCTCTTTCCCATTTCCCATTTCAAGTTTTCTAACATGCTTTGATAAACCACTCCAATACAAATAATTCTTTCCATATATTCTGCATATGTGTTTATTATTTGGCCTCTAGTGAGGGCCACTTTGTTTATGAAGGTATGACTGTTGTACAAACTAATGCTAATTATGAAGATTAATTAATTAATTAATAGTACCTTTGATTATAGGTTGTTTAAAGCCATTACTTAAACTATTATTTGTCTTTAAAAATATCTTGTTAAGAAAGTATCCTTTATCAGCAAACTTCATGAACTAGAATTATTAGGTGAACACTGTAAAGAGTTCATGCCATATCTACAGTTAATAAGCAATTTCAAGCAACTTAACTTCATTTTCTAATATGACATCAATGTCTTACTTTAAGGACTGAACTGCATGTGAGTATTGAATATTGAAAGGGATTTTCTTACTAACAGTTAGTCCATCTATCAGTTTGTCCATTTATCTATCCATCTGTCTCTTTACACTGTAATTTAATTATTTTGACAATGCATGTTATCATAAAGTTAGCCTGACTTTTATTTAACTTTAAAATATGCTCTAACCTAGTTATTGTGTGATTAAACAATCCAGAAGAATAACTTAGATCTTTATATTAAAAGAGAGAGCGAGAGAGAGAGAGAGAGAGAGAGAGAGAGAGAGAGAGAGAGAGAGAGAGAGAAACTATGTTCATTATGAAGGATACTTCAGCTAACTTAATTAACACCATTTATTTATCACAGCTAACCCCAACCAGAGAAATGTGTCAGATAATAACTATCTACAAAGGTGGTATAAAATAAGTCATTGTCATAGTTTAATTGAAGTTTCTACAACATGAAATAAATATGAATTTAAATCTGCTTAGTTCAATATTGCTTGTCAGGATAAGATAAAAATTAACAAACAATCATCATGTACATTATGTAAAATTATAATGCTAGCAATAAACTAAAACAAACAAGAGAGAAATATAATATAAAAACAGTTATTTACAGATGTGACAAAATAATATTTATTTAGCTTAATTTCAGTTCTAGCATTTGTCTTTCTGTTCCAAAAGTAATTTTACAACAACTAATTGTTAAAATAAACTAAAATACAATTACTTCTATTCTCATATCATTTACATATTACTGGCTATTAAGACAATTAATACACATGTGGGATTACACAATTATTTTATTCTAAACATCTCACTAACAACTAAAAGTATGTGTGTTTTCCTTGATAAGTATGTGTGTAACAACAAAGTCTAAATCGAAAAAAAAGCTATCTAGAATGCTTACATAAATATAAAACATGAGATAGTCAAAGTGGCTTTCAAGAACACCATCTCATATTACTAAAGAAGTATAATATTACTTTAAACATATTTAGTAAAAACACTCTATAGTGTTATTTACCAGACTTGTTATAAAATTGTTACATAAAATTATTAATGTCCATTTTTCTATTAACTGTTATATAAACAGTCTTAGATTGACCCTCTATAATTAGCTAATCATGGCTATGACAAGGTAAGTCAACAGCCATTAGCAAAAGAAAGTTATCCAAATATACTTGTCTGAAGCACTCGAAGAACTAAAGGAGCTGTTATAAATTTAGATAGAAAGAACAAAAGATACTGAAGAAAAGTGTTTAGTAAGGATTTTTATTTTTTAAGCCCCTATAAAATTAAATATGATAAAATTATTATAATTAGTAGTGTTGTTCTAGTTTCCTTAAGTTGGACTAGTTTTGTTCTTGACCCTTAAAAATATACCTTTAATTTCAATCATTTTAACAGTGTTTTTGGTTCATCGATGCTGGTACCGATATTCATAGTTGACGTTAATAAGCTTCATAAGCGTACACAGCGCGCCTCACAAGAGCCTGAAGATAAAATTGTAAGTAAAATAAAAAGAAACCAAAACAAGCTTGCATAGGTTGTGTTGTGGGCCAGCGTCTGCAATGTATCATGACCTCTGAGATGGTTACCAGCATACTCGTAAGAGTATCTGAAAGGCGGACTAAGTTAAGGCTGCTAGTCTCCCTTTAAACGTGACGAGGTCTGGTGTATTGTGGGCTCGGTTTCAACTTGCAATGACTGCTTAGACATCTCGCAGAGCTCGAATCCCATACGATTCTAATGAAGGAATGTGACTTCAATAGTCATGTGCTAAAGATTCTAATGAAGGAGTGTGACTTCAATAGTCATGTGCTAAGGTTTCTAATGAAGGAGTGTGACTTCAATAGTCATGTGTTAAGGATTCTAATAGTGGAGTGTGACTTCAATAGTCATGTGCTAAGAATTCTAATGAAGGAGTGTGACTTCAATAGTCATGTGCTAAGAATTCTAATGAAGGAGTGTGACTTCAATAGTCATGTGCTAAGGTTTCTAATGAAGGAGTGTGACTTCAATAGTCATGTGCTAAGGATTCTAATAGTGGAGTGTGACTTCAATAGTCATGTGCTAAGGATTCTAATGACGTACGGCTGGTTTGAAGTGAGGGTGTCGCTCCAGCTAGGATTACCTCGTATTTGGACGAGGGTTACAAGGCCATGGGGGCGGTCCTAGCTAGTAATAGCAGAGAATCCTGGAGCCTAAGTGGAAGCCCCAGCGGGGAGTGAGGAGGAATCGTTTAGGCAACACAAAATTTTTTTCTTAAATTCCGTTTAAACTAATGGGAATGAATGTCAGTAGAACTGGTCCTTAGTCTGTCAATAGAGAATTGGTATATTACAAACTTAAAACTGACAAAGAAAATTTCATAAAATATTATTAGCATAAATTTTTTCATACGATAATTTTTAATTGGTTTGACTGGTTTAAAAGATATGTTCAAATACTTATATTGAGAATCTATATAATAAAAGTTAAAGACGTGATATTTAAGATACGTCAGTATCATATGATTGAAGTAATAATACCTGACCAGTAATATAGATTTTATTTATTTTTTTAGGAACAATTAATATTTATATTATTTATATATTTTTTTACGTGTCTAGGTAGCTTGCAAACAAACACAATAATTAAATGTGAAATTAATAACGTTGTTTTTTGTGTTACTTTTTATTAATGAAATAAATACATTTACATGTATTTGCTGGTCAAGTTTGAAAAAAGATAGTAAAAAAATTATAGATTTCATCTCTTAACACTATTATTACAATGTCATGTACTACAATAATAGGCAATAGATATAAACATGTACATGTTTATTTGTAATTAAGTTAAGGTTCTACCTCCAGTGAGGTTCCTATCAGTAACAGTTGTATGCTTCTACTTATACTCACAAAAACATTTAATAATATAGAATTTCTATATGTACCTTCATGATCATTGTACTGGTCTTTTGTGCATTAAGTTCTGTGTAGACAGTAAAACTAATAGTGTTGACAATCTTGATGAAACTGTAGTTCATTTGTATCATCTTCACATATCCTTTGAGAGCTCTTTCCCATTTCAAGTTTTCTAACATGCTTTGATAAACCACTCCGATACAAATAATTCTTTCCATATATTCTGCATATGTGTTTATTTTTTGGCCTCTAGTGAAGGCCACTTTGTTTATGAAGGTATGACTGTTGTACAAACTAATGCTAATTATGAAGATTAATTAATTAATTAATAGTACCTTTGATTATAGGTTGTTTAAAGCCATTACTTAAACTATTATTTGTCTTTGAAAATATTTTGTTAAGAAAGTCTCCACTGAATGGTACTCTCAAACCCTAAATATCTGATAACTACTCCTATTTTATCAACATACCTTTGTGATAAGATGTTAGCAGCACTATAATGTCAACAAAAATATCCTTTATCAGCAAACTTCATGAACTAGAATTATTAGGTGAACACTGTAAAGACTTCATGCCATATCTACAGTTAATAAGCAATTTCAACCAACTTAACTTCATTTCCTAATATTTAATATAGTATTCTATTTAAGTGACTAGACAGAAATGTTGATGGCTACCTCTCTGCTGATGAACTAAGACATATCTTAACAAAAGTACATGTATTACATGTAATTGCTAAGGGTACATTTAATAAATCCATTAATGAGTCTTGATACTGTACATCCATTGATTGCTATTTATGCATTCATTTCTGTCTATTCACTTACCCACTTATCTATCATCCTTTATACCAAAATGCAACTACATGTATCTCACCATAGCAATAAATGCTTTAGCAGCAACCAGATGTTTATTTTAATATTATCATGGTAACAATCACCATAACAGCATTACCATAGCAATAACATATATATCACCATAGCAACAGTTACCATAGCATTATTACTTATGATCCTTTGACCATATGCATTAGGACAATTAGTTTTAAGAGTAAAACTAATTATTAGTGTTATATTGAGATATTTATTAATGATCATTGTTTAATTTATATACACGTCAAGTTTTGCTAAAAATAATTTTCTACCAAAAGTACATAACTTTATTATTTTGACATTATTCTGCACATTTTGAGGAAAAGCATTTATTGCCATAACTATTCCAAGGTTGTCTAAAACAATGCCAACACCTACCAGATATACATTTAATAAATGTTGTTTATGAATTCATGCATTATTAACATGCTTCATTAAATAATATTTTTTACCATCATGATAGAAAATGAGGTAGTAATAGAAGACATTAAGTCACTTTTGCAACTGACTGCATCAGTTATACTTCAACTTCCCAAGAATCTTATGACTAGTGTAATATAAATTAGTCACTGATCTAGAAATAAACTCACACATACAATAATTACATTAACTTAATATTATCATAAGATATAATGAACAGTAGTCTATCCTATCTTATCTTGCTAGTTTAAAACTTTATAATTATAAAACTGATCTTATTAAGCAGCAGTAATAATATAAGTGATTGTATACTAATTTAAAAAAGTGATATTTCTTGTTTCGTGGTATAAAGTACAAGTTAACATAAGCAACCTTTCATTTCACTTCAATATGACTGTACAAACAGATACTATATATCTGCAATACTCATTGGACCAGTCTAGCCAGCCATACAGCAGTCACACTCAACATTAACTTGAGAAGACTAATATAAGAATTCAATGAGAAAACAATATAATGTCTATATTTCTGTGTCACTGCAATTTCCCAGCAAAAGGCCACGTGAGCACTTCAATATCTTCATACTTTAAAAGCAAAATAAGAGTATCGGTTGCTATGGTAACTACAAAAGTTTAGAGATTTTAAGAACAATAAATAATTTATTTATGATCAGAAAGCAAACATAATATTGTTTAGAAAATGATATAATGTTTATGCTTCTTTTCTATATAGCAACTTTACATATAGAATATTATTCTCTTCTCTTGGATCTGATATAAGAATTTAATGAGAAAACAATATAATGTTTATATTTCTGTGTCACTGCAATTTCCCAGCAAAAGGCCACGTGAGCACTGAAATATCTTCATACTTTAAATGCAAAATGAGAGTATTGGTTGCTATGGTAACTACAAAAGTTTAGAGATTTTAAGAACAATAAATAATTTATCTATGATCAGAAAGCAAACATAATATTGTTTACAAATAAGTGAGACAATGTTTAGAAAACAATATAATGTTTATGCTTCTTTTCTATATAGCAACTTTACATATAGAATATTATTCTCTTCTCTTGGATCTGATGATATGACTATAATCTTGTAGTATGGTCTTGGAATTACTGGACTCATCAGCCTCTTGATTAATATAAAATTGACATAAATCTTCAAAAATTCAGAGAATAATCGCTTTTGATGATACTATGACAAGTCACATGACATTAATGTCTTACTTTAAAGACTAAATTGTGATCGTCACATGACCACAAACAGAATACCTAGAGATTAAAAGGATATTCTCACCATCAGTCAGTCCATCTATCTGTTTGTCCATTCATCCATCCATTTACACTGTAATTAATTTGACGATGTAATTATTAATTATCAAGTTAGCCTGACTTTAAATTAATTTTAACATAAGCACTAGTTGTTATGTTGTTAAGCAAACCAGAAGGATAATTTAGATTTTGTACATTAGAAGATACATCAGTGGACTCTACAAGCTGGATGAAATAGACTCTGTGGGGGGAGAGAAAAACAGAGAAAGAGAGAGGTCGTGTACATTATGAGGATACTTCAGCTAACTCAATTAACACTAATAATCCAACACCATTATCCCAAACCAGAGAAATGTGTTGGATAATAACTGTCTATAAATATGGCATTCCTGCTATATTATTTTCAATATATGGTTATGTGTGTACAATACAAGGTCACATTATATACAATATAAGGTCATATTATGTACATATAAGGTCATATTATGTACATATGAGGTCATATTATGTACATATAAGGTCATATTATGTACATATGAGGTCATATTATGTACATATAAGGTCATATTATGTACATATAAGGTTATATTATGTACATACAAGGTCATATTATGTACACATAAGGTCATATTATGCAGAATATAAGGTTATATTATGTACAATATATGGTGATATTAAATTAAAGTATTAATAAAAATTTAATGAGATATGATTATTGTAGTTTAATAGAATTTACTTGTTATAAGATAAAAATTAACAAACTTAATTTAAACTAATTTTTAACACAAACAAACAATCCAGATTTATGTACATACAAGTAAAATTCTCATGCTAGCCATAAACAAAACAAACAAATGAGAGAGTTATATACCATAAAAGCATTTGTTTACAGATATGAAGAAATGACATTTGTTTAGCTTATGTTGATATTAGTTCTAACAATATTTTGTTAGAACTTGTTAGACTTTCTGTCCCAAAAGTATAACTTTACAATAAATTATTAAAATCTTCTATTCTTATATCATATACATATCACTGGTGATATGTATATGGTATGAGAATCAGCTGCAATGACAAGTCATGGAATCAGCTGCAATGACAAGTCATGGAATCAGCTGCAATGACAAGTCATGGAATCAGCTGCAATGACAAGTCATGGCAATGCCATGACAAGTCAGAATATCTTGAGTCAAGATATTCTGACTTGTCATGTCTTGTCAAGACTCTTGACAGAAATACAAAGAAGGAAGAAAAAACAAGGAAAGGTATTTTCATATTACCCACGTGAGTGGGTATAAGCCACACCTTCAACGAAATTTCGACTATACCATAAAGTATGACGACAACTGTTCAGTCAGCACTCATTGACAATGCTATCGTATCTTGTTATTTGCTCCCTGTTACGTCTCTTTGTTGGTACTAACAGCAGTGATGAAGATAAAATTCCTCTCTACTTTGCATATATTACCACAAAGACTGGAGACTTTCTTGCTAGTGGAGGTATACCAATTGTTGATTGGTCATTGGAACTGATCAACGAAAGAGACGATATTTTGGAGAATTATACACTAAGTTATACGCCAGATGTACTGGATTCAAAAGCAAGTACAAAATAAGAATAGTTTTATCGATTATATAATCTGTGTGTACATGTGTGTGTGCATATATTACTTCCCACCTTGTTTATTTCCTTTTTTGGAATATATAACTAGATGCCATCTTCTTTCATTATCCTTTCATTATACATTGCTAACTTGACTATATGTACAATGTAATCTCTTTCTTACAGTGTGATCCTCTTAGATCCTCTTTCATTTTCTTAAAGTAGTTTTTATTAACATTTTTTAAATACATTAATTACTAATTCAGTAGTAAGGTAGTCTTCATTCTCAAGGTGAACAGATAGAGTATGTACATTGCTAACTCAATTATATGATGTAATCTTTTTCTTACAGTGTGACCATACTGCATCTTTAGATGCTTTCTTTGATCTATTTTGGCAAAGTAACACAACTTACGTGACATTACTAGGATGTGGTTGTTCACAAGCAACTATCCCTGTGGCAGAAACCAGCCATTACTGGAATATACCACAAGTAAAATCTGATTTAATGTGTATACTCGATAAGCTCTCTCTCTCAGATTGCTTTTGCAGCAGCTGCAAGCATTTTGAATAATCGTCAACGATTCAAAAGCTTTTTTCGAGTACTTCCATCATTTTATTATATTCCAGCATCTATGGCTCAGTTAATGAGACAATTTAATTGGAAAAAGATGACTGTCATCACTCAGGAAGAGACCCTGTTTCAAGCAGTGAGTACTATAATGATTTCATGCCAGTCCTTACTAATTTGTAATTAAAGACTATAGTATATTACCTCCCTTTACTTTCTCTCTCTCTCTCTCTCTCTCTCTCTCTCTCTCTCTAAGATTACCAATGGTCTCAAAATCATTTTTGATTCAGAGAATTGGTTACTAGATTCATCTGTGACTTTTAAAACAAGAGTAGATCCCTTTCCATATGATGCTATATTCAGCAATGTAAGTAATTATTTAATTAGTAGTACATACTGATAATTAAGCAATTTCATATGTTTGTATTTGTTATTTATTTAATAATAATTATCTTCTTGCCTTAGATAATCACAGGAAAGTATAGGATTATTTACATCAACACATATGATATATATGCTGCCAATATTCTGTGTGAAGTGAGTAACATACTACACAGTATGGATGGATGGATGATACAAGCTGATACTCTTGATTACAATAATGGAAACAATTTAATCTCAATTCCTTTAATGCATAGATGATTACTCAAGCGGATGACTCAATATATAACATTAACTATACTCAGTTACAAATATAAACACATTTTGTATTTGCTACTACAGGCTTACCACAGAAATATGTATGCTCCTACCTATGTCTGGATATTACCAATGTGGTATAATGTAGGCTGGTGGAATAATACAGTTTACTCATCCTGTACAACCGAGAACATGATGACAGTTGTTAATGGTACTTTAGGTACTGTGCCCCATGGATTCTTTCTTATGGATAACAAAACAAGAAAAGCTATCTCTGGTCTGGTAAGAAATATTTAGTTATATGATTAGAGTTCGTATGAGTTGCTCATTACTGCACAATGTTCTGAATTGGGGTTTTAGATTATGCCTCATAAAATAAACATGAAGAATGAGAACAGCTACATCATTCTTACTAATATTCTTATTTTGTGAGATGATAATATTGCGATTGGATACTATCTTGGTATTCTTTGTAATATATATGAAAATTAGTAATTTTTTGATATCATATTCATGTGATAACTTATAAAGACTGTAGCACAAGTTACAAGTGCAAACTGAATCATGTAGAATTGTCATATTTAACATATAGGCAATTCATGCCTGTATTAATATTTAAGATTAAAGACTTCATCACCCAGAGTTCTGGTGAAACAGGTGACAGTTAATCTTGGCTATAGAAAAAGCCTTTGCTTGACTCATAATCTCTGATATACATGATATAATAATTATAAGTCCAGATGTTTTTAGTATTGGTTGATTACCATTTCCTTACAAGTATTATGTAGTTATGTCATTGTGTCATGCATGACTGTCACTACATGCATTTTTAATTATAACAACTATGTAGTTCTATAATGAATAGTAATCAAAACATTCCAACCTTCCATAACTTTGCCTCCACCAACTTATTATTCCAATCTTCCTCTACCTCCTCCTCCATCATCTCTCCGCTCCAACCTTCCAAAATTGGCTCCTTTACTTAATCTCTTCACTCCAATCCTCATCCTAATGTATACGGCATTTTTACCAAATTAGATGATTTCTCTGGTCTATCTTGTTTTATTCATTGTCCTGATCTTATCTGCATTATGTAATCTTTGTTATCTACTCACATTAGTTTTTATTTCAACATGATTGTAACCATCGTGGTGGTAGTATTATTGTCTATATTAAATCACATTTAATCACTTCTGAAGTATACATTTCTTCTAAAATTGTGACTTCTCTCTGTTAAGTTTATATATTGTTCACTCACAATTGGCATTTACTATATCCTGCCTTCAAGGCAACCTAATTCATTGGCTAGACACAGTCTCATCTCTTAAGCCCTCCATTCTATTAAACCATGTACTCTTAGGTGATTTTAACATCAATACTGACACACCCCACCTTTAAAAGTAAAAGTGAAAATTTGTCTGAGTTAATTGATTTCTCATTTTTCTTTGGCTATCTCTATTAACATTAGTAACATTATTGTTAACAATATCTCTTTCCCTGTAGACACCACAGCAGTTTTTAGACAACTATACTGCTCTGCTTGAAGAGCCAGAATACAAATCTCAAAATTTAACTAGGGTCAATGCTATAGGATTGGTCCATGAGGGAATATGGTCATTAGCTATTGGACTTGACAATGCAGTGAAAAGAATAGCTGTGGGAAATGACAGTGGATGTGAGGGATTACCAGGAGATTTGGTACCTTTAGAAGAGTTTGATTATACTAATGAAAGAGTGGGCTGTATTCTGAGACAAGGTTTTGCTGAAGTTAATTTTCTTGGAATTACTGTGAGTTGCTTTGTTTTCCCTTGTATGATTTTCGAAGTATGTAATTTATTGTAAAACCATTCCTAGTTTGTTATAATAATTCTAGATTTAAGAGTTTATATGTCATGTTCTGTGTTTACATTTGATACTATATAATATATATTAATATTTTATTGTAAAGGGTCCTGTTTATTTTAATGCAAATGGAGGTCGTCCTGATAATATTCATGATGTTAAACAGTATAGAATATCTGGTGGTAAGCATATAACAAAAACTAGTAAAATGTTGAATTCGTTCTCCTATAGACACAGTCAGTCTTGATACAATAGCTTATGTAACCATTGGTACTAAAAGGAGTACTTTCAGTTTCAAAATGGATGAATCTAATGCACGGATTTGGAAAGGTACAAATAAATATCATAATAATATTGGCGCTAGATGGATGGTGGTATTATTTTGAAAGGTAATATCATAATATCATTGGTGTCAGATGGATGATGTGATACTTCAATACTTGATATTTGATGTCTGAAATTGTTATAATGAAAACCGGCTCTGATGACCTCAGTATTGTATTGCAGGATAAAAGATTTAAGAATTACCTTGGTACATTGATTACTAAGAACAGCCTATTGCATAGCACTCATGATTCATTCATGTGCATTGCTTGTGGTAAATGTATATGTAGTTCAAAGCTTGCATATGAGAAAAGAACAACAAACCACAAACCTGTTCATATATATGTCTAAATTAAAACTAACTGACAAGTAACAAATTTTTAGAATTAAAATAAAAAGTAGTGATAACAATGCCAAAAGTACAGATAAAAGGTAGAGATGATAACATTTTGAGTAAACATAATAACAGCAATATAAAAACAATATATATATATATATATATACATAATACCTAATAAAGTAGAATTGATATCTAGAGTGTTTGCTACTTATGTATTAGGATTAATAAAATTTTACTATCATTTCAAACTTGTTTTTGTACTTTAGACATTGTTGTCTCTACTTTGATTTAAATTTTAATAATTGTTTATTTTGAATGGCAATAATATATGCCTCTTTCCCTGCCAAGTATTGTCGTATCAAATCACATGTTATATTCAAAACTAAGCAAAACATTTTCATGTGAACTCAAAAAATGACAACCAAGGATGCATTGAAGAGAATATAGACATGATTTTGTAAATGGTATATCTGTAAAAGTAAATTGCTTGATTTACCAATACATGTCTATACATGTTGAATGTATGTAGCAAATTATTTTATGCGAACTGAAAGTAACATCATACTGTTTTCATTCCGTATATCTGTCAAACTTACTAAATCTGATAGTATATTAATTAGGAATGAAAACAGTGTGATAATTACTTTCAGGTTGCATTAAATAATTTTCTACATGCATGGATCCTATATAAACATATATTGGTAAAATCAATGGATTAATTTATACAGTTAAATATATATAAATATTAGAGATATTAAACTTAATTTTTTATAGAATTATATATATAAATATTATTTAATCATTGTCTTTATGTCTATATTTAAATATGTATTGAAATAGCACATGAACACTATTGTCATCTCCACTATTACCTTGCATTAATACACATATCAAAAATACTATATAACCTACATATTATTACTATTATTATTTTATTAGATGGTACTCCTCCATATGATGGCTATGAAGAGGACACTATACACCAAAATCATCTAGCATTGATTATAATTTATGATATTGCAGCATTTGTTGGTCTCATCTTTGTAGCAGTATGTCTTGTGTTTAATATTGTCTTTAGAAATAAAAAGTAAGTGACTGACCATAATTTTTTACATATATATATATATATATATAGCTTGACTCTCCCTCCCTTCTTCTATAGAGCTGTCAAACTTACCAGTCCTAATTTGAATTATCTCATAATTGTAGGGGCTGCTCTCATGTACATATGTGTCTATTTCTATGTACACTCCTCATCAATAATGAATGTACAGACTACTTTCTGTAATGTAAGATTATCACATAATGATTATTAATCCTCACTTCTAGATTTGTTCTATAATAAATTATTGTGTTGTGTTACCTTCAACTTAATGATCATTCTTAATTTCCACATAGATCCGATTGTGGTTGTTCTTTTTGGGATACTCTATCTGTTTTGGTGTCATTCTTTCCAAAACATGGAGAGTCTATTATATTTTTTCTAATCCAACAACTAAGAAGAAGGTTAATTACTTAGTTACAAAATGTATCTCAATCAATTCAACTCTCTCTCTTTCTCTCTTTTTCTCTCTCTCACTCTTTCTTTCTCTCTCTTTCTAACACACACACACACACACACACACACAGGCACTAAAAGATTGGGTTTTGTTTGTCCAAGTGTTAGTTATAGTATCTATTGATTTGATTATTATTGTCATTGGATCTGCCATTCCTCAGTCACGACTGATAGCTACCAGAATAAGAGATACTCAACATCCAGAAGCTACAACGGTAAACTAAATTTTATGTGCCTTCACAAATCCTAATAATGATTGTGTCTATCATGTAACAAAAAAGCTTTTCTATATAAGAATCTCTCAAAATTATATAACAGATTTTTTAGATAAGGTGACTAATTTTCTTATTTTATTGCTAGATAGTTTGTCAATTAGCACATTAATTTGTTTAACTTTTAGTTGTATAAAGTTAAACAAATTAATATCCTTATTACATCAGTAAAATAATAGCATTCATTAGTGCATATTTTGTATTTACAGAATGTGGATATCATTTACAATAGTGATTCTTATTTTGGTAACGTAAATGTTTGGAAGGATCATTGCCAATATTTCCCATTTGATAAGTTTTTATGTTTATTCTATTTCTTTTTTAATATTATGTCTAGTATGAAGGCACTTTTGAAAAAAACTTTATCTATGTGTGTGCTAAGAGTGGATCACAAATTTGGCTAGCAGTCTCCTTTGCATACAAAGCATTGTTACAACTAGTAGCAATATTTATGGCATTTCATATTCGTCGTGTTAAAGTTAAAGCTCTGAATGACTCAAAGGAAATAGCTGTCATTATCTATATCAACAGTATTATACTTGCATTGTTAGCAGTTACACAGTTTGTTCTTGAAACTTATCATGATGCATATGCTGCCATGTTTGGACTAGCTCTACTGGTAGATGCTACTCTGTTCCTAGGACTCATATTCATTCCAAAGGTAAGACTCATTTACATTCTAACTTTAATTTGGTCCAATTTTCAAAACAAGACTTTAATTTAAAATTTCATTTTAAAATTTCTTATTAATTTCATTTTAAGCAGACTTAACAGTTATATAATCAAGCAATAATTTCATTTTCCTAATTTTATGTTCACAGATGGTTAGTTTATATCAAGATCCAACTGGAGAAAATGTTCTCACTAGTCATAACTTACCTTCTTCCTTTCCAACAAATAATACCACTATTAGTGAGTCACCTGAGGAGACTATCAGTGGTCTACGAGCTAGAGTAAAAGAACTGGAGTCTATGCTCTCCACTAAAGAGGTTAATATATGACAAATAATTATAATATATCATACACTAATAGCTGTTTATTTGTATATATATAAATGTTGTGTATTTTAATAGAATGATTTTATCATCCCAAACGTATAACTGGAGTCTGCAACTTAATTTGAAAAAGAAGTTTGAAATAAGGATAAAAGATTGATGTAATAATTATTTGTTATACATATGTCTTTTTTCAAGTAATATACATATATATATATCAGTCATGTATTTAGTAATTTTGTAATTATTATGTAACATGTGACTTCATAGATTGAACAAACAACTTAATTCATGAGAATTACATAAATAAAATAATTTTGTTTTATTTTGTTAAAACATACTATATGTAGTTATTAGTTTATCAAACATGTCATTATTCCCATTAATAAAATCAATGTAGACACATTCATTAATATATGATACAATGAAGCATTAAACAACTACAGTCTCATTATCACAAGTTTACACTTTACTCTAATGTTGGGAATATATATGTGTATATATATATATATATATATATATATATATATATATATATATAATGTATAATTTAATGTATAATTTAACGATGGTTATGCACATAATATTATGGGGTGCTGTTTGTGTCAAAACTAAATAGTTTATACATAAATACAGCAGAGATTTATAAACGTACGTGGGAATTTACTGCCACAAATTTATAATATAAATACAACTAAGAATTTATGAATACTGTTGAGAACTTATAAAAATTGCTAGGGATTTATAAATACAGTAGGGATTTATAAATCCACCAGTTACTAATCTCTAACATCATTTATAAATTCCCACATGCATTTATAAATCTCTGTTCATATTTATTATATTTATTGTAGTATTTACAAGTCCTGAGCATTAATTAAATATCTATAAACTATTTAGTTTTGACACAAACAGCGGCCCATATAATATCTGTCCCAAGATCTCTTTTTGGAGAAAAAATCATACAAATTTACCTTCTATATATTATTTATCTCAAACAGTTCAATTTTAGTTCCATTCTTAATGTCTATCATGTACTCTACTATAATATTCTACATGAAGCCAGTGCTTGAGTTCAAGATGTGATCAGCAGAGGATGAGATAATTAGTATAGATTATTTAGGTTGTCTCATTATTTACCTGCTCTATTTCATTATTGTTAATCACAGCTGTATTGATAGCAACATTCCTTTTGACTCTGCATATATTACCACAAATACTGAAGACTTATTGCTAGTGGAGATTATATTAGGATTAGTTACATGAATGGCAATTTACTTGTGAAGAATCTAAAAAGAATGGGCAAAAGAGATTCTCTCAAATATATATTATTCAAAGACTATATTTATATAATATATAGTATACCAGTAGATACCAGTTAAAAATCACTACAGGTGTTGTAAGTTAACTTAAGAATGGTGAAGGTCTGCCGGGATTATTGCTAACTTTGAAAGTTGGAGGTTGGCAAAAACTATGGAACTGCTCAAAGGCAGTTTTCACGCAACAGAACTTATAAGCCTTTCCACGATCAATTTAGTAGTCTTCCTACTTTCTTTATTCTGGTATTTTGTTATATAATAATTTATAATGCTAAATAGCAAATAGAGCTTCGCCCACGCATAGAGTGCGGGGGTTTATAAATTAACGCATAGCTCATGTGATCCAGGAAGCCTTAGCAATTTATAATTATAGTTGTAACGTAATTTTAACCAAAAAGCTAGACTGTTCATTAGTCTACTAGCAATAAGCAATGCTGTTGTTATCTTATCTCGTTACTGTCTTACTCTTCTCCCTGTTCCATCTTTTCATCGGTACTCACATAAGTAATGAAGACAAAATTCCTCTCCACTTTGCATATATTACGACAAAGACTGGAGACACCATTGCTAGTGGAGGTATACCAATTGTTGATTTGGCACTACAGATGATCAACGAACGAGACGACATTTTACAGAATTATACTTTAAACTATAAAGATATATTGGATTCTGGAGTAAGTGAATTAGTAATAATATAATCAAAGTAAATATTGCATGTACCTGATAAGTCATGATAGTTAAAGCAGTGACATTAGATATGATACAAATTATACATTGCTATAAAGCACTTTCCTATTTACTTTCTATCAGCATTGGAACAACACAAGTAAGTCCAGAATATTCTAGCTCTCTATAGTATGTGATATGAATAACTGTTATATTCTTAACTTATACAGTGCAATTATACTACCTCTTTGGATAAATACTTTGAACTATTTCAAGGAAATACAACTTACGTGACATTGCTAGGCTGTGGTTGTTCCTTAGCAACTATCCCAGTGGCAGAAATCAGTCATTATTGGAACATACCACAGGTAAGAAGATGACTAAATGCATAATAATAACACTGTGCGAAACATTTTATGATTTAAGTATATTTATGTATGCATGACACCATTCTTCAAATTAAACCTGTCATAAAGAAAACCTATGATATTAATAATACAGTATTTCACATAGCAGTATAATACTTAACCTGCTGACTTATATCACACACTGCAGATGTATAATCATAATGTACTATTACTTAGGCAATATAAGACACTAAATTTAAACAGATTACTACTGCTTTATCAAGAAGCACTAATTTTAAATGAGTATGAGATGTCAACCTCAAAGTCATCTGTATGCTGACTTGAGTCATATCACAAAGAGTGCACATGTGAAAGACAGGAAAAAAGAGTTTACTAATTAATTAAGTTAATTTATATGTTATAATAGTACTGAAGAAACTCCATCCTATAACAGGATTTCAGTTGGTATGATAAAGAAGACTGTGTTATGTATAGTTTAATTCTCTGTTGTACCTATTGTGCATGGTGGTTATATTTAAAACGTAGCTTAACTCTTTCTCTCTCTCTCTCTCTCTCTCTCTCTGGGTCAGATTGCTTATGCAGCAGCTTCTACTGATCTAAATGATCGCCAACGTTTTAAAAACTTTTTTAGAGTAATTCCTTCTTTTGATTACATTCCACAATCCCTAGTTCAGTTAATGAGACAATTTAAGTGGAGAAGGATGGCCATTATCACACAAGAGGACAACATATTTGAAGAAGTTAGTATTAATTTACAATCAGTGTATTCTGTCTATCATTAGTGGTAGTTATTGTTTGTTTTGCTTAAATAAATGTTTTCTCACTTACTTAGGTAACCTCTACCTTAGAACATAATTTTCATTTACAAAATTGGTCACTAGATTCAACAATTACCTTTAAACGAAATTCTGATGTCTTTCCATATAGTGCAATATTTGATAAAGTGAGATAATCAATTAATTGTTTATTTACTAATTATTAGCGATAGAAAACAATCGTGTAATTTGATAAGCTGTTGACTATCTGTCTACATCACTTCCTCATTGTCTGCCTTTTTCTTTTCATAGATAAAGTCAGAAAACTATAGGATTATACACATCAATACATATTCTAAATATGCTAACTACATTCTATGTGAAGTGAGCAACATGCATACTAGACTACACAACAGATGGATAGGTGGATGTATTTATAAATGGATAGATTGATAAGATGATAAATAATTGTATGGAGAGACGGATGGATTGATAAATGAATGTATGGAGTAATACAATGTTATATTTATTTATACCACAAATGGCAAGCTAATTAAGAGCAAAATTCTTTTTAGCTTAAGCTCATTTCATGTAGCTTGCATTGAATGTTGATGATACATAACTCCTACTATTACAGGCTTACTACAGAAATATGTATGCACCTACTTACGTCTGGATCTTACCAATGTGGTATAATGTTGATTTGTGGAATGATGTTAAACCAGTTAATGTATCCTGTACAAAGGAAGTTCTGACAACAGTTCTTAACGGTACAATAGAGATTACCCCTATTGGGTACTATTTTATGCCGAACACATCAACGATGTCTTTCTCTGGACTGGTAAGATATGTACTATTGTTTGTATGGAGTTTTACTTTGTATAAGTAATGTCAGAACAAGCTAATGGCATGGGAATCTTGCATTTAAGAACACATTGAAGTAGTTAATTGAGAGTTCAATTACAGAAAGTTTTACTTTGAAATAATTCTAGTCTAATGTTATAAAGTTACTAGATATCATTATGTTAAGATAAATGCCTGTAATTGCTTTTAGTTGTTATCATTCCTGTAGACACCACAGCAGTTTTCAGAAAATTATACTACTCTACTACAGCAACAACAATATCAAAATTTAACTAAATTCATTTTTGGAGAATTTACCTTTGATACAGTATGGTCTATGGCTATTGGACTTGACAATGCTATGAAACGAATAGCTGTGGGAAATGACAGTGGATGTGAAGATTTACCAGGAGATTTGGTACCTTTAGAGGAGTTTCATTATACTAATGAAAGAGTGGGCTGTATTCTGAGACAAGGATATGCTGAAGTGGATTTTCTTGGAATTACTGTGAGTTTCCCACCTGGCACACTGTGAATGCCAGGCAGTCCTACAATTGGTTTTGACCTATGTATGTGTATGTATATATATATATATATATATGTATTTCTAAATACATATGTAAGTTTGTATGTTCATTTCCAGAATATAACAAAGACACTGATCTACAAATAGTAACCAATATAGCAAACAATCAATATTATTACTGGATTGAAGCTTCTGAGTTTTGTTACTTAAGAAAATGTTGTATTGAGTAGTTCCATAGCTTCTACCAACTCTCCAGTCTTCAAAGTTAACAATAATCCAATCCCTTATAGCAGTAATACCTTCAAAATAATCTTAGGACAATATTTATAATTATATAAATGTAAAGAATATTATTGTACAAGTATTGAGCTAGGAGGTGTATAGCTACATTACTGAGGTGTGTACATGTCACATTAGAAATTAATAAATCACAATTGCTTTTTAATGAATGATTGTAAGTATATCAAATTGACATTATTGAGTAGTACTTTTCTTCTTCATTGTATAGGGTAATATTATATTTGACACAACAGGAAGCCGTCCTTACAATGTTTATAATGTCAAACAATACAGAAAATGTGATGGTAAGTGTTTATGACATAAATTGCTTACTGACCCTATAATATTGACTTCATTCTCTTCCTATATAGACAGTAATATATCCCTTTGTCCAGACACAATAGCTAAAATAACTATTCTTACTAATGGAACTATTACTTTTAATTTCGAAGCTGATGAATCTAATTCACGGATTTGGATAGGTACATATTTTCATAGTTATACGTACTTTGAGGACCTTATAATGGCATCTTATTAAAGATGCTTTGTTCCTAATGTTAAATCCTAATAGAAAACATGCCTTTAAATACTAGTTATAAAATACCATCCACATGTGCTCTAATGAATAGTATATGTACAGGCAACGTTTTCCCATTAGTATCACTATACTTTATCCACATAGGTGGTAGTCCTCCTAGTGATGGTTCCCTAATAATAACAGAGAATATACAAAAGAATCATCTAGCTTTGGTTGTCATTTATGATATTATAGCATTTGTTGGTCTCATCTTTGTAGCAGTATGTCTTGTGTTTAACATTGTCTTTAGAAATAAAAAGTCAGTTACTAGATCTTGTATATCTATAGCTTGATTCTCCCTCCCTTTACAGAGCTGTCAAACTTTCCAGTCCTAATATGAATTATCTCATAATTGTAGGGACTTCTCTCATGTACATGTGTACGTATATATATGTATATCGGTCAAGAACAAAGGATTTACAGACTGTTTTCTGTAATGTAAGATACAATGACAATTCACAACCACCTTTTATACATTCAATTCTTAAAAAAGATAATTGGGCATGTTTCCAAAATCACTAATAGTGGTAAAAATTGAATTTATTAAAGTTAGAAAATAGATGCAATTAATTTAACCCATTAACCTTAAATCACTAGATCTAGTAAGTAAAACTCAGTGTGGGCATATGTTTAGAGAAATTAGTTATATACACTTTAGTAGTTGTTTTGTATGCTTACAATTGATGTTATATCACACACCTACAGATTCGATTTTTTTTGTTCTCTTTGGGATACACACTTTGTTTTGCTGTTATTCTTTCTAAAACATGGAGAATTTATTATATCTTTTATAATAATCCAAGTACTCAAAAGAAGGTTTGTTGCCTAAATTAGTTAAAAGTGCATATAAATTCTAAAAAATCATGAAGTGTAGGGATACCATAGGAATACCAATACTTAACATTGAAGCCACTTAGTAGAGTCTGACTAAACATGAATAAGGCCTTATGTTGTGGGTACCATGTATAAGGATTTTTACCTATGGTCTTGTTTCAGAAGACAGTGCGCCATACCAATATTAGCAGTGCTATTGCCTGCCAGATAATAAAATAATACTTCATAATCTCTTTCTTTATCCTAGGCACTAAAAGATTGGGTTTTGTTTGTCCAAGTGTTAGTTATAGTATCTATTGATTTGATTATAATTGTCATTGGATCTGCTATTCCTCAGTCACGACTGATAGCTACAAAAAAACTAGACGTTTACAATCCACAGATGACAACAGTATGTGTTCTGTTTTTAATTGTTCAACTAAGATACACTACACAAAGATGTATTGTTAATAGCCAAACATTTGTTAACCAGGAACTAATGAGAGTCACAATACTTATAAGTTCCTGCCTTCCTGGTACTGTTTGTCCATCATGTAAAATACTTATTACGTATTTTATATGAAACTTGTATATTTGTTTTTCAATACTACATCTAGGATGAAGGTATTTTAAATAAAAACTTCATCTATATATGTGCTCAGAGTGGATCACAAATTTGGCTAGCAGTCTCCTTTACATACAAAGCATTATTACAACTAGTAGCAATATTTATGGCATTTCATATTCGTCGTGTTAAAATTAAAGCTCTCAATGACTCAAAGGAAATAGCTGTCATTATCTACATCAACAGTATTATACTTGCATTGTTAGTACTAACACAATTTACACTTGAACATTATCATGATGTGTATGCTGCCATGTTTGGACTAGCTTTACTGGTAGATGCAACTATGTTCTTAGGATTCACATTTATTCCAAAAGTAAGTCAAGATTACTGCTAATAATGCAAGACTTAATATGTATAAAGAAAATTTATTTATTGATTTGCATCTTAATTAATATTGCCACATCTATGCACAAATGATTGAAGTAATTCAGGAATATAAGTTTGATATTTTATAGATGGTTAGTTTATATCGTGATCCAAATGTGGAGAAAGTCTTCATTCATTCCTTTCCTTCTTCATATGCAATAAATAATACCACTGATAGTGAGTCACCTGAGAAGGTCATTAGTAGTCTACAAGCTAAAATAAAAGAACTAGAGTCAAAGTTGGCTGTGAAAGAGGTTAGTATAAATTATAGTCAACTTTAGGTACATAAACTAGAGGTACATACTAGCTCTAAATTGAATACTTTGAACTTATTATTAACAATTGACAAAATATATATATATATATATATATATTATTTATATTATTATTATTATCTCATAATATAGGAGGAGTCTGATCTTTCGCTTGAGCCTGATGGTAAAGATGTTTGAATGAAAAGCATTGTCAAAATGTTCTTTAATGTAAATCTTCTCTGTATGACCTTTATCTGCTACAACAATTATGAACAAAGGTTTATATTTGATTTTTTATTCTGTAGAATTATTACATATTATGTGTATCTGTGTAATTTGTACTTTGTTCACTTAGGTTTTGTTTGTCAGCTGTATATATATATATATGTCCATTTTATTTTTTTAAGTTAGAAGAAACAGCATTTTCTACTTAAGATGGCTCTTTATAACATTTTGTGAGGTATATACAGTTGAAATATAGTGCAGTATTTATACTGATATTTCATGCACATTAGTCATATTGTATGGAGTATATTTTTAATTCCTTATTATATGATGACTGACAAAAAAGACCATTGTGTCATTGTAATGATATTGAACATGAAGTAAGCACACATCGTTATATGAAACTGCTCAAAGACACATACACCAGTTTTCTCAAGTAACAGAATTCAGAAACCTTCCCACAAACTATTTGCTCGTTATCCTTCTATTTTGGTAACTTTGTTATAACAATAAATTATTGAAAGTGCCTAACAGACAAAGGGGCCAGACAGAAACATCGCCCACGCAGAAGTTCCGAGGGTTAATAATTTATGTGGTTGAGGAAACCTTAGAAAATATATAGGGATAAAGTCGTGTATTTATAATAAAAGGATGACGAGTTTGACTGTTTCATATAGTCTGTTAGAAATAGACAATGTCGTTGTCTTATCTTGGTATTTGCCTGCTCTTTTCTCTACTCCATCTCTCTGTTGGTACTTACAGTAGTAATGATGACAAGTTTTCTCTCCATTTTGCATATATTACCACAAAGACTGGGGATTTCGTTGCTAGTGGAGGTATACCAATTGTTGATATGGCACTGAAGATGATAAATGAACGAGACGACATTTTGCAGAATTATACGCTAAACTATACAGATGTATTGGATTCTGGAGTAAGTGAATTAGGTTTAGTAATAGAAAAATTACACATATATACCTGAGCAATCAATAGATATTCTACAAATTACACATTACTATAAATACTAAAATTTTACAGCTTCTAGTTTGTTGTATCGCTATTGGAAGAATATATTTAATCTAGAATACACTAACTCTACTATATCAGTGATGATCCCTTTATTATTTTTTGTTATTCTTAACTTACACAGTGCAATCGTACTACCTCTTTGGATGCATACTTTGAACTATTTCAAGGTGATACAACTTTTGTGACATTGCTAGGCTGTGGTTGTTCCCCAGCAACTATCCCGGTAGCAGAAATCAGTCATTACTGGAATATACCTCAGGTAGAAAATAGCTAAGCAACATTTGATGTACTACAGTTACCGTACAAAGTATTTTGTGACTTAAATATTTATACATATGCATGGCAGTCAATTAAATAAATCTGTCTTTTTATGAAAAATTAACAAATTTGTGATTATAATAGTACTATATTTCACATAGCAGTGCTGTTATACTTGAATGACTTATAAACTCTGTAGAATGTATAGTCTATCTATTACTACTAATCTGGCTATATAGAACGCAACCTGAGCTGTCTTCTATTACAGTTATAGGAAAAGGCATTGAATAATAATCAATTATAAGTAGTCTAACCACAAAACAGCTGCACTTTAATTTGAGTGATGTCATTTCCTGGATAAAACATTTTCTTCTGTGACAGCCATATGAGTTTGTTTTTATAAGATAATTCTATTATCACTGTGATTGTTAATAGCTTGTTATACATGTTTGTTGTATGTGAACAATTCTCTCTCTCTCTCTCTCTCTCTCTCTCTCTCTCTCTCTCTCTCTCTCTCTCTGGGTCAGATTGCTTTTGCAGCAGCTGCTACTGTTCTAAAGGATCGACAACGTTTTAGAAACTTTTTTCAAGTACTTCCTTCTTTTGATAACATTCCACCATCACTAGTTCAGTTAATGAGACAGTTTAACTGGAGACGGATGGCCATTATCACTCAAGAGGAGAGCCTGTTTGAAGGAGTAATCATTAATTTTCTATCAGTGTATTAGTTTATTATCTAATGTTTGATTTTTTACATTTTTTCTCCCTTTCTTAGGTAGTCAATGGTCTTAAAAGTAGTTTTCAGTCAGAAAATTGGTTACTAGATTCATCAGTGACTTTTAAAACAGGAGTAGATCCCTTTCCATATGATGCAATATTTGACAGAGTGAGATCAGTAAATAATATTTTGTCTACTAATCTAATTAGAAGAGTAATACAATCAAATAGACACCTGTTGACTTTCTCTCTTCTTTACTTCCTCATCATCTCTTGTTTCTGTTCTATAGATGAATTCTGAAAGATTTAGGATTATACACATCAATTCCTATCCTGAATATGCTTACTACATTTTGTGTGAAGTGAGTAACATACTAGACTACACAATGGATGGATAGATAGACAAATGGAGAATACGAGTTAGTGTTCATGTTAACCACAAATAGACAAGCCAATTAAGAAAAAAATTCAATCTAGTTTAAGCTCATTTAGTGTAGCATGCATAATGATACGTAACTCCTATATTACAGGCTTACTACAGAAATATGTATGCACCTAATTATGTCTGGATCTTACCAATGTGGTATAATGCTGATTGGTGGAATGATGTTAAACCAGTTAATGTATCATGTACAGAGGAAGTTATGGCAACAGTTCTTAATGGTACAATAGGGACTGTCCCTGATGGGTACTTTGTTATGGAGAACAGATCAAAGGTGTCTTTCTCTGGTCTGGTAAGATATGTGTTATTGTTTGTATTAAGTATTACTGAGGGGCATGATTAGTGTCTGCATTAATAATGATTCTTTACTACATTTTACCATAATAGTAACAACTTATGGTAGTTGCCAATTAAATAATTACACATTGTATACTTAATTGAGATGTTAGGCATGATATATGTAGAAACTACTGTGATATGATCCAACATACTTGGTCATTTCACACTGTTTATTTAAGAGAGTTACATAATCTCTGAAACACACCTAATTGATTACTTTCTTTGACTATTGTCATCTGCAATAACTTCAGAGGAATCTCTCATAAAAGGAACACTTTCTGTTGGCTATTTAAGAGTTAACTATACAATAGAAGGTTTTACCTTAATAATCAAACGTTGCAAATATAAAGATCATTATATGAATGCTATTGCTACCTTAGGTTATGATAACATTTCTCTTCCTGTAGACACCACAGCAATTTTCAGACAATTATGCTACTCTACTACAGCAACAACAATATCAAGGTTTAACTGAACTCAGTATTGGAGCAGTTACCTTTGATACTGTATGGTCTATGGCTATTGGACTTGACAATGCTATGAAACGAATAGCTGTGGGAAATGACAGTGGATGTGAGGGGTTACCAGGAGCGTTGGTACCTTTAGAACAGTTTGATTATACCAATGAAAGAGTGGGTTGTCTATTAAGGCAAGGTTTTGCTGAAGTTAATTTTCTTGGAATTACTGTGAGTTCTTATTTAAATTGTCCATACATTGAACTAGCAGGTCTGTAGCTACATTACCGAGATGTGAACATGTCACTTTAGAAACTAACAAATTCATAATTGTTTTTATATTGACAATCATATCAAATTGACCAATTACCAGTTATACTCTATTCTTCCTCCTCCTTTCTCATTGTAGGGTCCTATTGTGTTCGACACAAATGGTAGTCGTCCTGACAATGTTCATCTCATTAAACAATATAGAATATCTAATAGTAAGTGGCCGTGACATGATTTGGCTCAGTGATCCTATAATATTGATATCATTTCCTTTCTATTGCAGACGTTTATATGTCCATTGAACGATACACAATAGCTCATGTCACTACTGGTACTAACAAAACTACGTTTACTTTCAATCTGGGTGAATCTAATGAGCGCATTTGGAAAGGTAAAAATTGATCTCTAATAGAACCTCTATTTCATAAAGGATGCCTCGTGAATACAACTAAATAAGGACACTCTATTCCTAATACTATAGGACTTAGGATGAGCATTATGTAGTGAATATTCCCTTTACAAGTTTACAGTTTACCTGGACAATAATTATTGTATATAGTTCAGTCAACATTATGAATATTTGCTGTTGTACTATCCTCTAGATGGTACTCCTCCTTACGATGGTTCTCCAATAAAGACTATACACCAGAATCATCTAGCATTAATTATCATTTATGATATTACAGCATTTGTTGGTCTCCTCTTTGTAGCAGTATGTCTTGTGTTTAATATTGTCTTAAGAAAAAAAAAGTAAGTGACTGGATATTGTACATCCTAGCTTAATTCTCCCTCCCTCTCTCTCTCCCTTTATAGAGTTGTCAAACTTTCCAGTCCTAATTTGAATTACCTCATAATTGTAGGGGCTGCTCTCATGTACATATGTGTCTATTTCTATGTACACTCCTCAACAGTAATGGATGTACAGACTGCTTTCTGTAATGTAAGATATAGTGACCAATCTTGGACAGTATTTTATCATATTCTAAGCCAACACGCAATTACTAAGCATTTTAGGGTTGATTAATAGTTGGTAAAATGATAGTTTTTATATTACGTGTTTGTTATTTTATGAACTTATAATTGACCCTGTATCACACACCTACAGATTCGATTCTGGTTGTTCTCTTTGGGATACACTCTTTGTTTTGCTGTCATTCTTTCTAAAACATGGAGAATTTATTATATCTTTTATAATCCAACTACTCAAAAGAAGGTTTGTTACTTATAATTATATACATGATACTCTCTCTCTCTCTCAGGCATTAAAAGATTGGGTTTTGTTTGTCCTAGTGTTAGTTATAGTTGCTATTGATTTAACAATTATACTGACTGGATCTGTCATTCCTCAGTCACGACTGATAGCTACAGAAAAAGAAGACACTCAGTATTCAGAGACAACAGTAAGTAATTCTCTAGTATGAACATATGCTAGTCACATGAGCTCCTAGTCCTGTTCTTATAATTTGTTTGTCTTCCATAACATGTAACTATTATAAATATTGAACATAGCTTATCCTGTATCACCGTAAATATTTTTTTCTATACTACATTTAGGCTGAAGGTGTCTTTGTAAATAGCTACATCTATGTGTGTGCTCAGAGTGGATCACAAATTTGGCTAGCAATCTCTTTTACATACAAAGCATTGCTACAACTAGTAGCAATATTTATGGCATTTCATACTCGTCGTATTAAAGTCAAAGCTCTCAATGACTCAAAGGAAATAGCTGTCATTATCTACATCAACAGTATTATACTTACATTGTTAGCAGTGACACAGTTTGCTCTTGAAACTTATGATGTATATGCTGCCATGTTTGGACTAGCTCTACTGGTAGACGCTACTCTATTCTTAGGTCTTGTGTTCATTCCAAAGGTAAGACTCATCTTCATTTTCAAGTAGATTTGATCTCATTTCAAATTGCTTATTACTTAACATAAACTCAATATCATACGTTACCTTGTTATTTATCACATACATTTTATCTTTATAGATGGTTAGTCTATATCTCGATCCAACTGGGGAGAAAATCTTTAGTCATTCCTTGCCAACTAATCACCAAACGCATACCATGATTAATGATGGCTCACTTGAGGAAACTATCAGTGGCTTACGAGTTAAAATAAGAGAATTGGAATCTAAGCTAGTTACACAAGAGGTTGGTGTATCATGTCAGTAGATTTAATAATTCGTATTTCATTTCCAAATTCTAGAACCATGATCAGAATGTCACTGAGCATGAGTAGATATGTTATGGAAAAGCACTTGTAAACTGTTGATAAGAGATAGTTATAATTATGTAAATATTCATGTGTTTGTACTCTTTAAAATATGTAAACCCATTCCTACAAATTTCAGAATGTTTGTGTCAAAACAATTGTTGTATAAATTGTATTATCTTTAAAAGTTATAATTTTATATTTCAAAAACTGATTGTAACAAAACTGACAGTTGAATAAGTTAATATGTATACATCACAAGCAAGTCTATCTTACTTTGTACTTGTAATCTTGTTTGCTTTCACTATATTCTTTCTATAACTGTTTGTGTATTTATCTTTTCTATCAACTAAAACTGAAAGTACTCCTTGATTGCTGCACAATAATTAAGCTTGTTATCTTGTACCATCAACACACATTGAAGTCCTGGTAGAAATAAAAACCATGTAATATTACAATGAAGTACATTGTGCTATAGTAGTTTCAAGAGCTTGTTACGACATTCTCTGTGTTAGGTACGTAAAACTATTTATTAAAATAATACGAATACGTGTAATCATTTGTCATGTTTGAAGATGATATAGCAAAGATAAAACAATGAGATATGAACATACACACATACTATATGGTCCAAAACATCTTAATGAAGGGTTTGCGTGAGAGACAAAAAACACAATAAATCTAATATTACAAGTAGATAAACCAATTTTTAGTGTGACACTTAGAAATCTAAGTCGGTTATGATGAGGGGTGATTCATGCCAAAATTAATCAATATTCCTTGAACTACTTTTATACTTTTCCTAGACACCATTCCAAACATTCTTAAACTCTAAAATATAGTACTAAGAGTATCTTCTACCAACTCTGCTCAATTTTAGCACAATCACCTCTCCTATAGATTATTGAAAATAATCAAATTTAAAGGATTTTAATCAGTTGTGTAAGTTTTCAGTAGACAGTCTGACCCATCCCACAAAGCCATGTGGTTTATTAATAATTATTATTATTGTAGAACAAACCACATCATCCTTTAAGCAATCTCCTATTTCAAAGACATACATAACACAGACCTACCACCTGTTGCTGTCTATCACTTTGTTATAATAACATTGTACTTTTACCTCAGTGGTCTTTTCAATTGGGTTCATACTGCTCAACTAAACAATGTCAAAGGTCATTCAAACAAGGTTAATAAGTAACACAGCTAGCCTCAAAAGTACAAGTTCCTAAAAAGTAATTTTTATTTATACTATCTATACATAAGAAGATTGCTTATTGATATATTATACACATCATTTGTTCAGCATTGAGATCATCTTTGAACGAAATTGAATTTGAAGAATCACAGTTATTGCAATAAAACTTTTCAAAAAATGCTTGAACTTATGTACAAGCTAAGCTACAATTTCTGTAGAGTGCATTGTTTACTATCCAGGGAGACTACTACTCTGTAACAACTTTGATACACAGATACTGGCCCACAATATAGCTATCAAAACAAGGATACAAACATGTGGCATTATTGTATTTACAAATGATAGGCTTAGAATTACACCATTTCATACAGGATGCTTTTAACAGTCACAGAAGGGAAAAGTATGGTCAATCAATAACATAATTATGTCAACAGAATTAATGTGAATAGATAGCTGGTGTTTGCTAAATGAAAGTTTACTTATATCTGGCAAATACAACATGTAAATCTTATAGCTACAAATTAGCTAACCATAAGACTGTTAGGATCTGTAACATTGAACAGTAAGAGAGATAATAAATTAACTAATGACCAATAAAGATGAATGTAACAGGAGCTAAATTTAGATGATAATGAGTGCAGTAAAGACTGTTATTGATTTTTAAGTCATTTCATATTGTAATTGTTTAGTATTTAACTATTGGTACTTGTTGTTAACAATCATGTTTCATATAAGGTTTAGATTAAGTGTATGGCACCAGTGTCATACCTACAGTAACAACAGTGCATTGGTTTGAGGATTAGACTGAATAAAGCCCATTAATATAAATAAATAAAAAAGCAGCATATCTAAACACACGATAGTCAATAAATCTGGTACCAGAATCAAGCAATCCTCTCTTGTGACTAACTTCCTTTACCAAAAAGGAAGTACATTGAACAGCTGGTCAAACAATAACACCAATTATTAAATTAGCATACTTATTAAACTACCAGTTATTGAGGTAGTAGTTATTAAACTAGTATAGTTATTAAACTAGCAGTTATTGAGGTAGTAGTTATTAAACTAGTATAGTTATTAAACTACCAGTTATTGAGGTAGTAGTTATTAAACTAGTATAGTTATTAAACTAGCAGTTATTGAGCTAGTAGTTATTAAACTAGTATAGTTATTAAACTAGTATACTTATTAAATTACTATAATTATAGTTATTGAACTTGTTATGGCTGAACTGATTTAGAGTTAGTGTAAATTAGCCAATAGACACAACATATCATAATAGATACCATTTAGATGATTAAACAAGATTTACACTTTACAATACTCAAACAAAACAGAAAAGAATGGAGTGTTGTTGCTGAGTCATTACTTCTATAGTTACGTACATATACATACATACTGTGTTCTCTACCTGTCTAGCAATTGCGAACAATATCTTCTCTATGGCTAATACATTAATAGCATATTGTCCTGTAACATAATAAAACATTAAAAATCATAAATAAAATATCTACCTTAAGGTAAATGGACATTTATAAATAAAAGTGGCAGTTAGCAAACTTAAAGAAAACGATATGTATATCGTTGGGGTTAACTCCTTTCGTCAACACTGTAGGGGAGAATTAAACAACTCCGTATACTTGAACCATCAACACTAATCTCGGTGATTATCGAGTGGGCGAGATCATAACTATAACTGAGTAGTTTTGCCTACGAGCAGGGGCGTAGACAAGTTTTTGAACTGGGAGGGGGGGATGCTAGCGCAAATTTTTAACCCACGCACACTTTCGTATACGTATTAATGCGTAGGCGGGGTGCCGGAAATTTTCCTGCGGCACGCCTACGCATTAATTAAATTGTGAAAAATGTCTTTAAGAAAGTGTCTTCTGCCTTTAAACCAGGTGAACCATGTTCTACTAATGCTGAAATCAGCAAATCAGACCACCAAGAGATTGGACTAAGTTCTCTATCATCGAATGAAATGGATCAAGAGGACTCTGAGCAGCCAGCTGCAATCACTTTGGGAGATGATCAACAGTTGCAGCCAAGTGAATTCAATCTATTGCCATCATTCTCAGGCTCTTCATGTGCTTCAGTGGGTTTGTTAGCCGTGATTCCAGAAAAACCCCACCATCCTTTGTTGTCTTTTCCTTTACGCACTAGTGGTAAGCAAAGGCAATCATTTTGCTCATCGTGGTATGCAAGAAATAGGTAATGAATTTATTCAACGTAACAATAGCAGAGTGCACATTTTTGGACAGTACACATAAACATAATCTATTTTCTTAATGAGAACTTTATTATTAAAAATGATTCAATGATCAAATTAAGATATCCAGTCGTTCAGGATTATTAATACCATGCACATTTATAATATAAAACATGTGGGTCATAAAAATCTGGGGGGCTTCAGCCCCAAGCCCCCCTATTGCCTACACCCTTGCTCGACGAGTCCTTTCATTTTCCAAGTAATAGTTAACTATGTATTCTTGTCTCGTTATTTGTCTGTTCTACTCCCTGCTCCATCTCTCTGTTGGTACTCACAGCAGTAATGATGGCAAGTTTCCTCTCTACTTTGCATATATTACGACAAAGACTGGAGACGCCATTGCTAGTGGAGGTATACCAATTGTTGATATGGCACTACAGATAATCAATGAACGAGACGACATTTTACAGAATTATACTCTAAACTATACAGATATATTGGATTCTGGAGTAAGTGTTCTGTATATAGGAACAACACTATCACAGAAAAAAAACGTATCACTCTGATTGACGACCAATATATACATAATGTGACTATTTGCAACAATCCTGATAAATTTACTGTCATAGCTGCTACATGTGTGAAATTATTTCAACAAGAAAAGCGAGATGTAACAACTTTGTACTCCCATGTATACATACCTGTATAGTAATAGAATATAAATGTATGATGTTACCATTCAGTAGATTAATACCCTTGCATATTCAAAAATATACTCCATTTTATATGATATAACATCATAAATTTTAATCTATTAAGGATAGAACACTAATCAAATTGTTTGTAGTGTTTACTTGGTTCTTATCATAATTTTACTATTAATAATTATGTTAATGATTGTATATCTACCCCTATTTTTCCTTGTAGCAGTTTGTGTCAACAATATCTCCATATATAGTATTTGTTTTTTTACTCACACAGTGTAGTCAAACTACCTCTTTGGATGCTTTCTTTAAACTATTTCAAAGTAACACAACTTTCGTGACATTGATTGGCTGTGGTTGCTCACCAGCAACTATACCTATAGCAGAAATCAGCCACTACTGGAATATACCACAGGTAAAAAGAAGCAACTATAAATATATAAAACAAGTATGCATTTCTAAGTTGATTTTGAAATTTAGACCCAAACAAAGGAATTCTCATTTTGATTAAATACGTAGATTGACATCAATATAATTTCACTTTCATTGTGTCAAAGTGAAATAGTATAATATCAATTCTTGGAAGGTTCATAGACTTATTAAAGCATACCTTAACCGAGTGATCTGTAAGGAATTATAAACTAATGATGTCAGAAACAGTTTACTTTTTCAGTATTGTATTCAAGTTAACAGGGAAGAAATACAGGACCCCAGCAAGATTGTCCAAGCTTCAGACCTAGCCCAATGGAACACTCTTAGTCTTGGGCAAAATACTTTAATGCTTAATGTTTAGAACTTAGGGAGAGAGATCAGTTATATAATATCCAAGTCTAGGACTGTCACACTGGGCTTCTGTGAAAAAAAAACACTTATACTATTTATTCTACATACTGCTGATCAAATCAGTTTATTTACATTCTACTGATTCACCATGGCAACAAAATGACCACTCAGAGTATCATGCAACAGGATAGTTTAATTATACTTTAATATGTGATATAGACCTCTAGTTATGTGTTATCACAATAATAAAATTTTGTTGGTATACTAAAATATTTAACCATACAATATGCAAACGCATTCTCTCTCTCTCTCTCTCATTCCAATATTATAGATAGCTTTTGCAGCAGCTGCTCAAGTTCTCAATGATCGTAAACGTTTTAGAAACTTTTTTCGGCCACTTCCGTCTTTTAATTATATTCCAGCATCATTAGCTCAGTTGATGAGAAAATTTGAGTGGAAACAAATGGCAATTATCACTCAGGAAGAGAGCCTGTTTCAAGGAGTAAGTATTTAGTGGATCATTTACAATATGGGACCGACTTTCTTTAATTACAATTTGTTTAAACTTTTCTCTTTCTCTTTTCCCTTGAGGTAACCAATGTTCTTAGTAAAATTTTTAAGTCAGAAAATTGGTTACTAGATTCATCTGTGTCTTTTAAAACAGGAGTAAATCCCTTTCCATATGATGCCGTATTTGATAGAGTGAGATGATCAATACATGAATTGTTTATTTATTGAAGTGTGTTTACATTTACTTTGACCTTTGTTTCTCTAAAGAATAACTTGTTCCATTAATATACATGTATAATCAATTCATTTGACTGTTTCAAAGTTAGCTATATTTTGTATAAACAATGGATTCTTGTGAGAACACATATAAACTTTTTTAAACTTTCCCCTTTCTTTTTTCCCTTGAGGTAACATTTGTTCTCATATAAATTTGTGTATTATGAAAATAAGGAGGTGATTAAGTGGTTTACAAGGTCAACGTTTATGTGAATAGACTTTAATAATTTCATTTTGAACAACTATATGTCTACTTCATTTCCTCATTGTCTAATATTTTGCTATAGATGAATGCAGAGAAGTATAGAATTATACACATCAATTCATATCCTGAATATGCTTACCATATTCTGTGTGAAGTGAGTGACACACTAGACTACACAAACGATGGATAAATCGATGAATGAAGCTATGTCTATATGATCATAGTAGTAATGTTTCATGTGTAGTACCATAAATGAATAAGTTATTATGAACAGACGATTACTCTAGTTTATATGGTTGTCATTCCAAGCTAACTGTATCACTGAATTCTCACAATACATTACTCCAACTACCTAATATTATCTGTTATTATAGGCTTACTACAGAAATATGTATGCACCTACTTACGTCTGGATCTTACCAATGTGGTATAATTCTGATTGGTGGGATAATGTCATACCTGTTAATTCATCCTGTACAGTTGACGTTAGATTGGCAGTTCTTAATGGTACAATAGGGACTGTCCCTGATGAGTACTTTGTTATGGAGAACAGATCAAGGGTGTCTTTCTCTGGACTGGTAAGATATGTGCTATAATATTGTTTGTATGATGTGTTAGTCATGTGAGTTTGTTAAACATGTTTCTAAATTAGAACTACCACATGCCATAACTAAGTATTGAACTACTACACATTATATCTAAATATAGAACTACTATGTCATGTCATGTCTATATATAGAATTGTTATACAATAGATTAATAATAATGTAGAGCTATCTGCCACAGATTAAGCAAATCATGACTCTATGATAAGACATGTTTACAGATTATTTTCAATACTTTGTTATATCATAAAGGGACATGATTTATGTCTATTTTAATAATGATTATTTTTCCTATATATTATCATCATAATAAATTAAACAATATTATGATAATCCAATGTGTTTCTTTCTAGAGAGCAGTCCTTATTTGTATTGGTGTGTGATTGTATGTGTATGCTACAACCAAATTACAATCATCAATGCTATTGAGCTAACTAACAGTATTACAGTAATTTACTATAATAGAATACTTAAGTTAATTGTAGCATGAAGATTAAGTACTAATCATCTGTTTAGTCTAGTCATAACTCTTGTGTGACTGTTGTCTCTTAGATGTATTAGCAATGTATGAAATCAGATGAGTAAATCTTTATGTGTGCATAACTTATATTTTCTCAACTGTAAATCGTTTAGTCTAACATGAGTAGTTTGTTATTATTGTTATGTAATGTAATTATCACAGATGTAAATTGAAATATTATTTTTAGAAGTTTGTTTCTTCCATATAAGCTAGTTTGATAAACACTATCTGTTGGCAATTCCCTACTGTATGTGTCCTAAGAATTTCATAGCTATGTTTACTAGTCTCAAAGAAGTAATAAATACAACCATATTTATCAATTAACTACTTGCTCTGATCAACAGATAACAGAGAACCTAGCATAAAAACATTGTATATTTGGTACATACGTTTGGTCTAATATTAAATTCTAAAGTGAAATATCTGTATTGTGGACAGTTTGGGACCTCTTAGAAACTACCTGTGTTATATAGGAGTGTTCTCAATAGAGAGATTCACAATGCTATATCAATATTAGTATAATGTATAATGTAATGGTCAGTCAGTATCTGTAGTTTGACTTACAAGGATTTTAAAATTTAAAACCTAAACAAAATAAAATAAAACGTGTACTCATGTAGGATTGAGTGTCTATAATTCCTATCTGATTCTTATCTAACTAACTTCAGGTGACTGTCACATCTGTCAGGTTACTGTCAGATTACTGTCAGGTTACTGTCACTGTGTGTCTAATTCTAACTAACTTCCTCAATTATTGTCATATTTCTCTTCCTGTAGACACCACAGCAGTTTTTAGACAATTATACTGCTCTGCTACAGGAGCAACGATATCAAACTTTAAATTTAACCGAGCTTAGTGTTGGAGCAGTTACCTTTGATACAGTATGGTCTATGGCTATTGGACTTGACAATGCTATGAAACGAATAGCTGTGGGAAATGACAGTGGATGTGAGAAGTCATCAGGAGATTTGGTACCTTTAGAACAATTTGATTATACCAATGAAAAGATGGGGTGTCTGTTAAGACAAGGTTTTGCTGAAGTTAATTTTCTTGGAATTACAGTGAGTTGTAGTAGGTAGTAAGTAATTGTTCATCAGGAAGTCTAAACTTTAGTCTGGATACTTTAGGGGGTGTGGATTGGTTGATTACACATTGAATTAGTGATTGAAACATGAACTTCCTGGTGAACAAAGATTGTTTACATAAACAATGACATTCACTATGTAACATACAATGAACAATGTGATAGTTGCCATAGTAACTGGCATAGTATTCACTGGTACAAAATGAATGTCACTTTTTATTTTTTGCTATGTATATTCATTAAACTAATAGTTATTAATCCTTTAATATCACAGCTGAGAAGTGTACATGTCATTATATGACAGCTTACAATTATTTTTTAGACATAACTGCTGAGTGATAGTTACATTTTTCAGTTTAGAGATATAGTCTGGTAATTTGTCTTGGCATAAGAATGATATACACACCTTGAAATTGCTGTTTCAACTCCTTGTTAATAATATTGCTATTATCATGTTGTAGCTGAAACTATAATTAGTATTATCAGGTTTGCAAGAAAACAATAAGTAGTATATGGAAATTCCAAGCATCAATACAGTGAATTTCCTTTCCCAATATAATTATTGCTATATCCATGTGTTTATCCTTTAAAATTTTTTACTATAAATTTCAGCATTATATATAATTAAAATGAATAGATTTTCAATTTTCTAGTATTGTTATACTCTTTCTCCTCCATCTTCACTCTTATTATAGGGTCCTGTTATGTTTGACAGAAATGGTAGTCGTGTTAACAATGTTCAGCTTATAAAACAATACAGAATATCTGATAGTAAGTGTCTATGACATAACATGGTTTATAATGCTCATTTCATTTCTTCCTTTAAAGGGAGCAATACGTCCATTTTTCCAGATACAGTAGCTTATATAACTATTGGTGCAAATGAGACTACTTTTAAATTCAAACCTGGTGAATCTAATGGACGAATGTGGAAAGGTACACTGTAAAACATTGGTTAATTTAACCATTATTTGGTTATACAGGTTGCAATTCCAAACTTATTTTGTTGAAAAGTAATCATAATACTGTTTTCATTACTAATGTACTACTGTTTATGTAGCTACAAAACCATCAATCTCATAGTACATCAGTAATTAAAATATGCAACTTGTATAACCATGTATTAATTAATTCAACCAATCAATTTTACAGTATATATACTGTAATATATGTCATAGTTACATGTACCACAAATGCCTCATCATAATCGTGCATTAAAGACATTTTGTTACTAGTATTAATATTTATCTCTAATAGAGGACACTCCTATACTTAGGAGCCTCACCTGGTTATAGTGTCATCTGTCAGTTTAGAATGTGTAATATATACTGCCATATCGCTTATAGTACAGACAACATATTCTATTAGTATCACTAATTTTTTATCCCTTAGATGGCATTCCTCCTTATGACGGTTTTCCAGAGGAGACTATACATCGAAATCATCTAGCTTTGATTATAATTTATGATATTGCAGCATTTGTTGGTCTCATCTTTGTAGCAGTATGTCTTGTGTTTAATATTGTCTTTAGAAATAAAAAGTCAGTAACCTGATCTCATATATGTTAGTTTGATTTTCTCTCCCTGTTTCTGTCTCTCTCTCCCTTCCTCCTTCCCTTCCTGCCTCTATAGAGCTGTCAAACTTGCCAGTCCTAATTTGAATTATCTCATAATCATAGGGGCTGCTCTCATGTACATATGTGTCTATTTCTATGTACACTCTTTAATAGTAATGAATATACAGACTGCTTTCTGTAATGTAAGATATAATGCATACATTTTGCCACCAAATTATCAATAACTGAGCCTTTTGAAATTGACACAGACATCACATTTAAAAACTAAATTCCTAATTCCTAATCAGCAATGCTTTGTATAATTGTCTTCATCAGGCTTTTATAAAGTTGAAAGTAGACTGATTGGGTCTTTGAAAGATTGTTACTTTTTATAATATTCCTAATACTTTTTCACACAGACTCGATTTTGGTTATTCTCTTTGGGGTATACTCTTTGTTTCGCTGTCATTCTTTCTAAAACATGGAGAGTTTATTATATTTTTTATAATCCAACTACTCAAAAGAAGGTTTGTTACTTATTAACCACATGGTGCTCTATAAACTCTCACACTCTCAGGCATTACAAGATTTGGTTTTGTTTGTTGCAGTGTTAGTTATAGTGGCTATTGATTTGATCATTATTTTAATTGGATCTGTCATTCCTCAGTCACGACTGATAGCTACAAAAACAGAAGACACACAGCATCCACAGACAACAACAGTAAGTAATTTCCATATGTTTTATGTTAAGTATTTTGTTATGCTATATACAACCAGCTTTGACCAGCAGAATAGTCTGAAATTTTAAAATTTAATTTGATAGTTACAAAGTCATTGGCAGTCAATTATTTTTATATAGTTCATATAACAATATAATAAAGCAATATGAAGCCTAGGACATAATCATATATGTTTTAAAACAAACACACACCTATTTCTTGAAAAACAAACTGTAGAAGAAAAAATGTTTGTATGAATTGAAAGAATAATTAAGGATGGTAACTATTAAGCTATGTTTTTCTTACAGTTAACATTTTTTTGTGTTGTATCTAGACTGATGGTGTCTTTGTAAATAACTTCATCTATGTGTGTGCTCAGAGTGGATCACAAATTTGGCTAGCAGTCTCCTTTTCATACAAAGCATTGTTACAACTAGTAGCAATATTTATGGCACTTCATACTCGTCGTATAAAAATTAAAGCTTTGAATGACTCAAAAGAAATAGCTGTCATTATCTACATCAACAGTATTATACTTACATTGTTAGCAGTGACACAGTTTGCTCTTGAAACTTACCATGATGTGTATGCTGCCATGTTTGGACTAACTTTACTGGTAGATTCAACTATGTTCCTAGGACTCATGTTCATTCCAAAGGTAAGACTGATTTCCATACATTAAGTAAACTTGATGTACACTAAATTTAAAGCCTCGATTCTATTCCTATTATGTGACTCAATTCTATTCACTAGAATCCGTATTTCATTTATTACATATATTTTTCACAACAGATGGTTAGTCTATATATTGATCCAAATGGAGAGAATGTTTTTAGTCATTCTCTACCAACAAATCACCCAACACATACTGGACATACTACTACTAATGGATATACTAACGAGTCAGCAGAGGAGATTATTAGCACCCTGCAAGCTAGAATAAAAGAATTGGAGTCAAATAAAGTGACTACACAAAAGGTAGGTACATATTTCAGGACATTGAATCCTGGATATCCTCCTTTAAATCCTATATATCTAAAACTAATCTTAGTAAGGAGGGCCAATTTCCCAAAATGTCAACAATAAAAACTGTAATCTACTTCATCCCTCCTTATTTTCAATAACAATTTTGTTTCATACATTTAGAGGTGAATGTAATAAATCATTTCTATATTTTATTTTAGAACAAGACTGAACAGGAGTTAGTGCCTACATAAAAAATTGAAGAAAAAGAAATTTTGTTTTAACGCAGTTTGTACTAGTTAATGAATTTATGTATGTAGTGTTTGAATGCACTCATATTATAATACATGATACCTGTCACATGTTTTTGTCAACGTACAGTTTCTTGTTAAAATTGAACTTAAACTTAAAAAATAACTTTTGAAATCATAATTTTAACGGAATAATTGATAGTACAATCATTATAATTTCCAATCATGCATTATATTGTTACACTAGTTGAAGAAGTTATTGAAATAATATACAAGTCTTGTTGCAATATGGTAAATTAAAAGTTCAAAATTTATTTCTTAAATTACTTCATTGATAACAACCGATGAAAAATTCCACCTCTTGTATCAACCGATGCTCAGTGTTCCTCAATAGCTGCATGAAGGTGAACGTCTTATCTCATACCCTCAAGACATATCAATGAGCTGCTGAAACATATACTATTAAACCAAAAATAGCTATAAGTCTCACTAGGAGTAAAAGCCATCTCATACATGGGAGAATTCCAAATTCATCAATAACATACCGATATTGAAACACTAGGATAATAGCAGAGCCAATATCAATGTAAATAGTTTGTCGAAACCAAAAGAGTCCTATCAACATTCCATGCATACCAAATGTGCTTGACTACACAAAAATTCAAAAATGCATCAATACATCTGCTGCATGCACCGGTCAGTCAATAGAGATAGTATTAACATGACCCTGTAGGAAATATTGACTATAGGGTCTCTTGATGTCTATATTATAAAACAACTAATATGATCTTGATCTGTTGTTAATTGACCAATTAAGTCTATTAAGAGCACAGAGAACATTGATAGAATCAACCATATTATAGCAATTACAAATGCTTTTAATGGATTTATAAGGATATACTCTAACTTTGGAAAGAGAGGAAAACTCAAGTAATGGACCAACAATTATGATAATACTAACTAAAGGGTGTATTGCCATTTAAATCTTTCTCACCATTTTTATAATGGCTAACAAAATTTGATTTCCATAATTTATTAGTAAAAGGATCTGATCCTATTAGAAAAGGAAAGAGTGCAGCTAACACAGCTAAAATATGAAAAGGTCTTTATAATTCAACTTCTTCGTTTGTATATGGTCCGCCATACTTGTCTTTAGCAAAATCAGTTCTCTTTGGTATCTCATTCTCCCAGTATGTAAAGGCACATTTTTACAATACTAGTTTTGGAATGCATACTTGACAATTTTTAGACTGTTCTGTAGGGATTGGTAATAGCAAAACTTTCAAATCTACAATAAAAGTGAAAATGAAGACACAAAGAAAGAGTGAATAAAGTAAAGGTCATTGTGCTAATTGTTATAGTTCCTACTAAAAGGGATATGTCATTTTAACATAAAAATTTGTTATATGAGTTTCATACATGAGTATGACTCTGTATATAATACTGTATATTAACAGGTTGTTGAGTATATGTATTGAGTTTCAAATATTTATAGACTTGTGACACATTAAAACTAGCTATATGCAAATATTGCTAAGAAACACCATCAGATGTAAGCTTATACACTTAATGTACTAACATATATTAACTATTTAGTATATAGCCATATATGAAATTGAATTTATTTAGAAGCTATCTCTGGATAATTAATTCTACAGTGTTATAGATATAATTAGAGTCATTAGTCTGTGTATGTATATTGTAGATCTATTTAGGCTTCTTATTTACCAATACATAACTAATAAGTGGCTTTAACTAATTGTAACTTTAAGTGTTACCACAATAGCATTTGCTTTATTCATTCTCTCTTTGTATCTTCATTTTAGATATTGTCATAAATTTGCTTACATAACTCATATGAATACATGGATTATAGCACTAGAAGCCACAATCAGTTCATATATACCATATGCTAATGCAATACCTTGAAAAAGCCCATTGATATCAATAAACAAAGCAGTGTCAATGATGACTAGCCACACATACCAACTGAAGCTAAAGTTCCACATGAACTGCACTGAAAACTGCTACTTAAACTTTGGAGCAATTTTCCAACCAATACAGATTCCTTTTTGTCCAAGTATAAAAGCAAAATATAATTCACATATTAAAATAGCTAATTTTTATTATTAAACATAATTATAATAAAATGTGGAGGGTTATTAAAATTAGTCAATAGCCCCGCCCAACATAATGTTTACCTTGATACAAACATATGCATACTATATGGTATAAAACAATCTTACCACAATGCTGGCACGATTCACGTGTCAGGCAAGCTTTAAAGTAGTTTGCTTACACAATAACTCACTTCAGTCTCCAAAGAAACAACTTTTATTTGATTTGTTATATTTAAAATTACCTGGATACTTACAAATGTCCAAGGATTGGAAGCTGTCTGTTTTGTTACTTCTAGCAATTTTGTTTGTTTGTTCAACTGATCCTACATATGGTAAGTGTTGATTACCTATATATATATACATATACATACATACATACATACATACATATGTACATACATACATACATACATACATACATACATACATACATACATACATATATATATATATATATATGTGAAGATTTTATACACTGCAAACTGTAGATAATGAGAGTTAATAATAATAATAATAATAATAATAATTAGAAAGATAATTGACTTTCAGCTGCCTGAAGGTCAAAAGGGGAGTCCAAAACTGGTCGAGAGAGCGATGATCTTGCTCATCTGATACACATGATGGAGGATCTCAAAAGTGCATAGCCAATGCGACATCTAATCAGTCCCATTGACTATAAACAATTATAGTAATACAAAATTTTTGACATTCCTTATTGATGTAGTTAGATAAATACTGATAATAGAGAACACAGGAACTTCAATTGCATTACATCTAGATAGCCAAAAGAAAATGACTTACTTTAATGTGAAATTAATACTCTCTAGACCCTTGTATTTATTTCTCTCTGCCAGCTAGCTGAGTTTGTATACCATCTAGGCTTAAAATAATATTGTAGGTTTATGAGTACTAATTTATACTATAATTTATACATCTCTGTATAGACTGTTAATATAACAATATGGTGAATAAAAAAATCAACAGCACAATTATATATTCTGGTTTATTGCTATTAACTTGATATGTTGTGATTATTACCTCAGATACATATGAGGGACACTCAAATAATTAGCTTCTTCATTTAATAATCAAGCTATGCATAATTGTTATTATTAGATGTCTACAGTAAAAAGATTCTATGGTACCTACATATTGTTCTAAGTTGTACAATTATATCAACTTATATATGTTAGAGTTTACATAGCCATTTTAAACATATGAAATGTACCTTTCTAGCATGTTACCGCCTTGCACACATGTTTTAGACCATACAGTGGATTATATATACATATATACAGATGTGTTTGTTTTCATTGTTTTATTGTATTGTTATACACAACTATCAAGTACAACTAACTCCATACATTGACTATTAATGCACATAGCAACTAATGAATTTAATTTACTTGAGCACACAAAATTTGAGAAAATACTTATAAGATTACACCATGATAGCATCTTTCTATAACAATGAAGTCATATATACAAAGGTGCCAACTATACATGTATCTGCACTGTAGTTAGTACAATAATAATATATTTTCCAGGAAATAGCAAATAGCATGTACACTATTACATGACTATTATTAAACTAAATGTTACTCCAAACTTTCAAGATATAGTGACCAATCTTGGACAGTATTTTATCATATTCTAAGCTGACACTTAATTAATAAGCATTTTAGGGTTGATGAATAGTTGGTAAAATGATAGTTCTTATATTACGTGTTTGTTATTTTATGAACTTATAATTGACCCTGTATCAACACACCTACAGATTCAATTCTTTTTGTTCACTTTGAGATACACTCTTTGTTTTGCTGTCATTCTTTCTAAAACATGGAGAATTTATTATATCTTTTATAATCCAACTACTCAAAAGAAGGTTTGTTACTTATAATTAGATACACGATGCTCTCTCTCTCTCTCTCTCTCAGGCATTAAAAGATAGGATTTTGTTTGTCCTAGTATTAGATCTAGTGGCTATTGTTTTAACAATTATACTGACTGGATCTGTCATTCCTCAGTCACCACTGATAGCTACAAAAAAAAGACACTCAGCATTCAAGGACAACAGTAAGTAATTCTCTAGTATGAACATATGCTAGTCACATGAGCTCCTGGTCCTGTTCTTATAATTTATTTGTCTTCCATAACATATAACTATTATAAATATTGAACATAACTTACCCTGTATCACCATAAATAGTTTCTTCTATACTACATTTAGGCTGAAGGTGTCTTTGTAAATAGCTACATCTACGTGTGTGCTCAGAGTGGATCACAAATTTGGCTAGCAATCTCTTTTACATACAAAGCATTGCTACAACTAGTAGCAATATTTATGGCATTTCATACTCGTCGTATTAAAGTCAAAGCTCTCAATGACTCAAAGGAAATAGCTGTCATTATCTACATCAACAGTATTATACTTACATTGTTAGCAGTGACACAGTTTGCTCTTGAAACTTATGATGATGTATATACTGCCATGTTTGGACTAGCTCTACTGGTAGACGCTACTCTATTCTTAGGTCTTGTGTTCATTCCAAAGGTAAGACTCATCTTCATTTTTAAGTAGATTTGATCTCATTTCAAATTGCTTATTACTTAACATAAACTAAATATCATACATTACCTTGTTATTTATCACATACATTTTATCTTTATAGATGGTTAGTCTATATCTCGATCCAACTGGGGAGAAAATCTTTAGTCATTCCTTGCCAACTAATCACCAAACGCATACCATGATTAATGATGGCTCACTTGAGGAAACTATCAGTGGTTTACGAGTTAAAATAAGAGAATTGGAATCTAAGCTAGTTACACAAGAGGTTGGTGTATCATGTCAGTAGATTTAATAATTCATATTTCATTTCCAAATTCTAGAACCATGATCAGAATGTCACTGAGCATGAGTAGATATGTTATGGAAAAGCACTTGTAAACTGTTGATAAGAGATAATTATAATTATGTAAATATTCATATGTTTGTACTTTTTAAAATATGTAAACCCATCCCTACAAATTTCAGAATGTTTGTGTCAAAACAATTGTTGTATAAATTATATTATCTTTAAAAGTTATAATTTTATATTTCAAAAACTGATTGTAACAAAACTGACAGTTGAATAAGTCATTAATATGTATACATCACTAGCAAGTCTATCTTACTTTGTACTTGTAATCTTGTTTGCTTTCACTATATTAACTGTTTGTGTATTTATCTTCTCTATCAACTGAAACTGAAGGTACTCCTAGATAGCTGCACAATAATTAAGCTCATTATCTTGTACCATCAACACACATTGAAGTCCTGGTAGAAATAAAAACCATGTAATATTACAATGAAGTACATTGTGTTATAGAAGTTTCAAGAGCTTGTTACGACATTCTCTGTGTTAGTTACGTAAAACTATTTATTAAAATAATACGAAAACATGTAATCGTTTGTCATGTTTGAAGATGATATAGCAAAAGATAAAACAATGAGATATGAACATACACACATACTATATGGTCCAAAACATCTTAATGAAGGGTTTGCGTGAGAGACAAAAAACACAATAAATCTAATATTACAAGTAGATAAACCAATTTCTAGTGTGACACTTAGAAATCTAAGTCGGTTATGATGAGGGGTGATTCATGCCAAAATTAATCAATATTCCTTGAACTACTTTTATACTTTTCCTAGACACCATTCCAAACATTCTTAAACTCTAAAATGTAGTACTAAGAGTATCTTCTACCAACTCTGCTCAATTTTAGCACAATCACCTCTCCTATAGATTATTGAAAATAATCAAATTTAAAGGATTTTAATCAGTTGTATTAGTTTTCAGTAGACAGTCTGACCCATCCCACAAAGCCATGTGGTTTATTAATATTATTATTGTAGAACAAACCACATCATCCTTTAAGCAATCTCCTATTTCAAAGACATACATAACACAGACCTACCACCTGTTGCTGACTATCACTTTGTTATAATAACATTGTACTTTCACCTCAGTGGTCTTTTCAATTGGGTTCATACTGCTCAACTAAACAATGTCAAAGGTCATTCAAACAAGGTTAATAAGTAACATAGCTAGCCTCAAAAGTACAAATTCCTAAAAAGTAATTTTTATTTATACTATCTATACATAAGAAGATTGCTTATTGATATATTATACACATCATTAGTTCAGCATGATCATCTTTGAACCAAATCGAATTTGAAGAATCACAGTTATTGCAATAAAACTTTTCAAAAAATGCTTGAACTTATGTACAAGCTAAGCTACAATTTCTGTAGAGTGCATTGTTTACTATCCAGGGAGACTACTACTCTGTAACAACTTTGATACACAGATACCTGCCCACAATATAGCTATCAAAACAAGGATACAAACATGTGGCATTATTGTATTTACAAATCATGGGCTTAGAATTACATCATTTCATACAGGATGCTTTTAACAGTCACAGAAGGGAAAAGTATGGTCAATCAATAACATAATTATGTCAACAGAATTAATGTGAATAGATAGCTGGTGTTTGCTAAATGAAAGTTTACTTTATACCTGGCAAATACAACGTGTAAATCTTATAGTTACAAATTAGCTAACCATAAGACTGTTAGGGTCTGTAACAGTGAACAGTAAGAGAGATAATAAATTAACTAATGACCAATAAAGATGAATGTAAAAGGAGCTAAATTTAGATGATAATGAGTACAGTAAAGACTGTTATTGATCTTTAAGTCATTTCATATTGTAATTGTTTAGTATTTAACTATTGGTACTTGCTGTTAACAATCATGTTTAATATAGGGTTTAGATTAAGTATATGGCACCAGTGTCATACCTACAGTAACAACAGTGCATTGGTTTGAGGATTAGACTGAATAAAGCACATTAATATAAATAAATAAAAAAGCAGCATATCTAAACACACAATAGTCAATAAATCTGGTACCAAAATCAAGCAATCCTCTCTTGTGACTAACTTCCTTTAACAAAAAGGAAGTACATTAAACAGTTGGTCAAACAATAACACCAATTATTAAATTAGCATAGTTATTAAACTAGCAGTTATTGAGCTAGTAGTTATTAAACTAGTACAGTTATTAAATTAGCAGTTATTGAGCTAGTACTTATTAAACTAGTATAGTTATTAAATTATTATAATTATAGTTATTGAACTTGTTATGGCTGAACTGATTTATAGAGTTAGTGTAAATTACCCAATAGACACAACATATCATAATAGATACCATTTAGATGATTAAACAAGATTTACACTTTACAATGCTCAAACAAAACAGAAAAGAATGGAGTGTTGTTGCTGAGTCATTACTTCTATAGTTACGTACATATACATACATACTGTGTTCTCTACCTGTCTAGCAATTGTGAACAATATCTTCTCTATGGCTAATACATTAATAGCATATTGTCCTGTAACATAATAAAAACATTAAAAATCATAAATAACATATCTACCTTAAGGTAGATGGGCTTTTATAAATAAAAGTGGCAGTTAGAAAACTTAGAGAAAACAACATGTATTTCCATGGGTTAACTCCTTTCGTTAACACTGTAGGGGAGAATTAAACAACTCCGTATACTTGAACCATCAACACTAATCTAGGTGATTATCGAGTGGGCGAGATCATAACTATAGCTGAGTAGTGTGCCTACGAGTCCTTTCATTTTCCAAGTAATAGTTAACTATGTATTCTTGTCTCGTTAGTTGTCTGTTCTACTCCCTGCTCCATCTCTCTGTTGGTACTCACAGCAGTAATGATGCCAAGTTTCCTCTCCACTTTGCATATATTACGACAAAGACTGGAGACTTCGTTGCTAGTGGAGGTATACCAATTGTTGATATGGCACTACAGATAATCAATGAACGAGACGACATTTTACAGAATTATACTCTAAACTATACAGATATATTGGATTCTGGAGTAAGTGTACTGTATATAGGAACAACACTATCACAGAAAAAAAAACGTATCACTCTGACGACCAATATATACATATATATATAATGTGACTATTTGCAGCAATCCTGATAAATTTACAGTTATAGCTGCTACATGTGTGAAATTATCTCAACAAGAAAAGCGAGATGTAACAACTTTGTACTCCCATGTATACATACCTGTATAGTAATAGAATATAAATGTATGATGTTACCATTTGGTAGATTAATACCTTGCATATTCAAAAATATAGACCACTTCATACGATATAACATCATAAATTCTAATCTATTAAGGAGAGAACACTAATCAAATTGTTTGTAGTGTTCACTTGCTTCTTATCATAATTTTACTATAAATAATTATGTTAATGATTGTATATCTACCCCTATTTTTCCTTTGTAGCAGTTTGTGTCGACAATATTTCCATGTATAGTATTTGTTTTCTTACTCACACAGTGTAGTCAAACTATCTCTTTGGATGCTTTCTTTGAACTATTTCAAAGTAACACAACTTACGTGACGTTGATTGGCTGTGGTTGCTCCACAGCAACTATACCTGTAGCAGAAATCAGCCACTACTGGAATATACCACAGGTAAAAAGAAGCAACTATAAATATATAAAACAACAGGTAACTTTAAACAAGTATGCATTTCTAAGTTGATTTTGAAATTTAGACCCAAACAAAGGAATTCTCATTTTGATTAAATACATAGATTGACATCAATATAATTTCACTTTCATTGTGTCAAAGAGAAATAGTGTAATGTCAATTCTTGGAAGGTTCATAGACTTATTAGAGCATACCTTAACTGAGTGATCTGTAAGGAATTATAAACTAATGATGTCAGAAACAGTTTACTTTTTCAGTGTTGTATTCAAGTTAACAGGGAAGGAATATAGGACCCAGCAAAATTGTCCAAGCATCAGACCTAGCCCAAGTGGGACAGTCCAAGTCTTGGGCAAAAAATTATTGCTTAATGTTTAAGACTTAGGGAGAGAGATCAGTTTTATAATATCTGAGTCTAGGACTGTCATACTGGGCTTCTGTGGAAAAAAGATGCACTTATACTATTTATTCTACATACTGCTGATCAAATCAGTTTATTTACATTCTACTGATTCACTATGGCAACAAAATGACCACTCAGAGTATCATGCAACAGGATAGTTTAATTATACTTTAATATGTGATATAGACCTCTAGTTATATGTTATCACAATAATAAAATTTTGTTGGTAAACTAAAATATTTAACCATACAATATGCAAACACATTCTCTCTCTCTCTCTCTCTCTCTCTCTCTCTCTCTCTCTCATTCCAATATTGTAGATAGCTTTTGCAGCAGCTGCTCAAGTTCTCAATGATCGTAAACGTTTTAGAAACTTTTTTCGGCCACTTCCGTCTTTTAATTATATTCCGGCATCATTAGCGCAGTTAATGAGAAAATTTGAGTGGAGACAGATGGCAATTATCACTCAGGAAGAGAGCCTGTTTCAAGGAGTAAGTATTTAGTGCATCATTTGCAATATGGGACTGACTCTCTTTAATTGCAATTCGTTTAAACTTTACTCTTTCTCTTTTCCCTTGAGGTAACCAATGTTCTTAATAAAATTTTTAAGTCAGAAAATTGGTTACTAGATTCATCAGTGTCTTTTAAAACAGGAGTAGATCCCTTTCCATATGATGCTGTATTTGACAGAGTGAGATAATCAATACATGAATTGTTTATTTATTGAAGTGCGTTTACATTTACTTTGACCTTTGTTTTTCTAAAGAATAAATTGTCCATTAATATACATTTGTAATCAATTCATTTGACTGTTTCAAAGTTAGCTATATTTTGTGTAAACAATGCATTCTCATGAGAACACATGTTTAAACTTGTTTAAACTTCACTCTTTCTTTTTCCCTTGAGGTAACCATTGTTCTCATATAAATTTGTGTATTATGAAGATAATGAGGTGATTAAGTGGTTTACAAGGTCAACGTTTATGTGAATAGACTTTAATAATTTCATTTTAAACAACTATATGTCTACTTCATTTCCTCATTGTCTAATATTTTGCTATAGATGAATGCAGAGAAATATAGAATTATACACATCAATTCATATCCTGAATATGCTTACCATATTCTGTGTGAAGTGAGTGACACACTAGACTACACAAACGATGGATAAATCGATGAATGAAGCTATGTATTTATGTGTCTATATGATCATAGTAGTCACATTTCATGTGTAGTACCATAAATGGATAAGTTATTATGAACAGACGATTACTCTAGTTTATATGGTTGTCATTCCAAGCTAACTGTATCACTGAATTCCCATAATACCTTATTCCAACTACCTAATATTATCTGTTATTATAGGCTTACTACAGAAATATGTATGCACCTACTTACGTCTGGATCTTACCAATGTGGTATAATTCTGATTGGTGGGACGATGTCATACCTGTTAACTCATCCTGTACAATTGACGTTAGGTTGGCAGTTCTTAATGGTACAATAGGGACTGTCCCTGATGGGTACTTTGTTATGGAGAACAGATCAAGGGTGTCTTTCTCTGGACTGGTAAGATATATGCTATAATATTGTTTGTATGATGTGTTAGTCATGTGAGTTTGTTAAACATGTTTTCCAAATTTAGAACTACCACATGCCATAACTAAGTATTGAACTACTACACGTTATATCAAAATATAGAACTACTATGTCATGTCATGTCTATATATAGAATTGTTATACAATAGATTTATATATTATAGGGCTATCTGCCACGAATTAAGCAAATCATGACTCTATGATAAGATATGTTTACAGATTATTTTCAATATTTTGTTATATCATAGAGGGACATGATTTATGTCTATTTTAATAATGATTATTTTTCCTATATATTATCACAATAAATTAAACAATATTATGATAATCCAATGTGTTTCTTTCTAGAGAGCAGTCCTTATTTGTATTGGTGTGTGATTGTATGTGTGTGCTATAACCAAATTACAATCATCAATATTATTGAGTTAACTAACAGTATTACAGAAATTTACTATAATAGAATGCTTATGTTAGTTATAGTATGAAGATTAAGTACTAATCATCTGTTTAGCCTAGTCATAACTCTCATGTGACTATTGTCTCTTAGATGTAATAGCAATGTATGAGATCAGATGAGTACATCCTTTATGTGTGCATAACTTATATTTCCTCAACTGTAAATCATTTAGTCTAACATGAGTAGTTTGTTATTATTGTTTTGTAATCTAATTTACACATATGTAAATTGAAAGATTATTTTTAGAAGTTTGTTTCTTCCATATAAGCTAGTTTGATAAACACTATCTCTTGGCAATTCCCTACTGTATGTGTCCTAAGAATTTCATAGCTATGTTTACTAGTCTCAGAGAGGTGATAAATAAACACAACCATATTTATGAATTAACTACTTGCTCTGATCAACAGATAACAGAGAACCTAGCATAAAGAACATTGTATAGTTGGTACATACGTTTGGTCTAATATTAAATTCTAAAGTGAAATATCTCTATTGTAGACAGTTTGGGACCTCTTAGAAACTACCTGTGTTATATAGGGGTGTTCTCAATAGAGAGATTTACAATGCTGTGTGAATATTACTATAATGTATAATGTAATGGTCAGTCAGTATCTGTAGTTTGACTTACAAAGACTTTCAAATTAAAACCTAAATAAAATAACATAAAACCTGTACTCATGTACTGAAATTATAAGTAGGATTGAGTGTCTATAATTTCTTATCTAATTCTTATCTAACTAACTTCAGGTGACTGTCACATCTGTAAGGTTACTGTCAGATTACTGTCAGGTTACTGTCACCGTGTGTCTAATTCTAACTAACTTCCTCAATTATTGTCACATTTCTCTTCCTGTAGACACCACAGCAGTTTTTAGACAATTATACTGCTCTGCTACAGGAGCAACGATATCAAACTTTAAATTTAACTGAGCTTAGTGTTGGAGCAGTTACCTTTGATACAGTATGGTCTATGGCTATTGGACTTGACAATGCTATGAAACGAATAGCTGTGAAAAATGACAGTGGATGTGAGAAGTTATCAGGAGATTTGGTACCTTTGGAACAATTTGATTATACCAATGAAAAGATGGGTTGTCTTTTAAGACAAGGTTTTGCTGAAGTTAATTTTCTTGGAATTACAGTGAGTTGTAGTAGGTAGTAACTAATTGTCCATCAGGAAGTATAACCTTTAGTCTGGATACTTTAGGGGGTGTGGATTAGTTGATTACACATTGAATTAGTGATTGAAACATGAGCTTCCTGTTGAACAAAGATTGTTTACAAAATAAGCAATGACATTCACTATGTAACATACAGTGAGCAATGTGATAGTTGCCATAGTAACTGGCATAGTATTCACTGGTACAAAATGAATGTCACTTTTTATTTTTTGCTATGTATATTCATTAAACTAATAGTTATTAATCCTTTAATATCACAGCTGAGAAGTGTACATGTCATTATATGACAGCTTACAATTATTTTTTAGACATAACTGCTGAGTGACAGTTACATTTTTTAGTTTAGAGATACAGTCTGGTAAATCTTCTTGGCATAAGAATATATACACACCATGAAATTGTTGTTTCGACTCCTTGTTAATAATATTGCTATTATCATGTTGTAGCTGAAACTATAATTAGTAATGTCAGGTTTGCGAGGAAACAATAAGTAGTATATGGAAATTCCAAGCATCAATACAGTGAATTTCCTTTCCCAATATAATTATTGCTATATCCATGTGTTTATCCTTTAAAATTTTTACTATAAATTTCAGCATTATATATAATTAAAAATGAAGAAATTTTCAATTTTCTAGTATTGTTATACTCTTTCTTCTCCATCTTCACTCTTATTATAGGGTCCTGTTATGTTTGACAGAAATGGTAGTCGTTTTGACAATGTTCATCTTATAAAACAATACAGAATATCTGATAGTAAGTGTCTATGACATAACATGGCCTATAATGTTCATTTCATTGCTTCCTATAAAGGCAGCAATACGTCCATTTTTCCAGATACAGTAGCTTATATAACTATTGGTGCAAATGAGACTACTTTTAAATTCAAACCTGGTGAATCTAATGGACGAATGTGGAAAGGTACACTGTAAAAAAATTGGTTAATTTAACCATTATTTGGTTATACAGGTTGCAATTCCAAACTTATTTTGTTGAAAAAGTAATCACAATACTGTTTTAATTACTAATGTACTATTGTTTAATTTGCGTAACTACAAACCATCAATCTCATAGTGCATAAGTAATCAAAATATGCAACCTGTATAACCATGTATTAATTAATTCAACCAATCAATTTTTACAGTATATATACTGTAATATATGTCATAGTTACATGTACCACAAATGCCTCATCATAATCGTGCATTAAAGACATTTTGTTACTAGTATTAATATTTATCTCTAATAGAGGACACTCCTATACTTAGGAGCCTCACCTGGTTATAGTGTCATCTGTCAGTTTAGAATGTCTAATATATACTGCCATATCGCTTATAGTACAGACAACATATTCTATTAGTATCACTATTTTTTATCCCTTAGATGGCATTCCTCCTTATGACGGTTTTCCAGAGGAGACTATACATCAAAATCATCTAGCTTTGATTATCATTTATGATATTGCAGCATTTGTTGGTCTCATCTTTGTAGCAGTATGTCTTGTGTTTAATATTGTCTTTAGAAATAAAAAGTCAGTGACCTGATCTCATATATGTTAGTTTGATTCTCTCTCCCTGTTTCTGTCTCTCTCTCCCTTCCTCCTTCCCTTCCTGCCTCTATAGAGCTGTCAAACTTGCCAGTCCTAATTTGAATTACCTCATAATTGTAGGGGCTGCTCTCATGTACATATGTGTCTATTTCTATGTACACTCTTCAACAGTAATGGATATACAGACTGCTTTCTGTAATGTAAGATATAATGCATACATTTTGCCACTAAATTATCAATAAGTGGGCCTTTTGAAATTGACACAGACATCACATTTAAAAACTAAATTCCTAATTCCTAATTAGCAATGCTTTGTATGATTGTCTCAGTCAGGCTTTTTTATAAAGTTGAAGTAGATTAATTGGGTCTTTGAAAGATTGTTACTTTTTATAATAACCCTAATACTTTTTCACACAGATTCGATTTTGGTTATTCTCTTTGGGATATACTCTTTGTTTCGCTGTCATTCTTTCTAAAACATGGAGAGTTTATTATATCTTTTATAATCCAACTACTCAAAAGAAGGTTTGTTACTTATTAACCACATGGTGCTCTATAAACTCTCTCACTCTCTCAGGCATTAAAAGATTGGGTTTTGTTTGTTGCAGTGTTAGTTATAGTGGCTATTGATTTGATCATTATTTTAATTGGGTCTGTCATTCCTCAGTCACGACTGATAGCTACAGAAACAGAAGACACACAGCATCCACAGACAACAACAGTAAGTAATTTCCATATTTTTTATATTATATACAACCAGCTTTGACCAGCACAATAGTCTGAAATTTTAAAATTTAATTTGATAGTTACAAAATCATTGCCAGTCAGTTATTTTTATATAGTTCATATAACAATATAATAAAGCAACATTAAGCTTAGGAAATAATCATATATGTTCTAAAACAAATACACACCTATTTATTGAAAAACAAACTGTAGAAGAAAAAATGTTTGTATGAATTGAAAGAATAATTATGGATGGTAACTATTAAGCTATGTTTTTCTTACAGTTAACATTTTTTCTGTGTTGTATCTAGACTAATGGTATCTTTGTAAATAACTTCATCTATGTGTGTGCTCAGAGTGGATCACAAATTTGGCTAGCAGTCTCCTTTTCATACAAAGCATTGTTACAACTAGTAGCAATATTTATGGCATTTCATACTCGTCATATAAAAGTTAAAGCTCTCAATGATTCAAAAGAAATAGCTGTCATTATCTACATCAACAGTATTATGCTTACATTGTTAGCAGTGACACAGTTTGCTCTTGAAACTTACCATGATGTATATGCTGCAATGTTTGGACTAGCTCTACTAGTTGATGCAACTCTGTTCTTAGGACTCATGTTCATTCCAAAGGTAAGACTGATTTCCACACATTAAGTAAACATGATGTACACTAAATTTAAATTGTATGACTCAATTCTATTTACTAGAATCCGTATTTCATTTATTACATATATTTTATCACAACAGATGGTTAGTCTATATATTGATCCAAATGGAGAGAACATTTTTAGTCATTCTCTACCAACAAATCACCCAACACATAATGGACATACTACTACTAATGGATATACTAATGAGTCAGCAGAGGAGATTATTAGCACCCTACAAGCTAGAATAAAAGAATTGGAGTCAAATAAAGTGACTACACAAGAGGTAGGTACATATTTCAGGACACTGAATTCTGGATACAAAAACCTATATATCTAAAATTAAGCTTAGTAAGGAGAGACAGTTTCCAATTTCCCAAAAAGTCAACTATAAAAACTATAATCTACTTCATCCCTCTTTATTTTCAATAACAATTTTGTTTCATGCATTTAGAAGTGAATGTAATAAATCATTTCTATATTTTATTTTAGAACAAGACTGAACAGGAGTTAGTGCCTACACTAAAAATTGAAGAAAAAGAAATGTAGTTTTAATGCAGTTTGTACTAATTAATGAATTTATGTATGTAGTGTTTGAATGCACTCATATTATAATACCTGATGCCTGTCACATGTTTTTGTCAATGTACAGTTTCTTGTTAGAATTGAACTTACACTTAAAAAATAACTTTTGAAATCATAATTTTAACAGAATAATGGATAGTACAATCATTATAATTTCCAATCATGCATTATTTTGTTACACTAGTTGAAGAAGTTATTGAAATAATATACAAGTCTAGTTCCACTGTGGAAAATTAAAAGTTCAAAATTTATTTCTTAAATTACTTCATTGATAACAACCGATGAAAAATTCCACCTCTTGTATCAACCGATGCTCAGTGTTCCTCAATGGCTGCATGAAGGTGAACATCTTATCTCATACAGTCAAGACATATCAATGAGCTGCTGAAACACATACTATTAAACCAAAAATAGCTATAAGTCTCAATAGAAGTAAAAGCCATCTCATACATGAGAGAATTCGAGGTCCATCAATAACATTTCCATATTAAAACACCAGGGTAATAGCAGACCCAGTATCAATGTAAATAGTTTGTAGAAACCAAAAGAGTCCTATCACCATTCCATGCATACCAAATGGTGCTTGACTACACAAAAATTCAAAAATGCATCAATACATCTGCTGCACCAGTCAATAGAGATAATATTAAAAAGACCCAGTACGAAATATTGACTATTTGGTCTCCTCGTATATATCTATATTATAAAACAACTAATATGAACTTGATCTGTTGTTAATTGACCAATTAAGTCTATCAAGAACACAGAGAACATTGATAGAATCAACCATATTGTATGTCAATTGCAAGTGTTTTTAATGGATTTATAAGGATATACTCTAACTTTGGAAAGAGAGGAAAACTCAAGTAATGGACCAACAATTATGATAATAATAAATAAAGGGTGTATTGCCATTTAAACCTTTCTCACCATTTTTATAATGGCTAACAAAATTTGATCTCCATATTTTATTTGAAAAGGATCTGATGCTATTAGAAAAGGAGAGAGCGCAACTAACACAGCTAAAATATGAAAAGGTTTTTACATTTCAACTTCTTCATGTGTATATGGTCCACCATACTTGTCTTTAGCAAAATCAGTTCTCTTTGGTATGTAAGGCCAGTATGTAAAGGCACGTTTTTACAATACTTGTTTGGAATGCATACTTGACAATTTTTAGACTATTCTGTAGGGATCAGTAATAGAAAACCTTTCAAATCTACAATAAAAGTGAAAATGAAGACTCAAAGAAAGAGTGAATAAAGCAAATGTCATTGTGCTAATTGTTATAGTTCTTGCTAAAAGTGATATGTCACTTTAACATATGAATTTGTTATATGAGTTCATACATGAAGATTACGGAAATGTCCATATTCTTCAAATCATTCCTTGAAAAAACAAATAACTCCTCTTTTTGACTAATAAGTAGAGATGATAGGAAGTTCACACTGAATGTGTACCATGCTTATTACTTTCAAGTTCAGGCACAGCTGAAGTTTTCCCATGCTCATTATTGTGACTTTGTAATATGGAGACTATCTACAGTGCTAGTGTCTTCCTCCTCATTACACATAATGAAGTTAACAGGTAGCATTGACTGTAAGATAGTATATTTTTGCCTGACTAGGCCAATTATTTTTTCCACATGAATACAGACATGAGATAGTTGACGAGAGAAATCCACATCAGCTTTGCTCAGATGTTTTTTTCCTCGAGTAAAAGGAGGTAGTTTTACTACAGCACAGTAAAGGCCAGTACTGTCATGTATATTAAAACCCTTATCAGCCAAAACTATATCACCTGGTAGCAGGGTTGTTGTAATCAGTAATTGTAATTGTAATGATTATTAATAATTATAGTATCTCAAGTAATTGTAATGTAATTGTAATTACACTAAGTAATTGTAATCAATTAGTAATTCAGTGCCTTATAGTTAAATATGACAGCATTTTTCGCTGGACAATAAATAAAAACAAGTGTGTAGATGTCAGTTTAACATTCTTTACATATTGTGCAATGTGTAATTGTGCATTGTGCACTAAGCAGTCACATGACTGACAACACTACATGTGATTTGTCACTGAATGTAGCTGTATCAACTGCAATCACACTGTGTGAAACAAATGACATGGCTACATGCAGCAAAGGGAAAGTAATTGTAATTGTAATCATTACTTCAAAACAAAATCAGTAATTTAATCATTACTTTTACTATCCAGTGAAAGTAATCAGTAATTATAATCATTATTTTATCCTGTAATCACAAAAACCCTTCCTGGTAGTAGGTTCTCCAAAACACCACAGTTTTCTATCAAGTGTACATCTGAAATCCTACATCCCCATCCTTTAGATATAAACATGATTGCACCTTGTGGAGCTACTCCTATAAGGAATTTTGCAGTGTTGTGATGCTTGTAATTAGACCAAGTTTGAGCTCTGGCTTTCAAGTTAGTGGGTCTTTCCATGAAAACTTTGAAACAGTCAATAATCACAGCACATTTTCCTAAGATCTTTCTGAATTCCATAGGCAGAGTCCATACCAGTTCTCCTCTATCTGGCCATTTAACAAGAGGACCTAATCGAATATACAATATATCAATCCATTTCTTCACATGTCGTGCAATAGTTGACTGATTAACTCCAAATCTGTATGCAAGATCCTAATCCCCTAGATTAAGGCACAGTATCATCAAAACCATGCCATAACAAACTACTGAAAGCACAAAAGGGAAGCATTGCTGTTGCTTTGTACAGCAGAAGATACAAAGCTGAAGACTGCCATTAAAGTTTCATAATTAGGTAGTCCATATAATATTTCACCTTCACTTTCTCATCTTGAAAATATTCCTCAGTATAACAATTCTGTGTTGTTTGTAACTTCTTCAATTGCTCACATTCTTTCAAACTCTTGAATTCATCCTTTGCAGTAGCACATTCGAAATCAACTTTGAGTTCTCCCTCTTCTGCTGTTCATTCTCCTTCATCACATCCTGGTTGCATATCAAAAGTTTCTGCCTGTCTGCTTCCATCTCTTCTGTTTGCCTGTCTGTGTTCTCTATTCTCCTCTTCTTTGCTGACGATGCTCTTTCAAACCTTCCATATCCTTCGCCAGCTTTCGTTTAAGGGGACTCTTGGTGTGGGCGAGAACGGAGGGTACGTAATCGGTAGAAAGTGGATCGTTGCTCTTTTCTCCTGAAAGGAAGTGAGCGCTGTATATCCATGAATACTCCGTAGGCATCCAGTTCTTGCGTCCCACGGCAGCCACCCAACGACCTCTTCGCTCTACATCTTCAGGAAAGCGGTAAAGGGAATTCGAGAGCCTTTTGTGTAACGATTAATACAGCCTACTGCACAACAGCTTTGAGCCATGTTTCCTTTTGCCACTCAAAATGGCGGATAACGCTCACGTCATCTAGCTCCGCCCACTGCATAACCTCTATGAAGTCGAGTAGTTGTCTACGAGTCCTTTCATTTTCCAAGTAATAGTTAACTATGTATTCTTGTCTCATTAGTTGTCTGTTCTACTCCCTGCTCCATCTCTCTGTTGGTACTCACAGCAGTAATGATGGCAAGTTTCCCCTCCACTTTGCATATATTACGACAAAGACTGGAGACTTCGTTGCTAGTGGAGGTATACCAGTTGTTGATATGGCACTACAGATAATCAATGAACAAGACGACATTTTGCAGAATTATACTCTAAACTATACAGATGTATTGGATTCTGGAGTAAGTGTACTGTATATAGGAACAACACTATCACAGAAAAAAAACATATCACTCTGATTGACGACCAATATAATATGACTATTTGCAACAATCCTGATAAATTTACTGTCATAGCTGCTACATGTGTGAAATTATCTCAATAAGAAAAGCGAGATGTAACAACTTTGTACTCCCATATATACATACCTGTATAGTAGTAGAATATAAATATATGATGTTACCATTCAGTAGATTAATACCTTGCATATTAAAATATATATAGACCACTTCATATGATATAACATCATAAATTCTAATCTATTAAAGGAGAGAACATTAATCAAATTGTTCATGCTTCTTATCATAATTTTACTATTAACAATTATGGCAATTATGCTCAGTAGATATTTTTTATTTTTAGCAGTTTGTGTCATCAATATCTCCATATACAGTATTTGTTTTCTTACTCACACAGTGTAGTCAAACTACCTCTTTGGATGCTTTCTTTGAACTATTTCAAAGTAACACAACTTTCGTGACATTGATTGGCTGTGGTTGCTCACCAGCAACTATACCTGTAGCAGAAATCAGCCACTACTGGAATATACCACAGGTAAAAAGAAGCAACTATAAATATATAAAACAAGAAGTAATTTTAAACAAGTACGCATTTCTAAGTTGATTTTGATATTTAGACCTAAACGAAGGAATTCGCTTTTTGATTAAATCATAAGTAAATTGACATCAATGTAATTTTCACTTTCATTGTGTCAAAGAAAAATAGTATAATGTCATTTCTTGAAGAGTTCACAGACTTATTAGAGCATAACCATAACTTATGATCTCAGAAACAGTTTACCTTTTCAGTGTTGTATTCGAGTTAACAGGGAAGGAATACAGAGATCAAGTGAGATTCTCCAGCCCAAGTGGAACAGTCCAAATCTTGGGCAGAATACTTTAATGCTTAATGTTTAAGACTTAGGGAGAGAGATCAGTTTTATAATATCTAAGTCTAGGACTGTCACACTGGGCTTCTGTGGAAAAAAGATACACTTATACTATTTATTCTACATACTGCTGATCAAATCAGTTTATGTACATGCTACTGATTCATCACGGCAACAAATGCCCATTCAGTGTATTATGCAACAGGATAATTTAAATATACTTTAACATGTGATATAGATGTCTAGTTATAAGTTATCATAATAATAAAATTTTTTAATATACTAAATATTTACCATACAATACACATTCTCTCTCTCTCTCTCATTCTCAATATTGTAGATAGCTTATGCAGCAGCTGATCAAGTTCTCAATGATCGTAAACGATTTAGAAACTTTTTTCGACCGCTTCCGTCTTTTAGTTATATTCCAGCATCATTAGCTCAGTTGATGAGAAAATTTGAGTGGAAACAAATGGCAATTATCACTCAGAAAGAGAGCCTGTTTGAATCAGTAAGTATTTAGTGGATCATTTACAATATGGGACTCTCTTTAATTGCAGTTTGTTTAAGCTTTACTCTTTCTCTTTTCCTTTGAGGTAACCACTGTTCTTAGAAATCTTTTTAAGTCAGAAAATTGGTTACTAGATTCATCAGTGTCTTTTAAAACAGGAGTAGATCCCTTTCCATATGATGCTGTATTTGACAGAGTGAGATAATCAATACATGAATTGTTTATTTATTGAAGTGCATTTACATTTACTTTGACCTTTGTTTTTCTAAGGAATATATTGTTCCATTAATATACATTTGTAATCAATTCATTTGACTGTTTCAAAGTTAGCTATATTTCGTGTAAACAATGCATTCTCATGAGAACACATGTTTAAACTTGTTTAAACTTTCCCCTTTCTTTTTCCCATGAAGTAACTATTGTTCTCATATAAATTTGTGTATTATGAAAATAATGAGGTGATTAAGTGGTTTACAAGGTCAACGTTTATGTGAATAGACTTTAATAAATTCATTTTAAACAACTGTATGTCTACTTCATTTCCTCATTGTCTAATATTTTGCTTTAGATGAATGCAGAGAAGTATAGAATTATACACATCAATTCATATCCTGAATATGCTTACCATATTCTGTGTGAAGTGAGTAACACACTAGACTACACAAACGATGGATAAATCGATGAATAGAGCTATGTATATATGTGTCTATATGATCATAGTGGTCACATTTCGTGTGTAATACCACAAGTGGATAAGTTATTAAGAACAGACGATTACTCTAGTTTATATGGTTGTCATTCCAAGCTAACAACTGTATCACTGAATTCTCACAATACATTACTCCAACTACCTAATATTATCTGTTATGATAGGCTTACTACAGAAATATGTATGCACCTACTTACGTCTGGATCTTACCAATGTGGTATAATGCTGATTGGTGGGATGATGTCATACCTGTTAACTCATCCTGTACAATTGATGTTAGGTTGGCAGTTCTTAATGGTACAATAGGGATTGTCCCTGATGGGTTCTTTGTTATGGAGAACAGATCAAGGGTGTCTCTCTCTGGACTGGTAAGATATGTGCTATTGTTTGTATGAAGTGTTAGTGATGTGGGTTTGTTAAACATGTTTCTAAATTAGAACTACCACATGCCATAACTAAGTATTGAACTACTACACATTATATCTAAATATAGAACTACTATGTCATGTCATGTCTATATATAGAATTGTTATACAATAGATTTATAATTATGTAGAGCTATCTGCCACAGATTAAGCAAATCATGACTCTATGATAAGATATGTTTACAGATTATTTTCAATATTTTGTTATATCATAGAAGGACTTGATTTATGTCTATTTTAATAATGATTATTTTTCCTACATATTATCATCATAATAAATTAAACAACATTATGATAAACTAGTGTGTTTCTTTCTAGAGAGCAGTCCTTATTTGTATCGGTGTGTGATTGTATGTGTATGCTACAACCAAATTACAATCATCAATGCTATTGAGTTAACTAACAGTATTACAGTAATTTACTATAATAGAATGCTTATGTTAATTGTAGCATGAAGATTAAGTACTAATCATCTGTTTAGTCTAGTCATAACTCTTGTGTGACTGTTGTCTCTTAGATGTATTAGCAATGTATGAGATCAGTCAGATGAGTACATCTTTTATGTGTGGATAACTTATATTTCCTTAACTGTGTATCATTCACTGTAAAAAATGATGATTGATTTAACCATCATTTTGTTATACAGGTTACAATTGCAAACTTATTTTTGTCAAAAAGTAATCATAATAATGTTTTTATTACTAATGTACTACTGTTTATGTAGCTACAAAACCATCAATCTCATAGTACATCAGTAATCAAAATAGTATTATGTTTACATTTTGTATATGCAACCTGTATAACAATGTATTGGTTAATTCAACTAATCAATCTGTTGGCAATTCCCTACTGTATGTGTCCTGAGAATTTCATAGCTATGTTTACTAATCTCAGAGATGTGATAAACACAACCATATTCATGAATTAACTACTAGTTGCTCTGATCACCAGATAACAGAGAACTTAGCATAAAGAACATTGTATATTTGGTACATATGTTTGGTCTAATATTAAATTCTAAAGTGAAATGTCTCTATTGTGGACAGTTTGGTACCTCTTAGAAACTACCTGTGTTATATAGGGGTGTTCTCAATAGAGTCATTTACAATGCTGTATGAATATTACTATAATGTATAATGTCATGGTCAGTCACATGAAATGTGTCACTCATATAATGAAATTATAAGCAGAAGTGAGTGTCATTTTAAGATAAATCCTATCTAATTCTTATCTATCTAACTTCAAGTTACTATCATATGTCACACTTCATGTCTAATTCTAACTAATTTCCTCAATTATTATTATATTTCTCTTCCTGTAGACACCACAACAGTTTTTAGACAATTATACTGCTCTGCTACAGGAGCAACGATATCAAAATTTAAATTTAACTGAACTCAGTTTTGGAGGAGATACCTTTGATACAGTATGGTCTATGGCTATTGGACTTGACAATGCTATGAAACGAATAGCTGTGGGAAATGACAGTGGATGTGAGAAGTTATCAGGAGATTTGGTACCTTTAGAACAATTTGACTATACTAATGAAAAGATGGGTTGTCTTTTAAGACAAGGTTTTGCTGAAGTTAATTTTCTTGGAATTACAGTGAGTTGTAGTAGGTAGTAAGTAATTGTTCATCAGGAAGTCTAAACATTAGTCTGGATACTTTAGGGGGTGTGGATTAGTTGATTACACATTGAATTAGTTATTGAAACATGAACTTCCTGTTGAACAAAGATTGTTTACAAAATAAGCAATGACATTCACTATGTAACATACAGTGAGCAATGTGATAGTTGCCATAGTAACTCCCATAGTGATCACTGATACAAAATGAATGTCACTTTTTATTTTTTGCTATGCATATTCAGTATAGTAATAGTTATATAATCCTTTAATATCACAGCTGAGAAGTATACATGTCATTATATGACAGCTTACAATTATTTTTTAGACATAACTGCTGAGTGGCAGTTACATTTTTCAGTTTAGAGATATAGTTTGGTAAATCTTCTTGGCATAAGAATGATATACATATCATGAAAATTGCTGTTTCAACTCCTTGTTATTAATATTGCTATTATCATGTTGTAGCTGAAACTATAATTAGTATTGTCAGGTTTACAAAGAAACAATAAGTAGTATATGGAAGTTCAATACAGTGAATTTCCTTTCCCAATATAATTATTGCTATATCCATGTGTTTATCCTTTAAAAATTTTTACTATAAATTTCAGCATTATATATAATCAAAAATGAAGAAATTTTCAATTTTCTAGTATTGTTATACTCTTTCTCCTCCATCTTCATTCTTATTATAGGGTCCTGTTATGTTTGACAGAAATGGTAGTCGTTTTGACAATGTTCATCATCTTGTAAAACAATACAGAATATCTGATAGTAAGTGTCTATGACATAACATGGTTTATAATGCTCATTTCATTTCTTCCTATAAAGGTAGCAATATGTCCATTTTTCCAGAGACAATAGCTTATATAACTATTGGTGCAAATGAGACTACTTTTAAATTCAAACCTGGTGAATCTAATGGACGAATTTGGAAAGGTATACACTATAATATCTCATATTTACATGTACCACAAATGCCTTATCATAATCGTGCATTAAAGACATTTTGTTACTAGTATTAATATTTATCTCTAATAGAGGACACTCCTTTACTTAGGAGCCTCACCTGGTTATAGTGTCATCTGTCAGTTTAGAATGTGTAATATATACTGCCATATCGGTTATAGTACAAACAACATATTCTATAGTATCACTATATTTTATCCCTTAGATGGCATTCCTCCTTATGACGGTTTTCCAGAGAAGACTATACATCAAAATCATCTAGCTTTGATTATCATTTATGATATTGCAGCATTTGTTGGTCTCATCTTTGTAGCAGTATGTCTTGTGTTTAATATTGTCTTTAGAAATAAAAAGTCAGTGACCTGATCTTGTATATGTTAGTTTAATTCTCTCTCCCTGTTTCCTTCTTTCTCTCCCTTCCTCCTTCCCTTTCTGCCTCCATAGAGCTGTCAAACTTGCCAGTCCTAATTTGAATTATCTCATAATTGTAGGGGCTGCTCTCATGTACATATGTGTCTATTTCTATGTACACTCCTCAACAGTAATGGATATACAGACTGCTTTCTGTAATGTAAGATATAATGCATACATTTTGCCACCAAATTATCAATAACTGGGCCGTTTAAAATTGACAGACATCACGTTAAAACACTAAATTCCTAATCAGCAATGCTTTGTATAATGTCTTCATCAGGCTTTTATAAAGTTGAAAGTAGAGTGATTGTGTCTTCGAAAGATTGTTACTTTTTATAATAACCCTAACACTTTTTCACACAGATTCGATTTTGGTTGTTCTCTTTGGGGTATACTCTTTGTTTCGCTGTCATTCTTTCTAAAACATGGAGAGTTTATTATATCTTTTATAATCCAACTACTCAAAAGAAGGTTTGTTACTTATTAACCACATGGTGCTCTATAAACTCTCACTCTCAGGCATTAAAAGATTGGGTTTTGTTTGTTGCAGTGTTAGTTATAGTGGCTATTGATTTGATCATTATTTTAATTGGGTCTGTCATTCCTCAGTCACGACTGATAGCTACAGAAACAGAAGACACACAGCATCCACAGACAACAACAGTAAGTAATTTCCGTATGTTTTATGTTATGTATTTTGTTATGTTATATACAACCAGCTTTGACCAGCAGAATGGTCTGAAATTTTAAAATTTAATTTGATAGTTACAAAGTCATTGCCAGTCAGTTATTTCTATATAGTTCATATAACAAACAATATAATAAAGCAACATGAAGCTTAGGAAATAATCATATATGTTTTAAAACAAATACACACCTATTTATTGAAAAACAAACTGTAGAAGAAAAAATGTATGGAGGAAATGAGAGAATGATTAAGGATGGAAACTATTAAGCTATGTTTTTCTTACAGTTAACATTTTTTTTGTGTTGTATCTAGACTGATGGTATCTTTGTAAATAACTTCATCTATGTGTGTGCTCAGAGTGGATCACAAATTTGGCTAGCAGTCTCCTTTTCATACAAAGCATTGTTACAACTAGTAGCAATATTTATGGCATTTCATACTCGTCGTATAAAAGTTAAAGCTCTCAATGACTCAAAGGAAATAGCTGTCATTATCTATATCAACAGTATTATACTTACATTGTTAGCAGTGACACAGTTTGCTCTTGAAACTTACCATGATGTATATGCTGCCTTGTTTGGACTAGCTTTACTGGTAGATGCAACTCTGTTCTTAGGGCTCATGTTCATTCCAAAGGTAAGACTGATTTCCACACATTAAGTAAACTTGATGTACACTAAATTTAAAGGCTCAATCATATTCCTATTGTATGACTCAATTCTATTTACTAGAATCCGTATTTCATTTATAACGTATATTTTATCACAACAGATGGTTAGTCTATATATTGATCCAAATGGAGAGAACGTTTTTAGTCATTCTCTACCAACAAATCACCCAACACATACTGGACATACTACTACTAATGGATATACTAACGAGTCAGCAGAGGAGATTATTAGCACCCTACAAGCTAGAATAAAAGAATTGGAGTCAAATAAAGTGACTACACAAGAGGTAGGTACATATTTCAGGACACTGAATTCTGGATACAAAAACCTATATATCTAAAATTAAACTTAGTAAGTAGGGACAGTTTCCAATTTCCCAAAGTGTCAACTATAAAAACTGTAATCTACTTCATCCCTCCTTATTTTCAATAACAATTTCGTTTCATACATTTAGAGGTGAATATAATAAAACATATCTATATTTTATTTTAGAACAAGACTGAACAGGAGTTAGTGCCTACATTAAAAATTGAAGAAAAAGAAATGTAGTTTTAATGCAGTTTGTACTAATTAATGAATTTATGTATGTAGTGTTTGAATGCACTCATATTATAATACCTGATGCCTGTCACATGTTTTTGTCAATGTACAGTTTCTTGTTAGAATTGAACTTACACTTAAAAAATAACTTTTGAAATCATAATTTTAACAGAATAATGGATAGTACAATCATTATAATTTCCAATCATGCATTATTTTGTTACACTAGTTGAAGAAGTTATTGAAATAATATACAAGTCTTGTTGCACTATGAAAAATTAAAAGTTCAAAATTTATTTCTTAAATTACTTCATTGATAACAACCGATGAAAAATTCCACCTCTTGTATCAACCGATGCTCAGTGTTCCTCAATAGCTGCATGAAGGTGAACATCTTATCTCATACCCTCAAGACATATCAATGAGCTGCTGAAACACATACTATTAAACCAAAATAGCTATAAGTCTCAATAGAAGTAAAAGCCATCTCATACATGAGAGAATTCCAGGTCCATCAATAACATTTCCATATTAAAAACACCAGGGTAATAGCAGACCCAATATCAATGTAAATAGTTTGTAGAAACCAAAAGAGTCCTATCACCATTCCATGCATACCAAATGGTGCTTGACTACACAAAAATTCAAAAATGCATCAATACATCTGCTGCACCAGTCAATAGAGATAATATTAACAAGACCAAGTACGAAATATTGACTATTTGGTCTCCTTGTATATATGTATATTATAAAACAACTAATATGAACTTGATCTGTTGTTAATTGACCGATTAAGTCTATTAAGAACACAGAGAACATTGATAGAGTCAACCATATTGTATGTCAATTGCAAGTGTTTTTAATGAATTTATAAGGATATACTCTAACTTTGGAAAGAGAGGAAAACTCAAGTAATGGACCAACAATTATGATAATAATAAATAAAGGGTGTATTGCCATTTAAACCTTTCTCACCATTTTTATAATGGCAAACAAAATTTGATCTCCATATTTTATTTGAAAAGGATCTGATGCTATTAGAAAAGGAGAGAGCGCAACTAACACAGCTAAAATATGAAAAGGTTTTTACATTTCAACTTCTTCATGTGTATATGGTCCACCATACTTGTCTTTAGCAAAATCAGTTCTCTTTGGTATGTAAGGCCAGTATGTAAAGGCACGTTTTTACAATACTTGTTTGGAATGCATACTTGACAATTTTTAGACTATTCTGTAGGGATCAGTAATAGAAAACCTTTCAAATCTACAATAAAAGTGAAAATGAAGACTCAAAGAAAGAGTGAATAAAGCAAATGTCATTGTGCTAATTGTTATAGTTCTTGCTAAAAGTGATATGTCACTTTAACATATGAATTTGTTATATGAGTTCATACATGAAGATTACGGAAATGTCCATATTCTTCAAATCATTCCTTGAAAAAACAAATAACTCCTCTTTTTGACTAATAAGTAGAGATGATAGGAAGTTCACACTGAATGTGTACCATGCTTATTACTTTCAAGTTCAGGCACAGCTGAAGTTTTCCCATGCTCATTATTGTGACTTTGTAATATGGAGACTATCTACAGTGCTAGTGTCTTCCTCCTCATTACACATAATGAAGTTAACAGGTAGCATTGACTGTAAGATAGTATATTTTTGCCTGACTAGGCCAATTATTCTTTCCACACGAATACAGACATGAGATAGTTGACGAGAGAAATCCACATCAGCTTTGCTCAGATGTTTTTTTCCTCGAGTAAAAGGAGGTAGTTTTACTACAGCACAGTAAAGGCCAGTACTGTCATGTATATTAAAACCCTTATCAGCCAAAACTATATCATGATCACCTGGTAGCAGGGTTGTTGTAATCAGTAATTGTAAGAGGACCCAATCGAATATACAATATATCAATCCATTTCCTCACATATCGTGCAATAGTTGACTGATTAACTCCAAATCTGTATGCAAGATCCTGATCCCCTAGATTAAGGCACAGTATCATCAAAACCATGCCATAACAAGCTACTGAAAGCACGAAAGGGAAGCATTGCTGTTGCTTTGTACAGCAGAAGATACAAAGCTGAAGACTGCCATTAAAGTTTCATAATTAGGTAGTCCATATAATATTTCACCTTCACTTTCTCATCTTGAAAATATTCCTCAGTATAAAAATTCTGTATTGTTTGTAACTTTTTCAATTGCTCACATTCTTTCAAACTCTTGAATTCATCCTTTGCAGTAGCACATTCGAAATCAACTTCGAGTTCTCCCTCTTCTGCTGTTCATTCTCCTTCATCACATCCTGGTTGCATATCAAAAGTTTCTGCCTATCTGCTTCCATCTCTTCTGTTTGCTTGTCTGTGTTCTCTATTCTCCTCTTCTTTGCTGACGATGCTCTTTCAAACCTTCCATATCCTTCGCCAGCTTTCGTTTAAGGGGACTCTTGGTGTGGGCGAGAACGGAGGGTACGTAATCGGTAGAAAGTGGATCGTTGCTCTTTTCTCCTGAAAGGAAGTGAGCGCTGTATATCCATGAATACTCCGTAGGCATCCAGTTCTTGCGTCCCACGGCAGCCACCCAACGACCTCTTCGCTCTACATCTTCAGGAAAGCGGTAAAGTGAATTCGAGAGCCTTTTGTGTAACGATTAATACAGCCTACTGCACAACAGCTTTGAGCCATGTTTCCTTTTGCCACTCAAAATGGCGGATAACGCTCACGTCATCTAGCTCCGCCCACTGATAACCTCTATTAAGTCGAGTAGTTGTCTACGAGTCCTTTCATTTTCCAAGTAATAGTTAACTATGTATTCTTGTCTCATTAGTTGTCTGTTCTACTCCCTGCTCCATCTCTCTGTTGGTACTCACAGCAGTAATGATGGCAAGTTTCCCCTCCACTTTGCATATATTACGACAAAGACTGGAGACTTCGTTGCTAGTGGAGGTATACCAGTTGTTGATATGGCACTACAGATAATCAATGAACAAGACGACATTTTGCAGAATTATACTCTAAACTATACAGATGTATTGGATTCTGGAGTAAGTGTACTGTATATAGGAACAACACTATCACAGAAAAAAAACATATCACTCTGATTGACGACCAATATAATATGACTATTTGCAACAATCCTGATAAATTTACTGTCATAGCTGCTACTAGTCTCGTCCCCAGACCTACTCGCAAGCTAAAGTAGGTCTGGTCACACGGCTTGACTTTTGTGTCCCCAGTAAGGAATGTGGCGCAGGTGTTGGTATGCAATTAGAGGCAGTGTGAAATATGAATATCATCAAGTAGGTCTGGGGACGAGACTAGTCTAATAGTATTTATATTTTGTTTAAACTTTTGTTTATTTGTTTATTTCTTTGAATACATTTAAACAGGACTTACATAGAAAGTTTAAACGTATTCAAAGAAATAAATAAATCAACAAAAGTACTAGTTTAAGCAAAATGTGAAAGCTATAACAATGTGTCTCAATAAAGATTATTGCATATTCAGTCCATAATCTCTTTGATTTATTATCATTCCAACATCTATAGTATTATTTGCCAGTATTACTTAGTTTGTTAACTCAACCTGGGGCATTTGTAATCATTAATTTAGATGTATTTATGCTACCAGTTCATCTATCAACAAGTTTTGAATATGAAATTTAAACATGGAGCCTCCACTTCTTTTAATTTAAGTTATAAATAACATTGTTTACAAATTAAGAAAAGTTGAATCCAGTGTATTATTGCTACATAGCAGGTTTGATACAATTCTAATCCTAATTGATTAGTAAATAGTAATCACTAAGTATTTAAAACTAATTGTAATTCTAATTGTAATTATGAAATTATTATCTACTGTACATAAGTAGAAAATTTGCAAACTCCTACTATTTCATAACACTTTATCACTATTTAATTTTTATGTTTGAATTGACCAAGAACACATATTTTTAATCTATTGACCTTACTGTATCTTTTAAAGGAATTTATATAGTAGAGTAATGACTAGAGTAGGAATGACAATATGAAATTCCATATTCAAAACTTGTTAATAGATGAACTGGTAGCATAAATACATAAATACATAAATGATTACAAATTATATTCATATTTCACACTACCTCTAATTACATACCAACACCCGCACCACATTCCTTACTGGGGACACAAAAGTCAAGCTGTGTGACCAGACCTACTTTAGCTTGCGAGTAGGTCTGGGGACGAGACTAAGCTGCTACATGTGTGAAATTATCACAACAAGAAAAGCGAGATGTAACAACTTTGTACTCCCATGTATACATACCTGTATAGTAGTAGAATATAAATGTATGATGTTACCATTTGGTAGATTAATACATTGCATATTAAAATATATATAGACCACTTCATATGATATAACATCATAAATTCTAATCTATTAAAGGAGAGAACACTAATCAAATTGTTCATGCTTCTTATCATAATTTTACTATTAACAATAATGGCATTATGCTCAGTAGATATTTTTTTTATTTTTAGCAGTTTGTGTCATCAATATCTCCATATACAGTATTTGTTTTCTTACTCACACAGTGTAGTCAAACTACCTCTTTGGATGCTTTCTTTGAACTATTTCAAAGTAACACAACTTTTGTGACATTGATTGGCTGTGGTTGCTCACCAGCAACTATACCTGTAGCAGAAATCAGCCACTACTGGAATATACCACAGGTAAAAGAAGCAACTACAAATATATAAAACAAGAAGTAATTTTAAACAAGTATGCATTTCCAAGTTGATTTTGATATTTAGACCCAAACGAAGGAATTCGCTTTTTGATTAAGTCATAAGTAAATTGACATCAATGTAATTTTCACTTTCATTGCGTCAAAGAAAAATAGTATAATGTCATTTCTTGAAGAGTTCACGGACTTATTAGAGCATAACAATAACTTATGATCTCAGAAACAGTTTACCTTTTCAGTGTTGTATTCGAGTTAACAGGGAAAGAATACAGAGATTCAGTGAGATTCTCCAAGCTTAAGACCTAGCCCAAGTGGGACAGTCCAAATCTTGGGCAGAATACTTTAATGCTTAATGCTTAGGACTTAGGGAGAGAGATCAGTTTTTATAATATCTGAGTCTAGGAATGTCACACTGGGCTTCTGTGGAAAAAGGATACACTTATACTATTTATTCTACATACTGCTGATCAAATCAGTTTATTTACATTCTACTGATTCACCATGGCAACAAAATGACCACTCAGAGTATCACGCAACAGGATAGTTTAATTATACTTTAATATGTGATATAGACCTCTAGTTATATGTTATCACCATAATAAAATTTTGTTGGTATACTAAAATATTTAACCATACAATATGCAAACGCATTCTCTCTCTCTCTCTCTCTCTCTCTCATTCCAATATTGTAGATAGCTTTTGCAGCAGCTGCTCAAGTTCTCAATGATCGTAAACGTTTTAGAAACTTTTTTCGGCCACTTCCGTCTTTTAATTATATTCCGGCATCATTAGCGCAGTTAATGAGAAAATTTGAGTGGAGACAGATGGCAATTATCACTCAGGAAGAGAGCCTGTTTCAAGGAGTAAGTATTTAGTGCATCATTTGCAATATGGGACTGACTCTCTTTAATTGCAATTCGTTTAAACTTTACTCTTTCTCTTTTCCCTTGAGGTAACCAATGTTCTCAGTAAAATTTTTAAGTCAGAAAATTGGTTACTAGATTCATCAGTGTCTTTTAAAACAGGAGTAGATCCCTTTCCATATGATGCTGTATTTGACAGAGTGAGATAATCAATACATAAATTGTATATTATTTAAGTGTGTTTACATTTACTTTGACCTTTGTTTTTCTAAAGAATAAATTGTCCATTAATATACATTTGTAATCAATTCATTTGACTGTTTCAAAGTTAGCTATATTTTGTGTAAACAATGCATTCTCATGAGAACACATGTTTAAACTTGTTTAAACTTCACCCTTTCTTTTTTCCCATGAAGTAACTATTGTTCTTACATAAATTTGTGTATTATGAAGATAATGAGGTGATTAAGTGGTTTACAAGGTCAACGTTTATGTGAATAGACTTTAATAAATTCATTTAAACAGCTGTATGTCTACTTCATTTCCTCATTGTCTAATATTTTGCTATAGATGAATGCAGAGAAATATAGAATTATACACATCAATTCATATCCTGAATATGCTTACCATATTCTGTGTGAAGTGAGTGACACACTAGACTACACAAAGGATGGATTAATGGATGAATAGAGCTATGTATATGTGTCTATATGATCATAGTGGTCACATTTTGTGTGTAATACCACAAGTGGATAAGTTATTAAGAACAGACGATTACTCTAGTTTATATGGTTGTCATTCCAAGCTAACTGTATCACTGAATTCTCACAATACATTATTCTAACCACCTAATATTATCTGTTATGATAGGCTTACTACAGAAATATGTATGCACCTACTTACGTCTGGATCTTACCAATGTGGTATAATGCTGATTGGTGGGATGATGTCATACCTGTTAACTCATCCTGTACAATTGATGTTAGGTTGGCAGTTCTTAATGGTACAATAGGGACTGTCCCTGATGGGTTCTTTGTTATGGAGAACAGATCAAGGGTGTCTCTCTCTGGACTGGTAAGATATGTGCTATTGTTTGTATGAAGTGTTAGTGATGTGGGTTTGTTAAACATGTTTCTAAATTAGAACTACCACATGCCATAACTAAGTATTGAACAACTACACATTATATCTAAATATAGAACTACTATGTCATGTCATGTCTATATATAGAATTGTTATACAATAGATTTATAATTATGTAGAGCTATCTGCCACAGATTAAGCAAATCATGACTCTATGATAAGACATGTTTACAGATTATTTTCAATACTTTGTTATATCATAAAGGGACATGATTTATGTCTATTTTAATAATGATTATTTTTCCTATATATTATCATCATAATAAATTAAACAATATTATGATAATCCAATGTGTTTCTTTCTAGAGAGCAGTCCTTATTTGTATTGGTGTGTGATTGTATGTGTATGCTACAACCAAATTACAATCATCAATGCTATTGAGTTAACTAACAGTATTACAGTAATTTACTATAATAGAATGCTTATGTTAGTTATAGTATGAAGATTAAGTACTAATCATCTGTTTAGTCTAGTCATAACTCTCATGTGACTATTGTCTCTTAGATGTAATAGCAATGTATGAGATCAGATGAGTACATCCTTTATGTGTGCATAACTTATATTTCCTCAACTGTAAATCATTTAGTCTAACATGAGTAGTTTGTTATTATTGTTTTGTAATCTAATTTACACATATGTAAATTGAAAAATTATTTTTAGAAGTTTGTTTCTTCCATATAAGCTAGTTTGATAAACACTATCTCTTGGCAATTCCCTACTGTATGTGTCCTAAGAATTTCATAGCTATGTTTACTAGTCTCAGAGAGGTGATAAATAAACACAACCATATTTATGAATTAACTACTTGCTCTGATCAACAGATAACAGAGAACCTAGCATAAAGAACATTGTATAGTTGGTACATACGTTTGGTCTAATATTAAATTCTAAAGTGAAATATCTCTATTGTAGACAGTTTGGGACCTCTTAGAAACTACCTGTGTTATATAGGGGTGTTCTCAATAGAGTGATTTACAATGCTGTATGAATATTACTATAATGTATAATGTAATGGTCAGTCAGTATCTGTTGTTTGACTTACAAAGACTTTCAAATTAAAACCTAAATAAAATAACATAAAACCTGTACTCATGTACTGAAATTATAAGTAGGATTGAGTGTCTATAATTTCTTATCTAATTCTTATCTAACTAACTTCAGGTGACTGTCACATCTGTAAGGTTACTGTCAGATTACTGTCAGGTTACTGTCACCGTGTGTCTAATTCTAACTAACTTCCTCAATTATTGTCACATTTCTCTTCCTGTAGACACCACAGCAGTTTTTAGACAATTATACTGCTCTGCTACAGGAGCAACGATATCAAACTTTAAATTTAACTGAGCTTAGTGTTGGAGCAGTTACCTTTGATACAGTATGGTCTATGGCTATTGGACTTGACAATGCTATGAAACGAATAGCTGTGAAAAATGACAGTGGATGTGAGAAGTTATCAGGAGATTTGGTACCTTTGGAACAATTTGATTATACCAATGAAAAGATGGGTTGTCTTTTAAGACAAGGTTTTGCTGAAGTTAATTTTCTTGGAATTACAGTGAGTTGTAGTAGGTAGTAACTAATTGTCCATCAGGAAGTATAACCTTTAGTCTGGATACTTTAGGGGGTGTGGATTAGTTGATTACACATTGAATTAGTGATTGAAACATGAGCTTCCTGTTGAACAAAGATTGTTTACAAAATAAGCAATGACATTCACTGTGTAACATACAGTGAGCAATGTGATAGTTGCCATAGTAACTGCCATAGTGTTCACTGGTACAAAATGAATGTCACTTTTTATTTTTTGCTATGTATATTCATTAAACTAATAGTTATTAATCCTTTAATATCACAGCTGAGAAGTGTACATGTCATTATATGACAGCTTACAATTATTTTTTAGACATAACTGCTGAGTGACAGTTACATTTTTTAGTTTAGAGATACAGTCTGGTAAATCTTCTTGGCATAAGAATATATACACACCATGAAATTGTTGTTTCGACTCCTTGTTAATAATATTGCTATTATCATGTTGTAGCTGAAACTATAATTAGTATTGTCAGGTTTGCGAGGAAACAATAAGTAGTATATGGAAATTCCAAGCATCAATACAGTGAATTTCCTTTCCCAATATAATTATTGCTATATCCATGTGTTTATCCTTTAAAATTTTTTACTATAAATTTCAGCATTATATATAATTAAAAATGAAGAAATTTTCAATTTTCTAGTATTGTTATACTCTTTCTCCTCCATCTTCACTCTTATTATAGGGTCCTGTTATGTTTGACAGAAATGGTAGTCGTTTTGACAATGTTCATCTTATAAAACAATACAGAATATATGATAGTGAGTGTCAATGACATAACATGGCCTTTAATGTTCATTTCATTGCTTCCTATAAAGGCAGCAATACGTCCATTTTTCCAGATACAGTAGCTTATATAACTATTGGTGCAAATGAGACTACTTTTAAATTCAAACCTGGTGAATCTAATGGACGAATGTGGAAAGGTACACTGTAAAAAATTGGTTAATTTAACCATTATTTGGTTATACAGGTTGCAATTCCAAACTTATTTTGTTGAAAAAGTAATCACAATACTGTTTTAATTACTAATGTACTATTGTTTAATTTGCGTAACTACAAACCATCAATCTCATAGTGCATAAGTAATCAAAATATCCAACCTGTATAACCATGTATTAATTAATTCAACCAATCAATTTTACAGTATATATACTGTAATATATGTCATAGTTACATGTACCACAAATGACTCATCATAATCGTGCATTAAAGACATTTTGTTACTAGTATTAATATTTATCTCTAATAGAGGACACTCCTATACTTAGGAGCCTCACCTGGTTATAGTGTCATCTGTCAGTTTAGAATGTGTAATATATACTGACATATCGCTTATAGTACAGACAACATATTCTATAGTATCACTATATTTTATCCCTTAGATGGCATTCCTCCTTATGATGGTTTTCCAGAGGAGACTATACATCAAAATCATCTAGCTTTGATTATCATTTATGATATTGCAGCATTTGTTGGTCTCATCTTTGTAGCAGTATGTCTTGTGTTTAATATTGTCTTTAGAAATAAAAAGTCAGTGACCTGATCTTGTATATGTTAGTTTGATTCTCTCTCCCTGTTTCTGTCTCTCTCTCCCTTCCTCCTTCCCTTCCTGCCTCTATAGAGCTGTCAAACTTGCCAGTCCTAATTTGAATTATCTCATAATTGTAGGGGCTGCTCTCATGTACATATGTGTCTATTTCTATGTACACTCTTCAACAGTAATGGATATACAGACTGCTTTCTGTAATGTAAGATATAATGCATACATTTTGCCACTAAATTATCAATAACTGGGCCTTTTGAAATTGACACAGACATCACATTTAAAAACTAAATTCCTAATTCCTAATTAGCAATGCTTTGTATAATTGTCTCAGTCAGGCTTTTTTATAAAGTTGAAGTAGATTAATTGGGTCTTTGAAAGATTGTTACTTTTTATAATAACCCTAACACTTTTTCACACAGATTCGATTTTGGTTGTTCTCTTTGGGGTATACTCTTTGTTTCGCTGTCATTCTTTCTAAAACATGGAGAGTTTATTATATCTTTTATAATCCAACTACTCAAAAGAAGGTTTGTTACTTATTAACCACATGGTGCTCTATAAACTCTCTCACTCTCAGGCATTAAAAGATTGGGTTTTGTTTGTTGCAGTGTTAGTTATAGTGGCTATTGATTTGATCATTATTTTAATTGGGTCTGTCATTCCTCAGTCACGACTGATAGCTACAGAAACAGAAGACACACAGCATCCACAGACAACAACAGTAAGTAATTTCCATATGTTTTATGTTATGTATTTTGTTATGTTATATACAACCAGCTTTGACCAGCACAATGGTCTGAAATTTTAAAATTTAATTTGATAGTTACAAAGTCATTGCCAGTCAGTTATTTCTATATAGTTCATATAACAATATAATAAAGTAACATGAAGCTTAGGAAATAACTATATATGTTTTAAAACAAATACACACCTATTTATTGAAAAACAAACTGTAGAAGAAAAAATGTATGGATAAATTGAAAGAATAATTATGGATGGTAACTATTAAGCTATGTTTTTCTTACAGTTAACATTTTTTCTGTGTTATATCTAGACTGATGGTATCTTTGTAAATAACTTCATCTATGTGTGTACTCAGAGTGGATCACAAATTTGGCTAGCAATCTCCTTTACATACAAAGCATTGTTACAACTAGTAGCAATATTTATGGCATTTCATACTCGTCGTATTAAAGTCAAAGCTCTGAATGATTCAAAAGAAATAGCTGTCATTATCTACATCAACAGTATTATACTTGCATTGTTAGCAGTGACACAGTTTGCTCTTGAAACTTATCATGATGTATATGCTGCCATGTTTGGACTAGCTCTACTAGTTGATGCAACTCTGTTCTTAGGACTCATGTTCATTCCAAAGGTAAGACTGATTTCCACACATTAAGTAAACTTGATGTACAATTAATTTAAAGGCTTGATCCTATTCCTATTGTATGACTCAATTCTATTTACTAGAATCCGTATTTCATTTATTACATATATTTTATCACAACAGATGGTTAGTCTCTATCTTGATCCAAATGGAGAGAACGTTTTTAGTCATTCTCTACCAACAAATCACCCAACACACACTGGACATACTACTACTAATGGATATACTAATGAGTCAGCAGAGGAGATTATTAGCACCCTACAAGCTAGAATAAAAGAATTGGAGTCAAATAAAGTGACTACACAAGAGGTAGGTTCATATTTCAGGACACTGAATTCTGGATATAAAACCTATATATCTAAAACTAAACTTAGTAAGGAGGGACAGTTTCCAATTTCCCAAAGTGTCAACTATAAAAACTGTAATCTACTTCATTCCTCCTTATTTTCAATAACAATTTTGTTTTTTGTTTCATACATTTAGAGGTGAATATAATAAATCATTTCTATATTTTATTTTAGAACAAGACTGAACAGGAGTTAGTGCCTACATTAAAAATTGAAGAAAAAGAAATGTAGTTTTATGCAGTTTGTACTAGTTAATGAATTTATGTATGTAGTGTTTGAATGCACTCATATTATAATACATGATGCCTGTCACATATTTTTGTCAATGTACAGATTCTTGTTAAAATTGAACTTAAACTTAAAAAATAACTTTTGAAATCATAATTTTAACGGAAAAAAGGATAGTACAATCATTATAATTTCAAATCATGGATTATATTGTTGCACTAGTTGAAGAAGATATTGAAATAATATACAAGTCTTGTTGCACTATGGAAAATTAAAAGTTCAAACTTTATTTCTTAAATTACTTCATTGATAACAACCAATGAAAAATTCCACCTCTTGTATCAACCGATGCTCAGTGTTCCTCAATAGCTGCATGAAGGTGAACGTCTTATCTCATACCCTCAAGACATATCAATGAGCTGCTGAAACATATACTATTAAACCAAAAATAGGTATAAGTCTCAATAGAAGTAAAAGCCATTTCATACATGAGAGAATTCGAGGTCCATCAATAACATTTCCATATTAAAACACCAGGATAATAGCAGAGCCAATTTCAATGTAAATAGTTTGTAGAAACCAAAAGAGTCCTATCACCATTCCATGCATACCAAATGGCGCTTGACTACACAAAATTCAAAAATGCATCAATACATCTGCTGCACCAGTCAGTCAATAGAGATGATATTAACAAGACCCAGTAGGAAATATTGACTGTTTGGTCTCCTCGTATATATCTATATTATAAAACAACTAATATGAACTTGATCTGTTGTTAATTGACAGATTAAGTCTATTAAGAACACAGAGAACATTGATAGGATCAACCATATTGTATATCAATTGCAAGTGTTTTTAATGGATTTATAAGGATATACTCTAACTTTGGGTAGAGAGGAAAACTCAAGTAATGGACCAACAATTATGATAATACTAAGTAAAGGGTGTATTGCCATTTAAATCTTTCTCGCCATTTTTATAATGGCTAACAAAATTTGATTTCCATATTTAATTAGAAAAGGATCTGATCCTATTAGAAAAGGAGAGAGCACAACCAACACAGCTAAAGTATGAAAAGGTTTTTACATTTCAACTTCTTCATGTGTATATGGTCCACCATACTTGTCTTTAGCAAAATCAGTTCTCTTTGGTATGTAAGACCAGTATGTAAAGGCATGTTTTTACAATACTTGTTTGGAATGCATACTTGACAATTTTTAGACTGTTCTGTAGGGATCAGTAATAGAAAACGTTCAAATTTACAATGAAAGTGAAAATGAAGACACAAGGAAAGAGTGAATAAAGTAAATGTCATTGTGCTAATTGTTATAGTTCTTGCTAATAGTGATATGTCACTTTAACATATGAATTTGTTATATGAGTTCATACATGAAAATTACAGAAATGTCCATATTCATCAAATCATTCCTTGAAAAAACAAATAACTTCTCTTTTTGACTAATAAGTAGAGATGATGGGAAGTTCACACTAAATGTGTACCATGCTTATTACTTTCAAATTCAGGCACAGCTGAAGTTTTGCCATTCTCATTACTGTGACTTTGTAGTATGGAGACTATCTACAGTGCTAGTGTCTTCCTCCTCATTACACATAATGAAGTTAACAGGTAGCATTGACTGTAAGATAGTATATTTTTGCCTGACTAGGCCAATTATTTTTTCCACATGAATACAGACATGAGATAGTTGACTAGAGAAATCCACATCAGCTTTGCTCAGATGTTTTTTTCCTCGAGTAAAAGGAGGTAGTTTTACTACAGCACAGTAAAGGCCAGTACTGTCATGTATATTAAAACCCCTATCAGCCAAAACTATATCACCTGGTAGCAGGGTTGTTGTAATCAGTAATTGTAATTGTAATGATTATTAATGATTACAGTATCTCAAGTAATTGTAATGTAATTGTAATTACACTAAGTAATTGTAACAATTAGTAATTCAGTGCCTTATAGTTAAATATGACAGCATTTTTTGCTGGACAATAAATAAAAACAAATGTGTAAATGTCAGTTTAACATTCTTTACATATTGTGCAATGTGTAATTGTGCATTGTGCACTAAGCAGTCACATGACTAACAACACTACATGTGATTTGTCACTGAATGTAGCTGTATCAACTGCAGTCACACTGTGTGAAACAAATGACATGGCTACATGCAGCAAAGGGAAAGTAATTGTAATTGTAATCATTACTTCAAAAAAATCAGTAATTTAATCATTACTTTTACTATCCAGTGAAAGTAATCAGTAATTATAATCACTATTTTTATCCTGTAATCATAACAACCCTGCCTGGTAGTAGGTTCTAAAAACACCACAGTTTTCTATCAAGTGTACATCTGAAACCCTACATCCCCATCCTTTAGATATAAACATGATTGCACCTTGTGGAGCTACTCCTATAAGGAATTTGGCAGTGTTGTGATGCTTGTAATTAGACCAAGTTTGAGCTCTGGCTTTCAAGTTAGTGGGTCTTTCCATGAAAACTTTGAAACAGTCAATAATCACAACACATTTTCCTAAGCTCTTTCTGAATTCCATAGGCAGAGTCCATACCAGTTCTTCTCTATCTGGCCATTTAACAAGAGGACCCAATCGAATATACAATATATCAATCCATTTCTTCACATGTCGTGCAATAGTTGACTGATTAACTCCAAATCTGTATGCAAGATCCTAATCCCCTAGATTAAGGCACAGTATCACCAAAACCATGCCATAACAAACTACTGAAAGCACGAAAGGGAAACATTGCTGTTGCTTTGTACAGCAGAAGAAACAAAGCTGAAGACTGCTATTAAAGTCTCATAATTAGGTAGTCCCATATAATATTTCACCTTCACTTTCTCATCTTGAAAATTTTCCTCAGTATAACAATTCTGTATTGTTTGTAACTTCTTCAATTGCTCACATTCTTTCAAACTCTTGAATTCATCCTTTGCAGTAGCACATTCGAATCAACTTTGAGTTTTCCCTCTTCTGCTGTTCATTCTCCTTCATCACATCCTGGTTGCATATCAAAAGTTTCTGCCTGTCAGCTTCCATCTCTTCTGTTTGCCTGTCTGTGTTCTCTATTCTCCTCTTCTTTGCTGACGATGCTCTTTCAAACCTTTCCATATCCTTCGCCAGCTTTCGTTTTAGGGGACTCTTGGTGTGGACGAGAACGAAGGGTACGTAATCGGTAGAAAGTGGATCGTTGCTCTTTTCTCCTGAAAGGAAGTGAGCGCTGTATATCAATGAATACTCCGTAGGCATCCAGTTCTTGCGTCCCATGGCAGCCACCCAACGGCCTCTTCGCTCAACATCTTCATGAAAGCAGTAGAAGTGAATTCGAGAGTCTTTTGTGTAACGATTAATACAGCCTACTGCACAACAGCTTTGAGCCATGTTTCCTTTTGCTACTCAAAATGGCGGATAACGCCATAGATAGCATAGACTACGTAACCGGGATGGGAAACTGATCACGTGATCCCATAGAACTGAATGAACATTCGAAAACGCACTCCGTGTCCAAAGAAATCAATTAATTTTTATTACCAGACATTGTAAACTGGACACACTCTTACCAGTATTATATTACTCTATGAAGACATTAATGTGATTTTTATTTATCAAAACATTGACTATATAATTTTCTTTATGTTCTATTATTGTTACGTAGTCTATACTATCTATGATAACGCTCACGTCATCTAGCTCCACCCACTGCATAACCTCTATGAAGTCGAGTAGTGTGTCTACGAGTCCTTTCATTTTCCAAGTAATAGTTAACTATGTATTCTTGTCTCGTTAGTTGTCTGTTCTACTCCCTGCTCCATCTCTCTGTTGGTACTCACAGCAGTAATGATGCCAAGTTTCCTCTCCACTTTGCATATATTACGACAAAGACTGGAGATTTCGTTGCTAGTGGAGGTATACCAGTTGTTGATATGGCACTACAGATAATCAATGAACAAGACGACATTTTGCAGAATTATACTCTAAACTATACAGATATATTGGATTCTGGAGTAAGTGTACTGTATATAGGAACAACACTATCACAGAAAAAAAACATATCACTCTGATTGACGACCAATATAATATGACTATTTGCAACAATCCTGATAGATTTACTGTCATAGCTGCTACATGTGTGAAATTATCACAACAAGAAAAGCGAGATGTAATAACTTTGTACTCCCATGTATACATACCTGTATAGTAGTAGAATATAAATATATGATGTTACCATTCGGTAGATTAATACCTTGCATATTAAAATATATATAGACCACTTCATATGATATAACATCATAAATTCTAATCTATTAAAGGAGAGAACACTAATCAAATTGTTCATGCTTCTTATCATAATTTTACTATTAACAATTATGGCAATTATGCTCAGTAGATATTTTTTTTATTTTTAGCAGTTTGTGTCATCAATATCTCCATATACAGTATTTGTTTTCTTACTCACACAGTGTAGTCAAACTACCTCTTTGGATGCTTTCTTTGAACTATTTCAAAGTAACACAACTTTTGTGACATTGATTGGCTGTGGTTGCTCACCAGCAACTATACCTGTAGCAGAAATCAGCCACTACTGGAATATACCACAGGTAAAAGAAGCAACTATAAATATATAAAACAAGAAGTAATTTTAAACAAGTATGCATTTCCAAGTTGATTTTGATATTTAGACCCAAACGAAGGAATTCGCTTTTTGATTAAATCATAAGTAAATTGACATCAATGTAATTTTCACTTTCATTGTGTCAAAGAAAAATAGTATAATGTCATTTCTTGAAGAGTTCACGGACTTATTAGAGCATAAACATAACTTATGATCTCAGAAACAGTTTACCTTTTCAGTGTTGTATTTGAGTTAACAGGGAAGGAATACAGAGATTCAGTGAGATTCTCCAAGCTTAAGACCTAGCCCAAGTGGGACAGTCCAAATCTTGGGCAGAATACTTTAATGCTTAATGCTTAGGACTTAGGGAGAGAGATCAGTTTTTATAATATCTGAGTCTAGGAATGTCACTGGGCTTCTGTGGAAAAAGGATACACTTATACTATTTATTCTACATACTGCTGATCAAATCAGTTTATTTACATTCTACTGATTCACCATGGCAACAAAATGACCACTCAGAGTATCATGCAACAGGATAGTTTAATTATACTTTAATATGTGATATAGACCACTATTTATATGTTATCACAATAATAAAATTTTGTTGGTATACTAAAATATTTAACCATACAATATGCAAACGCATTCTCTCTCTCTCTCTCTCTCTCTCTCGTTCCAATATTGTAGATAGCTTTTGCAGCAGCTGCTCAAGTTCTCAATGATCGTAAACGTTTTAGAAACTTTTTTCGGCCACTTCCGTCTTTTAATTATATTCCGGCATCATTAGCTCAGTTGATGAGAAAATTTGAGTGGAGACAGATGGCAATTATCACTCAGGAAGAGAGCCTGTTTCAAGGAGTAAGTATTTAGTGCATCATTTGCAATATGGGACTGACTCTCTTTAATTGCAATTCATTTAAACTTTACTCTTTCTCTTTTCCCTTGAGGTAACCAATGTTCTCAGTAAAATTTTTAAGTCAGAAAATTGGTTACTAGATTCATCAGTGTCTTTTAAAACAGGAGTAGATCCCTTTCCATATGATGCTGTATTTGACAGAGTGAGATAATCAATACATAAATTGTATATTATTTAAGTGTGTTTACATTTACTTTGACCTTTGTTTTTCTAAAGAATAAATTGTTCCATTAATATACATTTGTAATCAATTCATTTGACTGTTTCAAAGTTAGCTATATTTTGTGTAAACAATGCATTCTCATGAGAACACATGTTTAAACTTGTTTAAACTTCACCCTTTCTTTTTTCCCATGAGGTAACTATTGTTCTCATATGAATTTGTGTATTATGAAGATAATGAGGTCATTAAAGTGGTTTACAAGGTCAACGTTTATGTGAATAGACTTTAATAAATTCATTTTAAACAGCTGTATGTCTACTTCATTTCCTCATTGTCTAATATTTTGCTATAGATGAATGTAGAGAAGTATAGAATTATACACATCAATTCATATCCTGAATATGCTTACCATATTCTGTGTGAAGTGAGTAACCCACTAGACTACACAAAGGATGGATAAATGGATGAATAGAGCTATGTATATATGTGTCTATATGATCATAGTGGTCACATTTCATGTGTAATACCACAAGTGGATAAGTTATTAAGAACAGACGATTACTCTAGTTTATATGGTTGTCATTCCAAGTTAACTGTATCACTGAATTCCCACAATACATTATTCCAACTACCTAACATTATCTGTTATTATAGGCTTACTACAGAAATATGTATGCACCTACTTACGTCTGGATCTTACCAATGTGGTATAATGCTGATTGGTGGGATGATGTCATACCTGTTAACTCATCCTGTACAATTGATGTTAGGTTGGCTGTTCTTAATGGTACAATAGGGACTGTCCCTGATGGGTTCTTTGTTATGGAGAACAGATCAAAGGTGTCTTTCTCTGGGCTGGTAAGATATATGCTATTGTTTGTATGAAGTGTTAGTGATGTGAGTTTGTTAAACATGTTTCTAAATTAGAACTACCACATGCCATAACTAAGTATTGAACTACTACACATTATATCAAAATATAGAACTACTATGTCATGTCTATAGAATTGTTATACAATAGATCTATATGTAGAGCTATCTGCCACAGATTAAGCAAATCATAACTCTATGATAAGATATGTTTACAGATTATTTTCAATATTTTGTTATATCATAGAGGGACATGATTTTGGTCTATTTTAATAATGATTATTTTTCCTACATATTATCATCATAATAAATTAAACATCATTATGATAAGCCAGTGTGTTTCTTTCTAGAGAGCAGTCCTTATTTGTATTGGTGTGTGATTGTATGTGTATGCTACAACCAAATTACAATCATCAATGCTATTGAGTTAACTAATAGTATTACAGTAATTTAATATGATGGAATGCTTATGTTAGTTGTAGTATAAAGATTAAGTACTAATCATCTGTTTAGTCTAGTCATAACTCTCATGTGACTGTTATCTCTTAGATGTATTAGCAATGTATGAGATCAGATGAGTACATCTTTTATGTGTGTATAACTTATATTTCCTTAACTGTGTATCATCCACTGTAAAAAATGATGGTTAATTTAACCATCATTTTGTTATGCAGGTTACAATTGCAAACTTTTGTTATACAGGTTACAATTGTCGAAAAAGTAATCATAATACTGTTTTCATTACTAATATACTACTGTTTATGTAGCTACAAAATGATCAATCTCATAATACATCAGTGATCAAAATAGTATTATGTTTACATTTTGCATATACAACCTGTATAACAATGTAGTGGTTAATTTAACCAATCAATCTGTTGGCAATTCCCTACTGTATGTGTTCTGAGAATTTCATAGCTATGTTTACTAGTCTCAGAGAGGTAATAAATACAACCATATTCAGAAATTAACTACTTGCTCTGATCACCAGATAACAGAGAACCTAGCATAAAGAACATTGTATATTTTGTACATATGTTTGGTCTAATATTAAATTCTAAAGTGAAATATCTTTATTGTGGACAGTTTGGTACCTCTTAGAAACTACTTGTGTTATATATGGGTGTTCTCAATAGAGTGATTTACAATGCTGTGTGAATATTACTATAATGTATAATGTAATGGTCAGTCACATGAAATGTGTCACTCATATAACGAAATTATAAGCAGAAGTGAGTGTCATTTTAAGATAAATCCTATCTAATTCTTATCTATCTAACGTCAAGTGAATATCTCTCACTTCATTTCTTCAATTATTATTATATTTCTCTTCCTGTAGACACCACAGCAGTTTTTAGACAATTATACTGCTCTGCTACAGGAGCAGCGATATCAAAATTTAAATTTAACTGAACTCAGTTTTGGAGCAGTTACCTTTGATACAGTATGGTCAATGGCTATTGGACTTGACAATGCTATGAAACGAATAGCTGTGAAAAATGACAGTGGATGTGAGAAGTTATCAGGAGATTTGGTACCTTTAGAACAATTTGATTATACCAATGAAAAGATGGGTTGTCTATTAAGACAAGGTTTTGCTGAAGTTAATTTTCTTGGAATTACAGTGAGTTGTAGTAGGTAGTAAGTAATTGTCCATCAGGAAGTCTAAAGTTTAGTCTGGATACTTTAGGGGGTGTGGATTAGTTGATTACACATTGCATTAGTGATTGAAACATGAACTTCCTGCTGAACAAAGATTGTTTACATAAGCACTTTGCCAAAATGAGCAATGAATTCACTACGTAGCATACAGTGAACAATGTAATAGTTGCCATAGTAACTGCCATAGTAACTGCCATAGTGTTCACTGGTATAAAATGAATGTCACTTTTTATTTTTTGCTATGTATATTCATTAAATTAATAATTATATAATTCTTTAATACCACAGCTGAGAAGTGTACACATCATTATATGACAGCTTACAATTAACTTTTAGACATAACTGCTGAGTGATAGTTACATTTTTCAGTTTAGAGATATAGTCTGGTAATTTGTCTTGGCATAAGAATGATATACACACCTTGAAATTGCTGTTTCAACTCCTTGTTAATAATATTGCTATTATCATGTTGTAGCTGAAACTATAATTAGTATTGTCAGGTTTGCGAGAAAACAAAAAGTAGTATATGGAAGTTCAATACAGTGAATTTCCTTTCCCAATATAATTGTTGTTATATCCATGTGTTTATCTTTTAAAATTTTTACTATAAATTTCAGCATTATATATAATTAAAAATGAATAGATTTTCAATTTTCTAGTGTTGTTATACTCTTTCTTCTCCATCTTAACTCTTATTATAGGGTCCTGTTATGTTTGACAGAAATGGTAGTCGTTTTGACAATGTTAATCTTGTAAAACAATACAGAATATCCGATAGTGAGTGTCAATGACATAACATGGCCTATAATGTTCATTTCATTTCTTCCTATAAAGAGCAGAATATGTCCATTTTTCCAGAGATAATAGCTTATATAACTATTGTTGCAAGTGAGACTACTTTTAAATTCAAACCTGGTGAATCTAATGGACGAATTTGGAAAGGTATATACTATAATATCTCATAGTTACATGTACCACAAATGCCTCATCATAATGGTCCATTAAAGACATTTTGTTACTAGTATTAATATTTATCTCTAATAGAGGACACTCCTTTATACTTAGGAGCCTCACCTGGTTATAACAAATGTCATCTGTCAGTTTAGAATGTCTAATATATACTGACATATCGCTTATAGTACAGACAACATATTCTATAGTATCACTATATTTTATCCCTTAGATGGCATTCCTCCTTATGATGGTTTTCCGGAGAAGACTATACATCAAAATCATCTGGCTTTGATTATCATTTATGATATTGTAGCATTTGTTGGTCTCATCTTTGTACCAGTATGTCTTGTCTTTAATATTGTCTTTAGAAATAAAAAGTCAGTGACCTGATCTTGTATATGTTAGTTTGATTCTCTCTCCCTGTTTCCCTCTTTCTCTCCCTTCCTTCTTCCCTTCCTGCCTCTATAGAGCTGTCAAACTTGCCAGTCCTAATTTGAATTATCTCATAATTGTAGGGGCTGCTCTCATGTACATATGTGTCTATTTCTATGTACACTCCTCAACAGTAATGGATATACAGACTGCTTTCTGTAATGTAAGATATAATGCATACATTTAGCCACCAAATTATCAATAACTGAGCCTTTAAAATTGACACAGACATTACGTTAAAACACTAAATTCCTAATCAGCAATGCTTTGTATAATGTCTTCATCAGGCTTTTATAAAGTTGAAAGTAGACTGATTGGGTCTTTGAAAGATTGTTACTTTTTATAATAACCCTAACACTTTATCACACAGATTCGATTCTGGTTGTTCTCTTTGGGGTATACTCTTTGTTTCGCTGTCATTCTTTCTAAAACATGGAGAGTTTATTATATCTTTTATAATCCAACTACTCAAAAGAAGGTTTGTTACTTATTAACCACATGGTGCTCTATAAACTCTCTCACTCTCTCAGGCATTAAAAGATTGGGTTTTGTTTGTTGCAGTGTTAGTTATAGTGGCTATTGATTTGATCATTATTTTAATTGGGTCTGTCATTCCTCAGTCACGACTGATAGCTACAGAAACAGAAGACACACAACATCCACAGACAACAACAGTAAGTAATTTCCGTATGTTTTATGTTATATATTTTGTTATATACAACCAGCTTTGACAGCAGAATAGCCTGAAATTTTAAAATTTAATTTGATAGTTACAAAGTCATTGGCAGTCAGTTATTTCTATATAGTTCATATAACAATATAATAAAGCAACATGAAGCTTAATAAATAATCATATATGTTCTAAAACAAATACACACCTATTTATTGAAAAACAAACTGTAGAAGAAAAAATGTTTGTATGAATTGAAAGAATAATTATGGATGGTAACTATTAAGCTATGTTTTTCTTACAGTTAACATTTTTTCTGTGTTGTATCTAGACTAATGGTATCTTTGTAAATAACTTCATCTATGTGTGTGCTCAGAGTGGAACACAAATTTGGCTAGCAGTCTCCTTTTCATACAAAGCATTGTTACAACTAGTAGCAATATTTATGGCATTTCATACTCGTCGTATTAAAGTCAAAGCTCTCAATGACTCAAAGGAAATAGCTGTCATTATCTACATCAACAGTATTATACTTACATTGTTAGCAGTGACACAGTTTGCTCTTGAAACTTACCATGATGTATATGCTGCCTTGTTTGGACTAGCTCTACTAGTTGATGCAACTTTGTTCCTAGGACTCATGTTCATTCCAAAGGTAAGACTGATTTCCACACATTAAGTAAACTTGATGTACACTAAATTTAAAGGCTCGATCCTATTCCTATTGTATGACTCAATTCTATTTACTAGAATCTGTATTTCATTTATTACATATATTTTATCACAACAGATGGTTAGTCTCTATTTTGATCCAAATGGAGAGAAAGTTTTTAGTCATTCTCTACCAACAAATCACCCAACACATACTGGACATACTTCTACTAATGGATATACTAATGAGTCACCAGAGGAGATTATTAGCAACCTACAAGCTAGAATAAAAGAATTGGAGTCAAATAAAGTGACTACACAAAAGGTAGGTACATATTTCAGGACATTGAATTCTGGATATCCTCCTTTAAATCCTATATATCTAAAACTAATCTTAGTAAGGAGGGACAATTTCCCAAAAAGTCAACTATAAAAACTGTAATCTACTTCATCCCTCCTTATTTTCAATAACAATTTTGTTTCATGCATTTAGAGGTGAATATAATAAACCATTTCTATATTTTATTTTAGACCAAGACTGAACAGGTGTTAGTGCCTACATTAAAAATTGAAGAAAAAGAAATGTAGTTTTAATGCAGTTTGTACTAATTAATGAATTTATGTATGTAGTGTTTGAATGCACTCATATTATAATACCTGATGCCTGTCACATGTTTTTGTCAATGTACAGTTTCTTGTTAGAATTGAACTTAAACTTAAAAAATAACTTTAGAAATCATAATTTTAACGGAATAATTGATAGTACAATCATTATAATTTCCAATCATGGATTATATTGTTACACCAGTTGAAGAAGTTATTGAAAGAATATACAAGTCTTGTTCCATTGTAGAAAATTAAAAGTTCAAAATTTATTTCTTAAATTACTTCATTGATAACAACTGATGAAAATTCCACCTCTTGTATCAACCGATGCTCAGTGTTCCTCAATGGCTGCATGAAGGTGAACATCTTATCTCATACCCTCAAGACATATCAATGAGCTGCTGAAACATATACTATTAAACCAAAAATAGTTATAAGTCTCACTAGGAGTAAAAGCCATCTCATACATGAGAGAATTCCAGGTGCATCAATAACATTTCCATATTAAAACATCAGGATAATAGCAGAGCCAATATCAATGTAAATAGTTTGTAGAAACCAAAAGAGTCCTATCACCATTCCATGCATACGAAATGGTGCTCGACTACACAAAAATTCAAAAATGCATCAATACATCTGCTGCACCAGTTAGGCTTGGGCCAAATATTCAGGAATAATTTTGAGAATAATAGGTTTAAAATAACTAATGAATAAATTGAGAATAATGGGAGGTGTTTCAAGAATGGGAGGGGCATTTATAAAATGGAAGATGATAAACACCAATATGTTTGTGGAAGCATTTCACCGTCTTCTAAAAAAGGTGTACCTGGAGGGGAAACAAAATAGACGTCTTGACCATTTATTGTGTGTTCTCTTCTAAATTGCTAAGGACAAAGCCTTTTCAAGGTTCATAAAAATCAACAAAGGGAAAGTAACACACAAAGTTACGGAAATAAATAAACGACACAAACGAGGTGAGGAAATGATGAAGAATGGATATGACATCGAACAAATTAATAATGGCTGGACGATAAGATCCGAAAGGGATGCATCAATACATTACACACTTCAAAAGGAGACAAGCTGTAACAACTGTCAACTTCAATGCTCATATTGCAGAGCATGTGTTCGTGCATACTCATGTACTTGTATAGACTCAATTACACACACGACTCTATGCAAACACATGCACATACTACACATCATATTGATGAAAGACACAGCAACACCTGAATGTCATACAAACAGAGATGAAGATAACACATACTTTGCAACTGTCCTGAAGAATATCAACAGGTCCTCTTCAGTTTTTAAGTTACAAGAAATACGACAAACTAAACTACATGAATTTTTGGCTTTACTACCATCCTTACATAATCCAGTGAACTTGGTAAAGATCTCCGAGCAGTAATAAACATGGTTAAGGCAATTGAAAATCATTCAGATATCACAGTCAAGGAAGTTTGAAAAATTGCCCCTAATAAAAACAATGACAAACAACTACGATACTATTCCACTAAGAAAAAAAGGCAATCCATCAGACAAATGGGGAAGCCTACACTAGGAGAATTTAGAGCATTGGCACAAAACTTGGACAAGGTAAATGTATTGTTATGTGGCTATTGTCATAAAGAGGCCTTATGCAGCAGCCATCAGCTCCATATCGACAGCATCCATCAGCCACTAGCTTCATTTCCAGAGCAACAATCAATTTCATATCCACAATGTCTATACTTACCTCCTGGAGGTAATAACACTGGCTGTCCAGACCAAGAGATAGATTTGGAAGCAAAAACTTTGGGGGTTCCTCCTCCTCCAAGTTATGAGGATCTTTCAAAAAATTGAAGAGCATAAACTGTACCTTTATTTACATGTGATTTAATACTACAAGTTGTTGTTTACTTTTTAGGTTTGTTACATTACTTGTAATTAAGAAAAATTTGTAACCCTCCCAATACAATTTTTATTTTAAACAAGAATATAATTGTAAAAGTTGTTCTAAGATTATTTTAAAATTGTTGTTGCTGTTGGGACTGGATTATTGCTAACCATGAAGACTAGAAAGTTGAGACAAGCTATGATAGCATCCCAGCTTTGACCATCTCATGGTTTGAGTAATTGCATTTAATAATTACAAAGTCTGTTACCAGTCAGCACACACAGGTTATATACATATATATATTTAGTTGTGTATAGCAATAGAATAAGGCATTATGAGGATATACCTATATTTTGATCTTAATCAGCATATGGGTGAAGTCATTGCATATTTGGTACCATTTACTGAAAATTCAAAGTAGAAGTAAATGGATGAGTAAAAGAAGAGAATAATGTATGGATGACAATTTTAGGCAATGTTTTACCATACTTTCATATTACTTCTATACTTTATCTAGAATAATGATATCTTGGTAAATAACAACATCTATACCTGTGCTCAGAGTGGATCACAAATTTGGCTAGTAGTCTCAAAGCATTGTTACATATAGTAGCAATATTTATCGCATTTCGTGCTCATCATTTTAAACTTCTCAATGACTCAAAGGAAATAGCTGCCATTATCTACTTTGACAATATTATACTTCCATTGTTAGTATAGTGACACAGCTTGCTATTGGAAATTTTATTTATTACATACGTTTTATCTCAACAGATGGTTAGTCTATATTTTGATCCAAATGGAGAGAATTTTTTTACTCATTCCTGCCAACAAATCACCCAACACATAATGGACATACCACTGTTAATGAGTCAGCAGTCTACAAGCTAGAATAAAAGAATTAGAATCAACTAAATTGACTACACATGAGGTAGATACAGCAGTAGACATATCTTAGGACACTGAATTATGGATACCCTCCATTAAGACAAAACTAACCTTAACTTAGAAAGGAGGAACAATATTCAAGTTCCTGAAGTGTCAACTGTAGAAACTGTAATCTGCTTCATCTCTTCTTATACTCAATTACAGTTATGTTTCACACCATTAGAGGTGAATATAATAAATCATTTCTCTATTATAATCTAAAACCAGACCGAGCTGGGGTCAGTAACTATGTTAGAAATTAAAGAAAAAGAAGTGTAGGTTAATGCAGTTTGTACTAGTTAATGAATATACATATATATTGTGTTTGTATGAGCTCATATTTTTATAAATGATGCCAGTCATATGTTTTTATCAATATACAATTTCTTATTAAAATTGAACTCAAACTTAAAAACAACTTTTGAAATAGCAATTGAAGATTAGTACAATTAACTATCATTTCAAAATATACATTTGTATTTTTGCATTAATAATACAAGTTATTAATTTCATTTCACAATACAAAATAAGAGTTTCAAAATTGTCTCCTTGCTAATTGTAAGTCTTCATATATTCCATTTTTTGTGTCAATTGATGCTCAAAGTGATCCTCAATGGCTGCACGAAGATAGAGTTCATCATCTCGTACCCTTAGCACATACCAGCGAGCTACTGGAACATACACTACTAAACCAATAACTGCTATAAGTCCTAACAGAAGTGTAAACCAAGTTGTACATGAGAGTATTGAAGGTCCATCGACATGTACATATTGAAATGCTAAGGTAATTCCTGTACTAATATCAATATAAAAGGCTCTTAAAAACCAAAATAGTCCTATCAACAATCCATGCATACCAAATGGTGCTTGACTGCATAAAAATTTAAATGTGCACAGGAAAGACAATGCATCTGCTGCACCAGCAAATATAGACGGTATTAACAAGACCCAGTAGGAAATATTGACTATAGGGTCTCCTGATGTCCATGTTATGAAACATCTAATGTGTTGGTCATGATTCATCAATCGACCAATTAAGTCTATTAAGAATACAGATAATATAGACAGAATTAAGCATATCATAGCAATACCAAGTCCTTTTAATGAGTTAAAAAGGAAATATTCTACCTTTGGGAAGAGAGGAAGAATAACAAGCTCTAGTAATGGTACAGCAATTAAGATAATATTATCACCAATAAACCAAATAGCAAAAGGAGCATAGTTGTTTAAACCTTTGTTACCATCTTTAAACTGGTTAACGAATTCTGATATCTCATTACTAAAAGGATCTGAGGCTATTAGAAAGGGAGATAGTGCAGCCAGAACAGCTAAAATACGAAAAAATGTTTTTACATTTTCAACTTCTTCATGTGAATATGGTCCACCATATTTGTCCTTAGCAAAATCAATTCTCTTTGGTACTTCATTCTCCCAGTATGTAAAGGCACTTCTGTTTTTAGGGTACTTGTTTTGAAGTGCATACTTGACAACATTGTAGACTGTTCTGTAAGGATTATTAACACCCATGTTTTCAAATTTATAATGAAATTTGAAATAAAGACATAAAGATAGAGATAATAGACCAAATGTTATTGTACATACACTTAATGTTCCTGTCTGGTATGATACCATGGGTAAATAACTTGTAATAAAGGATGGGTTACCTCCAATAAACATAGCCCAGACATACCAGTATATGAAAGCATGGAGTTTACCACTAGGAGCCACTAAGAGCTGGTCTATGCCATATGCTAGTACAGTAGCATTAAAAAAGGCTAAAGATATCAATAAACAAATCAGTGCCAATGATGACCAGCCATATTTACCAACTGAAGCTAAAGTTCCACATGAACTATACTGAAAACAACTACTTAAGCTTTGAAGCAATGTACCTATCCATCCAAGCCATAGACTGATGTAAATGGCATTTCCACGACCAATCTTAGTATCTGCTATCCATCCAGCTAATGGAATAAACAAGTACAATAAATTTGCAATAACCTTACTTACAATGTAAGCGGTGGGACCGCTTTCATTATAAGAATGTGTACAAAATTGATCTGGAGGTGCTGCAATATCTCGCGCAATGTCATTTAATACCATAGTCATGACTGTTGACATAGGCACAGTATAAAATAGGAGAAGAATGGATGGTAGAGAAAATGTACGTGCCTTCAATTCTTTCCAATAGGTTTTTGTACATCTAAAAAGATATGGTCTTCTACATCTCCCCTTTTTCTGGTCATCATTAACAAGAGTCACTGATAAAGTTCTATCTTCAGACTCAACATTTGAAGTCATGATCAACACTCAACAGGCAGTAGTGATATGGTAAATTTAACAACAATAAACCAGGACTGGGGTCACCTGCTTACTCAATAATCATGTGACCACAGCATTTATAGCGCTTCTTAGATAAACAATTTAATGTTTCAACCTCAAAGGTTACTCGGAGTTAACAATTAATATTCGTGCTAGTAGTCTTTATTGGATATGTATTACTACATAATAAATACCTTCACTTGCACTACAGACTACATGACACAGCATATTATTTGATGCAACAAAGTAAACACACATACAATTTTCTTTCCTAATGTATATAATAAATGTACTATGGAATTGACCAGTCATGTAACTAATAGTTAGATTTATGATATACTGGACAATGACTGTTAGCATGAAATTCATATTTACATTTCAATGCATTCTGTAGGGATGCATACAACCAAAATGTACATGAATTGGTTTAAACAACCAATTAATAAGAGCAAGGATGTGTGTGATACCTCCATCATTATATTAGTTTGTTGGTTGGATCAATTGGGACTAGTCAGTATAGTCTTTTAGAGCTATATATAGCTTCAGTTGATATTATTAACTGAAATTATAGAGGTCTAGCATGTCATAATTAGTACTAATTTGTGTACTACCAATAACTTTGGTACAATTGTAAAAGCAGTTAAATGTTCATACTTTAAGAATACGGCCATCTGCCTTAAGCTTCCATCCATAGTGTGATTTCTGTGACCAATGTTAGTTAGTGTTTGTTGTCTATCCAGCTAATAGAATAACAAGTAGATTGAATTTGCTATAATAGCTATAATATAAGCAATATCTCTTGATTATCATTATTAATAACCGCGCATTATATTATAAGAGTCATTAATATCTTAAAAAGTCTTTTGTCTTAATACTGCAAAAACTAATTGGTTGATTTAACCATTATGTTGTTATACACATTGGATGTACAACAAGATTGACTGTTTATGTAACTAATAGTTAGAATTATAATCATGATTTTTTATTTTCATTTATATCGATGAATCCAAACCAAATATTGTTTATGAAACAACTTAACAGTAAATATCATCTAAATTGTCATCCTGTTAACCTTAAAATTTACCTCATTGAAGATTAACATGATATATATCAGTCCATAGTAACAGACCTGGTCAAATATCTAATTTTTCAAAGAACAAAAAGATCATTCTAACCATTAGCTACATAAACAGTCAATTCCACAGTACATTAATAATCAAACAGTGTTAATGTTTACTTCTTTGCATCAAATAATTTGCTACAAATATGTATAACCATATATTGATTAAATGAACCTATTACTTTTTAAAGTGAGTTAATTCAGAGTCAATAATTTGAAGCCAGTAAGGCTATATATGTGAATGTTAATTCACAACATCTACAATACAGTCATGTCATCACACAAAGCATCTTACACTCTTCTATTATAATATAATTCATTATTTTAAAAATTAATTTTATAGTAGTAATTATATGCAAAATCACACGATATGAATAATTCTTCCCTGTATTTGTAATTAACATAATACATACTGAAATAGCCACTTCATATCTCTATATACATATATTAATATATAAAGAAAAGAGAGTTAATAAAATGAGTGTTTGGTTCAATTGCCTCTGTTTAAGTCTTCATATATTCTGCCTCTGATATCAATTGATGCTCAAAGTGATCCTCAATGGCTGCACGAAGATAGAGGTCATCATCACGTATCCTCAAGACATACCAACGTGCTACTAAAACATATACTATTAAGCCAATAACAGCTATAAGTCCTAACAGGAGTGAAAGCCATGTCATACATGAGAGTACCGAAGGTCCATCAATGACATATCCATATTGAAAGACCAGGGTAATTGCAGAGCTCATATCAATATGAACAGCTCGTAAAAACCAAAAGAGTCCTATTAACATTCCAAGCATACCAAATGGTGCTTGACTACATAAAAATTCAAAAATACACAAGAATGACAACGCATCTGCTGCACCAGCCAATATAGACGGTATTAACAAGACCCAATAGGAAATATTGACTATAGAGTCTCCTGATGTCCATGATATGAAACAACCAATGTGCTCTTGATTATGTCCAAGTGTTATCAATCTCCCGCTCAGATCTATTATAAATGCAGAGAATACTGATAAAATTAAACATATCATAGCAATACCAAGTCCTTTCAATGGATTAATAAGAAAGTACTCTAACTTTGGGAAAAGAGGAAGAATAACCAACTGGAGCAATGGAACAGCAATTAAGATAGTATCATCACCAATAAACCAAACAGCAAAGGGAGCATTGCCATTTAAACCTTTATCACCATCTTTAAACTGGTTGACAAAATTCCATTTCCATAGACTATTAATAAAGGGATCTGAGGCTATCAGGAATGGAGACAAAGCAGCCAGGACAGCTAAAATACGAAAAAATGTTTTTACATTTTCAACTTCTTCATGTGTATATGGTCCACCATATTTGTCTTTAGCAAAATCAATTCTCTTTGGTACCTCATTCTCCCAGTACGTAAAGGCACTTCTGTTTTTAGGGTACTTGTTTTGAAATGCATACTTGAGAACATTGTAGACTGTTCTGTAGGGATTGATAATAGTCATGTCTTCAAATCTACAATGAAAGTGAAAATGAAGACACAAGGAAAGAGTGAATAAAGCAAATGTCATTGTGCTAATTGTTATAGTTCCAATGTGATACTTTAAAATAGGTAGGTAACTAATAAAAACCGGCGGATTTCCTCCAACAAACATTGCCCAGACATACCAGTATATGAAAGCGCGAATTTTAGCACTAGGAGCCACCATCAGTTGATCTATACCATACGCTAATGCATTAGCTTGAAAAAAACCCATTGATATCAATAAACAAATCAGTGCCAATGATGACCAGCCATATTTACCAACTGAAGCTAAAGTTCCACATGAACTGTACTGAAAACAACTACTTAAACTTTGAAGCAATGTTCCAATCCACCCAAACCACAGACTGATATAAATGGCCTTTCCACGACCAATCTTAGTGTCTGCTATCCATCCAGCTAATGGTATAAACAAGTACATTATATTTTCTATGATGATAGCCACACTGTACGTGGCAGGACCACTTTCAGGATAAGGATCTACACATGAGTGAGCTGGAGGTGATGTGATGTCGTGGGCAATGTTAATCAACACTGTTGTCAATACTGTAGACATAGGTATTACATAGAGGAGGAGAAGAATTGATGGCATGTTTAAGGCACGTGCCTTAATTTCATTACGAAAAGTTTTAATATATCTTAATAGACATAGGTTTCTCCTGCTTCTTCCAGTGTCTCTGATTTGAATTGTTGATGTCTCAAGAGGTATCCTATCTTCAAAGTCAATTTTTGAAGCCATTACATCAGCAACAATACAGTAGATCCATTTACAAAAAGGCAGTGCTGGTAAAAGAAGCCATACTTTAATGTGAAATTAATACGTTTAGGGTCTAGTGTTTAGGGTGTAGGGTCCAGGGTATAGTATTAATTTCACATTAAAGTATAGCTTTTTTACCAGCACTGTAGATGATGCCTTACAAAAATGTCTACTAATCATCATGTGATCAACACTTCAAAGTCTTCAACTAGATAATTATAACTTTTGTTTATATGGCTCTTATGCATACACAAAGTCCTTATAATCACATTGTAATATATATATATATATATATATATATATAAGGAACACTGTATATAATGACTATTATGAAACTAGTCTCTAATTACAAAAATTTCTACTGATTATATATATAACAATTATGTGATCAAATATATTAGTATACTATTCACTTGACAGTATTCATAGTAACAGAGATGGTTATCACTTTATAATAATACTGGCTTAATTATAACTACAAAGCTTACACAAATAGAAGACCCACAGCATGTGTTATGTATACAGACCAGTTAATTGATTTACAATATTTTCATTAATTATATTTGAGACTGTAAACACTTAACTCAAATAAATTGCTAGAAAATATTTAATATGCATTATCAGCCATTACAATTATTACACATCATTTTGTGCACAGGTATACAGACATCATATAGTTTTATCCTCCTCACTTGATAAAATTAATTTCTCACACATATTTACATTGATAACTCATACAACATGAAAATAGCTCAAATATCACTGCTTTCAATAATAACATTGTGTTCATACTTTTTCTTTTTTAAAAATCCTCCTCTCGTATTAACTGCTGTTCAAAATGCTCTTCAATAGCTGTACGAAGATTTAACTCATCATCTCGTACCCTCAATATATACCAACGAGCTACTACAATATATACTACTAAACCAATAACAGCTATAAGTCCTAACAGAAGAGAAAACCAAGTTGTACACGAGAGTATTGATGTTACATGAATTTGTACATATTGAAATGTTAGGGTAATTGCAGAGCTGATACCAATGTATATAGCTCGTAAAAACCAAAACAGTCCTATCAACATTCCATGCATACCAAATGGTGCTTGACTACATAAAAATTCGAAAATGCACAAGAAAGACAAGGCATCTGCTGCACCAGCAAATATAGATGGTATTAATAAGACCCAGTAGGAAATATTGACTATAGGGTCTCCTGGTGTCCATGTTATAAAACATCCAATGTGTTGGTCATGATTCATCAATCGACCAATTAAGTCTGTCAAGAGCACAGAGAATATTGATAGAATTAAGCATATCATAGCAATACCAAGTCCTTTTAATGGATTAATAAGGAAGAATTCTAACTTTGGGAAGAGTGGAATAATAACAAATTCAAGTAATGGTACAGCAATTAAGATAATATTATCACCAATAAACCAAACAGTAAAAGGAGCATAGTTGTTTAAACCTTTGTTACCATCTTTAAACTGGTTAACAAAACTTGTAATCTCATTAACAAAAGGATCTGAGGCTATTAGAAGGGGAGATAGTGCAGCCAGAACAGCTAAAATACGAAAAAATGTCTTTACATTCTCAACTTCTTCATGTGAATATGGTCCACCATATTTGTCTTTAGCAAAATCAATTCTCTTTGGTACCTCATTCTCCCAATACGTTAAGGCACTTCTATTTTTAGGGTATTTGTTTTGGAGTGCATACTTAACAATATTATAGACTTTTCTGTAGGGATTGTTAATAGCCATATCCTCAAATTTATGATGTAAATGAAAATGAAGACACAAAGATAGAGTGAATAAGGCAAATGTTATTACACAAATACTCAATGTCCCAGTGTGGTATGCTGTTATAGGTAGAAAACTGGTACAAGATGATAAGTTCCCTCCTAAAAATGTGGCCCATACATACCAATATATGAAAGCACGAATCTTACTACTAGGAGCCACCATAAGTTGATCCATACCATATGCTAGAGTGTTAGCATAGAAAAAGGCAATAGATATTAACAGACACATCAATGCCAATGATGATAAACCATATTTGCCAGTTGTAGCTACAATTCCACATGAGCTGTACTGTAAACAGCTACTTAAGGTTTGGAGCAATGCCCCAATCCATCCAAGCCACAAACCAACATAAATGGCCGTTCCACGACCAATCTTAGTGTCTGCTATCCATCCAGCTAATGGAATAAACAAGAACATTGCATTTTCAATTATTACAGCCACAGTATAAGCGGTAGCTCCACTTTCTGGATAAGGATACATACAAGAATGATGATCAGGTGGTGTCACAATGTCATGGGCAATGTTATACAACAAAACAGTACATATCTGTGATGGTGCAGTGTAGAAAATTAGAAGAATAGATGGCAAACTTAAAGCACGTGCCCTCAGTTCTTTCCAATAGGTTCTAGCACATCTGAGCATTTGTGGCTTTCTCCCTTTTCTGCTACCATCATTAATTGAAATCACTGATGTCTCTGGTAAAAGTGGCCTGCTCTCAAAGTCAACATTTGAAGCCATGTAACAGAAAAGAAGAGCTTGAATGATGAATAAGCTATTAGTCTTTGATAAGTTTATTCACAACACATCACGTGACTATAGCTATACACATATACTATGCATTTCACAGTCTTCTGTATAGATAGTCATAACCTTATAATAATAATAATATTATATGTGATCAATTGACCTTATGATTCATATAAATGTATGGCTCTAAATCTGTCAGTTGAAACATAAATAAACTTAAAAAGCTGATATAAACTAATTAAAAGACTGAGTATACACACAGCTCATTGATATCATATTATAAATTTGGATATAAAAATGATAGAGAATTAACATATTTTATGTACATGTGAATATATTTAGTCTATTGACTTTACAACTCACATAAATGTATCACTCTCTAGGCATATCAGTTCAGATGCCAAACTAACTTCTTTGTTAACACACTATAAATTGTTATTAAAAAAATGAGAACAAGAATTAAAAACAAATTGATACACATACTTAACAGAAAGAATGGAAATGAATTAATTGTAAAATTAAAACAATCTTAAACATCATTGCCTTCAATGACAACAATGTCTTCATAAGCTTCATCTTTAGTACTCATAAATTCTGCCTCTCGTATCAACTGCTGCTCAAAATGTGCTTCAATGGCCGTACGAAGATTTAACTCATCATTTCGTACCCTTAAAACATACCAACGAGCTACTACAATATACACTACTAAACCAGTAAGAGCTATAAGTCCTAACAGAAGAGTGAACCAAGTTGTACATGAGAGTATTGAAGGTCCATTAATTTGTACATATTGAAACGTTAAAGTAATTGCAGAGCTGATATCAATATAAACAGCTCGTAAGAACCAAAAGAGTCCTATCAACATTCCATGCATACCAAAAGGTGCTTGACTGCATAAAAATTCAAAAATGCACACAATTGACAGTGCATCTGATGTACCAGCCAAAATAGATGGTATTAATAAGACCCAATATGAAATATTGACTATAGGGTCTCCTGATGTCCATGTTATAAAACATCCAATGTGATCTTCATTCATATGAATCCATCTGCCAATTAAGTCTATCAAGAATACAGATAATATTGATAGAATTAAGCATATAATAGCAATACCAAGTCCTTTTAATGGATTAATAAGAAAATATTCTAACTTGGGGAAGAGAGGAATAATAACAAACTCAAGTAATGGTACAGCAATCAAGATAATATTATCACCAATAAACCAAATAGTAAAAGGAGCATTGCCATTTAAACCATTCTCACCATCTTTAAACTGGTTAACAAAATCCGATATACCATTAAAAAAAGGATCAGAGGCTATTAAAAAGGGGGACAATACAGCCAGAACAGCTAAAATATGAAAAAATGTCTTCACATTCTCAACTTCTTCATGTGTATATGGTCCACCATATTTGTCCTTAGCATAATCAATTCTCTTTGGTATCTCGTTCTCCCAGTACGTCAAAGCACTTCGATTATTGGGACGCTTGTTTTGGAGTGCATACTTGACAATTTTGTAAACTGTTCTGTAGGGATTGTTAATAGCTATGTTATCAAATTTTTTACACAAGTGAAAATGAAGACACAAAGATAGCGTCAATAAAGCAAATGCTATCACACTAATACTCAATGTTCCAATGTGATATGTTGTAATAGGTAGGAAGGTAGTGACAGACGTTGTGTTTCCTGCCAATATCAGAGCCCAGACATACCAGTATATAAAAGTACGAATCTTATTACTAGGAGCTGCCATTAGTTGGTCCATACCATACGCCAGTACGTTAGCATAAAAAAAAGCTAAAGATATTAAAATGCATATTAGTGCTAACACAGATATACCATATTTACCAACTGAGGCCATAGTTCCACATGAACTAAACTGGAAACAGCTGCTTAAACTTTGTAACAATGTCCCAATCCATCCAAGCCACAAGCTGACGTATATGGCTGTGCCACGTCCAATCTTTGTGTCCGTTACCCAGCCAGCTAATGGTATCAACAAATATAGGACATTTGCCGCTATAATAGCCACACTGTAAGCAGTAGCGTTACTCTCAGGATATGGATACACACATGAAAACTCTCCAGGAGGTACTGTGATGTCGTGGGCAATATGATACAACAACAAATAGCATATTGATGTAGGTAAGGTATAGACAAGGAGAAGAATGCATGGGAGATTTAATGTATGTGCTTTCAGCTCTTTCCAATAAGTTTTAGCACATCTGTGTAGACATGTATTCCACCTCTTTCTCTGATTATCATTTATAGGAGACTTAGAAGTCGTTTCTGACGTCTCAAATAGAAGATTTCTGTCTTCAGCCATGAATTGATCAAGTCAGCATATAGTAGCAATAATATTAGAACACTTGGTAAAAGATTATACTAAGCTAAGGCTATATCTTAAAAATAGAAGTTTGAACTTGTATAATTGAGCAAGTTAATTATAATCATGATGTGTTACTAAACCATCATGTGACCACACTGATTGTATTCACATTCTGCTACAAGACACATACCAACACATATGACTAGATAACATGCATAGTATTGAATTTCTCAGCACCCTGTATATAAAACATTCTTCAATCTATATTTGAACATTTTTGAGGATTGGGTATCTAAGTGTTTAGTTTTTAATGTGAAATTGCAATGCACATGATTATAACAGCATAAAAATCAATAGAAATTGATGATGAATATATTCACATATAATATTAAACTTCTACTCCAGTAGAGTCTTCATCTAAATCCTTAGCATTCAAAAATTCCACCTCTCGTATTAATCGCTGTTCAAAATGTTTTTCAACAGCCATACGAAGACTTAAATCATCATTTCGTATTCTCAATACATACCAACGAGCTACTGGAACATACACTACTAAACCAATAACTGCTATAAGTCCTAACAGAAGTGTAAACCAAGTTGTACACGAGAGTATTGAAGGTCCATCGGCATGTCCATACTGAAATGCTAAGGTAATTGCTGTACTAATATCAATATAAAAGGCTCTTAAAAACCAAAACAGTCCTATCAACATTCCATGCATACCAAATGGTGCTTGACTACATAAAAATTCAAAAATACACAAGAACAACACTGCATCTGCTGTACCAGCCAACGTTGCTGGTATTAACAAGACCCAGTAGGAAATATTAATTATAGGGTCTCCTGATGTCCATGTTTTAAAACAACCAATGTGATCTTGATCATGTCCAAGAGTCATCAATCGACCAATTAAGTCTATTAAGAATACAGATAATATAGATAGAATTAAGAATATCATAGAAATACCAAGTCCTTTTAATGAGTTAATAAGGAAATACTCTAACTTTGGGAAGAGAGGAAGAATAACAAACTCAAGTAATGGTACAACAATTAAGATAATATTATCACCAATAAACCAAATAGCAAAAGGAGCATAGTTGTTTAAGCCTTTGTTACCATCTTTAAACTGGTTAACAAAATCTGATATGCTATTAATAAAAGGATCTGAGGCTATTAAAAAGGGAGATAGTGCAGCCAGGACAGCTAAAATACGAAAAAATGTCTTCACATTTTCAACTTCTTCATGTGTATAAGGTCCACCATACTTGTCTTTAGCAAAATCAATTCTTTTTGGTACCTCATTCTTCCAGTACGTAAAGGCACTTCTGTTTTTAGGGTATTTGTTTTGAAATGCATACTTGACAACATTGTAGACTGTTCTGTAGGGATTATTGATAACTATGTTTTCAAATTTATGATACAAGTGAAAATGAAGACACAAAGAGAGAGTGAATAAAGTAAATGTCAATGTGCTAACAGTCAATGCCCCAATATGCTACTTTGCTATAGATAGAAAACTGTAACTAGCACAATAGGCTATGTTTGGAATAGATATCATCCACACATACCAATATATGAAAGCACGAATTTTACTACTAGAGGCCACCATAAGTTGATCCATACCATATGCCAGAGCATTAGCATAAGACAAGGCTATGGATATCAATAAACAAATTAGTGCCAATGACGACATGCCATATTTACCAACTGAAGTTAAAGTCCCACAAGAACTGTACTGAAAACAGCAACCTATACTGTGAAGCAGTGATCCTATCCATCCAAACCACAGACTGATATAAATGGCATTTCCACGACCAATCTTAGTATCTGCTATCCATCCAGCTAATGGAATAAACAAATACAATACATTTTCTATGATGGTAGCCACACTGTACGTGGTGGGGCCTCTTTCGGGATAAGGATGCATACACGAATGATCTGGGGGAGGTATTGTAACATCCAGAGCAATGTTATATAATATCACATGACTAATCAGTGCTGAGGCAGTATACAAAAGAAGAAGAGTAGATGGCAGAGTTAATGTACGTACTTTTAGTTCATTCCAATAGGTCTTAGCATGTCTGAACAGATGTGGGTTTCTCCTGTTTTCTTTGGTATCACCTATAGAGGGCAGGTTTGTTAGTGGTGTTCGAAGTTGTTTGGGCTTCCTGTCTTTACTAACAGATGCCATATTGATGATGTCAGTACTATTAGGATAGTAGTAAATAACTTAATTAGTGCATGTGATCATAACGTTTATATTAACAGCTGATAATATTCAATAACTTATAATAACTTTGCTGACTAAGAATATGCACACTACATGCACACATATGCACATATACACACACAATACTGTACTGTATGCCTGCACTAGATTAAATTGAATTGCTATTATTTGAATTGACTTTTACTAATTTTCTCAGCATACTTAGATTTGAAACATGAAATGTGTTTGATGCTCTCTGCAGTCTTCGCTCATATACATCTTCAATTATTTGATGATGAGTATCGATATCACTTCTGACTCTATTGTGATAACGTTTGGCAACCAGAGCAAACACAACACAACCAACAATTGAGAAAAAGGAAAGAGTTAACCAGTACCAGACACCACAACTGATAGGAAATTTTTCTGACGAAAAACTAAAACCTATGCTAATACCATTTCCAATTGCTTGAAATACACCTTGAAGCAGCATGAACAGTCCTAAGAGCATACCTCTAGTAGTGTGCGGAGCTTGGCTACATATAAATGTAAAGGTGGATGTCGTTATCAACAGATCACACATACCCCATAGTAAAGTGGGTATGACCACTAATTGATAAGGAAAATTCAAAGTATTTTGACCGATAGACCAATTTATAAAGCATGCCACAGTGTCATTACTTTTACCTACAGTATGAGCAATAGCATCAATAACTCCCAATGTTATATTTGACAATGTTATAAAGACAATGGCAAGAAACATCCATCTGAGTGGTTTGGATATGAAGTACTCAAACTTAGGAAAAAAGGGCAATATAATCAATTCAAGGATAGGGAGAGCTACAATAGTAATAAGAGAGTCAGATAAGTACACAAACCAGACACTTACGCTATTTTCTGGTGTCTTAAGATGCTGCGTAAAGGGAACAATTTGATTAATGGGTCCTGAATAACCAACAAAGAAAGGAAACATTGCTAGATACAGCATGAGCATATTCAAAAGAGTCTTTACACTTTCTACAGTTTCGTGTTCGTACGGACCTCCATATTTGGACTTGGCTAAGTCAATTCGGCTGGGTAGTTCTTCCTCCCAGTATGTGAAGGCACTTCGGTTGACTGGAAACTGATGCTGGGAGGCAAATTTAAAGATCTCATATACTGTAGTGTAAGGATTCTCCTTGCTATATACTAGGTAAAAGACACGACTAAAGAAGAAATTGATGATCAGAATAACTGAGAAAAATGTAAGACCAGCTAGAAAGGGTATTACAAACCATTTTTGATTGTTAGAAATTTGTGAAGCTACAGACATCCAATCACTGAAGAAGAACCCAAGATACAAAGTCCATACAAACCAGTGAATATAGGAACGTAATTGCCCACTTGACGCACCAATCATTTGGTCCATTATAAAGGCAAGTATGTTAGGAAAGAACCCAGCTGCTCCAATGGCAATGACAACTAATGCTACAACATTACATACGTATTTTCCTATAATGTACATTGGTCCATCACAGGGTTCTACAAGTAGTAATACAGCACCTGTTGTCATAATACCTAAACCAACCCAAAAGAGCCACAAGCTTATGTAAATTGTACGATATCGACCAATTTTAGTGTCAGATATCCAGCCACCTACTGGAAAAAGAACAAAGACAAGCACATTTTGAAGTAAGAAGATAACAGAGGAGGTGACATCATTTTTTATCCTTGAATCAGTACATGGATTAACAGATGTAATCACTGCTGAAGCAAGAAAAGACAGGCCATACAAACACGAAGCTGGGAGAGAGAAAGCAAGCAATAAAATGGCTGGAAAATTGAAAGATTTCTTGAAATAAAGACGAAGATTGCTTCTTTTCCTCTTCAGTTGTTTTTGCTGATTTTGGTTGAGGGGTGTAGACATTGGTGGTACAGTCACTGCTGAAGTAGAGGAGTTGTCCTGTATGCTGCCTATTGGTGACTCCATGAGAACCAGATCATCATCATCCATCTTCTTCTAGAATATAACTATACTTGAAATCAATAAACTTATTAGTCAGCCTTGCCTCTTTCAGCAAAATTATGTGAGCAGATTCTCTGTCTTCTTTTGGTAATACAAACTACTATCATCACCTCTACTCAGCAAATCTTATTTTATAATTGTTAATATGTATGTATAAAAATGTCACGTGTACTCTAACGTTATTCATAGCTAAAGTCTAGACCACTCCCAGTCATTCTTTTAGCATATTCAGTATCTAGTCTTGTAGATTGTTTCTCAGTAAAGTGGTTCTTCCAATCGCCTATAATACCTTTACGTAAGAAAGGTGTAACATCTTTATGAGATAAACGACTAGGATCTATATGTTGGTCAGGATTAGCAGATGAACTTGATCTCATACTATCAAAAGTACTCTGAAAAACAATCTTGTCAACCACAGTAGCATCAAGATTATAACTCATGAACTGAGCTATTTTCTCAACAGATCCTCTAAGATCTTTATACATGTCCTCATATGTAATAAAGAGAATATTATCAGCATCTAAAATTGATAATGAGTAATGATTATTTCAATGTAAGAACTTACCTCTATGTGTCCACCACTCTAGTACATGATCAAACCACAGTCCATTTTCAACTTCACCTTTCATAAATAGATCAAAGAAAACATTCCAATCACCAGTATATTCATATGATTTAAAACGACAAGTATGGTAAAATAAAGAGACTGCTGTATCCTTAGGATTTCTAGCTACATAGATATACTTAGCAACAGATTTAGCAGGCTCTCCTCCTGGCATCATGAAATAGTTGGTGTGACTTTTAAAAGTACGAGGTATTGGTAGTGTCTGTGTATAGAAAATAGCATTCATTATCACTAAATTGTTATCTAACCAGTGCAGAGTCTCTACCAATTTCTTCAAGCCATGGAATAGCTTTATTTAATTGTATAGAATCATCTATTCCACCTCTTTGTATGAGTTTTACAATTTGTTGTGTCCAAGTAGTACCAGATTTAGGATAAGTCACTACAAAGAGATCACCTGGATGAAGAGAAAAATTGTTTAGATCATCCATTGTTTTTTGATCTATAAAACTTGGAAAAGGTACTCCATTGACCATATTCAGTTTGATTTGACTAGACATCTTAAACGAGGAGGTTAGATATATTAAGACCCTGCCCAGAGCAAATTAATAATTATCCATTTCTACTTCTTGTACAATGCTACGGAAGCCCTTGGCGACATTTCGCACTCACGTTCGCATTCATGTGCGCGAATATCGCGTCATGTTCGCGTTCATGTGCGCGAATATCGCGAAATGTCGCCAAGGGCTTCCGTACAATGCTAACTGCAATGCAGCGTGACGCACGTACACTGTTTATACTGAACCTTCTTGTTTAAAAATGCAGTAGACACACCCACCCACTCCCAACTATGAATACACGTGGTGTCAACCATGAGTAGTGACAATGTGTATAGGAATGTCACGTGACAGTTCCTTAGGAAACAGCAGTAGTGGCATATTCTAATCATGTATTCAACATGTGCATTAGACAAAATTATAGTTTGTCTAATAATCACTTTTTGAACAATAAAGTGGATTGGTAAATTCTATGCTTTACTTTTATCAATAAAGCTTTATAATAATTGTTGTTAAATAATAAAAAAATCATGGCAGCTAACAATGAATGAGTAAGTAAATCTTAGACCTTGTAATAACTCTGTATTATAATTTATTATAGTTTTTATTTAACTACTTAATAACGTAGGAAAAGAAAATGTCAACTGAAACTAAAGACAGTATTAAATTACTTGCTATTGTTGCATTGTCTATTTGTTGTTATTATGATCTCTCATCATTGGATATCTTGTCTTAGCATGTTATTTTTCAGCTTAGTCATCTTTATATTTTCTATCATTAATGTAGGAGTGATGAAATTACCATCTATACTATTTGCATATAGTTTGTTTCCAATCTCTGTAATGGACTGACATTACTCATCTCTACAATTTAAGTTTTTTACAAAATTTTACAGATTTCATAAACTACATTATTATATTTGACAATCATTGTATAGAGTACATAGTAATGTTACACGTATAGACATTTACAGACAAAATAACATGTATATAATATCAGTAGTTTAGATGTTTATTTTTGGTTATTTCATTTGTTTTCTGTTATGCTCTTGTTGAAGTTGTCGTTCGTAAATAGACTCAATAATGGTGACATTTGGCCCAATCTCTTGTCTTTCTCTTCTTTTGTAAAACCTTGCACCAATAACAAATGTTACTATTCCAAACACTGAAAGAGGTGTTATCAGACCCCAATACCAAATACCACAATCAAAAGGTAGTGTCTGCTTTGATGCTCTAAATGGTATAGCAATGATTGTTCCTAAGTAGAAAGGAACTTGCTGAATGAGCACAAACAAACCAAGAATCATTCCTCTCATGTTATATGGAGCTTGACTACATAAGAAAAAAAATATGGATGGAGCTACTAATAAATCAGAGACTCCCCAAAAAAAGGTTGGAATTGCAACCCATCCTTAATACCTAAACAAAATTTGTTATAATACACCTACATTGGTTTTGAACCAACTTGTTTCTTTGGTAGTGTTGGGTTTAAATATGAGATATACTCTTGATGTTTTTGCTATAACTACACCAATACATATAGTATATCTCTATATATAGAGAAACTTTAGCTGCTCTGTTGCCTTCAACATTTACATTCATCATTCTGTTGTCTTTTAAAATGTATTCATTTTGTCAATGCTATGGTTCAGAGATAACAAGATTGTCAAATCACCACCATTTGGGCAAAAACATCAATTCAGCTTCGCAATAGGAAATACAGTGGCCAAATGACTACCATATTATGTCACATTAATCCATAAACTGGTCAATGTTGATGTTCAACTTTGGCTCAATGTCACAACTCAAAACCATAATAACATTACATAAATATGATCAAAAAATAAACTTTTTGCAAATATTCTAGTTCTATTCATAGCTAAAGTTTAGACCACTTCCACCCATTCTTTTAGCATACTCAGTATCTAGTCTTGTAGATTGTTCCTCAGTAAAATGATTCTTCCAATCACTTATAATACCTTTACGTAAGAAAGGTGTAACATCTTTACGTAACAAATGAATATGTTCTTTATATTGGTCAGGATTAGCAGATGAACTTAATGCCATACTATTAAAAGTACTCTGAGAAACAATCTTGTCAACCACAGTAGCATCAAGATTATAACTCATGAACTGAGCTATTTTCTCAACAGATCCTCTAAGATCTTTATACATGTCCTCATATGTAATGAAGAGGATATTATCAGCATCTAAAATTGATAATGAGTAATGTATATTTCAATGTAAGAACTTACATCTATGTGTCCACCACTCTAGTACATGATCAAACCACAATCCACTCGCAACTTCACCTTTCATAAATAGATCAAAGAAAAAATTCCAATCACCAGTATATTCATATAATTTAAAACGACAAGTATGGTAAAAGTAAGAGACTGCTGTATCCTTAGGATTTCTAGCTACATAGATATACTTAGCAACAGATTTAGCAGGCTCTCCTCCTGGCATCATGAAATAGTTGGTGTGACTTTTTAAAGTACGAGGTATTGGTAGTGTCTGTGTATAGAAAATTAGCATTCATTATCACTAAATTGTAATCTAACCAGTGCCGAGTCTCTACCAATTTCTTCAAGCCATGGAATAGTTTTATTTAATTGTATAGAATCATCTATTCCACCTCTTTGTATGAGTTTTACAATTTGTTGTGTCCAAGTAGTACCAGATTTAGGATAAGTCACTACAAAGAGATCACCTGGATGAAGAGAAAAATTGTTTAGATCATCCATTGTTTTTTGATCTATAAAACTTGGAAAAGGTACTCCATTGACCATATTCAGTTCGATTTGACTAGACATCTTAAACGAGGAGGTTAGATATAATAAGACCCTGCCCAGAGCAAATTAATAATTTACTTCTCGTGTTTGGGCAATTTCACTGCAGGGCACACCTCTTAAGTACCCAGCCAAGCGGAAGTATCTATTGCAATATAGGCTACATTGTAATAAACACTTTTGCTCGTACACAGACGTTCGCGAATGGGTACAATGCTAACTGCAATGCAGCGTGACGCACGTACACTGTTTATACTGAACCTTCTTGTTTAAAAATGCAGTAGACACACCCACCCACTCTCAATTATGAATACACTTGGTGTCTTACATGAGTAGTGACAATGTGTATAGGAATGTCACGTGACAGTTCCTTAGGAAACAGCAGTAGTGGCATATTCTAATCATGTATTCAACATGTGCGTTAGACAAAATTATAGTTTGTCTAATAATCACTTTTTGAACAATAAAGTGGATTGGTAAATTCTATGCTTTACTTTTATTAATAAAGCTTTATAATAATTGTTGTTAAATAATAAAATATTCATGGCAGCTAACAATGAATGAGTAAGTAAATCTTAGACCTTGTAATAACTCTGTATTATTATTTATTATAGTTTTTATTTAACTACTTAATAACGTAGGAAAAGAAAATGTCAACTGAAACTAAAGACAGTATTAAATTACTTGCTATTGTTGCATTGTCTATTTGTTGTTATTATGATCTCTCATCATTGGACATCATGGCATTTTTCAGCTTAGTCATCTTTATATTTTCTATCATTTATGTAGGAGTGATGAAATTACCATTTATACTATATGCGTATACTTTGTTTCCAATCTCTGTAATGGACTGACATTACTCATCTCTACAATTTAATTTTTCAGACTAAGTTTTTATAAAATTTTACAGAGTTCATTAGCTACATTATTATATTTGACAATCATTGTTTTGTATTAGGTTTTAGTGTGTAGAGTACATAGTAATGTTACGTGTATAGACATGTACAGATAAAACAACATGTATATAATATCAGTAGTTTAGATGTTTATTTTTGTTTGTTTCATTTGTTTTCTGTTATGCTCTTGTTGAAGTTGTCGTTCGTAAATAGACTCAATAATGCTGACATTTGGCCCAATCTCTTGTCTTTCTCTTCTTTTGTAAAACCTTGCACCAATAACAAATGTTACTATTCCAAACACTGAAAGAAGTGAAATCAGACCCCAATACCAAATACCACAATCAAAAGGTAGTGTCTGCTTTGATGCTCTAAATGGTATAGCTATGATTATTCCTAAGTAAAAAGCAACTTCCTGAATAGCCACAAACAAACCAAGAATCATTCCTCTCATGTTATATGGAGCTTGACTACATAGAAAAAAAAATATGGACGGAGCTATTAATAAATCAGAGACTCCCCAAAAAAAGGTTGGAATTGCAACCCATCCATAGGATAAAGACTCAGTTGCATCATTGACCACCCATCTCAAAAAACAGACACCAGGTTTAGAACTAGTTTTATGCGCTACTACATCTATAATGAGATAGGATATGTTGCTTAGCAACAGGAATACAGTTCCTAATGTAATCCAAAAGAAAGGTTTCATAAGTACAAACTCAAATTTTGGATACAATTGAAGAATAACCAACTCTAATATTGGTATGGCCAATATGGTCACAATAGGATCTAAGAGATATATGATCCATTGGCGATACTGTAGGTCAGTGGTATGATGTAAATGTTGGAGGAATGGAATTGTCTGAGTATTGAGACTGGCAAATGGTATGTAATAGACAGACAAAGCTAACGTTAGTAACATAATCCTTCCAAATGTTTTGACATCTTCCACATTTTCTGTCGTATAGGGGCCACCATATTTTTCTTTAGCTAGATCAAATCGTTTGGGGACTTCTTCTTCCCAGTATGTGAATGCACTACGTTTAACAGGTACCTTGTGTTTCCAGGTGTATTTTAATACTCCATATATAATTTTATATGGATTAGAATACTTCTTTGGTAATGGTTTTGTATACAGGGACTCAATACTGAAGTGAATTATGAGAACAACCGAAGAGAGTACAGCCATCCAAATGGCAATGATGGGAAGCTGTTTCCTTACAGCATTAAGATTAAAGGAGCGTGGTAAAACGAGCAGATAACCAAAGAATAATCCTACAAATATTGACCATGCAAACCAACGTACATATCGACTTAGGGTACTATTAGAAACATCTTCTAATTGATCCATTAGAAATGCCAGTATATTTGGAAAGAAGCCTGTTACTCCTAGTGAGAACAAAATTAAAGACAATGGCAAAAGACCATATTTTCCAATGTAGTGCACACCTCTGCATTCATCAGTATATTGATAAAGTAATGACCCTAAAACTAATACAATCATTGCTATCCATAACAGCCACAGACTAGCATTGATAACCTTATAACGACCAAACTTAGTATCTGCTAACCAACCAGCAATAGGAAAACCAATGAAGATAAATAAATCAGCAACCAGATGGACTACAACAGTAAGATATATGGTTTTGTCAACATATTCACTGCTACTACAAGAGCCTTCACTAAATATTATAGCAATCACAGTAATACTAAAGGCAAATAGAATAACCATTGGGACAGCATAAAATATCAGCAAGACAGCTGGTAAATGAGGGCAATATTTAAGAACACGATGACAAAGTGGAGCTTGTGACTTCTCCTCTTGTTTGTCTTCTTCCACTTCTTTCTGGATCAGTTGATGTCCAAAAGCTTGTACATCTAACTGAATATATCCACCTTCATCTATATTACTGTATCGTACGGCCATAACTAGAGCTGACTAAACAATATGTGATGATGCCACTACTATGTACTGTGTATTACAAGTCTTGCATGAGTAGTGACAATAGTACATGAGGAATGTCATCCTTGTCATGTGATAGCTTTTTTAACACAATGAAAGTTTACATAGTTAATGATAGTAGTAGTAACATTATGTCAATATTGCTAGTTTAGTATAAGACAAGTTAGAGTTTTATATACATAAAATTATGCACTCTTTACACAGGGAAGTCTATTTTATAGTGGTAATCAATACTGGTTAATGTTAGTATCTCATTCAATATGCAATCACAGATATGAATCGATTGTGCATAACTTCAAATAATCCATAAGCTTGATTTGTTTCTGTCTTCACCTTAGTATTGTTTGTAAAAATAATTAATAACTACTGTAATATTAGATCTGTTTATTTCGCAATTTTGTGTCATTCTTGTGTCTTTTATATAAAAACACTTGTAACCAACACCTTTTATACGATGTTGATTGGTTATAACATGTATATGTCTGAATGTAATATACTTTCTTTCGTCAGAATAAATTGACCTGATAGTGATGAAATGCTACCACTACTGTTATACGATGAGGACATTATGACTACAAGTAGATGTAAAATAAGATATTATTGGATAAAGTGGTTGGTAGTGAATCACTTTCATTTTCTAATATCAGCAAATTAACATCCTTGACCTTTATTTTGTAGATTTAATTCAGCACATGCATCTCTTACTGCTATATCTGTATTATACAGCCATAGCAATATAAATAGAGTGATTTTAACATTGTGTTATGATATCATCACTGTGTACTCAAGTGTTACATAGTTCATTCATGATTAGTGAAGGAGGACACAAAGAATGTAATATTCATCATGTGAGATTTTACAGATAGCATGACTATAGTAACGTCAATAATAATTTCAATTCATTTTTATGTCTGTGTATTAAATATTAGTGTTTAAAGTACTGTACATTTTCACTCAACAAGATTACTGTAGTATAAAAGAAAAATTTGTCAGGGTTTGCTCCTGATGTAATCAATGAAAAAATCTTTGTGAGTAAACTGGATTAAAACTTCAAATAAGTTAGTGATAGGACATTGTATACAAATAATATATCAACATCTACTTCAAATAAACTACATATTGGTTTTCTTCTTTAATACAGGTTAAGGTTAATATTCTCATACAGTACTTGTGGTGGGTGTGAATTGAGGTGTGTTATCATAGGCATTGGTGGATTGCTGAATATCTCTAAATTTGAAACTAAATTTCATAAGCTGCAATCGTTTCTGTCTTGACTAATTAGTCAAAACTATTGTTGTAATAGTCTGTAGAAATGAAAGTTAAGTGTGTTTATGATAGTATTTTACTTTTGGTTTTCTTCTTTCCAAAAAGAATACTAATAATAATACTAAAACAGTATAAAGTACTATTACTACCAATCTAAATAATGCACCAAAAACTCCACTAATTGTTTGTATAGTTATAAAATATAAACATCAAAATAGTTTCCCATGAACTTTGTGACACTATACTGTATCTTTCTTGTAATGTATGTTTTGAAGCAAAACAAGAAAGATAGCTCATAAAGTAAATATCTTTTAAACAGTAACACACGATAAACTTAATTATAATTCAGAAAATTCTCTTATAATCAGTATATTATGATACCAATTAATTAATACTAATGTGATATGTAACATTGACTTCTAAGCATGAACATTGAGACATTGACTACACCACCAGTTGTAAATTAACTTAGGTATGTGTTAAGGTATAAATATGCATATATAAATCTACATGTATGTCAAAATCAGCCATAGTAATATAAATAGAGTGTTTATACAATGTGTTATCATATCACCACTGTGTACTCTGTATTATATACTTCATTCATGATCAATAAAGGAGGGCACAAAGAACATAGAATTCATCATGTGATTTTCTACAGATAACATGACTGTAATAATATTAATAACAAATTTAATCAAGTATAGTGTATGTGTATTAAATTAGTGTTAAAAGTATAGGACATTGTACACAAATTATATTCCAAGTCAAAATAAAAATATTTATTAAGTAGTTATTTAATGCCAGTTAACATTCTCATATAATACTTGTGGTGGGTGCAGACAAGGTGTGTTATCATAGGTATTAGAGGATTGCTGCACATCTCTAAATTTAGTCATTTCATAAGCTGCATTTGTTTCTATCTTGACTGAGTCAGCATTATAGTCTGTAGAAGTGAAAGTAAAAAGTATTAATAGCTATATGTTAGTATTTTACCTTTCCTTTTCTTCTTTCTGAACAGTAGTACTATCAATAATGTTAAAACAACAAGAAATGCTACCACTGCTAAACCAAAAAACACTCCTAAAACTACACTATCTAGTGCTTGTGCTGTAATAAAATATTAATGCAATGCTCATAGTCTTATTTATTATTATACTAACTTTGTGAAGAAGTAGTCAGTGTATTACTCATACACAAGTTGACAGCAGTATTTGATCTTTCAGCAACAGAACTAAAATATGTTATCCCAGTTAATGGTGATAAAGAAACAATTTGATTTTCTGAAATACTCCAGTCCACAACAAATTCCTTTACAACAGCATATTTCAAACTTCTCTCTCCATTATTTCTCTTATCATATCCATATAATATGTATGTTCCATTTATTGAGGGAGATATACATCTTTCAATAGTTACATCTAATAATATAGTAGATGATACTGGTGAGATGACCAGTACAATACATCCAGTATTAGATGACTGCTGATAAACACATGTCAAACACATATCTGTTCCATTTCTAGTGATATTTATGTCTTTAACTTCAAATGTACCTTTAAAATGAGATATATACCATATACATATTAATACAGTAAGAAATGATTTTACTTACTAATTAGAAATGCTTCAGAAATTTTCACTCCTAAAGAATTTTGCGTTATTATATTCAAATAGTAGATAAATTCTTTTTGAAGTTGTACTCTCCATATTATTTGGTATGTTTTATTTATTAATGTTATATCTTCCCAGGCAAAAATATTTGAGGTATTCATGTTCATGTTATCTCCAGCTCTAGTGAGCATGAACTGAATTGAGATTTGTTGTAAGTTAGGACAATGACTCTCAGCAAACTAATGAGAATAATTTCAAATTAATTCTTTGCTTTGCTTACTTGAAATAATATTGCAATTGAACTGTTGCTATTTAAAATAACTCCAACTATCTTTGGTTTGATGGGTAATTCTGTAAATTGAAATTATCATGGATTAAATTTATAATTTGTAGGTAAATGATAACCCTTAACATATATTCATACTGATTGGCTGATGTGCCCAGTATATGATTTATAAACATTACAAGTAGCAAAATTTTATTTGATGAAAAAAGTAAACACCACTATTTTGATTACTATCACTGTTAAAACCAATAAAACTCATAAAGTTAACTCATAGTCACTTTGGCTGCATATATGCTTACAAAGTTGCACCCAAAGTTCATGAAGTGTTGACAACATATACTGTTCGATTACTATTTACTATGGAATTGATAGTTCATGTACGTCAATAAATGACTTCTCAGAAAGGCATGTATGCTGTGTACAGGAATGTCCTATTAATAATTCCATAGTGACAGCCCGCACACATAGGCCCAGCAACCATGAAAATTGTGTCTAACTAATAAGTAGTTTTAATAGCTCTAACAATTAACTATAGGACTATCAAGTGTCAATTAGTATATCAGTTATGAAACCAGTATGACTTTTACTACTTCTCTTATAAATGACTATATATTGATTAAATCAACCAATCAAGTTTTAGTGAATAATATACTAGGGAATTTATACACCTAATATAAAACAAGATGCTAAGCAAGGGCTGCTACTATGGAATTCATTCATACACTTCAATGGATTATGTAGTGATCCATGTTACCAAAATGTCCATGAATTAGTTAAATCAGAAAATTTATTTCAACAATGATATTACAATACATTAAACGTTAATAGTACATGTACCTGTGACAAAAGAAGCTTCCACAGATTTTGATTGATTACAACCAGCATACAAATTTTCTGGTGAAAGAGTAAAGTTATACACATTACAAGGATTAGGAGTATCTTCAGTATATTTGAAAACATTGTTAGTCCCTGTCAACTCTACAGTAATATTGGTAGTGTTATTAGTATCTGTAATAGACAATATCAAAGTAGTATTCTCATTAACAACAGGATGAACACTCCAAGATAAAAATAAACTGTTAGAAGTAGTTGAGAATACTTTGAAGTCTGAGACAAGCACTGGATCACCTATAAGATATCATTTCTAACTTCAAATAAAGATATGTTAGTAACCTTGTACAGTCAATAGTGCAGTACTACTAGTTGTATTACCACCAGAAGGAGGAGGTGTATCACCCAGAATGACACAATACACTTCAGTATTATTATTAAAACAGTTACCAACGATATGTAACTCTGAATGTAGAATATCACATCCACTATAATATGGAGGAAAATGACTGTAGTATCCACTAAAACTAATTCCTCTAGTTTCTAACTCTTCAGATGTCATATTCTCAGAATTAACTCCATCAATAAACCAGTAGAGATATGAACCATCACCATAAAAATGGAAGGTAGCTTGTTGACCAAGACTGACATTAGTAGAGTAAGGATATAACCAAATATCTGAAACAAATAAAATATTTAGCTGCTCTATATCTTTCAGATAATCTTACATCCATTATGACAGCATAGTGAAGTAGAAAATAAACTTGCAATATAAAAAACAAAAACAATCTTCATCTTGCTCGTAACTAGAAGCGTCAACTTACAGTAAAGACACAGTATATGAATCTCGTTATCACTTCCTCACAACTAGAAACATTATTTTATGGTTATAAATCGAAATCATTCTCTATGAATTTTATTATCATTTCCTCCTGTGATATGGTTTTTCATTAACTTCGTTACACTAACCTGTATCTTTATTATAAAGTATGTGAGTTTTGAAACAAAACAAGAAAGATGATTCATGAAGTAAATATATTTTAGACAGTGTTTATGGAGTAAATTATTAAAATATCTTTTACATTGTTTATGATTATGATTATGATACCAATTAGTTAATACTAATGGGATATGTAATAATGACTTCTAGTATGAACATTGATACAATGACTTGTTAATACTGAACAGAGCATATGTCTAAAACATCACTTGTGAGCTGATGTAGGTACATATTAAGGTATAAGTACACATATTCAATCTTCATGTATATCACAATCAGTTAGAGAGCTAACTCAATAATAAAATAGATTTGTAGGTTATGCAGGAGAAACAGCTGATTTTAGTAAGTAGTTTCATTTACAAGAATAAAATCAAAAGATTAGCATTTACAGTGTTTTTATTTGTCTGCACAAATCACCATGCTTGTACTAGTTACAATAAATTAAACAATAAAAGTTATAGAAACTATATATAACTTCGTAGATGATACAAAAGAACCATTATGCTTTGTATTAATGTTATTTTTTTGTTACACCTCATGAGGCAAGATTCCCAGTAATTGGATTTTCTGACTTTGATTTAAAGATGTTTTTACCCTCTGGATCTTTATAGAGAGCCACCATCTAATAGAATTCAATCAAATGCATTCTTCCATTCATTATAAAGCTTACCTTAGGAATAAAATTGAATCCAAGAAATATACTGACATTAAAAAACACAATGAGAGCCCAAATGATATCATCCACATTTTCAGTGTCACTCAGAATAGGCATTATTGTACTAATGACAATCAGTACAAATGTACCACAGTACAATGTCTTCCGGATATACTTTGAGTTATTAAGAACATCAATTTCAACATTTCTTGTTAAAAAAGCTAACACCAGCCCAATAATATGAAGAACAAACTTGTAAAGAATAGAAACAAGTAAAAGTAACGTAAAAGTGTAGTTGGTTCCACAAACAGCTACAATATAATTTTGCATTATTCCTTGTTCCTACATAAAAAGTGTACATTACTGCACTTGATGATATCTCACTACTAACATTAATATTTGATTGAGTTAGCTTATTTCTGACAAATGCTGTATCATTTTTAATGATACCAGCAATAACCAATGGAATAGTTATAATCATATCCACAGCCAAAAAAATAAAGACAAGCAATGCCAATGTCCAGTCGCTTAATACCTAAACAAAATTTGTTATAATACATCTACATTGCTTTTGATATATTGAACCAACTTGTTTCCTGGCAGTCTTGGTTTTAAATATGTGATATACTCTTGATGTTTTTGCTATAACTACACCAATACATACAGTATATCCCCAACTAGCTGCTAGTCTTTGACTCTGACATAAAAACATCAAATAACATCATTTTCTGTAATGGTAAACGTATGTCATTTCTCTTACATTGCATTTGAAACTCTGTGTGGCAATAGAGTAAGTAACAATTGGAATAGCACTATAAATCTGTGCAAATGCTCCACAGATCATAATGTAATTCAAATTGGGACTTGTGAGTTTGACAATTCTACACGCAAAGAGAATTTTGGGAAGTAACACAATTTACTAACTTTCTTTTTCTAAAGATTATATTGAAGCATAAACACACAATTGCAAAGGCTAGCAGAATTCCCATTAGAATACAACCAAATACTACCACTGGCACGAGTAATAAACTGACTACCTCAACAGGATGACCATCAGGTGGTATGCCATCTGAAAATAACACTATTAAAAGATGCAACAAATATATTGATTACTTGGCCAAACAGTCAAATTAGGATGTGATAAGTATGTGCTATCATTTACTGTACCCACTGATAACAGTTGTAGTGCATGAGATAACTCCTGATATTGAAGAACAAGTGTAGTCCTACTTCTCCTGTTGCCATATGCACTTATTTCCACATACCCCTATATAAGAATGATATCTTCTAACTGATTATATTATATAATTATATAATTAGCACGCACCGTTTTACCAACAAAGGAAGTATTGGCTATGAAATGTTGAATTGCTATATCTTTGTAGAATTCAATTCGAGAATAAACCTCATTCTGTGATATGTTATGATAACTAAGGAAAGAGTCTAGAGCCAATCCAATTAAAATTATAGCATCTTGTAAATAGTCAGTTGTTTGTATCAATTCAACAGGAAATATCTACTGAGTATAAAAAATGATAATAGAACACACTTACTTACTTGGACCAAGTCATCAGGGAAGGGTAACAGTACAAGTGCTCTGTTAAGTGTTGTAGTTAAACTGGATAACGAGCAGTTGATATGGTCTAAGTATTCCTCATATTCCACCCACTGATCAAAATATGAACCAAGTAGTATCCATTCATAGTTAGGATAATAACGATTTTGGGAGTAAGCCTAAAATGTCAAGTAACAAACAATATAGCTATTCATTCAATTAAAATATAGATCAATATTATGAACATTATAACTAGAATTTACTTGACATAAAAATTTCAGAGATTGTTTTTCTCCTGTGTTGAGTATAAAGATATGTGGCCGGCCTCTCTATCACAATAAAATTACATTAAAAATCTCTCTAATAGTAATATTTTTCTTACAAATGCTTCTTCCAATATGTTATCAAATTCCATTCTTTGATCAAATATGATAGCATTAACATTAATATCTCTGATATTACTTTCAAGTAGAATGCTAACATATTGCTAAAAATGACATAATACCTTAATAATTTATTGGCATCTTTCATCATCTTACTTTATTGTATAAGTCAGTCATTTCACTGATAATTGTTACTTCAGACCATCCATATTGTTGTATTACAGAAACCAAAGCTAATGCTATATGATCATTAGATGGTACTGTTCTATAAAATGTTGAATGGCTTGACAAAATACTTGATGAAATAGATGCTGATATCTAAATAAAATTTAGAAAGATAATATTCTATCCATGGTAAATACCAGAGGCATATTAAGATAATTACAGAGGTGCTTTATTCCATTAGTCACCAATGGACATCCAACGTCAATAATGGCCACAGTCAAGGATGAATTATTTCCTTCTAGCTCATTCTTTAGCAACTCAAGAGCTGTAGTTACTTCACACTGTAGAAGATAACAGTTAAGATACACACTAGTGTTTACCATACTTTAGTCTGTAGTATACTAGAGCAATTCAGAATCTTGTCTATACTGGCAGTAGTTTGTACAGCATCATTAACAGCAGTTGTTATAGCATCTGTTTTCTCATCAACAAGTACAATAAAAGATAATTCTGAAATGACAAGTCCTAAGCTTAAGAGTAAACACAACACTATAACTGAGTTCATTGCTTCAGACTAAACTGATTGAGGTTATATTGGTTAGTGTCTAGTGTTATATAAGCAGGTCACTATTGAATAGATCTGATTGGTCAGTTTGAGATCAGTATATGTAATATAATTGTAATGGCTTTCCTTACGTTATATACTCTAAAGTAAAATTAACAAACTGTTGATGTTCATCACATGGATATAAAATTAAATTTTAAACAATTGTAATTATATTGATGTCAGAGTGGAAACTGACAAAGGAAATAGGATGAGTGCTATTGTTTGGTCAATGAAAATATTTTAAACATATTATCTGAATAGGATTATAATCAGTTATATGTATGCATAGTTCTATATTTCTGGCAATTTGATTCAATCAGAGGACACTTAGTTTTCATCCAACAAGACTACTGTGGTATAAAAGAAAAATGTGTAACATGTGCTCCTGATATAATCAATCAAAAGATTATTGTGAATATACTGATTAAAACTTCTGATACATTAGAGATAGGACATTGTATAGAAATTATATATCAACAACTACTTCAAATAAGCCTACATATTGTTCCTTATTAATACAGGTTAAGGTTAATATTCTCATACAGTACTTGTTGTGGGTGTGAATTGAGGTGTGTTATCATAGGCATTGGTGGATTGCTGCATATCTCTAAATTTAGTCATTTCGTAAGCTGCATTTGTTTCTATCTTGACTAATTAGTCAAAACTATTGTTGTAATAGTCTGTAGAAATGAAAGTTAAGTGTGTTTATGATAGTATTTACTTTTGGTTTTCTTCTTTCCAAAAAGAAATACTAATAATAATACTAAAACAGTATAAAGTATTTTTACTACCAATCTAAATAATGCACCAAAAACTCCACTAATTGTTTGTATAGTTATAAAATATAAACATCAAAATAGTTTCCCATGAACTTTGTTACACTATACTGTATCTTTCTTGTAATGTATGTTTTGAAGCAAAACAAGAAAGATAGCTCATAAGGTAAATATCTTTAAAACAGTAACACACGATAAACTTAATTATAATTCAGAAAATTCTCTTATAATCAGTATATTATGATACCAATTAATTAATACTAATGTGATATATAACATTGACTTCTAAGCATGAACAATGAGACATTGACTACATCACCAGCTGTAAATTGACTTAGGTATTTGTTTAGGTATAAATATGCATATATAACTCTACATGTATGTCAAAATCAGCCATAGTAATATAAATAGAGTGTTTATACAATGTGTTATCATATCACCACTGTGTACTCTGTATTACATAGTTCATTCATGATCAATGAAGGAGGACACAAAGAACATAATATTCATCATGTGATTTTCTAGAGATAACATGACTGTAGTAACATTTATAACAAATTTAATCAAGTATAATGTCTGTGTATTAAATTAGTGTTATAATTAAAAGTACAGGACATTGTACACAAATTATATACCAAGTCAAAATTAAAATATTTCTGAAGTAGTTATTAATGCCAGTTAACATTCTCATACAATACTTGTGGTGGGTGTGGACGAGGTGTGTTATCATAGGTATTAGAGGATTGCTGCACATCTCTAAATTTAGTCATTTCATAAGCTGCATTAGTTTCTGTCTTGACTGAGTCAGCATTATAGTCTATAGAAGTGAAAGTAAAAAGTATTAGTAGCTATATGTTAGTATTTTACCTTTTCTTTTCTTCTTTCTGAACAGTAGAACTATCAATATTGTTAAAACAACAAGAAATGCTACCACTGCTAAACCAAAAAACACTCCTAAAACTACACTATCTATTTCTTGTGCTGTAATAAAATAACAATACTTATAGTTTGGTCTTATTTATTATGCTAACTTTGTGAAGTAGTCAGTGTATTACTCATACACAAGTTGGCACCAGTATTTGATGTTTCAGCAACAGAACTAAAATATGTTATCCCAGTTAATGGTGATGAAGAAACAATTTGATTTTCTAAAACACTCCAGTCCACAACAAATTCCTTTACAACAGCATATTTTAAACTTCTCTCTCCATTATTTCTCTTATCATATCCATATAATATGTATGTTCCATTTACTGAGGGAGATAGACATCTTTCAATAGTGACATCTAATAATATAGTAGATACTACTGGTGAGATGACCAGTACAATACATCCAATATTAGATGACTGCTGATAAACACATGTCAAACACATATCTGTTCCATTTCTAGTAATATTTATGTCTTTAACTTCAAATGTACCTTTGAAATGAGATATATACCATATACATATTAATGCCATAAAAATCAATTTTACTTACTAATTTGAAATGTTTCAGAAATTGTCACTCCTAAAGAATTTTGTGTTATTATATTCAAATAGTACATAAATTCTTTTTGAAGTCGTACTCTCCATATTATTTGGTATGTTTCATTTATTAATGTTATATCTTCCCAGGCAAAAATATTTGAGGTGTTCATGTTCATGTTATCTCCAGCTCTAGTGAGCAGAAACTGAATTGAGTTTTGTTGTAAGTTAGGACAATGACTCTCAGCAAACTAATGAGAATAATTTCAAATTAATTCTTTGTTTGGCTTACTTGAAATAGTACTGCAATTGAACTGTTATTATTTAAAGTAACTCCAACTATTTTTGGCTTTATGGGTAATTCTGTAAATTGAAACTATCATGAATTAAATTTATAATTTGTCGTCAAATGATAACCCTAAACATATATTCATACTGATTAGTTGACACATATAAGGTTATAAAAGTTACAATTATCAAATTACTTGAAGCAAAATGTAAACACTACTGTTTTGATTACTATCACTGTTAAAACCAACTCATGATTGTTTAGATTGCACACAAAGTTCATTGAAGTGCTGACGACATATGCTGTTTTCTTTTTTGATTACTAATTACTATGGAATTGACAGTTCATGTACTTCAATAAATGACTTCTCAGAAAGACATGTATATTGTATGTACAGAAATGTCCTATTAATAATTCTATAGAGACAGCCCTCACAAACAGGCTAGTATCCATGAAAATTGTGTCTAACTAATAATATGTTAAATGAAATTATCATAGTTGTATAAATTAACTACATGTCCATCAAGTGTCAATCAGTATATCAGTTACAAAAACAGTGTGATGTTTACTACTTCTCGGTTCATTATATACAATATATAATGACTATGTATTGATTAAATCAACCAGTAATGATGTACTGTGTGATTTAATTTGTATATAAATCCTATAGTATATTAGTAGTCAAAACACTAGATGTTTACAAATTGCATCCACTACTTAGCCATATATATATATATATATATATATATATATATGGTTATACAGGTTGCAAGTGTAAGTAACATATTACATAATCTAATTTATAAACATCTACTGTCTTGATTACTAATATACTTTAAGATTTAAAGATTTAAATACCTGATACAAAATGATGTGTTAGACCATTGTTTTTACTATTGGATTCCTTCATATACTTCAATGTGTTTCGTGGGAACATATGCTAACAAAGTGTTCATCAATAGATTAAAACAGCCAGTTTATTTAATCATTGATATTACAATATGTTAAGAATTTATAGTACATGTACCTGTGACAAAAGAAGCTTCCACAGATTTTGACTGATTACAACCAGCATACAAATTTTCTGGTGAAAGAGTAAAGTTATACACATTACAAGAATTAGGAGTATCTTCAGTATATTTGAAAACATTGTTATCCCCTCTCAACTCTACAGTAATATTGGTAGTGTTATTAGTATCTGTAATAGACAATATCAATGTAGTATTATCATTAACAACAGGATGAACACTCCAAGATAGAAATAAACTCTTAGAAGCAGTTGAGAATACTTTGAGGTCTGAGACAAGTACTGGATCACCTAGAGGAATCACATTTCTAACTTCAAACAAAGATATGTTAGTAACCTTGTACAGTCAATAATGCAGTAGGACTGGTTTCATTACCACCAGAAGGAGGGGGTGAGTCACCCAGAATGACACAATACACTTCAGTATTATTATTAAGACAATTACCAGCCATGTGTAAATGTGAATACTGAAAATCACATCCATAGTAATATGGAGGATAATTATTGTAGTATCCACTAAAACTAATTCCTCTAGTTTCTAACTCTTCAGTTGTCATATTCTCAGAATTAACTCCATCAATAAACCAGTAGAGATATGAACCATCACCATGACAATAGAAGATAACTTGTTGGCCAAGACTGACAGTAGTAGAGTATGAATATGACCAAATATCTGAAACAAATAAAAATATGTAGCTGCTCTATATTTTTAGGATAATCTTACGTCCATTATGACAGCATAATGAAGTAGAAAATAAGCTTGCGATATAAAAAACAAAAACAATCTCCATCTTGCTCGTAACTAGAAGTAACAGCTTATAGTAATGAAAGGCACTAAAGTGCCGAACCTCGCTGTAGTTTCTAAGTTATTTATAAATTCTATGCCAGCTTAGGCCCAGCTATGATGTTGTTATTGCAAGAAAATTTATTAACATTCCAGAAGGTGTGGTTATAAAATGGCAAGCTTTGTCATTCTGTAAATGCTCATTAATTGTTGCTTGATTTCTAGCTTTGTCATGTTTGTGAAGCAGTAACTGAATAAGTGATAGTATCATTCAATTCCCAAGCAAGATTAAGTGCTACTTTCGTGATGAAAAGTTTCTCTGAGTCTTTACATGACCCTTTAAAATCTATCAATATTTCATATACAAAATTTATTGTAACTTGAAGATGAAACCTTCTTTGGAAACGTCCCGTGGTACAAATATAAATCGATATATTATCTATTAGTAGCAGTCCTTTCAGTGCTTGGAGACGTTTCCTGAATGCGTTACTTCGCTCCAAGTCCACAAAACATTTTTCAGAACTTTTCTAACGATTACTTCGACCAACGGCCTTCTGTCTTGCTGATCCGTATTCCTCTGAGATTGTTTACAACATACTAAAAAATCTCCACGTTAAGTTTTTTACTTTTCGAGAAACGGCACTTGACCTCTGCAGCCTGAAAAAATCTATCAATATTTCATATACAAAATTTATTGTAACTTGAAGATGAAACTTTCTTTGGAAACGTCCCGTGGTACAAATATAAATCGATATATTATCTATTAGTAGCAGTCTTTTCGTGCTTGGAGACGTTTCCTGAATGCGTTACTTCGCTCCAAGTCCACAAAACATTTTTCAGAACTTTTCTAACGATTACTTCGACCAACGGCCTTCTGTCTTGCTGATCCGTATTCCTCTGAGATTGTTTACAACATACTAAAAAATCTCCACGTTAAGTTTTTTACTTTTCGAGAAACGGCACTTGACCTCTGCAGCCTGAAAATTCTTTTGCGAGTTTTAAGCTTCTGTTTTCCTTGACGATGTTCTTGACACTACTGTTGTAAAGTCCACATGCTTTTCTATTTGTTGCTAAACGTTGGTAGCTGCTAATGCTTCGGTTGCCAAGTTATAGCAGTTCAAAAAAAACAACTCTGGTAACAGACACACACACACACACACACACACACACACACACACACACACACACACAAACAGACTACAGTACCCTCGCTATGCGCCCACGCACAGCGAGGTTAATAACATCATAGACACTGTCTATGAATCTCATTATCATTTCCCCTGTGACCATGAACTTTGTTACACTATCCTGTATCATTATTATAAAGCATGTGAGTTTTGAAGCAAAACAAGAAAGATGACTCATATAGTAAATTTATTTTAGACAGTGTTTATGGAGCATATGATTAACTTAATTAGCAATAACTCTCTTAGAAAATTATACATTGTTTGTGATTATTATATTGTTATATATGATAACCAATTAATAAATATTAATAAGTTATGTAACATTGACAAGTGACAACTAAGCATGAATGTTGATAATTGATTTGTTAGTACTGAACAGAGCATATACATAAAGAATCACCATGATCTGTGAGCTAATGTAGGCATGTGTTTAGGTATAAGTATACATTTATGAATTATTCATCGTTAATAGTATCCGCCCACTCATTAATTTGTGGGTAAAGGGTTAATCATTGCTTTGTAGTGAAAACTAAATCGTCGCTAGGTTGTGATTGGATGATTGGTAATGTTCACTACATGTTTGGTGAACGTCACAAGGATAGTGAAATGTTCACTACACTGCTTCACAACTATGTAGTAAAAGAACATAATGGTGATGTTCATCACAAAGGTAGGGACCATCACCACTTAGTTTTTACAGTGCACATGTATGTCAAAATCAGTTAGAAATATCCATCCCCTTTTTGATGTAGTCACATTTTGATAAAGTGATAGGTAAGTCACTCATAAGGACTGTCTTTACTTGGTTGAACTGATGTATATATAAGTATATGGGAACTCATAAACATCAGCAGTATGGTAAAGAGTAGATTTGCTATTAAGTATAACTGTTTTTCTACACATGTATTTTGACTATCATATATGATATAATAGCTATCAGTGTTGATGTTGTTAATTTAATAAACATATAAAATAACAAATGTAACCTGTTGAATTCTAAGCATAGTTAGTTGATAGACACACATGTCTATGTTATTTCTAGTTACAATGCATGAGGTCTTGTATCTGGAATGTACCTGTATTAATGCAAATTATATAGACTATTTACTGATTTAAAAATGGATCAAAGATTAATTATTAATTCAGTGTTATTGTAATAATACAATATAAATCTTTTTTAAGCTACAATATCTGGTGTGACAATGTTTCATTTAAAATCATCACAGCTTACCAGACAAAGCAGGATTTCCTTGTAACTGTTATTTCACAATCCTTCACTTTATAATACATTTAATATTGAAGCAAAACAAAGAAAGATAACACATACTAAAATTAAAAAATATATCCTTACACATAGACAATGTTTATGAATTAATAAATTTCAATGTAAAAGTTCTACATGAATCAATTAACAAAATTAAAAAAATATCTTAAAAAATGACACATAATTGTTGATAATAACTATTATTGATTTGCTAATAATGATGCTTGTAATATAGACAGCTATGAATGAATATAGAAACATTGACTTGTAACTTATGCAACCATTTGTGCATGTGTCACAATTTGGAGCAACTTGCAACTAGGGACGTCCCCTTTTCAACGTAGACACATTTTCATATAAGTGAACTATTTCAGAAAGTCTCCTTGAGGTAGGTGGTTCATAAGTATTGACATCACTTTGTTGAACTTTCTGATTAATATTGGGGAACTCATGGAGATCATCAACAGAAGCATTATCATCTGTTTGTATAACAAGTGCAGTAAAGCATACATTAGCTATGAAGTATACCTGATTTTCTACACCTTCTCTTGCACAATAGTAACTTAATAGTCATACACGATATGATAATCAGAGTTGATGTTGTTAATGAAAATAAACATCCAAAAATAACTAATGCATATTTTATTGCCGTGGTTACCTGAAAACTCATAAATTGATGAATATAGCAGTTTCCAATCCACCACAAATTCCTTTACAACAGCATATTTTAAACTTCTCTCTCAATTATCTCTCTTATCATATCCATATAATATGTATGTTCCATTTACTGAGGGAGTTAGACATCTTTCAATAGTTACATCTAATAATATAGTAGATAATACTGGTGAGATGACCAGTATAATACATCCAGTATTAGATGACTGCTGATAGACACATGTCAAACACATGTATGTTCCATTTCTAGTAATGTTTATGTCCTTAACTTCAAATGTACCTTTAAAATGAGATATATAACATATACATATTAATACAATAAGAATTAATTTTACTTGCTAATTTGAAATGCTTCAGAAATTGTCACTCCTAAAGAAGTTTGTGCTATTATATTCAAATAGTACATAAATCTTTTTTAAGTTGCACTCTCCATATTATTTGGTATGTTTCATTTATTAATGTTACATCTTCCCAGGGAAAAATATTTGAGGTGTTCATGTTCATGTTATCTTCAGCTCTAGTGAGCAGAAACTGAATTGAGTTTTGTATTATGTTAGGACAATGACTCTCAGCAAACTAATGAGAATAATTTCAAATTAATTCTTTGCTTTGCTTACTTGAAATAATACTGCAATTGAATTCTTGCTATTTAAAGTAACTCCAACTATTTTTGGTTTTACGGGTAATTCTGTAAATTGAAACTATCATGAATTATATTGACAATTGTAGTCATATTCATAACACTAAATATATATTAATTGCATGTACACACTGATTGGTTGATTTAACCAATATATAGTTTTTAGATTACGAGTAGGAAATTATTTGATGCAAAAAGTGAATGCTACTGTTTTGATTACTAATGTACTAATGTACTATGGTAATTGACTGTTTATATATATACTTATTACAAAATGAAAAGCATTAAAGTTTGGAACCCTTGTAGTGAGTGATGTTAGTTTGTTTGTAATTGCCACACTGCTGCATGAAAACTTACTTATAAATACTTAAATAAGATAAGTAGCAGGATTGCATGAAGACCACTTTACTTCATGCATGTGGTAGATGATATTAAAACTAGAGGCGTGACAAGTACTAGCTTAACTATAATGGGTGTGGCAGTAACAGTCACAGTCAAGTGTAGTTTTTGTAAGACTGTTTCTTTGCTAACTTGCGTATTTTATAGACTTAGTATAGCTTGTGTAACACTTACTATATCTTTAGTATCACGACAGCAACAATTGCTTCTAGATGTATCTTTTTACAGATTCAACTGTTGGCAAAGAAGACTGTCAAGATAAGTAAAATTTGCCTTCAAAACAAAGCATTTTAAAGAAAATCCCCACGTTGAAATTGTAGGCAATTGTACTTTGTACCTATAGCAGTTTCATAGGAGCAAATACTTGTTCCATTTTGCCTGTTCTTTTTTGAAAGGTCTTTCTGACTTTTCAAACTTTGTCTTCCGTTGATAGACTTCTATCTAGAACGACTTGCTATATAGAACCTAACTTTTTCCGCTTCTCTGTGAGTTATGTAGCTAAGGCAGGACTTACTATGGATTCATTCATACACCAATGATTTTGTAAGGATGCTAGCAATCAAAATTATATGAATAAGTTAAAACAGCCAATTTAGTTCAACAATGATATTACAATAATTAAACATTAATAGTACATGTACCTGTGACAAAAGAAGCTTCCACAGATTTTGACTGATTACAACCAGCATACAAATTTTCTGGTGAAAGAGTAAAGTTATACACATTACAAGGATTAGGAATATCTTCAGTATATTTGAAAACATTGTTATCTCCTGTCAACTCTACAGTAATATTAGTAGTGTTATTAGTATCTGTAATAGACAATATCAATGTAGTATTCTCATTAACAACAGGATGAACACTCCAAGATAGAAATAGACTGTTGGAAACAGTTAAGAATACCTTGAATTCTGAGACAAGTACTGGATCACCTATAAGATATCATTTCTAACTTCAAATAAACATATGTTAGTAACCTTGTACAGTCAATAATCCAGTAGAACTTGTTGTATTCCCACTAGAAGATACCAAATTCATAAAGCAAACAAGTTTGAACAATCTCTTCAAGTTGCAAATCATTTTGCTTGTCTCATACATGCATTACAACTAACTAACTTATGAACTTAATAATATATATAATGGTAATAAATATAGTCTACACTATGTAAATAGACTTGTATATTTTAACTGTTTATGTTCACAGCTTAATCAATCAACTTAATTATGTGGATATGAATTTATGACGTGACATGTTAGGCAAATCTCTCTCCTCAATACATTGCTAGTTCAGCATGCCACCTCTGTATATGTAGATGATTATAACAAGAACATAAACACATAATAAATGTTATTGAGTGATATTGCATGTATAAAGAAACAGGTCGCAATTGCTTATACTTGTATGTCGTTGATATTATATAACTCCATAGATGCTGCAATTAGCAATGTGCATTATTTGTTATAATATTTGGACTATGAATTAAGAACAATCAATAAATAGACAAAGTCTTACTGCTAATTTTAAATATAATTTGTCCTTACCTCAATAACTCTACTTATACAAAGGCCAGAAAGAGTAGCAGGTTTGGATGTAACCAAAAATGTATCCTTGTACATTCCTTAGGTGTAGAAACAGAAGATCTTTACATGTTTGGGTAATTTTATAACCTTTCTTTTATCAACATATAGATAATTGCTAAACTCCAACATATGGTCAGACATTATATTGTGTTATATTGTGAATTTACATTATTTTGTTTCATAAATTTTAAATATTGACCATCAATAAAAATATGAAACTAATATAACTTAACATAATATTTCAATTAATATTCTATTATAACATAGATATTAGAGTTTCCTTACACTCTAATATCTATGCTTAAAATAATTTATTGCATCTCACAATTAGCAAATGAAATATCAAACTATACCAATAAACTATTTGGCTGCTACTAATACAAACTATGTATAATTCAACATGTGTTTATAGCGGCTACCTAATGTAGCCACATATATTATATGTGTTTATTTAAAAACTAAAGTTAGCATATGTACTGTTCATTGTTAAATAGAGCTGAATGACATCATAAATGGAAGTATATTGTTCCTGTACAAGACAACATGAGATATCACTCTCTTATTAACAAACTACTCTATTATTACCAGTGTAGTCACAGCTCCTGGTTTGCTTCTTTTAACAGCTTTAGTCACTTGAAATACATCTATTACACCTTCTGTCTTACACTGTTCTAGAGCAATACTTAGTGAACAGTATACTCCAGAACGACTCACTGTGTCACTAGAGGAAAAGGAGATGGAAGAAGGAACTATTGTCATGTGTACAATCTCTCTACCTGCAGTGTACAACTATTGGTCCTCCTCCAATCTTTTGTTGTACTTTAATAACTCCATCAATAACTTGTAACAATGTCTGAGGTTGTCTGACACAACCATCATTAGGCCAGTCCAGTACTTGGAACTGAACTAAATTACAAGTCAACCCCTTTAAAAATATTGCTACCATTAACTTCATTTATTTTTTGATAACTATCTCACCTCATTAGATAAACTGTTAACAAGAAGATTTCGCTCAATATATCCTTGTTTCTCCTCTTCTGAAGTACATCTTATACAGTATTCACCATATTGAATAATGTCTGTTGCTCGCCAGTACTGATAACATGTTTCCTAATTAATTGCAACATTAACAATTATGCAAAATTTTAATACTAACAATTTACCCTTCCATTCTCTTCTAGTCCACATAGCATAACAATAGCAGACACTTTATAATCCATTATCATCTTCCAAAAGTCTCTGGTAGTATTCTCCATTGGACTCTGAGCTATAATGAATGCTTTCTTTTCACGATAACCCTAATGAAGAATTGATTAATAAATAGCACATCAGTTTATTAACTCACATTTAAGAAAGAGGCATTAATATAACCTTTAGTCCCCTGGAGTGTAACAAGAAATCTCTCTGCTAAAAATATATTTGCAATAATATTAACTTTATTGCACAACAGTCCTTACGTGGTAAGTACTTATCAGAACGATTTTTAGCACTATTGACCTCTGCTGTATTACAGTGAATATCATCAGGATCAGGAGTTATTTGAGATAAAAGATTAAACTGAGATTCTAGACTTGTCTGGTGTCTTTTGGAATCAGAGTTTTTTAGTTTTTGAAGCTCAAATTGGTACTTGTATGCTATGATATCTGTTTCTCCACAAATAATTGTTTCTAGTACAGCATCATGAGCAAAAGCATACTGTTCCTATAGAGGTAATACATTGTATTAGGGACAGTTCTTAATATCATAACTTACAGCTGTTTGTACCATCTGCATTCTCTGTTCTCTGAGTCTATTGATAATACCAGCAATATCTACTACTCCTTCTCTTCTAGCCTGTTCTAGAGCTATGTCCACAGCAATAAATGTACCAGTACGACCTACACCAGCACTACAGTGGACTAGGATGGGACCTTTAGATGGAGACCATGTACTAGTAACTCGTTTGTGAAGGATCATCAAAGAAGTAGCATAGTCAGGTACTCCTTGATCAGGCCATGAGGTAAGATGATATTGTGTTATGTCATGAGTTTGATTGGATCCATCCTCTATCTATTAACATACAAATCTACATATATTTAACAGTTATATTTACTTTCACTTTGAGACTTCTAATAGTGAAATCTGGTAAAACTTGTTCATCCAATATTGTAACAGTGAATGGTCCAAAGGTAGTGAATTCTTTATGAGGATCCGGCCAATATTGTTCGCATTTACTTTTTGATCCTTCCTTTAAATTAGTTACCATGACAATAATTTGTGGTCTCTCCTGCCAAACTAGTCTCCAAAAATCAACCAATGTTTTACTCATTGGTCCTACATAAATATAACAACATTTATAATTTCACATAATCTGTTATGTTTCCATGTCTACCTTGTGATGCTATAAACTTCTTAGGACAACTATAGCCCTAATATACATTATAGTAATAATGGTAAATAACTACATCAAGTACTAGTAACTTACATCTATATAACTAGCATTGATGTATTCTCTTTGACATTGATTGAGTTCAGGATTAGGTATGAGGACAATCCTATTGTCATCATCTGTTCAATGATCATAACAAGACATTTATACCATATATGGTATTAATATCATATGTACTACATACATGTTGTGATGTTCTTAAATCGATTGAGAAGTTTATTCTCCTTACTAAAACCTACTGTACAAGGTTTGTCTTCTCCTTTATACAGCTCCTATCAATTAATGATATGATCATACTATGGTTTTATTTCTTACCTTATATTGTTCATTAAAAGCTGCATTACTATCACTATGACAACTGACTACATGAGTACCAAGATCATCAAGTGATATAGGAAGAGTAGGAGGGATCTGAGGATCAAAATTAATAGTGGGAGGAGGAAAGTGAACTGGAGAGGAGGGAACAACATATAATGTATCAGTTATACCACCATTTTGTGATTTATTACCAGTAGTATCAGTGGATATTGGGAGGTCAGTAATTAGTGAATATTCTAACAATACAAACAATATTACTTGTAAAATATATATATATTGTATACCTGATTCAAGTAATGATATCTCAATGTTAGCTTGTTGCTTTACATTCTCATAACCAGTAGTATTTGATAAAGAGGAATGACTGGACATTTTCAATTTATTAACTACAGCATACTGTTGTTCTTCTAGTGAGTACAAAACAATAACAATATTCTAGCTAGATCTACTGTACCTGTTTCTGGTTCAATTGGTTTCTTTTCAGTTAGTATAAAGTTTTCATTATTATAAATTTGTTTGGAATTCTTGTTTATTCTTCTGTGTCTATGTTAAACCATACATAGTTTATAAATATATGTATGTATAATGATCTTACCTTACAACACATACTACAATCAGTATCACTATTATTATCAATATAATCAAGATAATAGCAGTAATAACACCAATTGCTATACCTACAACTGAAATATATGTGTGATTAAAATTTACATTAATATTTTTTGGCTATATTGTAAATGTTAAACCATACTTCTTGAAGAACTGATTAGTGTTTGGTTAGAAATTATTGTCCATACTCCATAACCATTAACAGTGTAACCACGTACACCAAACAGATAACAGGTGTTACCTATCAGATCACTTATAGTCACATTTGTATTACTTGTATTAGTTTTAATCATTGGATTAAACTCATCACTAGGAGAACAACTACCATCAGACTGATGAGTAGTGTAACCTATCTCATATGTGATAATGGAATAGTCTACAGGAATATAACTAGGTACACTCCATGAGATAACAGCCCATGTAGTAGACATTAAACTGGTTAGTGTACCAACTGGACCAGGAACTGAGTAGAAAAGATAAATGTAGCTCACTAGAACTGACAATGTACTTACTAGTTCCAATTTGTACTTCAACAGGATTACTGAAGAGACCTCTTCCAATAGAGTTCACACCAGCTACACTCATGTTATATACGTTACCAAATACTAGATCATTCACAATGATATATCTCTCAGTACTGGTGAGGTTGTATGTGATACTATTGTTACTAATGATCACAATATACTCAATGATTCTACCATTACGTAGATGACAATCAATCTCTTCCCATACAATTTTGTTTGTTCTCAAATTTACTGAAAGAACCATAATTGACTTTGGTGATCCAAATGGAACTATAAGATTATATTATTTAAATAATATTAATAATTAACTTTTACCAGAAGTGGGTTTTGTTTCATCAAATGTTCTCACTGGACTAGACTCTCCTAGTACATTACCAGCTCTCACTGTGATGATATAGCTTGTACCACTGAGCAATTCTCTTAAAATATAACTGAATGTTGTAATGGACTGATGAGAAGTAACAGAGACCAATGTCACATTCAACGAAAATAACTCAGAACAAAATGGACTATAGGAGATGTTGTAGTATGTTACATAGTTCCCATCTTTACTACTGTGGCTAGTCCAGTTCACTGTAATAGTATTAGTTGAGACTTCAGTTACTGAGAGATTAGTTACTTGTGTAGAAACTAGACGATGAAACTAAGTCAGACTGGGTTTATCCAAATATTAACTCACCATTAAACCTTAACAATGTTTGTGTACTATTAATTGAAGGAAGTTCTTTATATGAGTACACACTGATGTTGTATGTACTCAATGTTAGTCCATTGATTATAACTTCATGTCTTGTAGTAGATAATATCTTGTTGGTACCTACTCCAGTAGTAGAGTTAATGACAATGACATATCCATTAGTTTGTGATGACATAGTCCAGTTGACTTTAATACTAGTCTCATTTAAAAGATATGCCATTACATTAGATGGAGGACCACTGGGAACTAGAAGATGAAATATTCCTTAATAGAGTAACAAATATTTTGGGTCCCAATGGATCAATAATCACAGCCACAACAAAGCAATATATATAATCTCTTTAAGTTTTAAGTTTTTTTAAGTTTGTTGTTTGCTACTTAAGTAAGCAGTAATTAATAAAACTAACTATATGTGTTTACTTATTAGTTAAGATATATTACACTGTAAAAATTGATTTGTTGATTTTATAAAGGTTACTTTTACCAAACATAGCATGATACAAATTAAACACTGTTTACACTGTTTACACTGTTTACATTGTTTTGATTACTAATGTACTACTAGCTACATAAACAGTAGTACATCAGTAGTCAATAGTGTTATGTTTACTTTTATATCATATTAAGTTTGCTACATGCAACCTGTATAACAAGATATTGGTTAAATCAACAAATCAATTTTTACAGTGATACATGTGCTATAGTAGTATATATATATTATATGATGAATAGCTATATACCTTGTAATATCACAGTGTCACTGTACTTCACTCCTTTATACATTGCTATACAAGTAATATTAACTGAAACTCCCAGTGGATCAGGATATACCAGTAGTGTGTTGTTGTATATGAGGACAGCAATTAATGTATGCATTGAGTTGTACTTTATCACTCCATTCACTAACCAGTAGACATCAGTGGCATTGACAGTAGTTGTGATACAATCAATATGATATTGAGCATTTTGAAGTTTATTAATTGATGAAATAAACACCCAATTTACTGATAAAATAACTAAATTACAAAGCAAAAGTTAAAATACACTTCTGAACATAAATACCTGAAAATAATGTCTGCACACTAATTATATTACTAACAGGTCCCAATATATCTTGATATGCTCTGATTGTGATGTTATAAGTTGTTGTTGGTATTAGTCCCCTCAGTGTCATCTCATTCTGACTACCTCCCTTCACTTGTTGTGTCACAGTGTGTGTGTCACTAGTGGCATTGACTACATATCCATCAGCATCAGATGGAACAGGTGTCCAACTGACAGTGATAGTGGTAGATGTCATGTTGACCAAAATAAGACGAGAAGGAGTAAATCCTGGAGCTGATTGGATTACATATGACACATAATCACAGTAATAGAAGTACTTACCAGTTACTGTAAGATACCGATATCTATTAATCTCACTATTTCTTTCATAACACAAATGTATATGATCACCATTATTGGTTGACTGACTAAATATTCCACTACTGATCTCCTCTGCATACCAAGTAACAGTAAGATTACGAACAATTGTATTATTAATACTATAAAGAGTTTCATTCTCTATGCTACAACTATATCCAAAGTGTGGTGATGCACAATTAATTCTGTTACTTCTATTAATGTAATACCATCCAAAATTCTTTTCCAGTCCACTTAAAATACACTGTAGTGTGTATTGTTGTGGTAAAAATGTCATATCAGAAGGAAGTTCAACAACACTGAAGTTTAAGATTGCTACATGTCCTACAGTAGATCAGTAACAAATGACAGTGTGTACTAGTACAATATAAGATATAACTTACTGAATATATTAACAGTGATGATGTTGGTAGTAGGATCAGAACAACTACTAGGTAGACAACACTTGTAGAAATTATCATTTGGATCAGCTTCATTAAATGTTATAGCACCATTAGGTCTGTATAGACTGATACTAGCTGGATTAGTAGTTTCGTCACAATGGAGAGGATCAGTATTACAACTAAGAGTGTTTCCATTAGGATCAACCCACTCTCCTCCAGACAAAGTACTATTAGGTAATGCACACTTCAAAGAGGAATAGTTAGCATGGTCTTTTGTGATGTAAATATGATCAATATAGGAGCCATTAGGATAACAATCTCCATCGAACATCAGGTAAATACCTAGAATATTATCAATAATATTTATATCACCTGATATTTACCTGAGTCTGGTGGACAGTTACTAATAGCTTCACTGACATATAACAAGAAGAAAGACTTTAGTAATACTGACATTGTCTTATTCTTAACAAAGCCTCTTTTTAATCTTCAATTTATTTGCTATGAAGTATATATGATATTCTACAACGTCTCTTGTATAATAGTATTTTAATAGTCATACATGATATGATAACAATCAGAGTTGATGTTGTTAATGCAAATAAACATACAAAAATAACAGTAAGTGTCTCTATAAACATGTGAGTGTTATTACAAAACAAATTATATAAAGTACTAGGATTGGGATTATCTTCTACATAGTTATAACATTATTTTTCCTAGTTATATTCACAGTTGTGATTATATTGCTTCTACCTGTCATTGACAATATCAATGTTGTATTCTCATCATGATAGAATAGAATACTTTAAAGTCTGCGACAACTTCTGAATCAAATATATGTATATTTTAACATTGAAAGGAAACTTCAATAAATTCAGATCATGTGGAGTATATAGAGTTACTTTGAACTTTAAATATTGTTGAAGAACTTGTTTCATTATAAGGAGTTGTATTACACAGAATAACACAGTATACTTCAGTATTATTATGAAGACAATTACCAGTCATGTATAAATGTGAATGTTGAATATCACATTCATCATAATATGGAGGATTATGATTGTAGTATTCACTAAAACTAATTTCTCTAGTTTCTAACTCTTCAGTTATCATATTCTCAGAATTAACCTCATCAATAAACCAGTAGAGATATGAATCATCACCATAACAAAACAAGGTAGCTTGTTTACACAAACTGTGTAAGGATCTGATGAAGGATCTGAAACAATTAAAAATGTTTCTTATTCTCAGATAGTCTTACATCCATAATGGCAGCATAGTGAACAAGATAATATATTCATAAGAAAAAGAATTTTGCAGTCTCTTCATATTGCAATTTATCTTGTTTGTCTTATACATGTATTATAAATAGTCTAACTAGTCAATTTATATATATTATACTAATAATCAAAATATAGTCTACACTATACAAATAGACTTGTATATTTTAACTGTTTATGTTTATAGTTGTATAATCAACTTAATTATGTGGGAATGAGTTTAAGACATGATGTAATCAGACAAATGTCTCTCCTCCATATATTACTACTTCATCATGTTATCATATAACTCCATAGATTTTATAACTAGCAATGTATGTTATGTGTCAATATATTTAGGACTCTGAATAATAAAAATTCAATAAATTTACAGTCTCACTGCTAATTTTTTATACACTAATTATTTGTCTTTACCTCAACACTATCATAGTGGCAGGTTTAGATGTAACCACAATTATATCCTTGTACATTTCTTAGGTGAAGAAACAGAAGATCCTTACATGTTTGGGTCATTTTATAAACTTGGTTTTATATATTTATAAATATTTGCTCAAACTCCAACATATGGTCAGACATTATATCACGAATTTACATTATTTTGTTTCATAAATTTTAAATAATCACCTTCAAAAGAAATATGAAAATAATATAACTTGACATGATATTTTATTTAATATTGACTTATAACATAGATATTAGTGCTTATTGCATCATGTAATTAACAAATGAACATCAATAAAATGAGGCAATAAACTATTTGGCTGCTACTAATACAAACTATACTTAATTCAACATGTGTTTATAGCTACCTAGTGTAGCCATAAATATATGGCTACACTAAAGTTAGCATATGTACTGTTCATTGTCAGGTAGAACTGAATGACATCATAAATGGAAGTATATTGTTCCTGTACAAGACATCATAAGATATCACTCTCTTATTAACAAACTACTCTATTATTACCAGTGTAGTCACAGCTCCTGGTTTGCTTCTTTTAACAGCTTTGGTCACTTGAAATACATCTATTATACCTTCTGTCTTACACTGTTCTAGAGCAATACTTATTGAACAGTATACTCCAGAACAGCTCACTGTGTCACTAGAGGAAAAGGAGATGGAAGAAGGAACTATCATTGTCAAGTTTACAGTCTCTCCACCCGCAATGTACAACTATTGGTCCTCCTCCAACCTTTTGTTGTACTTTAATAACTCCATCAAAAACTTGTAATAATGTCTGAGGTTGTCTGACACAACCATCATTAGGCCAGTCCAGTACTTGGAACTGAACTAAATTGTAGGTCAAGCCCTTAATAAATAATGCTACCACTAATTTCATATCTTTTGTGATATCTATCTCACCTCATTAGATAAATTGTTAACAAAAAGATTTCTCTCAATATATCCTTGTTTCTCTTCTTCAGAAGTACATCTTATACAGTATTCACCATATGTACAATCTGTTGTTGGCCAATACTGATAGCATGTTTCCTAATTAATAGCAATAAAAATTATATAAAGCACAAAAGACTTACCATTCCATTCTCTTCTAGTCCACATAAAATAACAATAGCAGACACTTTATAATCCATTATCATCTTCCAAAAGTCTCTGGTAGTATTCTCCATAGGACTCTGAGCTATTATGAATGCTTTCTTCTCACGATAACCCTAATGAGGTATTGATTAAAAAACAACACATAAGTTTATTAACTCACATTTAAGAAAGAGGCATGAATATAGCCTTTAGTACGGAAGCCTCAGACGGACATTCCAATTCCTATTTCCGATTTCTTTCACGCACCTTCTCGTATTAAAAATTCCAATTAAGGACCCAGTTGATGAGCTCAATTTCTTATTCCTATTTCCATTTTTGGCACGTGCGCCGTTTCTAGGCTTTTCTTGTTACTTCATAAAACGCGGAGCGCGAGTACCACGAGCCGTCTCTTAGAATCGTGCGTCAGCGAGATCGGCTAATAACTAGAAGCATCAGCCTATAGTAAAGACACTGTCTATGAATCTCGTTATCATTTTCCTCTTAATTTCCTTATCATTTCCTCACAATTAGAATCATTGTTCTATGCTTATAAATCGAAATCATTCTCTATGAATTTTATTATCATTTCCTCCTGTGACATGGTTTTTCATTAACTTCGTTACACTAACCTGTATCTTTATTATAAAGTATGTGAGTTTTGAAACAAAACAAGAAAGATGATTCATGAAGTAAATATATTTTAGACAGTATTTATGGAGTAAATTATTAAAATATCTCTTACATTGTTTATGATTATGATTATAATACCAATTAGTTAATACTAATGGGATATGTAATAATGACTTTTAGTATGAACATTGATACAATGACTTGTTAATACTGAACAGAGCATATGTCTAAAACATCACTTGTGAGCTGATGTAGGTACATATTAAGGTATAAGTACACATATTCAATCTTCATGTATATCACAAATCAGTTAGAGAGCTAACTCAATAATAAAATAGATTTGTAGGTTATGCAGGAGAAACAGCTGATTTTAGTAAGTAGTTTCATTTACAAGAATAAAATCAAAAGATTAGCATTTACAGTGTTTTTATTTGTCTGCACAAATCACCATGCTTGTACTAGTTACAATAAATTAAACAATAAAAGTTATAGAAACTATATATAACTTCATAGATGATACAAAAGAACCATTATGCTTTGTATTAATGTTATTTTTTGTTACACCTCATGAGGCAAGATTCCCAGTAATTGGATTTTCTGACTTTGATTTAAAGATGTTTTTACCCTCTGGATCTTTATAGAGAGCCACCATCTAATAGAATTCAATCAAATGCATTCTTCCATTCATTATAAAGCTTACCTTAGGAATAAAATTGAATCCAAGAAATATACTGACATTAAAAAACACAATGAGAGCCCAAATGATATCATCCACATTTTCAGTGTCACTCAGAATAGGCATTATTGTACTAATGACAATCAGTACAAATGTACCACAATACAATGTCTTCCGGATATACTTTGAGTTATTAAGAACATCAATTTCAACATTTCTTGTTAAAAAAGCTAACACCAGCCCAATAATATGAAGAACAAATTTGTAGAGAATAGAAACAAGTAAAAGTAACGTAAAAGTGTAGTTGGTGCCACAAACAGCTACAATATAATTTTGCATTATTCCTTGTTCCTACATTAAAAGTGTACATTACTGCACTTGATGATATCTCACTACTAACATTAATATTTGATTGAGTTAGCTTATTTCTGACAAATGCTGTATCATTTTTAATGATAGCAGCAATAACCAATGGAATAGTTATAATCATATCCACAGCCAAAAAAATAAAGACAAGCAATGCCAATGTCCAGTCGCTTAATACCTAAACAAAATTTGTTATAATACATCTACATTGCTTTTGATATATTGAACCAACTTGTTTCCTGGCAGTCTTGGTTTTAAATATGTGATATACTCTTGATGTTTTTGCTATAACTACACCAATACATATAGTATATCCCCAACTAGCTGCTAGTCTTTGACTCTGACATAAAAACATCAAATAACATCATTTTCTGTAATGGTAAACGTATGTCATTTCTCTTACATTGCATTTGAAACTCTGTGTGGCAATAGAGTAAGTAACAATTGGAATAGCACTATAAATCTGTGCAAATGCTCCACAGATCATAATGTAATTCAAATTGGGACTTGTGAGTTTGACAATTCTACACACAAAGAGAATTTGGGAAGTAACACAATTTACTAACTTTCTTTTTCTAAAGATTATATTGAAGCATAAACACACAACTGCAAAGGCTAGCAGAATTCCCATTAAAATACAACCAAATACTACCACTGGCACAAGTAATAAACTGACTACCTCAACAGGATGACCATCAGGTGGTATGCCATCTGAAAATAACACTATTTAAAGATGCAACAAATATATTGATTACTTGGCCAAACAGTCAAATTAGGATGTGATAAGTATGTGCTATCGTTTACTGTACCCACTGATATCAGTTGTAGTGCATGAGATAACTGCTGATATTGAAGAACAAGTGTAGTCCTACTTCTCCTGTTGCCATATGCACTTATTTCCACATACCCCTATATAAGAATGATATCTCCTAACTGATTATATTATATAATTATATAATTAGTACACACCGTTTTACCAACAAAGGAAGTATTGGCTATGAAATGTTGAATTGCTATATCTTTGTAGAATTCAATTTGAGAATAAACTTCATTCTGTGATATGTTATGATAACTAAGGAAAGAGTCTAGAGCCAATCCAATTAAAGTTATAGCATCTTGTAAATAGTCTGTTGTTTGTATCAATTCAACAGGAAATATCTACTGAGTATAAAAAATGATAATAGAACACACTTACTTACTTGGACCAAGTCATCAGGGAAGGGTAACAGTACAAGTGCTCTGTTAAGTGTTGTAGTTAAGCTGGATAACGAGCAGTTGATATGGTCTAAGTATTCCTCATATTCCACCCACTGATCAAAATATGAACCAAGTAGTATCCATTCATAGTTAGGATAATAACGATTTTGGGAGTAAGCCTAAAATGTCAAGTAACAAACAATATAGCTATTCATTCAATTAAAATATAGATCAATATTGTGAACATTATAACTAACTTACTTGACATAAAAATTTCAAAGATTGTTTTTCTCCTGTGTTGAGTATGAAGATATGTGGTTGGCCACTCTATCACAATAAAATTATATTAAAAATCTCTCTAATAGTAATATTTTTCTTACAAATGCCTCTTCCAATATGTTATCAAATTCCATTCTTTGATCAAATATGATAGCATTAACATTAATATCTCTGATATTACTTTCAAGTAGAATGCTAACATATTGCTAAAAATGACATAATACCTTAATAATTTATTGGCATCTTTCATCATCTTACTTTATTGTATAAGTCAGTCATTTCACTGATAATTGTTACTTCAGACCATCCATATTGTTGTATTACAGAAACCAAAGCTAATGCTATATGATCATTAGATGGTACTGTTCTATAAAATGTTGAATGGCTTGACAAAATACTTGATGAAATAGATGCTGATATCTAAATAAAATTTAGAAAGATAATATTCTATCCATGGTAAATACCAGAGGCATATTAAGATAATTACAGAGGTGCTTTATTCCATTAGTCACCAATGGACATCCAACGTCAATAATGGCCACAGTCAAGGATGAATTATTTCCTTCTAGCTCATTCTTTAGCAACTCAAGAGCTGTAGTTACTTCACACTGTAGAAGATAACAGTTAAGATACACACTAGTGTTTACCATACTTTAGTCTGTAGTATACTAGAGCAATTCAGAATCTTGTCTATACTGGCAGTAGTTTGTACAGCATTATTAACAGCAGTTGTTATAGCATCTGTCTTCTCATCAACAAGTATAATAAAAGATAATTCTGAAATGACAAGTCCTAAGCTTAAGAGTAAACACAACACTATAATTGAGTTCATTACTTCAGACTGAACTGATTGAGGTTATATTGGTTACTGTGTAGTGTTATATAAGCAGGTCACTATTAAATAGATCTGATTGGTCAGTTTGAGATCAGTATATGTAATATAATTGTAATGGCTTTCCTTATGTCATATACTCTAAAGTAAAATTAACAACCTTTTTGATGTTCATCACATGAATATAAAATTAAATTTTAAACAATTGTAATTACATTGATGTCAGACTGGAAACTGACAAAGGAATAGGAAATAGGATGAGTGCTATTGTTTGGTCAATGAAAATATTTTAAACATATTATTATCTGAATGGGTTATAATCAGTTAAATGTATGCATAGTTCTATATTTCTGGCAATTTGATTCAATCAGAGGACACAATCAGAGGACACAAGATTACTGTAGTATAAAAGAAAAATGTATAACATGTGCAAACATGTGCTCCTGATATAATCAATCAAAAGATTATTGTGAATATACTGGATTAAAACTTCTGATACATTAGTGATAGGACATTGTATACAAATTATATACCAGCATCTAGTTCAAATAAGCCTACATATTGTTCCTTATTAATACAGGTTAAGGTCAGTATTCTCATACAGTAGTTGTCGTGGGTGTGAATTGAGGTGTATTATCATAGGCATTGGTGGATTGCTGGATATCTCTAAATTTAGTGATTTTGTAAGCTGCATTTGTTTCTATCTTGAGTGAGTCAACATTATTGTTGTAATAGTCTGTAGAAATGAAAGTTAATTGTGTTTATAACTATGATTATAATTACTTTTGGTTTTCTTCTTTCCAAAGAGAAATACTAACAAAAATACTATAACAATAAACAGTGCTATTACTGCCATTCTAAATAATGCACCAAAAACTGCACTAATAGTTCCTTGTCCTACAAAAACAACAATGTACAATATGATTATTATATATTTTATTGATCTTGTGAAGAAGTCATTGATGTACTAGTAAACAAGTTGATATCAGTAGTTGGCAGTCTAATGACATTATCAAAATATATCATATCAGTTTGAGGTGATGAAGAAGTAATTGCATATTCTAAGTCAATTCAATCCACCACAAATTCCTTTAGAACAGCATATTTTAAACTTCTCTCTCCATTATCTCTCTTATCATATCCATATAATATGTATGTTCCATTTACTGAGGGAGATAGACATCTTTCAATAGTTACATCTAAAAATATAGTAGATGATACTAATGAGATGACCAGTACAATACATCCAGTATTAGATGACTATAATTCAGAAATTCTCTCAGAAAATTATACATTGTTTATGATTATTATATTATGATACCAATTAATTAATACTAATGTCATATGTAACATTGACTTATAAGCATGAATATTGAGACATTGACTTGTTGATACTGAACAGAGAATATACATGTAACATCACCAGCTTACAGCTGGTGATTTTACATATATGTGCTTAAGTATAAATATGCATATGTAAATCTATATGTACGTCAATATGTATAGCAATATAAATAGAGTGTTTAAACAATTTGTTATCATACCACCACTATATACTCTGTATTACATAGTTCATTCATGATCAATGAAGGAGGACACAAAGAACATAGTATTCATCATGTGAGATATTATATATAACATGAATGTAGTAACATTAATAGCAAATTTAATTAAGTATAATGTATGTATATTAAATTAGTGTTAAAAGTATAGGACATTGTACACAAATTATATACCAAGTTAAAATTAAAATATTTATTAAATAGCTATTTAATGCCAATTAACATTCTCATACAGTACTTGTGGTGAATATGGACGAGGTGTGTTATCATAGGTATAAGTGGATTGCTGTACATCTCTAAATTTAGTCATTTCATAAGCTGTGTTCGTTTCTGTCTTGACTGAGTCAGCATTATAGTCTATAGAAATGAAACTAAGAAGTATTAGTAGCTATATGTTAGTATTTTACCTTTCCTTTTCT